>JAYKKM010000010.1:577500-1200000 GCA_035772405.1 Chrysogorgia sp. JL179-B06
AGCGTCTAATTATACACTATATACGTCTAATAGACGTCTAGTGTATATTAAGGTCTATTGTGTCTATTTACACACTTGTATACATAAACTGTGAGTGTCTATTGTGTATATTGTGTATATTAGCGTCTAATTATACACTATATACGTCTAATAGACGTCTAGTGTATATTAACGTCTATTGTGTCTATTTACACACTTATACATAAAACTGTGAGTGTCTATTGTGTATATTGTGTATATTAGCGTCTAATTATACACTATATACGTCTAATAGACGTCTAGTGTATATTAACGTCTATTGTGTCTATTTACACACTTGTATACATAAACTGTGAGTGTCTATTGTGTATATTGTTTAATATTAGCGTCTAATTATTTTCACTATATACGTCTAATGGACGTCTAGTCACAAACACTATGCGAATGTAGCAGCGTAGTCCAGTATATAGTTAACGTAGTTTTGAAATAGAACGAGGCAACAACATATGATACTGTTCCATTCAATAGCGATATGTTGCGTATTTTTGAAATAGACTACGGCTATAATATTGTTTAACTCAATAGAGAAATGTTGCGTGGTTTTGGGATAGAACGAGGCAACAACTTATAATATTGTTTCATTCAATATACATACGTCAGTATCTCGTCACCAAATTCTCGGCAGTTTACCACCTTTTCACTTTGCTACATATATATATATATATATATATACATATATAAAGATTGTTTGCTGTTACTAATAGTTTCACGCCCGTAGACGATCTTCAGACAACTGAAAGAAAATTCGTCTTGATTGTCCTGTTTATAACGGTGGTTACGTTGTGGCAATGGAATGTGGCGACGTCATTGCGGTCCATTTCAAGTTGCGTGGTCTGTGTTTGTTTCGGTGACGGCATTTTGAAAATATTTCGGATCTTTTGTTTCGGAGGTGGTTTGGGTCGGCTTTCATAATACACAATTTTTTCTTCCAGGCGTGCAAATTACATCGTTTATCCCCATTGCTGTATGATTTCGCGCGTTTCAAAATGTAGTCGCGTTTCTCCATCTTCAATTTCCAAATGTAACTTGATATATAAGTTCCTTTAAATATACAGCATCACGGATTGATTTGGTATGGTTGTTGTAACAGGTCTTAAAAGAGGTTGCAGTCATGCCAATGTATTTTTTGGTCGTCATGTCCATCGCCTGTGGTCACTTCGGCTTGATAAATCAAATTTGCGGTAAGGCACCGCAGCTTCCTTCTAGGGGACAGCTATCCTTCGTTCGGCAATCGCACTTGGGTTTGTCGGAGATGGCGTTGATATATGTTGTTTAGTTTCGAAAAGATACGAGCGTATATAATTACATCATTATTCTACTATATATATATATATATATATATATATATATATATATAACAAGTAATATTTGGCATTTCACTCGATCAAACTACATGTTCTCAGGATTTATGGTGAAGGAAAATATATATTATATATAGCGATACATGTATGTTGCGTGGTTTTATAATAGAACGAGGCAGCGTAGTCAGTATAGTTGGCGTGGTTTTGGAATAGAACGAGGCAATAACATATATTGTTTCATTCAATATATTTATATATATATATATATATATAGACCACTTATACACTATACGTGTATTAGAGGTATATACACTATAAATATGCACTATACGTGTATTAGACGTATATAGTGTATAATTAGACGCTAATATACACAATATACACAATAGACACACACAGTTTATGTATAAGTGTGTAAATAGACACAATAGACGTAAATATACACTATACGTGTATTAGACGTATATAGTGTATAATTATACGCTAATATACACAATATACACAATAGACACTCACAGTTTATGTATAAGTGTATAAATAGACACAACAGACGTAAATATACACTAGACGTCTATTAGACGTATATAGTGTATAATTAGACGCTAATATACACAATATACACAATAGACACTCACAGTTTTATGTATAAGTGTGTAAATAGACACAATAGACAGAAATATACACTATACGTCTACTAGACGTATATAGTGTATAATTATAGTGTCTAATCTGATATATTGTGTCTATTTATTTAAATATACAGTCTTGTATAACTAGACAGAATATACAGTCGGAATATACAAGTGTATATTCTGTCTATTCTGCAATCCCGCGCCTTAGTGAGATATGTGAGCTGGTTGGACTCTATATCCTCCAGTCTCTAGAAGAGAAAATTTGGAAAGCAGATCGGATTGTACCGTGACGATGGCCTCGCCAGTCATCAAATCAACATCCGGAAGAGTAGCAGAGAAAGCAAGGCAGGAACTCATCCGCATATTCGACACTTTCGGCCTAAAAATCACCGCCCAAGCCAACCTAGAACGAATCAACTTCCTTGACATTACTTTTGACCTCACGAACGGCACCTACAAACCCTACCGAAAACCTAACGACGACCCACTGTACATTAACGGCTTATCTAACCACCCACCAACAATCATCCGACAATTACCAACATCTATTAACAACCGCATTAATAAATTATCATGTGACGAAGAAACGTTCAACGCTGCGAAACCATTATACAACTACGCACTGAAACAAAGCAACCTTTGACTCCGAACTGACATATGAACCGGCCACAGCAAACGACAACGGAAACCGCAACAGAAACCATTCACAAAGACGAACGCGACAACGCAACGCTATATGGTACAACCCCCCTTACAGCTTAAACGTAAAAACAAACGTCGGACGCAAATTCCTACAAACTCATCGACAATCACTTCCCCGCTACAAACAAACTCCACCAAATTTTTAACCGCCACACTGTACGAGTAAGCTACAGCTGCATGGAAAACATGCAAACCGCGATCCGCAAACACAATAACGCAGTACTGAGAAAACACGCTAACCAACAAAACGCAACGAGAAATGACGCCAACCAACAAAACCCAGCAACAAACAACGATACTCGCAACACATGCAACTGCCGACAAACCGACCTATGCCCACTAAACGGAAAACTGTTTGGCAAAGAGTGTGATTTACCAGGCCGAAATCACCCAAGACGACAACGCACAGACAAAATCATATATTGGTATAACGTCAGGTGAATTTAAAACCCGCCACAGAAATCACACCAAATCCTTTCGCCACCAAAGGTATTCACAAGACACGGAGCTGTCAAAATACGTTTGGAGGCTAAAAGAAAACGACAAAAAATACAACATCAAATGGTCCATCATTAAGACAATCCCTGCGTGACACAGAGAGACACAGAGAGACACAGAGAGACATATAGAGACACAGAGAGACACATAGAGACACAGAGAAACAAAGAGAGACACATAGAGACACAGAGAGACACAGAGAGACACAGAGAGACACAGAGAGACACGGACAGATACATAGAGACACGTAGAGACACACAGATACACAGAGAGACACACAGAGACACACAGAGACACAGAGACACATAGAGACACAGAGAGACACAGAGAGACACAGAGAGACACAGCGAAACACAGAGAGACACAGAGAGAGACAGAGAGACACAGAGAAACACAGAGAGACACAGAGAGACACATAGAGACACAGAGAGACACAGAGACATAGAGAGATTCAGCAAGACACAGAGAGATACAGAGAGACACTGAGAGACACAGAGAGACACAGAGAGACACAGAGACACACAGAGAGACACCGAGAGACACAGAGAGATACATAGGGACACAGAGAGACATAGAGATACACAGAGATACAGTGAGACACAGAGAGACACAGAGAGACACATAGAGCCACAGAGAGACACAGAGAGACACATAGAGACACAGAAAGATATAGAGAGACACAGAGAGATACAGAGAGACACAGAGAGACACAGAGAGACACAGAATGACACAGAGAGAGACAGAGAGACAGAGAGACATAGAGAGACACCGAGAGCAGAGACACATACAGACACAGAGAGACACATAGAGAAACAGAGAGACACACAGAGAGACATAGAGAGACACAGAGAGACATAGAGAGATACAGCGAGACACAGAGAGACATAGAGAGATACAGAGAGACACATAGAGACACAGAGAGACACAAAGAGTCACCGAGAGCAGAGACACATACAGACACAGAGAGACACATAGAGAAAACAGAGAGACACACAGAGAGACACAGAGAGACACAGAGAGACAGAGAGATAGAGCGAGACACAGAGAGACACAGAGAGACACAGAGAGACACATAGAGACACAGAGACACAGACAGACACGGACAGATACATAGAGACACGTAGAGACACAGAGATACACACAGAGACACACAGAGACACACAGAGACACAGAGAGACACACAGAGACACAGAGAGACACAGAGAGACACAGAGAGACACATAGAGACACGGAGAGACACAGAGAGACATATAGAGACACAGGGAGACACAGAGAGACACAGAGAAACAAAGAGAGACACATCGAGACACAGAGAGACAGAGAGACAGAGAGACATAGAGAGATACAGCAAGATACAGAGAGACACAGAGAGACACAGAGAGACACAGCGAAACACAGAGAAACACAGAGAGATACAGAGAGACACAGAGAGACACAGAGAAACACAGAGAGACACAGAGAGACACAGAGAGACACATAGAGACACAGAGAGACAGAGAGACACATAGAGACACAGAGAGACACATAGAGACATATAGAGACACAGAGAGACACATAGATAGACGCTGAGAGACACAGAGAGAGACAGAGAGACATATAGAGAAACATAGAGACACATAGAGACACAGAGAAACAAAGAGAGACACATAGAGACACAGAGAGACAGAGAGACATAGAGAGATACAGCAAGATACAGAGAGACACAGAGAGACACAGAGAGACACAGAGAGACACAGCGAAACACAGAGAGACACAGAGAGAGACAGAGAGACACAGAGAGACACAGAGAAACACAAAGAGACACAGAGAGACACATAGAGACGCAGAGAGACAGAGAGACATAGAGAGATTCAGCAAGACACAGAGAGATACAGAGAGACACATAGAGACATAGAAAGACACAGAGAGAAACAGAGAGACACAGAGAGACACAGAGAGACACAGAGAAACACAGAGAGACACATAGAGACACAGAGAGACAGAGAGACACATAGAGACACAGAGAGACACATAGAGACATATAGAGACACAGAGAGACACATAGATAGACGCTGAGAGACACAGAGAGACACAGAGAGACATATAGAGAAACATAGAGACACATAGAGACACAGAGAAACAAAGAGAGACACATAGAGACACAGAGAGACAGAGAGACAGAGAGACATAGAGAGATACAGCAAGATACAGAGAGACACAGAGAGACACAGAGAGACACAGAGAGACACAGCGAGACACAGAGAGACACAGAGAGACACAGAGAGACACAGAGAAACACAAAGAGACACAGAGAGACACATAGAGACGCAGAGAGACAGAGAGACATAGAGAGATTCAGCAAGACACAGAGAGATACAGAGAGACACAGAGAGACATAGAAAGACACAGAGAGACACAGAGAGACAGAGAGACAGAGAGACATAGAGAGATACAGCAAGATACAGAGAGACACAGAGAGACACAGAGAGACACAGAGAGACACAGCGAAACACAGAGAGACACAGAGAGATACAGAGAAACACAGAGAGACACAGAGAAACACAGAGAGACACAGAGAGACACATAGAGACACAGAGAGACAGAGAGACACATAGAGACACAGAGAGACACATAAAGACATATAGAGACACAGAGAGACACATAGATAGACGCTGAGAGACACAGAGAGAGACAGAGAGACATATAGAGAAACATAGAGACACATAGAGACACAGAGAAACAAAGAGAGACACATAGAGACACAGAGAGACAGAGAGACATAGAGAGATACAGCAAGATACAGAGAGACACAGAGAGACACAGAGAGACACAGAGAGACACAGAGAGACACAGAGAGACACAGAGAGACACAGAGAGAGACAGAGAGACACAGAGAGACACAGAGAGACACAGAGAAACACAAAGAGACACAGAGAGACACATAGAGACGCAGAGAGACAGAGAGACATAGAGAGATTCAGCAAGACACAGAGAGATACAGAGAGACACATAGAGACATAGAAAGACACAGAGAGAAACAGAGAGACACAGAGAGACACAGAGAGACACAGAGAAACACAGAGAGACACAGAGAGACACATAGAGACACAGAGAGACACATAGAGACATATAGAGACACAGGGAGACACATAGATAGACGCTGAGAGACACAGAGAGACACAGAGAGACATATAGAGAAACATAGAGACACATAGAGAGACACAGAGAAACAAAGAGAGACACATAGAGACACAGAGAGACAGAGAGACATAGAGAGATACAGCTAGATACAGAGAGACACAGAGAGACACAGAGAGACACAGCGAAACACAGAGAGACACAGAGAGACACAGAGAGACACAGAGAGACACAGAGAAACACAAAGAGACACAGAGAGACACATAGAGACGCAGAGAGACAGAGAGACATAGAGAGATTCAGCAAGACACAGAGAGATACAGAGAGACACAGAGAGACATAGAAAGACACAGAGAGAAACAGAGAGACACAGAGAGACACAGAGAGACACAGCAAAACACAGAGAGACACAGAGAGCACATAGAGACACAGAGAGACACAGAGAGACACAGAGAGACAAAGAGAGACACGGAGAGACACAGAGAGAAACATAGAGACACAGAGAGACACAGAGAGACACAGAGAGACACAGAGAGACATAGAGAGACACAGAGACATAGAGAGACACAGAGAGACACAGAGAGACATAGAGAGATACAGCGAGACACAGAGAGACATAGAGAGATACAGGGAGACACATAGAGACACAGAGAGATACAAAGAGACACATAGAGACATAGAGAGACAAAGAGACACACAGAGAGACACAGAGAGACATAGAGAGATAGAGCGAGACACAGAGAGACACAGAGAGACACAGAGAGACACATAGAGACACAGATAGACACAGAGAGACATACAGAGGCACAGAGAGACATATAGACACATAGAGACACAGACAGACACGGAGAGACACAGACAGGCACAGAGAGACACATAGAGACATAGAGAGGCACAGAGAGACACAGAGAGCCACATAGAGACACAGAGAGACACAGAGATACAGTAAGACACAGACAGACACAGAGAGACACAGAGAGACACAGAGAGACACAGAGAGACATTGAGGAGATACAGAGAGACACATAGAGACACAGAGAGACACAGAGAGACACATAGAGACACAGAAACATATAGAGAGACACAGAGAGATACAGAGAGACACAGAGAGACACAGAGATACACAGAATGACAGAGACAGAGAGACAGAGAGACACCGCGAGACATAGAGAGACACCGAGAGCAGAGACACATAGAGACACAGAGAGACACATAGAGACACAGAGAGACACAGAGAGATATAGAGAGATACAGCGAGACAGAGAGAGACAGAGAGACATAGAGAGATACAGAGAGACCACAGAGAGACACAGAGACACAAAGAGACACATAGAGACATAGAGAGACAAAGAGAGACAGAGAGACACAGAGAGACATAGAGAGATAGAGCGAGACACAGAGACACAGAGACACAGAGAGACACATAGAGACACAGAGAGACACAGAGAGACATACAGAGACACAGAGAGACACATAGAGACACAGAAAGAAATAGAGAGATACAGAGAGATACAGAGAGACACAGAGAGACACAGAATGACACAGAGAGAGACAGAGAGACACCGCGAGACATAGAGAGACAAAGAGAGACACAGAGAGACACGGAGAGACACAGAGAGACACAGAGAGGCACAGAGAGACACATAGAGACACAAAGAGACACAGAGAGACACAGAGATATACAGCGAGACGCAGAGAGACAGAGAGATACAGTGAGACACTGAGAGGCACAGAGGGATATAGAGAGATATAGAGAGATACAGAGAGACACATAGAGACACAGAGAGACACAGAGAGACACATAGAGACACAGAGAGACACAGAGAGACATAGAGAGATAAAGAGAGACATATAGAGCCATAGAGAGACACGGAGAGACACGGAGAGACACAGCAATACACAGAGAGATACAGAGAGCACATAGAGACACAGAGAGACACAGAGAGACACAGAGAGACACACAGAGACATAGAGAGACAGAGAGAGACATAGAGAGATACAGAGAGACACATAGAGACACAGAGAGACACAGAGAGACACATAGAGACACAGAGAGACACAGAGATACAGTAAGACACAGACAGACACAGAGAGACACAGAGAGACACAGAGAGACATTGAGAGATACAGAGAGACACATAGAGACACAGTGAGACACAGAGAGACACATAGAGACACAGAAAGATATAGAGAGACACAGAGAGATACAGAGAGACACAGAGAGACACAGAGATACACAGAGATACACAGAATGACAGAGAGAGAGACAGAGAGACACCGCGAGACATAGAGAGACACCGAGAGCAGAGACACATAGAGACACAGAGAGACACAGAGACACAGAGAGACACAGAGAGATATAGAGAGACACAGAGAGACACAGAGAGGCATAGAGAGATACAGCGAGACGGAGAGAGACATAGAGAGATACAGAGAGACACAGAGAGACACAGAGACACAAAGAGACACATAGAGACATAGAGAGACAAAGAGAGAAACAGAGAGACACAGAGAGACATAGAGAGATAGAGCGAGACACAGAGATACAGAGACACAGAGAGACACAGAGAGACACATCGAGACACAGAGAGACATACAGAGGCACAGAGAGACATATGGAGACACAGAGACACAGAAAGATATAGAGAGACACAGAGAGATACAGAGAGACACAGAGAGACACAGAATGACACAGAGAGAGACAGAGAGACACCGCGAGACATAGAGAGACAAAGAGAGACACAGAGAGACACGGAGAGACACAGAGAGACACAGAGAGGCACAGAGAGACACATAGAGACACATAGAGACACAGAGAGACACAGAGATATACAGCGAGACACAGAGAGACAGAGAGATACAGTGAGACACAGAGAGGCATAGAGTGACATAGAGAGATATAGAGACACAGAGAGACACATAGAGACACAGAGAGACACAGAGAGACACAGAGAGACACAGAGAGACACAGAGAGACATAGAGAGATAAAGAGAGACATATAGAGCCATAGAGAGACACGGAGAGACACGGAGAGACACAGCAAAACACAGAGAGATACAGAGAGCACATAGAGACACAGAGAGACACAGAGAGACACAGAGAGACACACAGAGACATAGAGAGACAGAGAGAGACATAGAGAGATACAGAGAGACACATAGAGACACAGAGAGACACAGAGAGACACATAGAGACACAGAGAGACATAGAGAGACAGAGAGAGAGACATAGAGAGATACAGAGAGACACATAGAGACACAGAGAGACACAGAGAGACACAGAGAGACACAGAATGACACAGAGAGAGACAAAGAGACATAGAGAGACACCGAGAGCAGAGACACATAGAGACACAGAGAGACACATAGAGAAACAGAGAGACACAGAGAGACATAGAGAGACAAAGAGAGACACAGAGAGACACAGAGAGACAGAGAGATAGAGCGAGACACAGAGAGACACAGAGAGACACAGAGAGACACATAGAGACACAGAGACACAGACAGACACCGACAGATACATAGAGACACGTAGAGAGACACAGAGATACACAGAGAGACACACAGAGACACACAGAGACACAGAGAGACACACGGAGACACAGAGAGACACAGAGAGACACATAGAGACACAGAGAGACACAGAGAGACATATAGAGACACAGAGAGACACATAGATAGACGCTGAGAGACACATAGAGACACAGAGAGACACATAGAGACATATAGAGACACAGAGAGACACATAGAGACACAGAGAAACAAAGAGAGACACATAGAGACACAGAGAGACAGAGAGACAGAGAGACATAGAGAGATACAGCAAGATACAGAGAGACACAGAGAGACACAGAGAGACACAGAGAGACACAGCGAAACACAGAGAGACACAGAGAGATATAGAGAGACACAGAGAGACACAGAGAAACACAGAGAGACACAGAGAGACATATAGAGACACAGAGAGACAGAGAGACACAGAGAGACACAGAGAGACATATAGAGACACAGAGAGACACATAGATAGACGCTGAGAGACACAGAGAGACATATAGAGAAACATAGAGACACATAGAGACACAGAGAAACAAAGAGAGACACATAGAGACACAGAGACACAGAGAGACAGAGAGACATAGAGAGATACAGCAAGATACAGAGAGACACAGAGAGACACAGAGAGACACAGAGAGACACAGAGAGAGACAGAGAGACACAGAGAGACACAGAGAAACACAAAGAGACACAGAGAGACACATAGAGACGCAGAGAGACAGAGAGACATAGAGAGATTCAGCAAGACACAGAGAGATTCAGCAAGACACAGAGAGATACAGAGAGACACAGAGAGACATAGAAAGACACAGAGAGAAACAGAGAGACACAGAGAGACACAGAGAGACACAGCAAAACACAGAGAGACACAGAGAGCACATAGAGACACAGAGAGAAACAGAGAGACACAGAGAGACATAGAGAGACACAGAGAGACATAGAGAGACACAGAGAGACACAGAGAGACATAGAGAGATACAGCGAGACACAGAGAGACATAGAGAGATACAGGGAGACCCATAGAGACATAGAGAGATACAAACAGACACATAGAGACATAGAGAGACAAAGAGACACACAGAGAGACACAGAGAGACATAGAGAGATAGAGCGAGACACAGAGAGACACAGAGAGACACAGAGAGACACAGAGAGACACAGAGAGACACAGAGAGACACAGAGAGACACATAGAGACATAGAGAGACACGGAGAGACACGGAGAGACACAGCAAAACACAGAGAGATACAGAGAGCACATAGAGACACAGAGAGACACAGAGAGACACAGAGAGACACACAGAGACATAGAGAGACAGAGAGAGACATAGAGAGATACAGAGAGACACATAGAGACACAGAGAGACACAGAGAGACACATAGAGACACAGAGAGACATAGAGAGACAGAGAGAGAGACATAGAGAGATACAGAGAGACACAGAGAGACACAGAGAGACACAGAGAGACACAGAGAGACACAGAATGACACAGAGAGAGACAGAGAGACATAGAGAGACACCGAGAGCAGAGACACATAGAGACACAGAGAGACACATAGAGAAACAGAGAGACACAGAGAGACATAGAGAGACAAAGAGAGACACAGAGAGACACAGAGAGACAGAGAGATAGAGCGAGACACAGAGAGACACATAGAGACACAGAGACACAGACAGACACGGACAGATACATAGAGACACGGACAGATACATAGAGACACGTAGAGACACAGAGATACACAGAGATACACACAGAGACACACAGAGACACAGAGAGACACACGGAGACACAGAGAGACACAGAGAGACACATAGAGACACAGAGAGACACAGAGAGACATATAGAGACACAGAGAGACACATAGATAGACGCTGAGAGACACATAGAGACACAGAGAGACACATAGAGACATATAGAGACACAGAGAGACACATAGAGACACAGAGAAACAAAGAGAGACACATAGAGACACAGAGAGACAGAGAGACAGAGAGACATAGAGAGATACAGCAAGATACAGAGAGACACAGAGAGACACAGAGAGACACAGAGAGACACAGCGAAACACAGAGAGACACAGAGAGATATAGAGAGACACAGAGAGACACAGAGAAACACAGAGAGACACAGAGAGACATATAGAGACACAGAGAGACAGAGAGACACATAGAGACACAGAGAGACACATAGAGACATATAGAGACACAGAGAGACACATAGATAGACGCTGAGAGACACAGAGAGACATATAGAGAAACATAGAGACACATAGAGACACAGAGAAACAAAGAGAGACACATAGAGACACAGAGACACAGAGAGACAGAGAGACATAGAGAGATACAGCAAGATACAGAGAGACACAGAGAGACACAGAGAGACACAGAGAGACACAGAGAGAGACAGAGAGACACAGAGAGACACAGAGAAACACAAAGAGACACAGAGAGACACATAGAGACGCAGAGAGACAGAGAGACATAGAGAGATTCAGCAAGACACAGAGAGATTCAGCAAGACACAGAGAGATACAGAGAGACACAGAGAGACATAGAAAGACACAGAGAGAAACAGAGAGACACAGAGAGACACAGAGAGACACAGCAAAACACAGAGAGACACAGAGAGCACATAGAGACACAGAGAGAAACAGAGAGACACAGAGAGACATAGAGAGACACAGAGAGACATAGAGAGACACAGAGAGACACAGAGAGACATAGAGAGATACAGCGAGACACAGAGAGACATAGAGAGATACAGGGAGACCCATAGAGACACAGAGAGATACAAAGAGACACATAGAGACATAGAGAGACAAAGAGACACACAGAGAGACACAGAGAGACATAGAGAGATAGAGCGAGACACAGAGAGACACAGAGAGACACAGAGAGACACAGAGAGACACAGAGAGACACAGAGAGACATACAGAGGCACAGAGAGAGATATAGACACATAGAGACACAGACAGACACGGAGAGACACAGACAGGCACAGAGAGACACATAGAGACATAGAGAGGCACAGAGAGACACAGAGAGCCACAGAGAGACACAGAGAGACACAGAGATACAGTAAGACACAGACAGACACAGAGACACAGAGAGACACAGAGAGACACAGAGAGACATTGAGAGATACAGAGAGACACATAGAGACACAGAGAGACACAGAGAGACACATAGAGACACAGAAAGATATAGAGAGACACAGAGAGATACAGAGAGACACAGAGAGACACAGAGATACACAGAGATACACAGAATGACAGAGAGAGAGACAGAGAGACACCGCGAGACATAGAGAGACACCGAGAGCAGAGACACATAGAGACACAGAGAGACACAGAGACACAGAGAGACACAGAGAGACACAGAGAGATATAGAGAGACACAGAGAGACACAGAGAGGCATAGAGAGATACAGCGAGACGGAGAGAGACATAGAGAGATACAGAGAGACACAGAGAGACACAGAGACACAAAGAGACACATAGAGACATAGAGAGACAAAGAGAGACACAGAGAGACACAGAGAGACATAGAAAGATAGAGCGAGACGACACAGAGACACAGAGACACAGACAGACACAGAGAGACACATAGAGACACAGAGAGACACAGAGAGACATACAGAGGCACAGAGAGACATATAGAGACACAGAGACACAGAAAGATATAGAGAGATACAGAGAGATACAGAGAGACACAGAGAGACACAATGACACAGAGAGAGACAGAGAGACACCGCGAGACATAGAGAGACAAAGAGAGACACAGAGAGACACGGAGAGACACAGAGAGACACAGAGAGGCACAGAGAGACACATAGAGACACAAAGAGACACAGAGAGACACAGAGATATACAGCGAGACACAGAGAGACAGAGAGATACAGTGAGACACAGAGAGGCACAGAGGGACATAGAGAGATATAGAGAGATACAGAGAGACACATAGAGACACAGAGGGACACAGAGAGACACAGAGAGACACAGAGAGACACAGAGAGACATAGAGAGGCAAAGAGATAGGGAGTGACAGCTAGAGACACCTAGAGACACGTAGAGACACCTAGAGACACGTAGAGACACAGAGAGATAAAGAGAGACATATAGAGCCATAGAGAGACATATAGAGACACAGAGAGACACGGAGAGACATAGAGAGACACAGAGAGACACGGAGCGACACAGAGAGACACATAGAGACACCGAGAGACACAGAGAGCACAGGGAGACACAAGAGACATAGAGAGATACAGCGAGACACAGAGAGACACAGAGAGACACGGAGAGAAACAGAGAGGCACAGAGAGACACATAAAGACACATAGAGACACAGAGAGACACAGAGGGACAAAGAGAGACAGAGAGAGACAAAGAGACAGAGAGATAGACACCTAGAGACACCTAGAGACACGTAGAGACACGTAGAGACACATACAGACACCGCGAGTCACTGAGAGACACAGAGAGACACAGAGAGACATAGAGAGCCACAGAGAGACACAGAGAGACACAGATAGACACGGAGTGACACAGAGAGACACAGGGACAGAGAGAGACAGAGAGAGACAAAGAGACAGAGAGAGACACCTAGAGACATCTAGAGACACGTAGAGACACATAGAGACACCGCGAGTCGCAGAGAGACACAGAGAGACACAGAGAGACATAGAGAGATACAGAGAGACACATAGACACACAGAGAGACACAGATAGACACAGAGAGACACAGAGAGACACAGAGAGACACAGAGAGACATAGAGAGATACAGCGAGACACAGAGAGACATAGAGAGGCACAGAGAGACATATAGAGACACAGAGAGACACAGAGAGACACAGAGAGACACAGACAGACACAGAGAGACACAGAGAGACACAGAGGGACACAGAGAGACACAGAGAGACACAGAGATACAGAGAGACACAGCGAGACACAGAGAGACACAGAGAGACACAGAGAGACACAGAGAGACACAGAGAGATACAGAGAGACACAGAGACACAGAGAGACACAGAGAGACATAGAGAGATACAGAGAGACACAGAGGGACACAGTGAGACACATAGAGCCACAGAGAGATACAGTGAGACACAGAGAGACACCGAGAGACACAGAGAGACACAGAGAGACACAGAGGGACACAGAGAGACACCGAGAGACACAGAGAGACACATAGAGACACATAGAGACACAGAGGGACACAGAGAGACACCGAGAGACACAGAAAGACACAGAGAGACATATAGAAAGACACAGAGAGACACGGAGAGACACAGAGAGATAAAGAGAGAAACAGAGAGACACAGAGAGACACAGAGAGACACACAGAGACACAGAGAGACACAGAGAGACACAGAGAGACATAGAGAGACACCGAGAGACAAAGAGAGACAAAGAGAGAGACATAGAGAGACACAGAGAGATACAGAGAGACACAGAGAGATACAGAGAGACACAGAGAGACAGAGAGACACAGAGGACATAGAGAGACACAGCAAAACACAGAGAGACACAGAGAGCACATAGAGACACAGAGAGACAAAGAGAGAGACACAGAGAGACACAGAGAGACACACAGAGACACAGAGAGACACAGAGAGACACAGAGAGACATAGAGAGACACCGAGAGACAAAGAGAGACAAAGAGAGAGACATAGAGAGACACAGAGAGATACAGAGAGACACAGAGAGATACAGAGAGACACAGAGAGACACAGAGAGACACAGAGAGACATATAGAGACACATAGAGACACAAAGAGACACATAGAGACATAGAGAGACATAGAGAACAGTGAGACACAGAGCGACACAGAGAGACACAGAGAGACATATAGAGAGACACAGAGAGATACGGAGAGACACAGAGAGACACGGAGAGACACAGAGAGACATAGAGAGATATAGAGAGACACAGAGAGACACAGAGAGACAGAGAGACAGAGAGACATAGAGACATAGAGAGACTCAGAGAGATACAGCAAGATACAGAGAGATACAGCAAGATATAGAGAGACACAGAGAGACACAGAGAGACAGAGAGAGACACAGTGAGACACAGAGAGACACAGAGAGTTGCCGAGAGACACAGAGAGACACAGAGAAACACAGAGAGACACAGAGAGAGACAGAGAGACAGAGTGATTCAGAAAGACACAGAGAGATACAGAGAGACACAGAGAGACATAGCTAGACACAGAGAGACACAGAGAGACACAGGGAGACACAGGGAGACACAGAGAGACACAGAGAGACACAGGAAAATACAGAGAGACACAGAGAGCAGATAGAGACACAGAGAGACAAAGAGAGAGACATAGAGAGACACAGAGAGACAAAGAGAGAGACATAGAGAGACACAGAGAGACACGGAGAGAAACAGAGAGATACAGAGAGACACAGCGAGACACAGAGAGTCACAGAGAGACACAGAGAGACACATAGAGACACAGAGTGAAACAGAGAGACGCAGAGAGACACAAAGAGATACAGAGAGACACAGAGAGACACAGAGAGACACAGAGAGACACAGAGAGACACATAGAGACACATAGAGACACAGAGGGACACAGAGAGACACAGAGAGACACAGAGAGACACAGAGAGACATATAGAAAGACACAGAGAGACACGGAGAGACACAGAGGAGATAAAGAGAGAAACAGAGAGACACAGAGAGACACAGAGAGACACACAGAGACACAGAGAGACACAGAGAGACATAGAGAGACATAGAGAGACACTGAGAGACACCGAGAGACAAAGAGAGACAAAGAGAGAGACATAGAGAGACACAGAGAGATACAGAGAGACACAGAGAGATACAGAGAGACACAGAGAGACACAGAGAGACACAGAGAGACACATAGAGACACATAGAGGACACATAGAGACATAGAGAGACATAGAGAACAGTGAGACACAGAGCGACACAGAGAGACACAGAGAGACATATAGAGAGACACAGAGAGATACGGAGAGACACAGAGAGACACGGAGAGACACAGAGAGACATAGAGAGATATAGAGAGGCACAGAGAGACACAGAGAGACAGAGAGACAGAGAGACATAGAGAGACTCAGAGAGATACAGCAAGATACAGAGAGATACAGCAAGATATAGAGAGACACAGAGAGACACAGAGAGACAGAGAGAGACACAGTGAGACACAGAGAGACACAGAGAGAAGCCGAGAGACACAGAGAGACACAGAGAAACACAGAGAGACACAGAGAGACACAGAGAGACAGAGAGACATAGAGTGATTCAGAAAGACACAGAGAGATACAGAGAGACACAGAGAGACATAGCTAGACACAGAGAGACACAGAGAGACACAGGGAGACACAGAGAGACACAGAGAGACACAGGAAAACACAGAGAGACACAGAGAGCAGATAGAGACACAGAGACAAAGAGAGAGACATAGAGAGACACAGAGAGACAAAGAGAGAGACATAGAGAGACACAGAGAGACACGGAGAGACACAGAGAGATACAGAGAGACACAGCGAGACACAGAGAGTCACAGAGAGACACGGAGTGAAACAGAGAGACGCAGAGAGACACAGAGAGACACAGAGAGACACAGAGAGACACAGAGAGACACAGAGAGAGACAGGGAGACACAGAAAGACACAGAGAGACACAGAGAGATACAGAGAGACACAGAGAGACATAGCTAGACACAGAGAGACACAGAGAGACACAGGGAGACACGGAGAGACACACAGAGACACAGGAAAACACAGAGAGACACAGAGAGCAGATAGAGACACAGAGAGACAAAGAGAGAGACATAGAGAGACACGGACAGACACGGACAGACACAGAGAGATACAGAGAGACACAGCGAGACACAGAGAGTCACAGAGAGACACAGAGAGACACAGAGAGACACAGAGTGAAACAGAGAGACACAGAGAGACACAGAGAGACACAGAGAGACACAGAGAGACACAGAGAGACACAGAGAGACACAGAGAGAGACAGAGAGACACAGCGAGACACAGAGAGTCACAGAGAGACACGGAGTGAAACAGAGAGACGCAGAGAGACACAGAGAGACACAGAGAGACACAGAGAGACACAGAGAGACACAGAGAGAGACAGGGAGACACAGAAAGACACAGAGAGACACAGAGAGATACAGAGAGACACAGAGAGACATAGCTAGACACAGAGAGACACAGAGAGACACAGGGAGACACGGAGAGACACACAGAGACACAGGAAAACACACAGAGAGACACAGAGAGCAGATAGAGACACAGAGAGACAAAGAGAGAGACATAGAGAGACACGGACAGACACGGACAGACACAGAGAGATACAGAGAGACACAGCGAGACACAGAGAGTCACAGAGAGACACAGAGAGACACAGAGAGACACAGAGTGAAACAGAGAGACACAGAGAGACACAGAGAGACACAGAGAGACACAGAGAGACACAGAGAGACACAGAGAGACACAGAGAGACACAGCGAGACAAAGAGAGAAATAGAGAGACACAGAGAGAAACAGAGAGACACAGAGAGAAACAGAGAGACATAGAGAGACGTTGAGAGAAACAGGGAAACAGAGAGACACAGAGAGACACAGAGAGACACAGAGAGACACAGCAAAACACAGAGAGACACAGAGAGCACATAGAGACACAGAGAGACAAAGAGAGAGACATAGAGAGACACAGAGAGACACGGAGAGACACAGATTGATTGATTGATTCACTTGATTGATTGATTCACTTTTATTTAAAATACGGTAGTTTCATAAGTCTTACAACTTCTTTCCATGAAAGCCGTACAACTATATAATTACTATATACAAGTAAAATTAAATACAAATTATAAATTAAACCAATTAGTTAATTGTCAACTGATTTGTCCAATAGCGATGATAGTTTTCTTTTAAAAATCGCTTTCGATTCAGAAGACTTAAGTTCATGAGGCAGAGAGTTCCATTGTACAGCACCTCTATATGAGAAAGATCTCTTATAATATTCAGTATTTGGGATATGCGTGATTTCCACATTAAGCTCATTATCTCTAAGTCGAGATTTGTACGGGTTACTTTTGGAACATTTGGAGAAAATATCACTCAAATATTTAGGCACGTTACAATTAATTGTATCGTACATAAACATATTGAGACGTTTTTCTCTTCTCGCTACCAAATTACACCAATTTAAATCATTTAATATATCAGCTGACCTCACATCGTAGCCTTGGTAGGTAATAATGCGGGCAGCTCGATTTTGTAGTTTTTGAATATTACTAGCAAGTCCTTTATTTAAGCTACCCCATACAACATCACAGTAGTCAAAGACAGGCTGTATTAGAGCATTATATATAATTTTAAGTACATTCAAAGAAACATAATCACGAGCCTGCCTTAGACCACTGATAGATCGACCTACTTTTATACATAATGTATTGATATGTTCATCCCACTTAAGGTTTTCATCTAAATGAACTCCGAGGTATTTTGTAGTTACCAACTCTTTTAATTTGTTTGTCTCCAATAACAATGGGAACAATTCTCCCTAAATTGGACAATCTAAAGGTCGTTCCGATATACATGCATTCCGTTTTAGTGACATTTAAACTGAGTTTGTTTGCCAGCAGCCACTCCTTAATATTTAGTAAATCTTGGTTTACTTTTAACTGTAATTCAGTTGTTGATATGGAAGCAATAGTTATAATAGTATCGTCAGCATACATATGTGATTTAGTGTGCATTAGGCATTGAGGAAGGTCATTTATATATAATAAAAATAATAATGGTCCCAAGATTGAGCCTTGAGGTACACCACATGTAATAATTTGAGGGTGCCGAAAGATTGCCTTCTACAATACATTGTTGTCGTCTATTCGACAAATAAGAGGCAAAACCAATTAAGAGTTGTTCCCGCAATACCATAAAGTTCCAGCTTTTTCAGCAAGACTGTATGAGAGACAGTATCAAACGCTTTCGCAAGATCGAGGAATACTGCCATATTGGTCATTCCTTCATCAATGTTTAAATACCACTTATTCACAATGTCCAACAATGCTGTTACAGTGGAATGAAGAGGGCGAAATCCGGATTGGCACTCTGTTAATAAACTGCAATCGTTTAAATAGGCATAAAGCTGGTCATACACAACCCGTTCACATATTTTACTAATAGCAGGTAAAACAGAAATTGGCCTATAATTCTGAATATCTGTGCGATTGTTAGCCTTAAATAAAGAAAATACCTTGGCCATTTTCCATTTTGACGGGAAAAGTCCAGTATCGATACTTTTGTTAATAATAGTTGTTAATGGAACAGAAATTATTAAAGCCGCTTCTTTCAAAAGTCTGCATGAGATGTTATCAAGGCCGGTTGCCTTGTGAGGCGATAACTTTTTTAAAAGCTTTAAGACTATATCCGTTGTGGTATGTTGAAGATTGAACTCAGTGTTTACTTGGCTTATATATGACTCAAAACTTCTGTTTCCATCCGGCATTGTTGAGGCTAGATTAGGACCAACAGACGTGAAATGACTATTTAGAATTTCACAGAGATCAGAAGGATTTGTTACGGATTCGCCATTAACTATTAGCTCATTTATAGAGCTATTATTGGTAGACTTACGATGGGTTAGTTGGTTTATAACTTTCCAAATTCCTTTGGGATTACCGTAATTGCTTTCTACCTGTACTCGATAATAATTTGTTTTCGCCTTCTTGATCTCATTGTTGGTCCTATTCCTTTCTTTTTTAAACTTGGCCCACGTGTCTGGGTCGTTACTGGCAATTGTTTGCCTTTTTAATCTATCACGATTTGTAATTAGTTTCCTTAATTCAACTGTAAGCCAGGGTGATTTCTTATTTCTCACCCTTCTAGATCTTATAGGAGCGTGATCATTAGCTACAGCTGTAAATAGATTATGCCAGATTTCTATCATTTCATCTGGTGTATCGCAATTATTAATGACATCCCAAGAAACTTCCCTCATGTCATTTCGGAATGCATCGGCATTAAAGTTTTTAAATGTGCGAGTTGTTACATATTTGTGCGTGTTTTTAGATGGAATAGAAAATTTTCGCACAGCATAAACCAAACTATGATCACTTATGCCGAAATGTTAGTACTCCTGATGATACAATTCTAGAGGGCTCGTTTGTTAGAATAACATCAATAAGTGTACTGGAAGTTAAAGTTATCCTTGTCGGTTCATTAATCAACTGTTCCAATTGATAGACTGTACTCAGTTGTTTCAATTGCATTAACTGAGAATCGCTTTCCGCTAAATAATTACAATTTAAATCGCCAAGAAGTATGTGCTCTTTTGACTCCATATCAAGGGTAAGAAAAATATTTTCTAGGTTCTGAAAGAAACCATCGATGCAATTTGGAGGTCTATATGCTGCCGTTACAGTAAATGCTTTACTGTTGGGCTTCATGATGTCAACGCACACAATTTCAAATTTTTCAAAATTCAAATCTTCTCTTATACGATGATTTAAACTTGATCTGAGGTAAAGGCACACACCTCCCCCATTGCGATTGCGATCGTTTCTCACAATAGAATAACCATCAATGTGGACTAAATTATCTGTAATTGTGGTATCAAGTCTTGTTTCATTTAAAGCAATGATATCAAAATATTGGTCAATCAGAAGAGCTCTCAACTCATCGATATGTAGCATAAGACTAGCTATATTCAAACTAGCTAGTTTATACAGAGAGATATATTATATATTATATATTATATATTATACAGAGAGTATTTATACAAACTAGCTAGAGATACAGAGAGACACAGCGAGACAAAGAGAGTCACAGAGAGACACAGAGAGACAAAGAGAGAGACATAGAGAGACACAGAGAGACACGGAGAGACACAGAGAGATACAGAGAGACACAGCGAGACACAGAGAGACACAGAGAGACACAGAGAGAGACAGGGAGACACAGAGAGAGACAGAGAGACACATAGAGACACAGAGACACAGAGAGAAACAGAGAGACACAGAGAGACACAGAGAGAAACAGAGAAACACAGAGAGACACAGAGAGACACATAGAGACACATAGAGACACAGCGAGACACTGAGAGACACACCGAGAGACAAAGAGTGACACATAGAGACATAGCGACACAGAGACAGAGAGACATAGAGAGATACAGCAAGACACAGAGAGACACAGAGAGACACAGAGAGACATAGAGACACAGAGAGACACAGAGTGAAACAGAGAGACACAGAGAGACACAGAGAGACACAGAGAGACACAGCAAAACACAGAGAGACACAGAGAGACACAGAGAGACACAGAGAAACATAGAGACACAGAGAGACACAGAGAGACACAGAGAGACACAGAGAGACATAGAGAGACACAGAGAGACATAGAGAGACACAGAGAGACACAGAGAGACATAGAGAGATACAGCGAGACACAGAGAGACATAGAGAGATACAGGGAGACACATAGAGACACAGAGAGATACAAAGAGACACATAGAGACATAGAGAGGACAAAGAGACACACAGAGAGACACAGAGAGACATAGAGAGATAGAGCGAGACACAGAGAGACACAGAGAGACACAGAGAGACACATAGAGACACAGATAGACACAGAGAGACATACAGAGGCACAGAGAGACATATAGACACATAGAGACACAGACAGACACGGAGAGACACAGACAGGCACAGAGAGACACATAGAGACATAGAGAGGCACAGAGAGACACAGAGAGCCACATAGAGACACAGAGAGACACAGAGATACAGTAAGACACAGACAGACACAGAGAGACACAGAGAGACACAGAGAGACACAGAGAGACACAGAGAGACATTGAGAGATACAGAGAGACACATAGAGACACAGAGAGACACAGAGAGACACATAGAGACACAGAAACATATAGAGAGACACAGAGAGATACAGAGAGACACAGAGAGACACAGAGATACACAGAATGACAGAGAGAGAGAGACAGAGAGACACCGCGAGACATAGAGAGACACCGAGAGCAGAGACACATAGAGACACAGAGAGACACATAGAGACACAGAGAGATACAGAGAGATATAGAGAGATACAGCGAGACATACAGAGACATAGAGAGATACAGAGAGACACAGAGAGACACAGAGACACAAAGAGACACATAGAGACATAGAGAGACAAAGAGAGACAGAGAGACACAGAGAGACATAGAGAGATAGAGCGAGACACAGAGACACAGAGACACAGAGAGACACATAGAGACACAGAGAGACACAGAGAGACATACAGAGACACAGAGAGACACATAGAGACACAGAAAGATATAGAGAGATACAGAGAGATACAGAGAGACACAGAGAGAGACAGAGAGACACCGCGAGACATAGAGAGACAAAGAGAGACACAGAGAGACACGGAGAGACACAGAGAGACACAGAGAGGCACAGAGAGACACATAGAGACACAAAGAGACACAGAGAGACACAGAGATATACAGCGAGACGCAGAGAGACAGAGAGATACAGTGAGACACTGAGAGGCACAGAGGGACATAGAGAGATATAGAGAGATACAGAGAGACACATAGAGACACAGAGAGACACAGAGAGACACATAGAGACACAGAGAGACACAGAGAGACATAGAGAGATAAAGAGAGACATATAGAGCCATAGAGAGACACGGAGAGACACGGAGAGACACAGCAAAACACAGAGAGATACATAGAGCACATAGAGACACAGAGAGACACAGAGAGACACAGAGAGACACAGAGAGACATAGAGAGACAGAGAGAGACATAGAGAGATACAGAGAGACACATAGAGACACAGAGAGACACATAGAGACACATAGAGACACAGAGAGACATAGAGAGACAGAGAGAGAGACATAGAGAGATACAGAGAGACACATAGAGACACAGAGAGACACAGAGAGACACAGAGAGACACAGAATGACACAGAGAGAGACAGAGAGACATAGAGAGACACCGAGAGCAGAGACACATAGAGACACAGAGAGACACATAGAGAAACAGAGAGACACAGAGAGACATAGAGAGACAAAGAGAGACACAGAGAGACACAGAGAGACACAGAGAGACACATAGAGACACAGAGAGACACAGAGAGACACAGAGAGACACATAGAGACACAGAGACACAGACAGACACGGACAGATACATAGAGACACGTAGAGACACAGAGATACACAGAGAGACACACAGAGACACACAGAGACACATAGAGACACAGAGAGACACAGAGAGACACAGAGAGACACATAGAGACACAGAGAGACACAGAGAGACATATAGAGACACAGAGAGACACATAGATAGACGCTGAGAGACACATAGAGACACAGAGAGACACATAGAGACATATAGAGACACAGAGAGACACATAGAGACACAGAGAAACAAAGAGAGACACATAGAGACACAGAGAGACAGAGAGACAGAGAGACATAGAGAGATACAGCAAGATACAGAGAGACACAGAGAGACACAGAGAGACACAGCGAAACACAGAGAGACACAGAGAGATATAGAGAGACACAGAGAGACACAGAGAAACACAGAGAGACACAGAGAGACATATAGAGACACAGAGAGACAGAGAGACACATAGAGACACAGAGAGACACATAGAGACATATAGAGACACAGAGAGACACATAGAGACATATAGAGAAACATAGAGACACATAGAGACACAGAGAAACAAAGAGAGACACATAGAGACACAGAGACACAGAGAGACAGAGAGACATAGAGAGATACAGCAAGATACAGAGAGACACAGAGAGACACAGAGAGACACAGAGAGACACAGAGAGAGACAGAGAGACACAGAGAGACACAGAGAAACACAAAGAGACACAGAGAGACACATAGAGACGCAGAGAGACAGAGAGACATAGAGAGATTCAGCAAGACACAGAGAGATTCAGCAAGACACAGAGAGATACAGAGAGACACAGAGAGACATAGAAAGACACAGAGAGAAACAGAGAGACACAGAGAGACACAGGAGAGACACAGCAAAACACAGAGAGACACAGAGAGCACATAGAGACACAGAGAGAAACAGAGAGACACAGAGAGACATAGAGAGACACAGAGAGACATAGAGAGACACAGAGAGACACAGAGAGACATAGAGAGATACAGCGAGACACAGAGAGACATAGAGAGATACAGGGAGACCCATAGAGACACAGAGAGATACAAAGAGACACATAGAGACATAGAGAGACAAAGAGACACACAGAGAGACACAGAGAGACATAGAGAGATTAGAGCGAGACACAGAGAGACACAGAGAGACACAGAGAGACACAGAGAGACACAGAGAGACACAGAGAGACATAGAGAGATAAAGAGAGACATATAGAGCCATAGAGAGACACGGAGAGACACGGAGAGACACAGCAAAACACAGAGAGATACAGAGAGCACATAGAGACACAGAGAGACACAGAGAGACACAGAGAGACACACAGAGACATAGAGAGACAGAGAGAGACATAGAGAGATACAGAGAGACACAGAGAGACACAGAGAGACACAGAGAGACACATAGAGACACAGAGAGACATAGAGAGACAGAGAGAGAGACATAGAGAGATACAGAGAGACACATAGAGACACAGAGAGACACAGAGAGACACAGAGAGACACAGAATGACACAGAGAGAGACAGAGAGACATAGAGAGACACCGAGAGCAGAGACACATAGATACACAGAGAGACACATAGAGAAACAGAGAGACACAGAGAGACATAGAGAGACAAAGAGAGACACAGAGAGACACAGAGAGACAGAGAGATAGAGCGAGACACAGAGAGACACAGAGAGACACAGAGAGACACATAGAGACACAGAGACACAGACAGACACGGACAGATACATAGAGACACGTAGAGACAGAGATACACAGAGAGACACACAGAGACACACAGAGACACAGAGAGACACACGGAGACACAGAGAGACACAGAGAGACACATAGAGACACAGAGAGACACAGAGAGACATATAGAGACACAGAGAGACACATAGATAGACGCTGAGAGACACATAGAGACACAGAGAGACACATAGAGACATATAGAGACACAGAGAGACACATAGAGACACAGAGAAACAAAGAGAGACACATAGAGACACAGAGAGACATAGAGACAGAGAGACATAGAGAGATACAGCAAGATACAGAGAGACACAGAGAGACACAGAGAGACACAGAGAGACACAGCGAAACACAGAGAGACACAGAGAGATATAGAGAGACACAGAGAGACACAGAGAAACACAGAGAGACACAGAGAGACATATAGAGACACAGAGAGACAGAGAGACACAGAGAGACACAGAGAGACACATAGAGACATATAGAGACACAGAGAGACACATAGATAGACGCTGAGAGACACAGAGAGACATATAGAGAAACATAAGAGACACATAGAGACACAGAGAAACAAAGAGAGACACATAGAGACACAGAGACACAGAGAGACAGAGAGACATAGAGAGATACAGCAAGATACAGAGAGACACAGAGAGACACAGAGAGACACAGAGAGACACAGAGAGAGACAGAGAGACACAGAGAGACACAGAGAAACACAAAGAGACACAGAGAGACACATAGAGACGCAGAGAGACAGAGAGACATAGAGAGATTCAGCAAGACACAGAGAGATTCAGCAAGACACAGAGAGATACAGAGAGACACAGAGAGACATAGAAAGACACAGAGAGAAACAGAGAGACACAGAGAGACACAGAGAGACACAGCAAAACACAGAGAGACACAGAGAGCACATAGAGACACAGAGAGAAACAGAGAGACACAGAGAGACACAGAGAGACACAGAGAGACATAGAGAGACACAGAGAGACACAGAGAGACATAGAGAGATACAGCGAGACACAGAGAGACATAGAGAGATACAGGGAGACCCATAGAGACACAGAGAGATACAAAGAGACACATAGAGACATAGAGAGACAAAGAGACACACAGAGAGACACAGAGAGACATAGAGAGATAGAGCGAGACACAGAGAGACACAGAGAGACACAGAGAGACACAGAGAGACACAGAGAGACACAGAGAGACATACAGAGGCACAGAGAGACATATAGACACATAGAGACACAGACAGACACGGAGAGACACAGACAGGCACAGAGAGACGCATAGAGACATAGAGAGGCACAGAGAGACACAGAGAGCCACAGAGAGACACAGAGAGACACAGAGATACAGTAAGACACAGACAGACACAGAGAGACACAGAGAGACACAGAGAGACATTGAGAGATACAGAGAGACACATAGAGACACAGAGAGACACAGAGAGACACATAGAGACACAGAAAGATATAGAGAGACACAGAGAGATACAGAGAGACACAGAGAGACACAGAGATACACAGAGATACACAGAATGACAGAGAGAGAGACAGAGAGACACCGCGAGACATAGAGAGACACCGAGAGCAGAGACACATAGAGACACAGAGAGACACAGAGACACAGAGAGACACAGAGAGATATAGAGAGACACAGAGAGACACAGAGAGGCATAGAGAGATACAGCGAGACGGAGAGAGACATAGAGAGATACAGAGAGACACAGAGAGACACAGAGACACAAAGAGACACATAGAGACATAGAGAGACAAAGAGAGACACAGAGAGACACAGAGAGACATAGAGAGATAGAGCGAGACACAGAGACACAGAGACACAGACAGACACAGAGAGACACATAGAGACACAGAGAGACACAGAGAGACATACAGAGGCACAGACAGACATATAGAGACACAGAGACACAGAAAGATATAGAGAGATACAGAGAGATACAGAGAGACACAGAGAGACACAATGACACAGAGAGAGACAGAGAGACACCGCGAGACATAGAGAGACAAAGAGAGACACAGAGAGACACGGAGAGACACAGAGAGACACAGAGAGGCACAGATAGACACATAGAGACACAAAGAGACACAGAGAGACACAGAGATATACAGCGAGACACAGAGAGACAGAGAGATACAGTGAGACACAGAGAGGCACAGAGGGACATAGAGAGATATAGAGAGATACAGAGAGACACATAGAGACACAGAGGGACACAGAGAGACACAGAGAGACACAGAGAGACATAGAGAGGCAAAGAGATAGGGAGTGACAGCTAGAGACACCTAGAGACACGTAGAGACACCTAGAGACACGTAGATACACAGAGAGATAAAGAGAGACATATAGAGCCATAGAGAGACATATAGAGACACAGAGAGACACGGAGAGACATAGAGAGACACAGAGAGACACGGAGCGACACAGAGAGACACATAGAGACACCGAGAGACACAGAGAGCACAGGGAGGACACAAGAGACATAGAGAGATACAGCGAGACACAGAGAGACACAGAGAGACACGGAGAGAAACAGAGAGGCACAGAGAGACACATAAAGACACATAGAGACACAGACAGGACACAGAGGGACAAAGAGAGACAGAGAGAGACAAAGAGACAGAGAGATAGACACCTAGAGACACCTAGAGACACGTAGAGACACGTAGAGACACATACAGACACCGCGAGTCACAGAGAGACACAGAGAGACACAGAGAGACATAGAGAGCCACAGAGAGACACAGAGAGACACAGATAGACACAGAGTGACACAGAGAGGACACAGGGACAGAGAGAGACAGAGAGAGACAAAGAGACAGAGAGAGACACCTAGAGACATCTAGAGACACGTAGAGACACAGAGAGACACCGCGAGTCGCAGAGAGACACAGAGAGACAGAGAGATTAAAATTAAGAAACAAAATTAAGCAAAGCTAAAAATAGCAAAGAAAGCTGGCAAGCTATTAATGAATTGTTAAATAAGAAATCCAAGACCACGCAAGTCAAACAATTGAACGCTAATGATCAAATTTTAACTGGAGATAAAGATATTGCTAATGGATTTAATAAATATTTTTCAACAATTGGCTCTAAATTAGCTGATAATATTAAAGACAGTGATATTGATCCATTGAGCTTTGTGACTCCTGTTGAAAACTCGTTCTATTTCAGAAATGTGACCAGTCTGGAATTAATGAACACTTTTAAGCCAGTTTAAAAACTAAAAAAAATCATCAGGTATTGATGGTATCAGTGTGAAGCTATTAAAAGACGCTGGTGAAACTATTACTGAGTCGCTATTGCGCATTTATAATCTGTCACTTCAGACAGCAATCTTCCCTGAGGACTGGAAATTAGCTAAAGTTTCGCCAATCTTCAAGGAAGGAGATAAAACTTGATTGTGGTAACTATCGACCAATTTCGGTAATCTCTGTTGTCGCTAAACTTTTTGAGAAATTGGTATGCAAACAGCTAAGATTATTTATGACTGAAAATAATATCCTCGTTGAACAGCAGTCTGGTTTCCGGTTACAACATTCTACCGAAACTACGTTGCTTAGTTCTACGAATGAATGGCTATACAACATGGATAAAGGTATGATTAGCGGTGTCCTGTTTTTAGATCTCAAAAAAGCATTCGATACTGTTAATCATGAGATCCTTATCTCAAAACTTGAATTTTATGGTATAAGAGGGAACACTCTCGAATGGTTTAAGTCCTATATCGGGAACAGAAAACAAATTTGTGTAATAAACGGCAGATCATCCGATACAGGGGAAATTGGTTGTGGAGTACCACAAGGATCTAACCTTGGTCCCATCCTTTTTCTCCTGTATATAAATGATTTACCGAATTGTTTGGAAAAAAACTGAGGCGACTTTATTCGCAGATGATACGAATCTCACTTGTAAAGGTAATAATTCCTATGAGATACAAAATAAACTTAATAATGATCTCGATAATGTTCACCAGTGGCTTATGGCAAATAAACTCACACTCAATAAAACTAAAACCGAATTTATGATTATTGGCTCCAAATATCATCTGGCCTCAATTAACGAAAGCCCTGAAATAAGCATAGGGGGTGATAAAATCAAACAAGTCCCCCATAAGAAATCACTTGGTGTAACTCTTGATGAACAGCTGAAGTGGGGAAAACACAATGAAGTACAATGTAAGAAAATTTCGAAAAACATTGCTTTACTTCGAAGGGCAAAATCTTTTGTTCCCCAAAAAATTCTAATAAATATGTATAATGCTTTAGTGTTGCCTCACTTCACATATTGCTCAACTGTCTGGAACGATGGTTGTATTACTCATATTAATAAACTTTCAAAACTACAAAGGAGAGCGGCGCGTGTTATAACTGGTGATACTTACAATGTTCGTTCCACTGAAATTTTAGAAAAACTTGGTTGGATGTCAATTCACGAGATTCTAGGAAATCGTCAAACTTTGATGACATTAAGAGCATTGACATCGAAATTACCAAATTATCTTGTTGACTTATTTAATACTTGTGATAATGAAAATTACAATTTACGAAGTAATGGCACTAAACTTACTTTGGCAAAACCAAATACTAATTACCTTAAAAGAAGTTACTCATATAGGGCTGCAATTTCGTGGAACGAACTGTCCAATGAAGTAACTGACAATTATCAAAGTCTATCTATCTCGTCATTCAAACGACGACTTAAGAATCTTTCATAATTGAATAGCTGACGACTTGTAATATAATTGTGTATATTGACTTACATTTGTATTTTTATTTTAGTATTGTTTATTGATATATTTGTATAGTTAGGTTTATGATGTATTTATTTTTAACTATAATAGCACGGCCCTTTGAAAAACAGTTTTACTGAATAGGCTACCGTGTATAAAGAAATTTAATTAAAGATTAAAGATTAAAGATCAAAGACATAGAGAGACACAGAGAGACACATAGACACACAGAGAGACGCAGATAGACACAGAGGGACACAGAGAGACACAGAGAGACACAGAGAGACATAGAGAGATACAGCGAGACACAGAGAGACATAGAGAGGCACAGAGAGACATATAGAGACACAGAGAGACACAGAGAGACACAGAGAGACACAGACATACAGTGAGACACAGCGAGACACAGAGAGACACAGAGAGACAGAGAGAGACACATACAGCCACAGAGAGACACAGAGAGACACAGAGAGACACAGAGAGACACAGAGAGATACAGAGAGACACAGAGACACAGAGAGACACAGAGAGACATAGAGAGATACAGAGAGACACAGAGGGACACAGTGAGACAGATAGAGCCACAGAGAGATACAGTGAGACACAGAGAGACACCGAGAGACACAGAGAGACACAGAGAGACACAGAGGGACACAGAGAGACACCGAGAGACACAGAGAGACACATAGAGACACATAGAGACACAGAGGGACACAGAGAGACACCGAGAGACACAGAAAGACACAGAGAGACATATAGAAAGACACAGAGAGACACGGAGAGACACAGAGAGATAAAGAGAGAAACAGAGAGACACACAGAGACACAGAGAGACACACAGAGACACAGAGAGACACAGAGAGACACAGAGAGACATAGAGAGACACCGAGAGACAAAGAGAGACAAAGAGAGAGACATAGAGAGACACAGAGAGATACAGAGAGACACAGAGAGATACAGAGAGACACAGAGAGACGTTGAGAGAAACAGGGAAACACAGAGAGACACAGAGAGACACAGAGAGACACAGAGAGACACAGCAAAACACAGAGAGACACAGAGAGCACATAGAGACACAGAGAGACAAAGAGAGAGACACAGAGAGACACAGAGAGACACACAGAGACACAGAGAGACACAGAGAGACACAGAGAGACATAGAGAGACACCGAGAGACAAAGAGAGACAAAGAGAGAGACATAGAGAGACACAGAGAGATACAGAGAGACACAGAGAGATACAGAGAGACACAGAGAGACACAGAGAGACACAGAGAGACACATAGAGACACATAGAGACACAAAGAGACACATAGAGACATAGAGAGACATAGAGAACAGTGAGACACAGAGCGACACAGAGAGACACAGAGAGACATATAGAGAGACACAGAGAGATACGGAGAGACACAGAGAGACACAGAGAGACACGGAGAGACACAGAGAGACATAGAGAGATATAGAGAGACACAGAGAGACACAGAGAGACAGAGAGACAGAGAGACATAGAGAGACTCAGAGAGATACAGCAAGATACAGAGAGATACAGCAAGATATAGAGAGACACAGAGAGACACAGAGAGACAGAGAGAGACACAGTGAGACACAGAGAGACACAGAGAGAAGCCGAGAGACACAGAGAGACACAGAGAAACACAGAGAGACACAGAGAGAGACAGAGAGACAGAGTGATTCAGAAAGACACAGAGAGATACAGAGAGACACAGAGAGACATAGCTAGACACAGAGAGACACATAGAGACACAGGGAGACACAGGGAGACACAGAGAGACACAGAGAGACACAGGAAAATACAGAGAGACACAGAGAGCAGATAGAGACACAGAGAGACAAAGAGAGAGACATAGAGAGACACAGAGAGACAAAGAGAGAGACATAGAGAGACACAGAGAGACACGGAGAGACACAGAGAGACACGGAGAGACACAGAGAGATACAGAGAGACACAGCGAGACACAGAGAGTCACAGAGAGACACAGAGAGACACATAGAGACACAGAGTGAAACAGAGAGACGCAGAGAGACACAAAGAGATACAGAGAGACACAGAGAGACACAGAGAGACACAGAGAGACACAGAGAGACACAGAGAGACACATAGAGACACATAGAGACACAGAGGGACACAGAGAGACACCGAGAGACACAGAGAGACATATAGAAAGACACAGAGAGACACGGAGAGACACAGAGAGATAAAGAGAGAAACAGAGAGACACAGAGAGACACAGAGAGACACACAGAGACACAGAGAGACACAGAGAGACATAGAGAGACATAGAGAGACACTGAGAGACACCGAGAGACAAAGAGAGACAAAGAGAGAGACATAGAGAGACACAGAGAGATACAGAGAGACACAGAGAGATACAGAGAGACACAGAGAGACACAGAGAGACACAGAGAGACACATAGAGACACATAGAGACACATAGAGACATAGAGAGACATAGAGAACAGTGAGACACAGAGCGACACAGAGAGACACAGAGAGACATATAGAGAGACACAGAGAGATATGGAGAGACACAGAGAGACACGGAGAGACACAGAGAGACATAGAGAGATATAGAGAGGCACAGAGAGACACAGAGAGACAGAGAGACAGAGAGACATAGAGAGACTCAGAGAGATACAGCAAGATACAGAGAGATACAGCAAGATATAGAGAGACACAGAGAGACACAGAGAGACAGAGAGAGACACAGTGAGACACAGAGAGACACAGAGAGAAGCCGAGAGACACAGAGAGACACAGAGAAACACAGAGAGACACAGAGAGACACAGAGAGACAGAGAGACATAGAGTGATTCAGAAAGACACAGAGAGATACAGAGAGACACAGAGAGACATAGCTAGACACAGAGAGACACAGAGAGACACAGGGAGACACAGAGAGACACAGAGAGACACAGGAAAACACAGAGAGACACAGAGAGCAGATAGAGACACAGAGAGACAAAGAGAGAGACATAGAGAGACACAGAGAGACAAAGAGAGAGACATAGAGAGACACCGAGAGACACGGAGAGACACAGAGAGATACAGAGAGACACAGCGAGACACAGAGAGTCACAGAGAGACACAGAGTGAAACAGAGAGACGCAGAGAGACACAGAGAGACACACAGAGACACACAGAGACACAGAGAGACACAGAGAGACACAGAGAGAGACAGGGAGACACAGAAAGACACAGAGAGACACAGAGAGATACAGAGAGACACAGAGAGACATAGCTAGACACAGAGAGACACAGAGAGACACAGGGAGACACGGAGAGACACACAGAGACACAGGAAAACACAGAGAGACACAGAGAGCAGATAGAGACACAGAGAGACAAAGAGAGAGACATAGAGAGACACGGACAGACACGGACAGACACAGAGAGATACAGAGAGACACAGCGAGACACAGAGAGTCACAGAGAGACACAGAGAGACACAGAGAGACACAGAGTGAAACAGAGAGACACAGAGAGACACAGAGAGACACAGAGAGACACAGAGAGACACAGAGAGACACAGAGAGACACAGAGAGAGACAGGGAGACACAGAAAGACATAGAGAGACACAGAGAGAAACAGAGAGACACAGAGAGATACAGAGAGACATAGAGAGACGTTGAGAGAAACAGGGAAACACAGAGAGACACAGAGAGACACAGAGAGAAACAGAGAGACACAGCAAAACACAGAGAGACACAGAGAGCACATAGAGACACAGAGAGACAAAGAGAGAGACATAGAGAGACACAGAGAGACACGGAGAGACACAGAGAGATACAGAGAGACAAAGAGAGAGACATAGAGAGACACAGAGAGACACGGAGAGACACAGAGAGAGACATAGAGAGACACAGAGAGACACGGAGAGACACAGAGAGATACAGAGAGACACAGCGAGACACAGAGAGACACAGAGAGACACAGAGAGAGACAGGGAGACACAGAGAGAGACAGAGAGACACATAGAGACACAGAGACACAGAGAGAAACAGAGAGACACAGAGAGACACAGAGAGAAACAGAGAAACACAGAGAGACACAGAGAGACACAGAGAGACACATAGAGACACATAGAGACACAGCGAGACACTGAGAGACACACCGAGAGACAAAGAGTGACACATAGAGACACATAGAGACATAGCGACACAGAGACAGAGAGACATAGAGAGATACAGCAAGACACAGAGAGACACAGAGAGACACAGAGAGACATAGAGACACAGAGAGACACAGAGTGAAACAGAGAGACACAGAGAGACACAGAGAGACACAGAGAGACACAGCAAAACACAGAGAGACACAGAGAGACACAGAGAGACACAGAGAGACACAGAGAGACACAGAGAGACACAGAGAGACACATAGAGACATAGAGAGACATAGAGAGACACAGAGAGAAACAGAGAGACACAGAGAGACACAGAGAGACACATAAAGACACAGAGAGACACAGAGATACATACAGAGACACCGAGAGACACCGAGAGACACAGCGAAACACAGAGAGACACAGAGAGACACATAGAGACACAGAGAGACACAGAGAGACACAGAGAGACATAGAGAGACACAGAGAGACACAGAGAGACACAGAGAGACACAGATAGACACAGCGAAACACAGAGAGACACAGAGAGACACAGAGAGACACAGAGAGACACCGAGAGCCACATAGAGACACCGAGAGACACAGAGAGACACCGAGAGACACAGAGGGACACAGAGAGACACAGAGAGACACAGCGCAACACAGAGAGACACATAGAGACACAGAGAGACACAGAGAGACACAGAGAGACACAGAGAGACACAGAGAGACACAGAGAGACACAGAGAGACACAGAGAGACACAGAGAGACACAGAGAGACACAGAGAGACACAGATAGACACAGCGAAACACAGAGAGACACAGAGAGACACAGCGAAACACAGAGAGACATAGAGAGACACCGAGAGCCACATAGAGACACCGAGAGACACACAGAGACACAAAGAGACGCTGAGAGACGCAGAGAGACACAGTGCGACACAGAGAGACACAGAGAGACACAGAGAGACACAGCGCAACACAGAGAGACACATAGAGACACAGAGAGACACAGAGAGACACAGAGAGACACAGAGAGACATAGAGAGACACAGAGAGACACAGAGAGACACAGAGAGACACAGAGAGACACAGAGAGACACATAGAGACACATAGAGACACAGCGAGACACTGAGAGACACACCGAGAGACAAAGAGTGACACATAGAGACACATAGAGACATAGCGACACAGAGACAGAGAGACATAGAGAGATACAGCAAGACACAGAGAGACACAGAGAGACACAGAGAGACATAGAGACACAGAGAGACACAGAGTGAAACAGAGAGACACAGAGAGACACAGAGAGACACAGAGAGACACAGCAAAACACAGAGAGACACAGAGAGACACAGAGAGACACAGAGAGACACAGAGAATCACAGAGAGACACAGAGAGACACATAGAGACATAGAGAGATATAGAGAGACACAGAGAGAAACAGAGAGACACAGAGAGACACAGAGAGACACATAAAGTCACAGAGAGACACAGAGATACATAGAGAGACACCGAGAGATACCGAGAGTCACAGCGAAACACAGAAAGACACAGAGAGACACATAGAGACACAGAGAGACACAGAGAGACACAGAGAGACATAGAGAGACACAGAGAGACACAGAGAGACACAGAGAGACACAGATAGACACAGCGAAACACAGAGAGACACAGAGAGACACAGAGAGACACAGAGAGACACCGAGAGCCACATAGAGACACCGAGAGACACAGAGAGACACCGAGAGACACAGAGGGACACAGAGAGACACAGAGAGACACAGCGCAACACAGAGAGACACATAGAGACACAGAGAGACACAGAGAGACACAGAGAGACACAGAGAGACACAGAGAGACATAGAGAGACACAGAGAGACACAGAGAGACACAGAGAGACACAGAGAGACACAGATAGACACAGCGAAACACAGAGAGACACAGAGAGACACAGCGAAACACAGAGAGACATAGAGAGACACCGAGAGCCACATAGAGACACCGAGAGACACACAGAGACACAAAGAGACGCTGAGAGACGCAGAGAGACACAGTGCGACACAGAGAGACACAGAGAGACACAGAGAGACACAGCGCAACACAGAGAGACACATAGAGACACAGAGAGACACAGAGAGACACAGAGAGACACAGAGAGACATAGAGAGACACAGAGAGACACAGAGAGACACAGAGAGACACAGAGAGACACAGATAGACACAGCGAAACACAGAGAGACACAGAGAGACACAGCGAAACACAGAGAGACATAGAGAGACACCGAGAGCCACATAGAGACACCGAGAGACACACAGAGACACAAAGAGACGCTGAGAGACGCAGAGAGACACAGTGCGACACAGAGAGACACAGAGAGACACAGAGAGACAAGGAGAGACACGGAGAGACACTGAGAGACACAGAGAGACACAGAGAGACACAGAGAGACACAGAGTGACACAGAGAGACACAGAGAGACACACAGAGAAAGAGAGAGACACCTAGAGACACAGAGAGACATAGAGAGACACAGAGAGAAATATAGAGACACAGAGAGACACAGAGAGACACAGAGAGACACAGAGAGAAAGAGAGACACACCTAGAGACACAGAGAGACATAGAGAGAGACAGAGAGACATATAGAGACACAGAGAGACACAGAGAGACACAGAGAGACACAGAGAGACACAGAGAGACACACAGAGTGAGACAGAGAAACACATAGAGACACAGAGAGACACAGAGAAAGAGAGAGATACAGAGATACACAGAGAGACACAGAGAGACACCTAGAGACACCTAGAGACACATAGACACACCTAGAGACACCTAGAGACACATAGACACACAGCGAGATACAGAAAGACACAGAGAGACACATAGAGCCACAGAGAGACACCTAGAGACACAGATGAGACATAGAGAGACACCTAGAGACATAGAGAGACACCTAGAGACACAGATGAGACATAGAGAGACACAGAGAGACATAGAGAGACACACAGAGAAACAGAGAGACACAGAGAGAGACACATAGATATACAGAGAGACACAGAGAGACATATAGAGACACAGAGAGACACAGAGATACACAGAGAGACATAGAGAGACACAGAGAGACACAGAGAGACACACAAAGACAGAGTGAGACACAGAAAGAGACAGAGAGAGACACAGAGAGACAGGGAGAGACACGGAGAGACACGGAGAGACACAGAGAGACACGTAGAGACACAGATAGACGCAGAGAGACACAGAGAGACACAGAGAGACATAGAGAGATATAGAGAGACACAGAGAGAAACAGAGAGACACAGAGAGACACAGAGAGACACATAAAGTCACAGAGAGACACATAGATACATAGAGAGACACCGAGAGACACCGAGAGACACAGAGAGACACAGCGCAACACAGAAAGACACAGAGAGACACATAGAGACACAGAGAGACACAGAGAGACACAGAGAGACACAGAGAGACATAGAGAGACACAGAGAGACACAGAGAGACACAGAGAGACACAGAGAGACACAGATAGACACAGCGAAACACAGAGAGACAGAGAGAGACAGCGAAACATAGAGAGACACAGAGAGACACCGAGAGCCACATAGAGACACCGAGAGACACACAGAGACACAAAGAGACGCTGAGAGACGCAGAGAGACACAGAGGGACACAGAGAGACACAGAGAGACACAGAGAGACAAGGAGAGACACGGAGAGACACTGAGAGACACAGAGAGACACAGAGAGACACAGAGAGACAGAGAGACATAGAGAGATTCAGCAAGACACAGAGAGATTATTATTTCCTTTATGTTTATAAATGTGCTGTGAATAAATGTAATAAATGTGAACATAATGAAAGCGATCGATACTTAACGGGTACTTGCACTAGTGTTGAGATTAATGTTGCTATAGATAAGGGATATAAAATAATAGCTCCTTTACGAAATATATCATTTTGAACGCAAAGAAAATTATTTTTCACAATACGTAAATCTATTTTTAAAAATCAAACAAGAATCTTCAGGAATTCCTACGGATTGTTTGAATGCTGATGGAAGTAAAAATGATGATAAAATTAAACAGTATTGGAATGATTATTTAAAAAAACATTTTTAAATTCGTTATGGGGAAAATTTGCCCAAAACGAAATTAATACTCAAGTGTGTTCTTTAAACGATTATGAATAATTATTAAATATAGCCAATGATAAAAGTAAAAAATTAACATCGATGGAATTTATAAACGAAACATTATTACGTTGTACATATGAAAAAATTGATGATGCAACAACACCTCTAAAAACGGGAAATGTAATCATTGCATGTTTTGTTACTGCATATGCACGTTTAAAATTATATGAGTTACTCGATAAATTAGACGATCGCGTTTTATATTTTGATACAGATTCTGTTATTTATATATCAAATGAAAATAATTATACTGATGTTAAAACGGGAATTATTGAGGAGATTTAACGAATGAATTAAATGAAAATGAATGGATAACACATTTTTGTTCAACAGGTTCAAAATGTTATGCGTATATAACTAATTTAAATCAGGAATGTATTCATGTCAAATGTTTTACTTTAAAAAATGAAACAATAAAATAAAAATTGAATTTTTTATCCTTGACACAATGTGTTAAAAATCAAGATCAGATCATTGAAATTAAATATCACAATAAAATATGTAAAGATAAACTTAATCATATTTTTATTGAGGATGAAATAAAAAAATTTTCATTTACATTTAATAAACGTGTTGTTAAAAATAATTTTAATACGTTTCCGTTTGGATTTTTAGATAACTGAAATGAACAATGTTTCATTACCATTTCAACACCCTTTTATGTTAACGTTATGTGGTCCCAGTCAAAGTGGGGAAAACATATTGGATATTACAATTATTGAAAAATATTGACACTATGATTACACCTAAAATTGTTAAAATTGTTTATTTATATTCAATTTATCAACCTCTGTACGCTGAAATGGAAAAACGTCTTGCGGAAAAAACAGATATTATTGTTGAATTTATCGATTGTCAAAAGGGTATTCCCCGCATTACCGATATACAAACGAATACCCGTGAAAATACTTTCATAATATTAGATGATCTCATGTTAGTTGCAACATCATCAAAAGAAAATCTTGAAAAAATAGATAACACTGCAACTCAACATGTCCATCATCGTAATATTAGTGTTATTTTTACATGTCAAAATTTAATATATGGTAATGGTAAATTGCAAAATTTACGTGTCAATAGTCAATATTATGTTATATTTAAAAATTTAAGTGATTATAATAATATGTATACGATATGTGATAATAAAAAATTAATAGAAATAGATTTAATAAAGTATTAAGTGAAATTAATGATAAACATGGTTATCTTGTATTTGATAATTGTAGAAAAGGGTATGAAAATTGTAGAATTAGAACCAATGTATTTCCACATGAAGCAACGATAATCTATGATTTGTAAATAAATGTAAAAAGAAAAATAAAGTTTTTTTTCCAAAAAAAATAAAGAGTTGTTGACAATTTTTTTTTAAAGTATATATAGTATGGGGTGAATATATTGTGTATGCATTTTTTAAAAAACATGCCAAGAAGAAGATATAGAAGCAGGAGGGGATAATTATCCTTAGAAAAACAAAACAAAAAGGGGGTAGTGTTCTAGATTTTTAGGACCTTTGGGACAAATAGTTGGAAGTCAATTGGGATTGGGTATTCGAAAAAGAAAAAGAAAACAAAGAGGGGGTTGGGGTGCGTGGGGTAACACTGTCCGATATTCCCTAGGGGGGGTAAAAATATAAAAGCTCGTAAACTATATTTTTAACTATATTTTTTAAAAAAACATGGTAAGAAAAATATATGGAAGGAGTGTTACCCTTAGAAAAAAAATAAAAATAAAACAAAAAGGAGGAATCTTTGGACTGTCGATATTTAATGCAATAAAAAATTCATCGGCATCTAGAAGATACCGAAAAAAAAGGATTAAACCATGAAAACAAATCCATAAAACCTTGTAAATAAGTAATTTTTTTGTTTTTTAATTAAAAATTGGCATTATTAAAACTACAACATGACTGATTGTTGTTACTCTTACAATTAACTAGTACACTACCCAAAATTGTTTCTATTTTTTTTTAATTTAATATCAATTTTTATTTTAATACGTTCATTTTTAAATATTTTTTGTTTATTATTATTTTCGACTTCATTACGACATTTATTGTATAAATATAATAAACTCCAATTTCCACACACGGTAGTATTTTTGGATTGTAATTGTTTACTTTGAATATATTGAAATTTTAGTCCTGTTTTACACTATAATCATACTAATATTCACGTTTATAAAACGATACATCTTTAGCAAAACTATCAAAAAAATACATATTTTTTTCTTTATCCAACCATATAGCAACCCAATGTTGACCGTTTTGATCTGCTTCATTCGTATTCCAAATGCAACACGAGGCTAGGGATAACAAATTTTTTAGGAAAAATATTTGCAGGAAATGTACCCAAATAATATTTATTTAAAAACTTATTTATTTTTGAAATTTTATTAATCTCGTTCGTAAATAAAAATTGGGTTAAAAAACAATGTAAATTCATTGATTTTTCGTCGCCATTTTCTTTGTGTTGAATAAGGTGTTGAAGGTGGGGTATGAATGTGGGTGGTGAGGGATGTAGATGGTTCTTCATTACTCGCAGCAGAAAGACCCGAAGTTGTTTTTCCCAAATTTATATAACGTTGTCGTAATTTTATATTATGTATATAATATGCGGGCATATGTAATTTTTTCAATTCTTTTAAAGCAACCGTCTGCTTATGTTGTGTACGATTGAACACGTTTTGTTTGCTGACATTATGTGTTAAATCGTATAATAAATCATGATGGTTTATTCCAACACCGTTTAATTTTAAAATATCTGTATCTTTAATTTTAATTTTTTTCTTTTCAAGAAATTATTTTATTTGTTGACCGCTTGTCACAGTCGGTGTTTTCTTTATCTCGGGTGATTCATCATTGTTCACCTCATTTTCTAGTTCATTATTTTTTTCGTCTTTTGTTGTCTTTAAAAAACTAACCATATTCTCTGCGACACGTTGATCATTATTAACTTTTTGCATTTCTTCTTTCATTTTATTTTTATTTTCAATAAGTTCGAAATTATTTTTGTTGTTAATTCCCTGCAATAATTTTTTGTTTTCATGATCATTTTTGATTAAATCTAAAATTTCATTTAATTTACTCGGATTAATTAGTTGCATTTTATTTACTTCGGTCATTTAAATTTTTATTTGTTGGTCAAGTAATTTGTATGCTTTTTTATATAAATACATCTAAATTTTTATATAAATACATCTAAAATTGAACTACCTCTTTGTCCTATCGATATCTATGGAAATATACATAAATTTTAAATACTAGGATTAATTAATTGCATTTTATTTACTTCGGTCATATTTTTTTTATTTGTTGGTCATGTAATTTGTATGCTTTTAGATATATGTTGATTATACGAAAATCCTCAGATAATAATATTTTTAAGTCTTTTTCTTTTGTTTTGTTCTTAGCAAACTGATTCAAAATATATTTATTATCACTGGAAAGTGGGATAGAAATTTTTTTTTTAAATATTTTTAGCAATGTATTGTAATTTATTAATTAATTGAGAATCTAACAAAGTATTTTTTTTTATCAATATCTGTTTTAAGATATTTTTTGTTTCAAAGGCATTTTTCTTTATTTTATTTAACTCTTTCCTGTCTGGCTGAAAAACATCTAAAATTGAACTACCTCTTTGTCCTATCGATATCTCTGGAAATATCCATAACTGTTGCGAAACCTATACATTTTCTGAAAGCCCGATAAATCGGTTTTTACTTGTGCTTTTGAATTTCCCGAACAAGACACATTATGTTAATATAAATTAGCATTAATTATCATAAATCAGGTTGAAAACCTCCATTTTGCTAGAAAACGCCATCTTGGGCGCCTGTGTAGCATCATGAAAATTCAAAACGCCACCAATTGCAGAGTTGTTTATGAAATCAAATCAAACTTGGCATGTGAGTGGATCTCATGTGCCTAGCGCTTTAATTTTGCGTTACCGCGTGCCGTGTTTTTCGATTGACGACTTCGGGGTCTTCTATGACCCCTTTTTACTGTGTCGGACAGGAAAGAGTTAATTTAACTAATGTTTCTAAACATTTTAAATCATCTTCGCAACTTGATGAAGAAGAAGTTATTGAACTTTCACTATCCATTTCATCACTAGCATCATCGATAACAACATCACTATCATTTTCACTATCATCTTCATCATCATCATCTCTTGAATTATCATTTTTTCATCGTCTTTTTTTTCCTCTTCTTTTTTTAATTCACCATTTTTTCTTCATTCATTTTTTTTATGCATAAACTGAAAATGGTGGAAATACAAGAATATATGTTCACGATTTAGTTGTATTTTGTTAATAACTATATAAATACTATATTGTTAATAATTATTTTTGGTTTTTTTATTCTATTCTTTGTTGTGATGGGTTTTGTTTTCTTCATAATTTTTTGTACATCCCCTTGTTACAAATGTTGATAATTAAATGATGTGTAATAATCTTGCAGGGGTATTTAATCCTACTTTAATTTCATTTCGAAATTCACCAATAAAAATTAACGCACCTGCAATTGTATTTTGAGAAAAATGAAAATCAACATTAACATTTCCCGACGGTCTTATGGGTAATACTGAAAGATGAGAGTCTCTATTATCGGTTAAATCAAATGCTAATATACTATATCCGTTTATATAGTAATTATAAGTCATGGGCCTTTCTGAATATTGACGATTTAATACAGAGCGTAATTTGAGTAAGCCTCAGCATGATTTTCTGTTCTCCCAGCAACAGCGTTATTTACCGAAACTTCAACATTATCATAATTAGGCCAGGTAAAATCAAACATATTGAGTATATACCCCGTTCCAATTTGCTAATGGAGAAAATACAACATATAAACGTGTAGGAACGCTACCGCATTAAACACATCGATTACTTGATGTGAATTTCGTCCTGCAGCTAATGATTCAGTAATACAACGATAATTGGTTGTATAATATAATGTTTCTTTATTATGGGTCATCATTTCTGTGTTAATTGCATTTGATAATTTTTTTTTGGTTTAAATACAGGAATTTTTATTTTAAAATCGTCTAGGGTAATTATAGTATCAGTAATGGGCATATTAGCATGATTGGCATTCATCATTTCAATTGTATTTAATGCACGCGTTAAACGTAATTCAACTTTATGCGCTGCAGGAATATATACTTAAGCACCCCCTTCACTAAATAATGAACAATCAATATCATCTATCAAATGCTGTGATTGATTTTGAAATGCAATTACTTTTTGTCTCCCTCCTGCATTTACGACATTAGCATCATTAGTGAAACCAACGATAATGCTCATATGTGAGGCTGTATCTAAATATGCTAAATTAAGCTCTTTAGAATCTTTATATCCCGACGGTGTTTGACGCTTTATAAATTGTATACATGATGCTAAATGTACAAAATTACCTGATGGCGTAATTAAATTTTCATTTATTTTTAATTCTTTTGTTTTCCACATTGTATGAAGGGGTAATGTAATCATCGCAAACCCTGATGCTGCAGGTGCTATAACTCTAGCAGCATTTCTAATTGATACTGTAGCCATTATTTTAGCATCACTTGTGTTCATTAATCCAACGGCATTCCCATGCCTTGTAAACGTGTATACTGACGATTGATTATCGACAGGAATCGCAATAATTTCATTTTCACGACATTCATACGGTGATGAAGTAAAAAATTGTAAAGGTTCACTAAATAATGACATTTTTTTCTATTTCTTCAATTATTTACTTTTTGTTTTTAAACGTTAATTTTAAGAATATTTGAAACCGTTCCCAACACTTGAGGATAGAACACAAAAAGCATACCCAGTGCCAGCGCCCTCCAAAACCTCCTTTTTAGTATTTTTTTCTACGCTTTCTTATTCCTCTTTTGTTATTTCTTTTTTATTTCTTTTTTACGCGTCATTTATTTTATTTTTTTAAAAAAACAATATCCACAACAATAAAAATAATAATATCCACAACATTAAAAAATGATTTTTTTATATAACATTTTTTTTATTTATACTTTTTTTTACAGCTTATCTATTTTGTAAAAAACGTATTACATTTGGATCTATTTTTTTTATTTTTTTTATTATCACTTGTATAATAAGTATCTAAATTTAAATTTGGGGGTAATCCCACACCAACATTTAATAAAATTTCTTTCTTAGTTGCATTTTCTTTATTTTTTATTTTCACAACAAAATATGATGATGAATAATTTTTTCCACGATTTCTACCATTTAACAATTCAGTATAATCTTCTACGGATAGTTAATTTTTTTTCAGTTATTATTTTGTTCTTCAAATAAATTTATATATATCTTAATTTCTTCACCTTTTAACGTTACGATATTCTCATAGTTCATAAAGAACTGTAGTGATTGTTTAGCCTCTTGATCACTCAAAAATAAAAAATAGGGGAATTATGTTGAATGTATTAAACAATCAATACTAAGCGTTCCTGAATCAAAATAAACTAATTTTCCTGTAGTATCTTTAACTTTAATATGAATTTCTCTTATAATTTCTTTTTTAAATTTTCTCAATGATTTTGGTGGGCTATAACAAACTAATTGTCCATTCCCCCCACCACCTTGTTGATTCCATTGAATAGGAACTGTTGTTAACAATTCAGCACATCTATCACCAACTAACCCTAGTTCTATTTCATCACAATATATAAACATTTTATTTAATCCGTCAGATACATCGGGTAAGTAATCAAAATGTTTGGAAAAAAGGGTATGGGGTGTAGGGTTATCCTTTTTTTTATTTCAAACAAGAGGGGAACGATTTCAAGATCTTTTTCATTTTTTAAACCCAGCATAAAAGCTTATTTTTGTGAAAATAATATATTAATCTTTTGATTAAAAGAAGCATATTGAATACCTTTTTTTTCTAACGTAGTCCTGTTAGATAATCGAAATTTATTTAAATTCTTCCCATCAACTGCTTTACCAGCGGTTTCATATACCCAATACTCAATCTCAACATTAACATTAATAATTACTTTCCCATTTGATCCGATTGTAAAAAAAAAATTTAAATCCTGCTAAGATATTATTTAAAAATATAATTAATGAAGATAGATCATAAATTCCGTTGGGTATAATAAATTTATCCGATGTAAAAACGAACTCACTGTTTGCGTATACCATATTATTAAAATCTTCAGGTATAAAATTCTTATAGGTTATGATAAATAAAAAAAAACATTCATCACCGACAATATTTTTAGTTGTTTGGGGATAACAAACTTGTAAAACTTCTCAAAAATATTCATTGTTCAAAGCAACAGGCTATGCAATTTTAATTTTTTTTCAAAATCATTAATCAAATTGTTTGTCTCTTGATTTTAAAAATTGCTAGTAATTTAAAATCAAAGTCCTCTTGATTAAATTACTAGCAATGTGCAAATTCTTTTTTTTTTTAAAACTTGTAATTCAGCACGATAAAAAATTCCTTTAATTTCTTCACGTTGTTCGTCTTCTCATTGATATGTAACAGGGTCAGTGATAAATACTTTTAAATAAAAAATATCTCATTATCGTCGTCGAAGACTACTTTTTTCAAAAATATTATTTTTTACTCTTACAATACGAACACGAGTTCCTTCTTGTATCAGATCTTGAGTAGGAATAGGATAATTTAAATGATCACGTACTATTTTATTTTTTACTTTACGTATTTTTCCTTTTTTTTTCTTCACGAAAAATTTCAAAAGGTGTTGCACCAGCTAATGCTTTATGTGGGGAATTATTATAACGATTAACAATAAGGGTAAATAATGAATATATTCAAATTATCCAGTCATTGTTAAAACACGACGAACCATTGTTTTTAAAGTTCCAATTACACGTTCCACATGGGATGCTTTTATTTCTCTATTATACGTATGAAATACTTCAAAATTATACTTTTTACTTAATTTGCGTATAATCTTGAAATTCTGTCCCTTCATCACTTTGAATTTTAAGAGAGCTATTCCTCTTCAATAAGAATACTTTCAAATTTATTTTTAATTAGACGTTTTCTTTTTATTAATTTTACCCAATACACACCAACCAATAACGATATTGATTATATCGGGCTAAATCTTTATTTTCAGCTAAATCAATTTCCATTGTTCATTATTTCTATTAACAGAATATTTTCAAACGTCTATATATTTTTTTTACTACTACAATGAAATCTATAATTAAATAATCCACATCAGTTAATGTCTCTCCTTTTAATAATCTTGAAGCTTTTTCAATAAAGTCAGCAGAAAATTTAGTTTTTTTCTTTTTATTCATTTCTAAAATAAAGAAATAAAATAAGTATAATATTCTTCAAGTTCATCAACGAGTTCTTAATATCCTTTTATGAGTTCGCGTAATATCCCAATAAAATCTACTTCTATATAGCTCTTAAATATCCAGCTCTTGAATACGAGGGAGCCACAGGTTCGTAGTTCACTAATTGTATGGGTTCAGCATGATAATACAGTGTAAGATAATCATAAGATTCACCCTCTGCAAAATCAATATTTGACCACAGCTTCATGTTGAAAATAATCGAAAATACATTTGATACCCTGCTTTTATAGTCCAAAAATCTATAAAAGCGGGTTGCAAACTAAAAAGTTTTCACACAAACCAAGACTTAAAAATCAAGTTTTCAAGATGGTATATCATTATTGTTATGTTTGTAAAAATAATTACGGACGAATTGTCCATAGTAAAATAGCTGAACTATGTGTGTGTGATGAGAGAATACAAAGATGGAAAAAAAACTTATTTGGATTAAAATATTTTAATACACAGTCTACCATTTCCAAAATTCATAAAACTTATTACCATCATGACGACCTCTTTTTCGAATTTGTTTAGAACGTCGTCGTTTTCGTATTCTTTTTATTTTTAGTTTTCGTTTTGATTTTTTATACAACTCTTACACTTCATTTTTTGTTAATTGAAGTAGAGTACGCGACTTACAAGCAAATGCTTGATAAAAAACGAAAAAAACGTCTATTTATACTGTTATATCTGTTGATTTTTTTTTAAAATATATCTTTTCTGAACCTAAAAAATATTTTTACGACCATATAAAAAACGGGTAAAAAAATTATCGCATTTAGTTATCACTTATCAACGTTTTCGATGAGAGCAAACTATTAAAATGTTGATACAAACGCTAGGACAAGCGTGTTACAAAAGCTTACTGAATCACATATACAAGAAACAGGGATTGCAATTACTCGAAACATCGTCTGATCGAAACGATACATGTTGGTGGTGTGATCAGTTCATAACCGTAACAAATAACACACCGCACACTTTATTTAGAGAATTATTATGTGTATACAACGAGTGGGTACCATTCAATATGTCGGGAAACCTATGGAGAATTTTTTTTCGCACAAGTACAGACAGATATCTATTCTGCAATCCCTCGGTATCCGTCTGTAAACAAATACTTGGAGAACCAAACCTTATCTCGACTCATGACATATTTGCTTTCATGGCAATAGAACTAACCCGTGCAAAAAAGGTGATCATTAACTGTTTATCAGAGGAAAAAATAGTTGATTATTACGCAGTACTATTACATAGATGTTGGATTACATTTAATGTAAATGACAATACAAAGACATTTGAAATGTTTAAACGAGTGTTTAAGTATCATAACAAACGTGTACATTTACCCATTATATTTTAATTTTTTTAACTGTTTTTAAAAAAAAAAAATGATCTTTTTTTTTCAAACGTTCGTGCAGATATTTCGTAATGTAACAGTTAATAATAATAATAATTATTTATAATTATACAGATTAACTTCTTCAGAAAACTAAGATTCTGGTATCAATGAAGGACCTGTGTTTAAGTAAAATACAAAAATTTGTTAAAATAAGAAACTATGAAATAGAAAACTGTCAATGAATAAAATGTTATCAAACTTAAAGTTAGTTCTAAAGAAACCTTAAAAACAAATTGACTTATTTTGTTCTTAAATCTTAGAAGAGAAATTTCATCCCTTAACAGGGATGAAAATATACTTGTTGCAAATTGATTGCGGTTTTTCGATCAATTATTGCAAGAAAATAATTTGAAGATATTCCCAGTTCCGTATTGAGATATGACTCTGGATGAGATCTTTTACTATTAACGCTCGAAGATATTTACCAAAATGAATAACATCCTCTTTCATATAAACGACAGCATAAAACTTAGAATCCTTGCAATCACGAAATAAATAAGCATCCTTAAACATTTTAAGATGTAAAGCATTTACTTCAACATCTGATTCGGCCATGATTTTGATCCTAAACGATATATCTATCACAAATAATATTATTCGTAAAACAAGATCCGTTTTCACAGCTTCAACAAAATTACTGTACATTTTTTTTATGAAATCCTTTTTATACCCTAGGTTTGTTACAAAATGAAAAATATTTTCGCAAAAAAACATTTTTAATAACACTTTTTTTAAGACCTGTATCATAATATCATTCATTCCATCGAAAGATGGCGTGGGGATAAGAGCTCCGTGACGGAAATTTATATGATTAATTCTATAATCAAATTTTTGGTTTTTAATTATTTTTATTTCAACATCACAACTCTCTCCAAATAAAAATAATATGAAGTTTTTTTGGACAATGGCAAACGTAAGTATAAATCACATCGGGTGAGGTATGATGGTTGTTTATAAAGGTTTTTTTTACTTTTTGATATATCTATCTCATGACATTTTGACTACGATCACCTTGAATGACCTTCCTCTCTCTGGTCGTAAAACTCAAGTATGATCAACCAAAAAACTGGTCGTAAAACAACACCAGGTTTCATGACATAAATATAAAAAATTCACTAAAAACCTCTTGTATACGACCAGTTGCATATCCCCCTGATTTGATCGCTGGTCGTTCTTAACAGGTTGACCACACCTTAATAATACGACACCCTCCTGGAAATATGGGACTGGACTGTGCTCTGATTGGTCAATTCAAATCATACTTGATTCTGATTGGCTTAGAGCTCGTTCCAGTCCCTAACACATTGATAATAATAATATATATATTAATAATTATGAAAACATTTGTGGAAACACCATGTAGATGATTTTATTAGCTGAGCTTTCGTCTCGTAGGACTCGAGACTTCATCAGAGCAAACTAAAGAAGTGAGTGTTGGCTCACGTCATATTACACGACATTTGTAAATGCTAACTCAATGGTAATTAACGGTAAAGCGCGCGCGCGTGCAAGAATTACGTAATCAAATTAAAATTAGTAATAAAATTACAATAAGTTCGAAACAAATTCTCAAGAGTTACTTAATTAATTAGTTCTTTCGAAACACGTTCTTAAAGGTTACTTATGTACTAAAAGGGCTTGCCAAGTGTTATTTAGTGTTTGCCCTTCTTGTTCCATAGTTTCCGCTTTACATATTTCTATCGATTCTCTCACACGTCTCGAAAAATAGTTTTCCTCGTTGGCTATGAGTGATGCTTCTCCCCACTTTATTATATGATCTTGTTCCAACGAGTGCTTAGCCACTGCTGATTTCTCGGTCTGAAATTTTGAACAGCAGGATTTGTGCTATTAGTTTTCCATTTTCCAGCTAATAATGAAGCAAAAATCACGATAAAAAATTTAGCATTTACGATTCCCGATTCCGTGACCGTTTCACGATACAAAAAAAATAAATTATATTATTGCAAAACTCGTACCCAGACTCCGCCGTCTGTTTCAATTTAAACACTAATTTGTCTTCCTGAAAGGTTTTTGAACTACAAATCTAATATCGTAGCGTTATCTGAAACGAACGATTGCGTTTCTCCAGATCTCTCGAAAATTTTGAATTTTCGTCGAACGTCATGCTATAAAACATATATAATATAGCGTCTGCCTCACGCTTTTAGTGAGCATGAAGAAAGATGAGGAGCAATAATTTATCAATAAATATATATAGTATATAATCCCCTCGCCCGGACGGCGAAGCGCCGTCCCAGCGCCGAAGTACCATGCTAAATCTATCACAGATTATCTCAAAACCAACCCGAGTTACAAAGGAATCAGCATCTTTACTTGATGTTATTCTAACAACAAATCTACATCAAGTTATTAGCTCTGCAGTTTTGGAAAATACAATTAGCGACCATTTTACCGTAACAGCTTCAATTCGCCTCAAGGCACCCAAACCAAAACCATTTCAAATTAGATCTAGATCGTACAAGATATATGAACCTAAAACATTTAATGATGATATTTCAAAAGTTTCTTGGAATACTTTGGAAAATGTTACTGACATAAACATTCGTTTGGAACAATTTAACAATGCTTTCCTTGCAGTATTGGATCTACATGCACCAGTTAAATTGATGTCATTTAAACATCGTACAGGTTCCTTCATATCTCCTGAAATAAAAGATCAAATGAAAGTGAGAGACATTCTTCTACGAAAAGCAAGGAGAACGCGGTGTCATGTTGACTGGGCTCTCTATAAAGAGACACAGACCGAAATTAAAAGAATGATTACCGAAGCGGAAAAATTGTTTGTCGATAATGAAATTATGCAAAATAAGAATAATAGTCATGCCATTTGGAAAACTATTCGACGATACACATCAAATAAACCAAAGGAATTAATAAAACCGGCAAATCCCAAAAAAGTTTCAAATGAGTTCAATTCATATTTTGTTTCTGTGGGCAATTCTACGGCTGAATCTGTTAAGAAATTAGCACAAGAACATCATATACCTGTCATAGAGCACCAACCTTTAAAACACTACCCGGAACTAGAGCAGTTTTCCCTCAGCCAAATAACTAGAGAGGAACTTGTAGCCGTGGTAATGAATATGCCTTCAAATAAATCTCCCGGTATCGATAAAGTGACTACAAAGGTTATAAAAGATTGCCTGTCCATTGTTTCCAAGCCTTTAACAGAAATAATTAATTTATCGTTCACCTCCAATATATTTCCCACGGCTTGGAAGATCGCTGAAGTAGTGCCTCATGTAAAAGACGGAAATAGCGAAGTTGCAAGTAATAATCGACCAATCTCTTTATTAGTGACCAATTCTAAAATTTGTGAAAAAATAGTTTTTAACCAACTGTCAAATTATCTTGAAGAACACAATCGACTTACAAGTCATCAAAGTGGCAACAAACACAAACACTCGACTGAATCAGTTCATTTGTTGGTAACTGACCATATTCTCAATGCTATCGATGAAAAGAAAGTCACCGTTCTTGTTTTGCTTGATGTGAGTAAAGCATTCGACAGTATTGACCACGATCGTCTCCTTCACAAGTTGCAGAACTGTGGAATCTCGTCAAATACACTGGAATGGTTTCGGAGCTATCTTACTGGACGAATGCAAGCAGTTCGGATTGGCGCTGAAATATCGGATTTACTTCCCATAACGAAAGGAGTTCCGCAAGGTAGCATACTAGGACCCTTGTTGTTCAATTTATTCATTAATGATCTTCCTTCTATCCCGCTAAACAGTAAATTGGAAAGTTATGTAGATGACTCTAAACTGTTTTTATCATTTTGCATTGGAACATTACAAGATGTAGTAACGACAGTAAACAATGACCTTTTCACGGTTGCCACTTACTTAAGTAACAATGGCCTACTTGCTAACCCTGATAAAACCAAGATTATGTTCTTTGGAACACAACAGATGCTGAAACACATCCCAGCTGATATCTCGTTTACGTTTCTCGGGAAAACCGTACAACCAGTCCAAAATGCCAAAGATCTTGGCTTAATTATGGACTCAAGTTTATCTTTTGATGAACACATCAAGCAATCAGTATCATCTTGTATGAAGAAACTACATCAAATAAATAGAATCAAGAACTTATTTAGGCAATCAACTCTGGAAATGATCATTCAATCTTACGTCTTTTCCAAGCTGTTTTATTGTTCCTCTGTTTGGTCCTCAACGAGTCAGAAGAACATTTATAAACTTAAAACAGTACAAAATTTTGCTGCACGCATAATGACAGGATCCCGTAAATATGACCATATAACACCTGCATTAAAGCAATTGAAATGGCTTCCCGTAGAGAATATCTTGTATCTCCGGGATTGTGTTATGACGTTTAAATGTATGAACAAGTTAGCGCCTGATTATCTATGCCAAATGTTTGTTACTCGTTCTGAGATTAGTAATCGCGTAACACGGCAGAGTAAACAATTACATAAACCTCTTTGTAGAACTTCTAAAGCTCAGAAGTCTTTTTTATACAGGGCTTCTACAATTTGGAATAATCTTGATGCCTCACTAAAATCTAGAATGACAGTTCAAAGTTTTAAACATAATATAAAGACGAATCTTCTCACGGATTTCTTAAATAAGTAATCCTATGTAATATAAATTTAAACCAATGTTTAAATTGGATTTTTTAGACATTATTATAGTATATTCGTAAACACAAACCTTTGTAAATATAGTGATATACAGTAGTTAGTATAATGTTAAGAAACACTGTAAATTAGAGCTGAAAAGCCTCTCGAGGAGCATCTAATAACATTATGTATGTATGTACAACTATGTTTAACACCTACTAGGGTGAATAATATCTTGGACTTAATTATTACAAATATTCCGAATCTCGTCACCATAACTGACATTTGTGAACCATCCAAACTGGATGTCAGGTCCGATCACCGGCTGATACTTTATAGCATCTCGGTAGCGCAAAATTTTTTACCTCATGACCAAAAACGTAAAATCTATGATTTTAAGCAAGCGGACTTCGAAGGTCTCAGGAAAGGTATAATTGATGCCAATCTTTGTTGTCTATTACGAGATAACGGGGATGTCACAGACATTAATTCAGACTGGTCTATGTGGAAAAACTCACTGGTGATTTTAACAAACCAATTTATTCCGTCTAAGTATGTTAATCGTCGCCGTTCACCTCCGTGGATAACACTCGATATTCTCCACTTAATTCGTAAAAAATCCACGGCACGCGACAGATACCTAAAGAATAGGTCGGAAAGTTTGAAGAAGAAATTTGGAAAGCTGAGATCGGAGGTAAAGAAAGCAGTTAAGGAGAGCAGAGAATCTTTTTTCTCTTCATTGGGTACTACACTCAAGGATAATCCGAAGGCATTTTGGTCGGTTTTTAAAATTCAGTCAAAATCAGGAAACTCAGTTCCGAAATCGGTTACAGTAAAAGACTCTAGAAATTCACATAATCGATTTCATGCTGATAATCCAAGCGAAATAGCCAAGATGTTTAATGCATACTTCCATTCGGTTTACCAGACCCCTTCGAATCCAGTTCCAACTGAAATTTTTGCTGGATCCCGCGAATTACCACCCTTTCCAAGCTTCGAGCTTACAAGCAACGAAGTGTGCAAGGTTTTGCACTCTTTAGATCCATCTAAAGCTCCTGGCCCAGACGGTATTCAAACTCGTGTTTTAAAGGAATGCGCTTCTCAATTAGCCGATTCTCTCTGTTTACTTTTTAATAAATCACTTCGCACCTCAGAGATTCCTAACGAGTGGAAAGTGGCTAATATCATCCCGCTTTTTAAGAAAGGGAAGAAGGATGAAGTTGAAAACTATCGACCGATTTCGTTACTATCCGTCGTTAGCAAAATCTTGGAACGTTGTGTTTTCGATCATATTTCATCCCATATCCACTCCCTAATCCACTCTGCCCAACATGGTTTTATAAACGGAAAATCATGTTCATCCCAGCTTCTCTCTGTCCTGCACGTAATTGGCAAGAACTTAGACGAAGGCAAGCAAACTGACGTGGTATTTATGGATATCTCAAAGGCTTTCGATTCAGTAGACCATCCAACTTTAATTCATAAACTGTACGACTTTGGTATATCGGATAATCTTTTACTATGGTTTAAAAATTACCTATCTGGAAGACTCCAACAAGTTGTGGTCCAAGGTGTGAAATCTGATCAACTGCCAATTACATCAGGTGTTCCCCAAGGCTCAATATTGGGACCTTTATTATTCCTAGTCTACGTTAACAACATTCCTGACTATATATCTCCCTCTACCGATGTCGCACTGTTTGCCGATGACACTAAATGCTTTAGAACAATCCGATCTCCAATTGATACGGCTTTACTTCAAAAGGACATATTAAACCTTGAGTCTTGGTCAAGTGATCACTATTTACACTTTAACAAGCCTAAGTGCAAAGTTCTATCTATAACCAGAAAAAGGTCCCCGATTGTGACAACGTACCAGCTAAACGACTACACAATTAATCAAGTTAGTACAGAGTCGGACCTGGGAATCAAGATTGATTCCACACTTAATTGGAAAAGTCAGGTAAATGATTTACGCTCCAAAGCTAATAAGATGCTTGGTTTGGTTAGGCGTTCCACATTAGAGATGGTCGATACCCAAGCAAGAAGGTCATTATATTTACAACTTATACGAAGTCAATTGGGTTATGCCTCCCAGGTATGGTGTCCCCAAACTATTGAATCGATCAGTGCCATCGAAAAGGTGCAGAGGAGGGCGACGAAGTACATCCTAAACCTCGGTTATATGTCCGACATCCCTTATTCCACCAGGTTAAACAAGCTCAACTTATTGCCTATTACCTACTGGCACGAATATCTGGATTTAGTTATGCTTTATAAAATAATTAATGGTATGGCGTCTGTATCTCACGGCGTGCGTCTAGTTGCCGTTTCCTCAAGGAAAACTCGAAGCTTATCCATCGATGACTGTATAAGTCTAACTGTTCCCTTTGCAAGAACCGTAACTTTTCAGACATCTTATTTCATCAGAACTACCAAAGTCTGGAATATTCTTAATTCAGACTTGAGAAACAAGAACAAATCGTTTAGCTCTTTTAAATACGGTCTAGTACTATACTACCGCGATGCCTTAACAAAATCGTATGACACAGAAGATCCGAGAACCTGGAAGTCTGAGTGTATTAAATGCAAAAGAGCTAGGTCTCTTGTAAATAGTATAAAATGTTGCTTTTAATTATTGTATTTATATTATGTAATTTTAATGTTTTTATTTTATCGGGACCGCAGTAATTGGGGTTAAACCTGTTGCGATATCCCTAGCACTTTTTTTACTGTTTTTATGTATTGTGCTGAAGCTTAAAGTGCCTATGCAATGAAAAATTTCGTTGTAAAATAGCTCTTTTGTTTGAATGAACTCTTGAAACTATAAAGACTAACCATTTACAACTTTTTCATATCTCACTTCACTCTTGAGATATTAAGATTTGTTTAATATGTAAATGATCATACTTATGACATCACAATGCATAATGACTTATTGAAAATGCTTACATATCCTGAGATTATGCAATGAAATCACTTTAAATACAGGTGCATGTGCGTGGATGTATCCAATGACATCAAATATGCAAATCATCAAACGATTCCATGTGATAATTGTAAAGATATGCAGAATTTTTCAATAAGTCATTATGCATTGTGATGTCATAGGTATGATCATTTACATATTAAACAAATCTTAATATCTCAAGAGTGAAGTGATATATGAAAAAGTTGTAAATGGTTAGTCTTTATAGTTTCAAGAGTTCTTTCAAACAAAAGAGTTATTTTACAACTGAATTTTTCATTGCATAGGCACTTTAATAAATCAATAAATCAATAAATATACCCCAGGTGTTGGCTTTATACCAGATACGTTCGCTCGGGGGCCAGGGCCATATATAGCGAGGGGGGTATTCAGGGCTGTAGTGGAGTATATTTAAGTGCCACTGCAGGTTGCGACACTTAGGGGGCATGTCCCCCCGGAAAATTTTTGAAATCTGTAATCTCTGAAATGCCATGTGCATTTTGGAGAAAGATTTTAAAGAATGTTTTTGTCAATTTGTACCAAGACATAATAGCTGAAATACTCATCCATATCAAAAATTTTGGCACATTTTGATAACCACCGAGTCTATTGATATTATTAATTTATATTATATATTACAATTTGTTGTATTCAGACAAGTTAGTATAACTTATTTATATATCGGTACGTTAAATTCTGCCTTGCGTATATTGTTAAATTTATTGAAAAAAATTGACTGGAGTAAAATAATGCCACGGCAGCGCTTGCTACGGCCCTGGTATTTGGGTGATGAGGCCCCCCCCCCCCCACCCAACTTTTACAAATTGCCATTTTGTTAATTGCCATTTTAATTATGTCTTATAATCTATTGGAAGTAATTAGTGACATGTTGACACTTTGTGTAATAGATTTGTATATGGGGAAAATGAAGTACCGTTACTACCATAAGTGTGATACAAATGGTTTTTGGTTATGTCCTTATTGTTTTGGCAGTTGGCAAAGTATTGCAAGATTTGGGGAAAAGTATTTCATTCAGAAATTTTAGGTTTCATGGCACCCCCCATTTTTGACATGTTAGCTACGGCCATGCTCAGGGGCCATAGTCCCCTTGGCGTGTATCTGATACATCCGTCAAGCTCTATACAGCCCTTGGGATGTATCAGATACATCTCTCAGGGTCTACAGGCCCTTGGGTATACATCTATAAAGCATCCATCGTCAGTATTTATATCTTACATACTTAGATAAATTTACTTGGTCAAACTTAGAGTAAAAGCAGGCATGACATTAGAGCAATACAGCACTCACAAGTGTGATATACTGACATATAATGATTCTACCAGCTAAAAAGTGTTTTAGTTCTAAGTAAAATAACCAAGTTGTAATAATATTGTAATAATAGAAATTGCAGCAGGAAAGGTACAGTAGTTAGTTATAGTTACTTACATGTATACCACCTCCTTAAAAGTATTCATAATGACATGGACACTGATTGGTGGGCCGACCCAGGATTTGAACCTGTTTCTCCCAGCTGCCGTAATAGACATGTGTGGTACATCTCACCGACCGACAGACAGAGGGCAATAACAGCTGCTTAAACATTTTGGTTCAACATTTTAGCATTGTTGACCTAATTCACATTTATATTTTATATTCAGACTAGGCTGAACCTCTGCATATATTTGGCTCCTAAATTGAACTAATTACTGTGGCTTGCTACTTTTACAGACTATTTTACTGTAAATAAGTAAATGCTGTAAAATAGCAATTTAGCAAATATCTAATGGTTAAATAAGTTGTGCTGCTGTGCTATTGGTCAGTTATTGTGTTTGCATCAAGCTACCGGTATTTAAACATGGTAATTAGCTACATCACATTAATGTCCCCATTGCATCCATATTACACACATGTACTGTATTGTCACCATATATAAGTGTTTTTGCTGTGGTTGCATATAGCCTGATGGGCACTTTGAGTGTTGGGAGAACTCTCAAACAGCTTATAAAATATGTGACACTTTGGATGGTGTATTTGAGGAACAAAAGGTGGATACCGGTTACCGGTAATGACATTTGTAACAAAACAGCACATGGTCAGGCGCCTGGGTTCGAAAATCAGTTAAAAAGCATCACATACATGTAGTTTAGCTGGTGATATTTATTTGTTTGGCCAGGTAATTTTTTCACTGTTATCATTCCGAAGAACTTAAAAATATTGCTAGACAGTGCATTCATGGTACACCTTCGAAGAGGCCAACAATTGAAGATTTAATATCAAAACTAAGCTTACATTATGTGTAGTCCTGGGGAAATTATTCAAAATGCTAAAATATTTACTATTGCTTATCTTTCACAATATCCAGTATGAGCAACCAAAAGACAAATCCTAACCCTAGAACTGACTTTGGTTGATGCTAGAATACTTTTACATTTTGGTTGCTCGTATATTCCCAGTTAACTTATTGATCATTACAGTATACTGTATCTATAAATACATCCACTGTCTTCCAGAATAGTTGCATTTCTCACCAAATGAATCAGGGAATTTCTTTTTACATTTTGAGAAGCCAAGTTCTGCACTGTACTGTCCTTCCAAACCAGCCAACTTCCTTGTTGCTGGTATATTAAACTGATGATGTGCACAATAATGCTGCCTGAAACAATGGCAGATTGCGTAGGCTTGAAGCAGATAATTCAGCTCATCAACAACAGGCTTCAGCAATTCAATTTGGGTTCACAATCCATCCATGGAACCACTCCAACAATAATAACATTTTCCCATTTAAATATTTCATTTTGTGGTAATCCTTTCGGTGCTTCATTGGTTGAAACAGTCGGTGTTTAGCAGTAATCCATACTGTAGTTCCTTGGTGCATTAAAAAAAATTGTTTTGTACTTTGCACAATCCTTCCATATTTTACTGGCTGTTACATAAATAGATTTCCCTCATTGGCAATGTACTCACCATTGACTTTCATCAAACATTCTTCATATTTATAGCATTTAGTACACTTTGGACACACAATAAGCTTTGTAAAATCATCCATATATGCCTTCAGATATTGCCTCACCATTTACAGTGGAGTTTGGAAAATAGCAACAAGATCTGTAAAAATGCTATTTGGTACATGGAAATCAAGTGTTTTTTTTGTCACTTTATGACAAATAATTGCCAATTTGCCAGGTCAGCAGAACGTATAAAAACCATTGTAACAGTGAATTAACAAAATGCAATTTACTTTTCTTTGCCAATTGTTCAGGAAGGGCTGAAGGTGTTAAGACATCCTGGTTGAGTAAATCTCCAGGAACATCAGTCCAGAACTCATTGTTAGTACCGGTATCACTCTCATCCTCAGCAAAAGTAATTTCCTCGTCACTGTTGTAATGAATCATCAGAAGAGCTCTTAAAGTAAAAATTAAGGAGGAAAATTAATAAATAAAATGATACCGGTCAACAGACAAATATTAAATTCAGTTCAAACTAGTGCATCTGTATTCATCATAACTGAATTAGCCAGGTGCAGCCTGAATTTTCACCAGTAACACATTTTTCAGGGAAAGCATTCACTTCAGAAACCAAGTACACATTTACAGATTGGTTAGCCGTCAGACAAAATACATAAACTTTGTACATAATCAGGTGAGTTAGTGTAACACTGAAGTGCAAGTTATGTACTATAATATGAGATACTGGATATCAATGTTAGTATTTGGCAGTTTTAGTAAGAAATAAAATGTACAGCCTCATGCATGCATGAATGTACAGTGTTATATGTATAATATTCTAATAATTTATGGTGAAGGAAAATTTAGAGAATATATACATTTTAAGACTGAACCAGGACCAGTTGCAAACAAGCAACATCAAAGCCTGGGTTGCAGGTTCAATTACTGGATAAATGGTACTGGTACCATAATTCTAATACTAATTCTAACTTAATACCTACATATGAGAGGTGGACGTTTGTCAAGCTTATACAGTATTCCTACTCTATACTACCATCCGATGGACCGATGGCAGAGTGAACATTTTTCTGATTATACATAAGATTGACAAACATCCTCTTCTTGTGTGTTCACTCATGATTTTTTCGAATTTGAATAATAGAAAATGAATAATACATAGGATGTCTAGTATATTCATTGTGCATGCCATGGTAACTTAATATTAAAATACTGAATATTATATCTGTTCATATTAATTAACTCAATCATGAGAATAACGAGTAACGGAATAAAAATAATAACTATTCATGAAGACATGGATGTTAGCATAACATCTATAAAGGACATTGAAACTAACATCCCAGCCCATTGTCTCGAATCTGTCGAAGGTTTATGTCCCCCAAAAGTATTGCTGCAACCCAAATATGAAACAACTTTTGCTGCAGATAGAGAAAAATAACTTATTGTAACCACAGACAAGAAATTTATCTGCAGTGTCACAAAGTTGAAAGAGTTCTTTCAGTTCTGTAGTGAAAGTGATTGTGCAATGCCTCTCACTGAAGTGAATGAGAAATGGATTGGATGCACCTTAGAAATCAAGTGGAAATGTGAAAATGGTCATTGTGGAGAATGGGTTTCAAGTCATACAGTCAATCGGATCTACTGTAACAATCTCCTGGCAGCTGCATCTCTTTTGTTCTCAGGGAATACTTTTACTAAGCCATCTCTTTTTTCAAAATGTTTGAATTTGGCTTGGATGGGTGAAACAACATATTTAAACTATCAGAAATTGTATATCGCACCAGTTGTCCAAATGTTTGATGCTCTTGGTGATGCACCAGTTTCAGTTTGTGGGGATGGTCAAATGGACTCGCCAGGTCATTGTGCAAAGATGTGTGCATACTCGCTTATGCACACATCATTGGACTACATTCTCCATTTTGAAGTTGTTGACGTCCGCCATGCCCAAATGAAAAGCAGTGTCATGGAGAAGGATGGATGTCAAAGAGCCCTTGATGCTGTCAAGCAGAAGTTGAATGTCGTGGAAGTTGTAACAGACGCTTGTTCACAAATAATTAAGTTGTTAGGTAAACAGAAACTCAAACATTTCCATTATGACATGCCATTTGTGTACTGTTTAATATAACTGTTTGTGGTAAACTGATATTTATCCCCATATATTTATTTTGATTCAGCTTCTAATCCTCAATATGAAGGAATTACTCACCAACTTGATGTTTGGCATAAGAGTAACAAGTTAAACAAAAAGTTGAATAAGGTACAGTTACTTACTATAAAATTGTAGGGTTTTGTTTTAGAAAAAAATCACATAGATGACTGTATACTGTAGTGTATATTGGATCTTACAGTAAGTATTACCATTATAAAGGTAAAAGGAACAATTTAAATATAAATCTATGATTTTAAATGTGTATACATCACGTAGTTGATTAATTTAGTTTTTCTTAGAGCAAATAAATTATTAACATGTACTATAATTATTACATTTTTAGGCTTCTAAGATGAGAGGAAACCTTGTGTTGGTAAAGTGGGTTGCAGCCATCAGAAACCACTTTTGGCATTGCGCAAAAGAATGCAACGGTGACCTGACAGAAATGAAGGTTTGTTTTAGTAGTTATTTGCTGACAGATTATAAACATTTCCTACTGCATGATGAAATTGATCATTTCAAAATGCAAAGTATTATTTGTGAACAAATTCAAAGTATTATTTGATTTTTCTGAATTTCAAAATATGCTGTAGATAGTCTAGATTATTTTCTTTCAAATATGAATATGCAAGCACTAGCAGTACTAGTTGTGCTTGTCTTGCACAACCTCATATGCCACTGAACACATGATAGTAAGTACAACTCTTGCTTGTTATATAGAATATGTGGATTAATGTGCTTAAGCATTGTGCAAAGGAGCACAAGTGGTATAATGGGGAATGCTCACATGGTCCTCTAGAAGATCTCACAAGCAAGGAGTGGCTCCAACCAGATTCTGCACCAATGCAAGCTCTACGAGAGATTGTCCTGGACAAGGGGTTTTTAAAGAGTTTGCCCTATTATGTAAAATTCAAGTAAATAAAACATTTATTTTTATTGAACAGTAAACTTCATATACTGTAATTGTAGTATAAAAAATATGTTCTGACTAAGGCATAATTGTATTGAAACTTTTCTATTTTGCTAGACACACAGGAAAGCTTGAATCCTATTATAGTCATAGACTTATGTATGCTCCAAAAAGATGTTCATTCTCGTAAGTAATTGCACTATTCATATACCATCATTAAAAATTTCAAAAATATTTAAAAATCATTGTTATAATAATAACAAAAACTTTCAGATATGAAGGAACAATTACCCGAAGTTTGTCGGCTGTATTTGACCACAACCACCACCTGCACCGACAGCAAGCAAAAAACAAAAATAATGAGCTGATTTTTACCAAGCGTTGGAGCAAACGAGGCCAAAGGTGGAAAGTTGTGGTAGTTCAAGAAAACAAAAACTACTCCTACCTGCCATACCTCTGTTCATTAGTGCTCAAAGCCAGGGAACATGGATCACAGCCCTTCGTTCACCCTTACAACCCTAAAAGTGTGGCACCTAATATTGCCAAATTACCTGGTCCATCTACTAAGGACCTTGTAAAAGAGCACCAGACACGGTTTTAAAGTAACATAACTTTTATTCAAGCAGAGCAATATCCAGTATATAATATGTATGTGTGTATGTGTACTGTATATACATGTATGTATATGTATAACACATACTGTAATATAATACCATGATTACCTCGGACTTTTTTTTCTAACTGTACAATTTATATCCAAATTGCCTCATTTAGTAAGCATGAAACCACTAATTTTCCCTAGTTTGGAAGAAAGATGCACAAGCAAAAGTCAAAGGATGGTTTTCATTTCCAAAATACAATAATTTCAATCAATAAAATTATATTTCATCGGTAATTATGGTATTATGAACTAATATCATGACATGTTATCATGAAATTAGTGAATAAATATCCTATGGCCATCTGGATTTTCACAATTAAATCCTCCCTTGGACATTTAATCACTAATTTCCATCATGTCATGGTATTCAATTATAATAAACAATGTAAATAATTTGAACACCATAAGGCTGCATTCAGACTTAAGTGTCCATGCAGCCTGGCAAGCACTAGCCTGCGTGGCAGGCGTTACGTTTGGGGGAGCGCGCGGAATTGGAAGCGGGCGGAGTTGGGGGCGAGGCGGAAAATGGGAAGGCGAAAGTAACTTTCGCCTCTCCATTTTCCCGCGCCCCCAATTCCGCCCGCCCCCCCAAACGTAACGCCTGCCACGCAGGCTAGGAAAGCACGAGAATAAAGCTGTTCAGACTGGTATTTGTTCCCAGTGTGAGAGTCATATGTCTAGAATTAGTGCCTATATTGTGTAGTAACCAGACACAAAAACCTGCATGCAGCCAGTAACAACATAAAATTATGACCTATTTTTATATCCAGTATATTTGCCATCTGGAGATGGGTAATGTTTCCTAATTCTCCAAACACAACATGATGGTATAACAACACGATGTCCCTTTCCTAAATGACCATGCTGCCACATGACATATTGCCTGTAGGCAGCATGCCTCATTGCTTTGTTGTCATGCACTGGCGTGAATACATACGTATCTGCTAAACTCCGTATGGCAGTTGATATGTTATCTGAATCAATGCAAATGTTAGCAAAGGAATCAGTTTGGCTTCGGCAATGTCTTCTCTCTTCACAGCAGACTCTTTCTTTGTCTGAAGGCATTTCTGTGCAGTGGCCACAAACACAAAATGATGGCACTGGCATTGTCACAAATCCTGGATCACGGTTTCCTCCAGTTCCTGGCTGATTTGCAATCAAATCATTTAAATGTGAATGCAACCACAGCAAACTGAAGAAGCTTCTCATGATCTAAGTTCTTTAGAATATCCTATTTAAACAATAAAAAAGCTTAAGCATGCATAGATCAAGACAGAATGCATAGATAAAATGTATGTTACATGTCATGTCAAAAACATACACATTTGTAAATTACCTCAACAGAAGGTTCGTTTTGCCTATCAGGTTCGCAAGTTGTCATGTTAGGTGCAATTTCTGACATCACCTTTTTAAAATATTAAAACAAAGATGAGAACACATGTATTTTCACCCAATTATACAGCTTAAATTATATAATATCTATTTTGAATACATACGAACCTTATTCGTGCAAGGATTTTTCGCTGTGCCACACTTGCAATTGCAACCACATTTTAAATTGTACCCTTTGCAAGGACAACCTCTTCGTTTCCCTGCGCTTTCCTTTAGTGGCATGCTGCACTTAGATTTACAAGTGCAACATGCGAGTGATTCAAGACCCTATAAATTTAATACAAAACAACGATTGTTAGTGTTACGATTATATTTTTTTAATACTTAACACTATAAGCTAATATCTCTCAAATAACATTTTAAAATAGTTTTATAATTACCTCTTCTCCATCTTCTGTATGTATATCTGCTATATCATTTTCCACTGCCTCGCTACTATCTGAATTTTCGCCATCGGTTAACATTTCGAGCAGTAATTTCGTGCCACTTGCCTTTCGCATATAATTTAAGGAACATCTGTGGCGGCGGTCTGGTCACGTGGTGCGCTGCGGAGAGCCTTTAAGGAATGCGTTTCTCGTCTTTCATGACCGAGTAGTACTAGTTACTCGGGTCCATGGATTAATAGGATAATCCACCTCATTAACGAGCACACCCCTAAGAATCGCGGGCGCATAAACACAAATACTCGCTTCTGATTGGTTCATAATTAATTTATCGTTATTATTGAACATGCCTTGTTTTAAATTATCAAATGTACTTAATTGTACTACTGAATTCGTTGCGTTCTAATCCGTAATTGCACTCACAATAAAATAATTTTCAGTAGAATTAACTTGTGTAGAATTAATATGCACAAAGAACCATTGTAATTGTTTGCTAAAAGAATTAAGTTAGAACAAAGTAATTATTGAAAAAGCCTCCTATTAAATTATCAAGTATACTTACTTGTACTATTGATTTATTTTCCATCAAATCCGGTATTGCATGCACAATAAAAGAAATATTCAACATAATTAACTTGTGTATCATTAATATTGCATAAAAACCAATGCAATTGTTTTCTTTAGAATTTAATAAAGAGAGAATAAAGTTAGTATGGAAAAAGTCTTGTATTAAATTATCAAATGTATTTAATTGTACTATAGAATACATTGCCATCAAAGCCGGTATTGTAAAAACAATAAAAGTAATTTTCAGTGTAATTAACTTGTGTAGCATTAATATGGCATAAAATACCATTGCAATTGTTTACTCAATAAATAAAGTGAGAATATCGTTATTATTGAACATGCCTTATTTTAAATTATAAATGTACTTAATTGTACAACTGAATTCATTGCAAACTAATCCGTAATTGCACTAACAATAAAAGTAATTTTCAGTAGAATTAACCTGTGTAGAAATAATATGGCACAAAGAACCATTGTAAATGTTTGCCAAAGGAATTGAGTTATAATAAAGTAATACCATGATGACCTCGGGTTCTTTTGTTCTCGCCGGGTGGTTTAATCACGATATTCCCGGCTTTAGCGGGGAGATCTCTAAATCTCCCGGCAAAGCCGGGCAGATTTCTAATTTCTCCCTGATTAAAATTCATGAGCCAAAATTCAAAGACACGACAAAGAGTTTTGTTAATACGTTTTACACAACAAACAAAATAATTACACTACAATGTTAATGACAGTAAGATAAAGTGTTAATTACTCGACTTATTAATATTCACTTTTCACTAAACATTTCACACAATTATATTAATTTCCTACAATGGAAAATTGTTGAATACATCACTGATCATGCATTGTATTACACAATACTCCTACTATCAATTAGTTTTGTACAATGAAAACACTAGTTTCACCACGGTCATCATGGTATTACAAACTAATACAATGGTTTTTAAGAATATAGTGATCAAATCTCCCGCAAACCGCGGAATGTTTGTGAAAGTCCCTCGGGACGCCTTCGGGCTTCGCCCTCATGCTTTCCCTCGCGACTTTCACAAACATTCCTCGGTTTGCGGGAGATTTAATCACTATATTCTTAAAAACCATTGAATTACTTATAATAATTATTGAAAAAGCCTTCTATTAAATTATCAAATATACTTACTTGTACTATATAATTCATTGCCATCAAATCCGGTATTGCAATGACAATAAAAGCAATTTAAAGAGGTTTATTTATTACCAATTTTGTTTGGATTAAGGTCCTCAGCATTATTGGCTGGGTCACTGTTTAAACTTAGTGTTAAAGCAATTTGTTCTCCATGTATTTGGAGTTTTTCCTCATGCGAGGTTTATTTATCACCAACGTTGTTTAGTTTACGATCCTCACCTGCATTGGCTGTGGCACTGTTTTAACCTTAGGGTTAAAGCAATTTGTTCTACATGTATTTAGAGTTTGTTCCTCATGCGAAGTTTTTTTTATTGCCAACTTTGTTTGATTTAAGGTCCTCAGCTTCATTGGCTAGGGCACTGTTTTAACCTTCGGGTTAAGCAATTGTTCTCCATGTATTTGCAGTTTGTTCCTCATGTGAGGTTTATTTATTACCAACTTTGTTTGATTTAATGTCCTCACCTTCATTGGCTGGGGCACTGTTTTAACCTGAGGGTTAAAGCAATTTTTTCACGATGTATTTGGAGTTTGTTCCTCATGCGAGGTTTATTTATTACCAACTTTGTTTGATTTAAGGTCCTCAGCTTCATTGGCTGTGGCACTGTTTTAACCTTAGTGTTAAAGCAATTCGTTCTCCATGTACATGTATTTAGAGTTTGTTCCTCGAGCGAAGTTTATTTATTACCAACTTTGTTTGGTTTAAGGTCCTCATTTTCATTGGCTGGGGCACTGTTTTAACCTTAGGGTTAAAGCAATTTGTTCTCCATGTATTTAGAGCAATTAGTCGGGGCACTGTATTTGGAGAAATTAGCTGGAGCACTGTTTTAACCTTGGGGTTAAGCAATATGTCCTCCATGTATCTGGAGAGCTTGGCTGGGGCACTGTTTTTGGCTGGGGCACTGTATTTGGTGAAATTGGCTGGGGCACTGTTTTAACATTAGGTTTAAAGCAATTTGTTCTCCATGTATTTGGAGTTTGTTCCTCATGCGAGGGTTATTTATTGCCAACTTTTTTTAGTTTAAGGTCCTCCCTTCATTGGCTGTGGCACTGTTTTAATCTTAGGTGTTAAAACAATTTCTTCTCCATGTATTTGGAGAACTTGGCTGGGGCACTGTTTTTGGCTCGGGCACTGTTTTTTGGCTCCGGCACTGTTTTTGGTGGAGCACTGTATTTGGAGAAATTAGCTGGGGCACTGTTTTAACCTTAGGGCTAAAGCAATTTGTTCTCGATGTATTTGGCGTTTGTTCCTCGTGTGAGGTTTATTTATTACCAACTTTGTTTGATTTAAGGTCCTCAGCTTCATTGGCTAGGGCACTGTTTTAACCTTCGGGTTAAAGCAATTTGTTGTCGATGTATTTTCAGTTTGTTCCTCATGTGAGGTTTATTTATTACCAACTTTGTTTGATTTAAGGTCCTCAGCTTCATTGGCTGGTACGTTGTTGTAACCTTAGGGTTAATGTAATTTGTGCTCCATGTATTTTAAGTTTGTTCCTCATGCGATGTTAAAACAGATTTGTTTTAACACAACTGGCTGGGGCACTGTTTTAATCTTTGTGTTAAGCAATTGTTCTACATGTATTTGGAGTTTTTTCCTCGTGTGAGGTTTATTTATTACCAACTTTGTTTCATTTATGTAACCTTAGGGTTAATGCAATTTGTTCTCCATGTATTTGGAGTTTGTTCCTCATGCGATGTTAAAACAGCTTTGTTTTAACACAACTTTGTTTGGTTTAAGGTCCTCAGCTTCATTGGCTGGGGCACTGTTTTAACCTTGTGGTTAAAGCAATTTTGTTCTCCATGTATTTGGAGTTTGTTCCTCATGCGATGTTAAAACAGATTTGTTTTAACACAACTTTGTTTGGTTTAAGGTCCTCAGTTTCATTGGCTGGGCACTGTTTTAACCTTAGGGTTAAGCAATTGTTCTCCACGTATTTGGAATTTGTTCCTCATGCGAAGTTTATTTATTACCAACTTTGTTTCGTTTATGGTCCTCACCTTCATTGGCTCGGGCACTGTTTTAACCTTGGGGTTAAATAATTTGTTCTCCAGTAGAATAAACTTTTGTAGAAATAACATGGTACAAAGAACCATTGTAATTGTTTGCTAAAGGAATTAAGTTAGAATAAAGCAATTATTGAAAAAGCCTTCTATTAAATTATCAAATATACTTACTTGTACTACAGAATTCATTGCCATCAAATCCGGTATTGCAATGACAATAAAAGCAATTTACAGAGGTTTATTTATTGCCAATTTTGTTTGGTTTAAGCTCCTCAGCTTCATTGGCTGGTGCGTTGTTTTAACCTTAGGATTAAAGCAATTTGTTCTCCATGTATTTGGAGAACTTGGCTGGGGCAGTGTTTTAACATTAGGGTTAAACAATTTGTTCTCCATCTATTTGGAGTTTGTTCCTCATGCGAGGTTTATTTATTACCAACTTTGTTTAGTTTAAGCTCCTCAGCTTCATTGCCTGGGGCACTGTTTTAACCTTAGGGTTAAAGCAATTTGTTCTCCATGTATTTGGAGAAATTGGCTGGGGCTTTTTTTAACCTTAGGTTTAAAGCAATTTGTTCTCCATGTATTTTGAGTTTGTTCCTCATGTGAGGTTTATTTATTACAAACTTTGTTTGGTTTAAAGTCCTCAGCTTCATTGGCTAGGGCACTGTTTTAACCTTATGGTTAAGCAATTGTTCTCCATGTATTTGGAGATTGTTCCTCATGCGAAGTTTATTTATTACCAACTTTGCTTCGTTTAAGGTCCTCACCTTCATTTGCTGGGGCACTGTTTTAACCTTGGCGTTAAGCAATTGTTCTTCGTGTACATGTATTTGGAGTTTGTTCCTCATGTGAAGTTTCTTTATTACCAACTTTGTTTAGTTTACTGTCCTCATCTGCATTGGCTGTGGCACTGTTTTAACCTTAGGGTTAAAGCAATTTGTTCTTCATGTACATGTATTTGGAGTTTGTTCCTCATGTTAGGTTTATTTATTACCAACTTTCTTTCGTTTTAGGTCCTCAGCTTCATTGGCTGGGGCAATGTTTTAAACTTGGGGTTAAGCAATTTGTTCTCCATGTATTTGGAGTTTGTTGCTCATGTGAGGTTTATTTATTACCAACTTTGTTTAGTTTAAGGTCCTTACCTTCATTGGCTGTTGCACGGGTTTAAACTGAGGGTAAAACAATTTGTTTTCCATGTATTTGGAGTTTGTTACCAACTTTCTTTCGTTTTAGGTCCTCAGCTTCATTGGCTGGTGCACTGTTTTAAACTTACGGTTAAAGAAAACATTTTTCCATAAATTTGGAGTTTGTTCCTCTTGTGAGGTTTATTTTTTACCAACTTTGTTCAGTTTAAGGTCCTCGCCTTCATTGGCTGGTGCACTGTTTTAAACTTAGGGTAAAGCAATTTGTTTTCCATGTATTTGTAGTTTCTTCCTCATATGAGGTTTATTTATTACCAACTTTGTTCAGTTTAAGGTCCTCACTTCATTGGCTGGTGCACTGTTTTAAACTTAGGGTTAAAGAAAACATTTTTCCATATATTTGGAGTTTGTTCCTCTTGTGAGGTTTATTTATTACCAACTTTGTTCAGTTTAAGGTCCTCGGCTTCATTGGCTGGTGCACTGTTTTAAACTTAGGGTAAAGCAATTTGTTTTCCATGTATTTGGAGTTTCTTCCTGATATGAGGTTTATTTATTACCAACTTTGTTCAGTTTAAGGTCCTCACTTCATTGGCTGGTGCACTGTTTTAAACTTAGGGTTAAAGAAAACATTTTTCCATATATTTGGAGTTTGTTCCTCTTGTGAGGTTTATTTATTACCAACTTTGTTCAGTTTAAGGTCCTCGCCTTCATTGGCTGGTGCACTGTTTTAAACTTAGGGTAAAGCAATTTGTTTTCCATGTATTTGGAGTTTCTTCCTCGTGTGAGGTTTATTTATTACCAACTTTGTTTGGTTTAAGGTCCTCATCTTCATTGGCTGGGGCACTGTTTTAACCTTGGGGTTAAACAATTTGTTCTCCATTTATTTGGAGAAATTGGCTGGGGCACTGTTTTAACATTAGGTTTAAAGAAATGTGTTCTCCATGTATTTGGAGTTTGTTCCTCATGTGAGGTTCATTTATCACCAACTTTGTTTAGTTTAACGTCCTCAGCTTCATTGGCTTGGGCACTGTTTTAACCTTAGGGTTAAAGCAATTTGTTCTCCATGTATTTGGAGTTTGTTGCTCGTGTGAAGTTTATTTATCACCAACTTTGTTTAGTTTAAGGTCCTCAGCCTCATTGGCTGGGCACTGTTTTAACCTTGGGCTTAAAGCAATTTGTTCTCCATGTATTTGGAGAACTTTGCTGGGACACTGTTTTTGGCTGGAGCACTGTATTTGGAGAACTTAGCTGGGGTACTGTATTTGGAGAAATTAGCTGGGGCACTGTTTTAACCTTATGGTTAAAGCAATTTGTTCCTCATGTGAGGTTTATTTATTAGCAAATTTGTTTGGTTTAAGGTCCTCAGCTTCATTGGCTGGGGCACTGTTTTAACCTTGGGGATAAGCAGTTGTTCTCCATGTACATGTATTTGGAGTTTGTTCCTCATGCGAGGTTTATTTGTTAATAATAATAATAATAATAATAATACATCCATATTTATACAGGTTGGTCTTTTCAGCTATATAATAGCTGTTATCAATAAGAGACCTGATACTGGTAGTATATTACACATTTAAATATATATGACAATATTAAATAATATAGGATAAAAACTATTATTAGTATACACTAAAAAGTTTAAAAATTAATTTTTGCGACTAATTAAGGTTCAAATCAAAGTTAAAATCGTTGCATTTAGTCTTAAAAGCTAAAAGGGATTGTTCCTGTTTCAATTTGCTTGGAAGTTGATTATATATTAAGGATCCTTGAAACGCAAATGTTTTCCGACCAACTTCAGTTCTAACTTTTGGTAAAACGAGATTATGATTGTTTCCGCGTGTTCCTTTCGAGTGCGATAATTTGGTAAAGTATCCGCTGAACCTGGAAGGTGCAAGACCATTTAAACAAAAAAATAAAAACATAAAAACTTCAATTGCACATCGTTTGTTCCTAATATGATTTACAGATGGTAAGCTTATAGCGATGACTTGATTGTTAATGATTTTGATAACACGATATTGGATATTCTCGATCTGTGTTTTATATGATCTTGAGGCAGCAATCACTATATTATTGCAATAAAGTAAGACAGGTAAAATCATAGTTTTATAAATAGTATGGGCTGTTGTTGGTCCAATGTTATGGCGGACCCGCTGAAGCAATTTAACTCTCGAAGATGCTTTCTTGTACATTTTTACAGGTGTTCTGTGAGACTCATAAGTGTTTGTCTCGTTAATATTGATACCATTCATCTTAACATCTAAACTTCTCAGGTTTCCAGAGTTACTCGCCAATTTTTGGCAAGTTCCAAAAAGGATACATTCTGTTTTAGATTTCTTCATGTTAACTACAAGGTTATTATCAACGAACCATTTAGCAAGTTGATCACTATCTTCATTCAATGCACTCTCAATTTCATCAAAATGTTTGTTGGCCGAGAATATGACAATATCGTCCGCATATAAGATGACTTCACATATCTGTGGCTGGAATACAATGTCATTTATCAATATAACGAATAAAAGTGGCCCAAGGACTGATCCTTGTGGTACCCCACAGGTAATTTTCTGAGCTTTAGATTTGGTATCATCGTATAGAACAAATTGCATTCTGTTGAAGAGATAACTTTCAAACCAGGCTAGTTCTTTACCTTCAATGCCATAAACTTTGAATTTAGAGAGTAAGCATGCATGATCCACCGTATCAAATGCCTTACTCAGATCAATAAACACTGCTCCTGTCATATTACTCTTTATTAATATTTTTTTAATATTTTATTAATATTAGGATTAAAGCAATTTGTTCTCCATGTATTTGGAGTTTGTTCCTCATGTGAGGTTTATTTATTACAAATTTTGTTTGGTTTAAACTCCTCAGCTTCATTGGCTAGGGCACTGTTTTAACCTTAGGGTTAAGGGAATTTGTTCTCAATGTATTTGGAGAACTTGGCTGGGGCACTGTTTTTGGCTGGGGCACTGTTTTTGGCTGGAGCAGTGTGTTTGGAGAAATTAGCTGGGGCACTGTATTTGGAGAAATTAGCTGGGGCACTGTTTTAACCTTAGGGTTAAAGCAATTTGTTCTCCATGTATTTGGAGTTTGTTCCTCATGCGAAGTTTATTTATTACAACTTTGTTAGTTTAAGATCCTCACCTCCATTGGCTGGGGCACTGTTTTAACCTTAGGGTTAAAGCAGATTGTTCTCCATGTATTTGGAGAACTTGGCTGGGGCACTGTTTTTGGCTCGGGCACTGTTTTTTGGCTCGGCCGCTGTTTTTGGCTGGGGCACTGTATTTGGCGAAATTGGCTAGGGCACTGGTTTAACCTTAGGGTTAAAGCGATTTGTTCTCCGTATATTTGGAGTTTGTTCCCAATGTGAGGTTTATTTATTACCAACTTTGTTTAGTAATAAAAATTTGCACTCATAATAAAAGTAATTTTCAGTGAATTAACCTGTGTAGAAATAATATGGCACAAAGAACCATTGTAATTGTTTGCTAAAGGAATTGAGTTTTAATAAATTAATTATTGAAAAAGCCTTCTATTAAATTATCAAATATACTTACTTGTACTATATAATTCATTGCCATCAAATCCCGTATTGCAATGACAATAAAAGCAATTTACAGAGGTTTATTTATTATTTATTATTGTTTGGATTAAGGTCCTCAGCTTCATTGGCTGGGGCACTGTTTAAACTTAGTGTTAAAACAATTTGTTCTCCATGTATTTGGAGTTTGTTCCTCATGCGAAGTTTATTTATTACCAACTTTGTTTGGTTTAAGGTCCTCACCTTCATTGGCTGGGGCACTATTTTAACCTTAGGGTTAAAGCAATATGTTCTCCATGTATTTGTAGTTTGTTCCGCATGTGAATTTTCTTCATTACCAACTCTGCTTAGTTTACGGTCCTCATCTGCATTGGCTGTGGCACTGTTTTAACCTTTATTTATTACCAACTTTGTTTAGTTTAAGGTCCTCCACTTCATTGGCTGGGCACTGTTTTAACCTTAGGTGTTAAAACAATTTGTTCTCCATGTATTTGGTGAACTTGGCTGGGGCACTGTTTTTGGCTCAGGCACTGTTTTTTGGCTTCGGCACTGCTTTTTGGTGGAGCACTGTATTTGGAGAAATTAGCAGGGGCACTGTTTTAACCTTAGGGTTAAAGCAATTTGTTCTCGATGTATTTGGAGTTTGTTCCTCATGTGAGGTGTATTTATTACCAACTTTGTTTGAATTAAGGTCCTCAATAATTCATTGTTATATAATTCATTGCCATCAAATCCGGTATTGCAATGACAATAAAAGCAATTTACAGAGGTTTATTTATTACCAATTTTGTTTGGATTAAGGTCCTCAGCTTCATTGGCTGTGGCACTGTTTAAACTTAGTGTTAAAGCAATTTGTTCTCCATGTATTTGGAGTTTGTTCCTCATGCGAGGTTTATTTATCACCAACGTTGTTTAGTTTACGGTCCTCACCTGCATTGGCTGTGGCACTGTTTTAACCTTAGTGTTAAAGCAATTCGTTCTCCATGTACATGTATTTAGAGATTGTTCCTCATGCGAAGTTTATTTATTACCAACTTTGTTTGATTTAAGGTCCTCCCCTTCATTGGCTGGGGCACTGTTTTAACCTTAGGTGTTAAAACAATTTGTTCTCCATGTATTTGGAGAACTTGTCTGGGAAACTGTTTTTGGTTCGGGCACTGTTTTTTGGCTCCGGCACTGTTTTTGGTGGAGCACTGTATTTAGCGAAATTAGCTGGGGCACTGTTTTAACCTTAGGGTTAAAGCAATTTTTTCTCGATGTATTTGGAGTTTGTTCCTCATGTGAGGTTTATTTATTACCAACTTGGTTTGATTTAAGGTCCTCAGCTTCATTGGCTAGGGCACTGTTTTAACCTTCGGGTTAAGCAATTGTTCTACATGTATTTGCAGTTTGTTCCTTATGTGAGGTTTATTTATTACCAACTTTGTTTCATTTAAGTTCGTCAGCTTCATTGGCTGGTACGTTGTTTTAACCTTAGGGTTTAAAGCAATTTTTTCTCGATGTATTTGGAGTTTGTTCCTCATGTGAGGTTTATTTATTACCAACTTGGTTTGATTTGAGGTCCTCAGCTTCATTGGCTAGGGCACTGTTTTAACCTTCGGGTTAAGCAATTGTTCTACATGTATTTGCAGTTTGTTCCTTATGTGAGGTTTATTTATTACCAACTTTGTTTCATTTAAGTTCGTCAGCTTCATTGGCTGGTACGTTGTTTTAACCTTAGGGTTAATGCAATTTGTTCTCCATGTATTTGGAGTTTGTTCCACATGTGAGGTTTATTTATTACCAACTTTGTTTAGTTTACGGTCCTCACCTGCATTGGCTGTGGCACTGTTTTAACCTTAGTGTTAAAGCAATTCGTTCTCCATGTACATGTATTTAGAGATTGTTCCTCATGCGAAGTTTATTTATTACCAACTTTGTTTGATTTAAGGTCCTCCCCTTCATTGGCTGGGGCACTGTTTTAACCTTAGGTGTTAAAACAATTTGTTCTCCATGTATTTGGAGAACTTGTCTGGGAAACTGTTTTTGGCTCGGGCACTGTTTTTTGGCTCCGGCACTGTTTTTGGTGGAGCACTGTATTTAGCGAAATTAGCTGAAGCACTGTTTTAACCTTAGGGTTAAATAATTTTTTCTCGATGTATTTGGAGTTTGTTCCTCATGCGAGGTTTATTTATTACCAACTTGGTTTGATTTAAGGTCCTCCCCTTCATTGGCTGGGGCACTGTTTTAACCTTAGGTGTTAAAACAATTTGTTCTCCATGTATTTGGAGAACTTGTCTGGGAAACTGTTTTTGACTCGGGCACTGTTTTGTGGCTCCGGCACTGTTTTTGGTGGAGCACTGTATTTAGCGAAATTAGCTGGGGCACTGTTTTAACCTTAGGGTTAAAGCAATTTGTTCTCCATGTATTTGGAGATTGTGCCTCATGTGAGGTTTATTTATTACCAACTTTGTTTGATTTAAGGTCCTGACCTTCATTGGCTGGAGCACTGTTTTAACCTTGGAGTTAAACAATTTGTTCTCCATGTATTTGGAGAAATTAGCTGGGGCACTGTATTTGGAGAAATTAGCAGGGGCACTGTTTTAACCTTAGGGTTAAATAATTTTTTCTCGATGTATTTGGAGTTTGTTCCTCATGCGAGGTTTATTTATTACCAACTTGGTTTGATTTAAGGTCCTCCCCTTCATTGGCTGGGGCACTGTTTTAACCTTAGGTGTTAAAACAATTTGTTCTCCATGTATTTGGAGAACTTGTCTGGGAAACTGTTTTTGACTCGGGCACTGTTTTTTGGCTCCGGCACTGTTTTTGGTGGAGCACTGTATTTAGCGAAATTAGCTGGGGCACTGTTTTAACCTTAGGGTTAAATAATTTTTTCTCGATGTATTTGGAGTTTGTTCCTCATGCGAGGTTTATTTATTACCAACTTGGTTTGATTTAAGGTCCTCCCCTTCATTGGCTGGGGCACTGTTTTAACCTTAGGTGTTAAAACAATTTGTTCTCCATGTATTTGGAGAACTTGTCAGGGAAACTGTTTTTGACTCGGGCACTGTTTTTGGCTCCGGCACTGTTTTTGGTGGAGCACTGTATTTAGCGAAATTAGCTGTGGCACTGTTTTAACCTTAGGGTTAAAGCAATTTTTTCTCGATGTATTTGGAGTTTGTTCCTCATGTGAGGTTTATTTATTACCAACTTTGTTTGATTTAAGGTCCTCAGCTTCATTGGCTGGTACGTTGTTTTAACCTTAGGGTTAATGCAATTTGTTCTCCATGTATTTGGAGTTTGTTCCACATGTGAGGTTTATTTATTACCAACTTTGTTAGTTTAAGATCCTCACCTTCATTGGCTGGGGCACCGTTTCAACATTAGGGTTAAACCAATTTGTTCTCTATGTATTTCGAGTTTGTTTCTCATGTGAGGTTAAAACAGCTTTGTTTTAACACAACTTTGTTTGGTTAAGGTCCTCAGCTTCATTGACTGGTGCATTGTTTTAACCTTATGGTTAAACTAATTTGTTCTCTATGTATTTCGAGTTTGTTCCTCATGTGAGGTTAAAACAGCTTTGTTTTAACACAACTTTGTTTGGTTTAAGGTTCTCACCTTCATTGGCTGTGGCACTGTTTTAACCTTATGGTTAAAGCAATTTGTTCCCCATATATTTGGAGTTTGCTCCTCATGTGAGATTAAAACAGCTTTGTTTTAACACAACTTTGTTTGGTTTAAGGTCCTCAGCTTCATTGGCTGGGACACTGTTTTAATCTTTGGGTTAAGCAATTGTTCTACATGTATTTGGAATTTGTTCCTCATGCGAAGTTTATTTATCACCAACATTGTTTAGTTTAAGGTCCTCAGCTTCATTGGCTGGGGCACTGTTTTAACCTTAGCCTTAAAGCAATTTGTTCTCCATGTATTTGGAGTGTTAAAGCAATTTGTTCTCCATGTATTTGGAGAACTTTGCTGGGACACTGTTTTTGGCTGGAGCACTGTATTTGGAGAAATTAGCTGGGGTACTGTATTTGGAGAAATTAGCTGGGGCACTGTTTTAACCTTATGGTTAAAGCAGTTGTTCTCCATGTACATGTATTTGGAGTTTGTTCCTCATGCGAGGTTTATTTATTACCAACTTTGTTTAGTTTAAGGTCCTCAGCTTCTTTGGCTGGGACACTGTTTTAACCTTAGGCTTAAAGCAATTTGTTCTCCATGTATTTGGAGAACTTGGCTGGGGCACTGTTTTTGGCTGGAGCATTGTATTTTGAGAAATTAGCTGGGGCACCGTATTTGGAGAAATTAGCTGGGGCACTGTATTTGGAGAAATTAGCTGGGGCACCGTTATAACCTTAGGGTTAAAGCAATTTGTTCTCCATGTATTTGGAGAAGCTGGCTGGGGCACTGTTTTTGGCTGGAGCATTGTATTTGGAGAAATTAGCTGGGGCACTGTATTTGGAGAAATTAGCTGGGGCACTGTTTTAGCCTTAGGATTAAAGCAATTTGTTCAACATGTATTTGGAGTTTGTTCCTCATGTGAGGTTTATTTATTACAAACTTTGTTTGGTTTAAAGTCCTCAGCTTCATTGGCTAGGGCACTGTTTTAACCTCAGGGTTAAAGCAATTTGTTCTCCATGTATGCGGAGTTTTAAAGCAATTTGTTCGCCATGTATTTGGAGAACTTGGCCGGGGCACTGTTTTTGGCTGGGGCACTGTATTTGGTGAAATTGGCTTGGGCATTATTTTAATATTAGGGTTAAAGAAATTTGTTGTCCATGTATTTGGAGTGTTAAAGCAATTTGTTCTCCATGTATCTGGAGTTTGTTCCTGATGTGAGTTTTATTTATTACCAAATTTGTTTGGTTTAAGATCCTCCCCTTCATTGGCTGGAGCACTGTTTTAACCTTAGGGTTAAAGCAATTTGTTCTCCATCTATTTGGAGAACTTGGCTGGGGCACTGTTTTTGGCTCGGGCACTGTTTTTTCGCTGGGGCACTGTTTTTGATGGAGCACTGTATTTGGAGAAATTATCTGGGACACTGTATTTGGAGAAATTAGCTGGGGCACTGTTTTAACTTAGGCTTAAAGCAATTTGTTCTCCATGTATTTGGAGTGTTAAAGCAATTTATTCTCCATGTATTTGGAGAACTTTGCTGGGACACTGTTTTTGGCTGGAGCACTGTATTTGGAGAAATTAGCTGAGGTACTGTATTTGGAGAAATTAGCTGGGGTACTGTATTTGGAGAAATTAGCTGGGGCACTATTTTAACCTTATGGTTAAAGCAGTTGTTCTTCATGTACATGTATTTGGAGTTTGTTCCTCATGCGAGGTTTATTTATTACCAACTTTGTTCAGTTTAAGGTCCTCAGCTTCTTTGCCTGGGACACTGTTTTAACCTTAGGGTTAATGCAATTTGTTCTCCATGTATTTGGAAAACTTGGCTGGGGCACTGTTTTTGGCCGGGGCACTGTATTTGGAGAAATTAGCTGGGGCACTGTATTTGGAGAAATTAGCTGGGGCACTGTATTTGGAGAAATTAGCTGGGGCACTGTTTTAACCTCAGGATTAAAGCAATTTGTTCTCCATGTATTTGGAGAACTTGGCTGGGGCACTGTTTTTGGCTCGGGCACTGTTTTTTGGCTCGGGCACTGCTTTTTGGCTCGGGCACTGTTTTTGGTGGAGCACTGTATTTGGAGAAATTATCTGGGGCACTATTTTAACATTAGGGTTAAAGCAATTTGTTCTCCATGTATTTGGAGTTTGTTCCTCATGTGAAGTTTATTTATTACAAAGTTTGTTTGGTTTAAAGTCCTCAGCTTCATTGGTTAGGGCATTGTTTTAACCTTAGGGTTAAGCAATTGTTCTCCATGTATTTGGAGTTTGTTCCTCATGTGAGGTTTATTTATTACCAACTTTGTTTGATAAGATCCTCAGCTTCATTGGCTGGTGCGTTGTTTTAACCTTAGGGTTAATGAAATTTGTTCTCCATGTATTTGGAGTTTGTTCTTCATGCGAAGTTTATTTATTACCAATTTTGTTTGGTTTAAGGTCCTCACCTTCATTGGCTGGGGCACTGTTTTAACCTTGGGGTTAAACAATTTGTTCTCCATGTCTTTGAAGAACTTGGCTGGGGCACTGTTTTTGGCCGGGGCACTGTTTTTGGCCGGGGCACTGTTTTTGGCCGGGGCACTGTTTTTGTCTGGGGCACTGTTTTTGGCTGGGGCACTGTATTTGGAGAAATTGGCTGCGGCACTGTTTTAACATTAGTGTTAAAGAAATTTGTTCTCCATGTATTTGGAGTTTGTTCCTCATCTGAAGTTTATTTATTACCAACTTTGTTTGATTTAAGATCCTCAGCTTCATTGGCTGGTGCGTTGTTTTAACCTTAGGGTTAATGAAATTTGTTCTCCATGTATTTCGAGTTTGTTCCTCATGTGAGGTTTATTTATTACAAACTTTGTTTGGTAAGATCCTCAGCTTCATTGGCTGGTGCGTTGTTTTAATCTTAGGGTTAAACCTTCATTGGCTGGGGCACTGTTTTAACCTGAGGATTAAAGCAATTTGTTCTCCATGTATTTGGAGAACTTGGCTGGGGCACTGTTTTTGGCTGGAGCACTGTATTTGGAGAAATTAGCTGGGGCACCGTATTTCGACAAATTAGCTTGGGCACTGTTTTAACCTAAGGGTTAAAGCAATTTATTCTCCATGTATTCGGAGTTTTAAAGCAATTTGTTCTCCATGTATTTGGAGAACTTGTCTGGGGCACTGTTTTAGGCTGGGGCACTGTATTTGGTGAAATTGGCTGGAGCACTGTTTTAATATTAGGGTTAAAGAAATTTGTTGTCCATGTAGTTGGAGTGTTAAAGCAATTTGTGCTCCATGTATTTGGAAAACTTGGCTGGGACACTGTTTTTGGCTGGAGCACTGTATTTGGAGAAATAAGCTGGGACACTGTATTTGGAGAAATTAGCTGGGGCACCGTTATAACCTTAGGGTTAAAGCAATTTGTTATCCATGTATTTGGAGAACTTGGCTGGGGCACTGTTTTTGGCTGGGCACTGTTTTTGGCTGGCACTGTTTTTGGCTCGGGCACTGTTTTGGCTCGGGCTCTGTTTTTTCGCTGGGGCACTGTTTTTGTCTGGAGCACTGTATTTGGAGAAATTAGCTGGGGCACTGTATTTGGAGAAATTAGCTGGGGCACTGTTTTAACCTTAGGGTTAAAGCAATTTGTTCCCCATGTATTTCGAGTTTGCTCCTCATATGAGGTTAAAACAGATTTGTTTTAACACAACTTTGTTTGGTTTAAGGTCCTCAGCTTCATTGGCTGGGACACTGTTTTTAATCTTTGGTTAAGCAATTGTTCTACATGTATTTGGAATTTTTTCTTCATGTGAGGTTTATTTATTACCAACTTTGTTTAGTTTAAGTTTCTCAGTGTCATTGGCTGGCGCACTGTTTTAACCTTTGGGTTAAAGCTATTTGTTCTCCATGTATTTGGAGTTTGTTCCTTAATGCACCTAAGCACCTAAGTTGATGCACTTAATGCACCTAAGACAAAATTAATGCTTTTTGGCAGCCGCCAAATGATCACGAAAATCCCTAACTTACGTCTGTCTTTACTTGGTAAGGAACTAATACCTGCACAATCAGCCAAAGATCTCGGAGTAATTTTTGACCCGAGCCTTTCTTTTGATCCTCATGTTGTCAAAACTGTTTCTTCATGCATGTCAAGTTTAGCGCAGATTAACCGAGTGAAACATGTCTTGAATAGAGACTTACTTATTACAGTCATTCAAAGTTTGGTATTCAGCAAAATGTATTATTGTTCATCTGTATGGGCTAACACCACTGCAAGTAATATTTGTAAACTTCGGTCAGTACAGAATTTTGCCGCCCGAGTAATCACTAACTCTAGGAAATTCGACCATATTACCCCATTGTTGAATGAACTGCGCTGGATTCCCGTTCAACTCCACCTTTTTTATCGTGATGCTATATTAACTTATAAATGTATGAATGGAACTGCACCTGATTATTTATCTAAGCAATTTGTGAAGAGAGGCAGTATAATTGGACGTTGTACCCGAAATTCGCAATCTTTAAATATTTCCGTTTATAAAAGCGCCACTGGCCAAAGAACGTTTTATTATCGAGCTGTTTCTCTCCGGAACGCTCTTCCAGTGAACATTAAATCCAGTGCGTCAATACATATTTTTAAAAGTAAACTTCGTAGACATCTCTTAGAATCTTGTTCTTGATTTTTGACTTTCATTTTGAATATCATAGTATCTTATCTTAAATTTAATTATTTATAATTCATAGTAACTTATTATGTAATATATACTCATAAGCTTAGTATTTGTAATTGTCTCTGAAAAGACCCTTTGGGGAGAGTTCAATAAAGTATTGTATTGTATTGTATTGTACGTGTGGTTTATTTATTACCAAATTTGTTTCGCTTAAGGTCCTCAGCTTCATTGGCTGCGCACTGTTTTAACCTTATGGTAAAGCAATTTGTTCCCCATGTATTTGGAGTTTGCTCTTTATATGAGGTTAAAACAGCTTTGTTTTAACCCAACTTTGTTTGATTTAAGGTCCTCAGCTTCATTGGCTGGGGTGCTGTTTTAACCTTATGGTTAAAGCTATTTGTTCTCCATGTATTTTGAGAACTTGGCTGCGGCACTGTATTTGGTGAAATTGGCTAGGGCAATGTTTTAACATTAGGGTTAAAGCAATTTGTTCTCCATGTATTTGGAGTTTGTTCCAAATAAGTTTATTCATTACCAACTTGTTTCGTTTAGGTTCCTCCAATTCATTTGCTGGGGCATTTTTTAACCTTAGGGTTAAAGCAATTTGTTCTCCGTGTATTTGGAGAACTTGCCTGGGACACTGTTTTTGGCTGGAGCACTGTATTTTGGAGAAATTGGCTGCGGCACTGTTTTAACATTAGGGTTAAAGAAATTTGTTCTCCATGTATTTGGAGTTTGTTCCTCATCTGAAGTTTATTTATTTCCAATTTTGTTTGGTTTAAGGTCCTCACCTTCATTGGCTGGGGCACTGTTTTAACCTTGGGGTTAAACAATTTGTTTTCCATGTGTTTGAAGAACTTGGCTGGGGCACTGTTTTTGGCTTGGCACTGTTTTTGGCTGGGCACTGTTTTTGGCTGGGCACTGTTTTTGGCTGGGCAGTGTTTTTGGCTGGGCACTGTTTTTGGCTGGGGTACTGTATTTGGAGAAATTGGCTGCGGCACTGTTTTAACATTAGGGTAAAAGAAATTTGTTCTCCATGTATTTGGAGTTTGTTCCTCATCGGAAGTTTATTTATTACCAACTTTGTTTGATTTAAGATCCTCAGCTTCATTGGCTGGTGCGTTGTTTTAACCTTAGGGTTAATGAAATTTGTTGTCCATGTATTTGGAGTTTGTTCTTCATGCGAAGTTTATTTATTACCAACTTTGTTTGATAAGATCCTCAGCTTTATTGGCTGGTGCGTTGTTTTAACCTTAGGGTTAATGAAATTTGTTCTCCATGTATTTGTAGTTTGTTCTTCATGCGAAGTTTATTTATTACCAATTTTGTTTGGTTTAAGGTCCTCACCTTCATTGGCTGGGGCACTGTTTTAACCTTGGGGTTAAACAATTTGTTCTCCATGTCTTTGAAGAACTTGGCTGGGGCACTGTTTTTGGCCGGGGCACTGTATTAGGAGAAATTGGCTGGGGCACTGTTTTAACATTAGGGTTAAGAAATTTGTTCTCCATGTATTTTGAGTTTGTTCCTCATGTGAGGTTTATTTATCACCAACTTTGTTTAGTTCACTGTTTTAACTTAGGGTTAAAGCAATTTGTTCTCCATGTATGCGGAGTTTTAAAGCAATTTGTTCTCCATGTATTTGGAGAACTTGGCTGGGACACTGTTTTTGGCTGGAGCACTGTATTTGGAGAAATTAGCTGGGGCACTGTATTTGGAGAAATTAGCTGGGGCACCGTTATAACCTTAGGGTTAAAGCAATTTGTTCTCCTGTTCACTGTATTTGGAAAAATTAGCTGGGTCGCTGTTTTAACCTTAGGGTTAAAGCAATTTGTTCTCCATGTATATGGAGAACTTGGCTGGGACACTGTTTTTGGCTCGGGCACTGTTTTTTGGCTCGGGCGCTGTTTTTGGTGGAGCACTGTATTTGGAGAAATTAGCTGGGGCACTGTTTTAACCTTAGGGTTAAAGCAATTTGTTGTCCATGTATTTGGAGTTTGTTCCTCATGTGAGGTTTATTTATTACCAACTTTGTTAGTTTAAGATCCTCACCTCCATTGGCTGGGGCACTGTTTTAACCTTAGGGTTAAAGCAGATTGTTCTCCATGTATTTGGAGAACTTGGCTTGGGCACTGGTTTTGGCTGGGGAAACTGTTTTTGGCTTGGGCACTGTTTTTGGCTGGGGCACTGTATTTGGAGAAAATGGCTAGGGCACTGGTTTAACCTTAGGGTTAAAGCGATTTGTTCTCCGTGTATTTGGAGTTTGTTCCCAATGTGAGGTTTATTTATTACCAACTTTGTTTGGTAATAAAAATTTGCACTCATAATAAAAGTAATTTTCAGTAGAATTAACCTGTTTAGAAATAATATGGCACAAAGAACCATTGTAATTGTTTGCTAAAGGAATTGAGTTATAATAAATTAATTATTGAAAAAGCCTTCTATTAAATTATCAAATATACTTACTTGTACTATATAATTCATTGCCATCAAATCCCGTATTGCAATGACAATAAAAGCAATTTAGAGAGGTTATTTATTATTTATTATTGTTTGGATTAAGGTCCTCAGCTTCATTGACTGGGGCACTGTTTAAACTTAGTGTTAAAGCAATTTGTTCTCCATGTATTTGGAGTTTGTTCCTCATGCGAGGTTTATTTATCACCAACGTTGTTTAGTTTACGGTCCTCACCTGCATTGGCTGTGGCACTGTTTTAACCTTAGGATTAAAGCAATTTGTTCTCCATGTATTTGGAGTTTGTTCCTCATGCGAGGTTTATTTATTGCCAACTTGTTTGGTTTAAGATCCTCAGCTCATTGGCTGGGGCACTGTTTTTGTTTCGTTTACGTTTCCTTTTATTGTGAACGATCTTTTATAAACAGCTTTGCTCAATTAACTATGTAATCTCAACGTTCTCACGAATGAGTTGTATGCTATTGTTGACGTCTCAATAGAGATACGCCCACTGTTCAATCACATCAATCAATCATCTCGTGACATCTTTCCTTTTCTGAAAACAATATGAACTAACTTATGACTACATTATAAGTTTTAGCTACTGTATGACTGTCTCAGTTCCTTTATGTTGAATTGTCTTTTAAGTATCCTGGTTTCTTGATAACACGTCCATATCGGGTCGTGTTCGCCATTGGTGCTGATTGTTTTTTTGTCACAGCTTGGTCAATGGTCTGTGGTGCTTGTGGTAATTGGTCACTTGTTTGTTTTGATTCGGTGTGTACTGGTTCGCTGTTGGTCACTGGTGCTGATTTCTTATGCTGTTTCTGAGGAGTGTCTACTGCACTTGGACGACCCAAGGAATATTGTTGTGGTATTTGCACGGTCGGGTCAGTGGTTCCTTTCAGATGTCGTCGGTTGCGCCTGAGAGTTGCTCCATCCTCTGTTTTGAACTTCGTACGACCTTATATGTACTTGCTCTGTCACCGTAGCTTTCCGCCAGGGTTTCTTCTTGTCTTTGAAGGGCTGGATACGTACGATGTCGCCTTTCTTAAGGTATGGTAGATCACGCACATTTCGGTGGTAATAACGTGCTTGTTTGGCTTTGATCTTCTGTTTCTGTTGTTGAACATCCACATTGTTCTCCAATTTAGGTTTGAGCAATGTGTCACAGATTGGGAGCAAAGTCTTTGTTCTTCTGCTCATCAATCGTTGTGCTGGACTGCTACACATGCCTTCTGTTGGAGTATTTCTGTGATCTAGGATTGAGAGCCATGGGTCAGTCTTCGCCTTCTCGGATTTCTTGATCAGATTCTTCACCGTCTTCACTGCGCTTTCAGCCATACCATTAGACTGTGCATATCCAGGGCTAGAAGTGACATGACTGAATTCCCAATCTTTCGCAAATTTCTTGAACTCTTCACAGTCGAACTGTGGTCCATTGTCTGATATAACTGTGCTCGGGATGCCATGCCTTGCGAAGTGTTGCTTCAGCTTACTGATAACCGCCTTCGACTTGGTTCCTGAATGCATTTTATCAACTTCCCAGAAATTTCTGTAATATTCCACTGTTATTAGATAATGTTTGTTGTCCCATTCAAACAGGTTTGTGGCAACTTTGGACCATGGACGGCTTGTTATTTCGTGTGGTTGCAAACTCTCCTTCTGTTGTGAAATTCCAAAGGTTTGGCATATTTCACAATGGCTGACGTAATCTTTAACTGCTGCTGACATTCCTGGCCAGTATACACTTTCTCTGGCACGTCTCAGGCATCCTTCCACACCAATATGCGAGCGATGAATTCTTGACAGGATGTCGCTTCTGAGGCATTTCGGAATCACGCACCGTTCTCCTTTGAAAACAATGTAATCTTGAACAGAAAGTTGGTCACGGACCTGGAAGAATGGTGTTAGTACTAGCTGAACTTCATTCTTGGTTTCTCGCCATCCGTTGAGAATTGTTTTCTTGAGGGCTTGCATGGTGCTATCACGCTGACTTTCCATTTGGATTTCCACCAAACTATCTTTGTGGATTGGGAGAAACTCTGCCATATGGATTTCTTCCACTTCTTGCTCAGTAGTGAGGACTTTATCTGATGACTGGACGATTGCTAATGGTGCTCTGGACAGTGTATCAGCGAGATACATGTGCTTACCAGGTTTGAAGGCGATTTCAAGGTCGTACTTCTGTAGACGAAGAAGCATTCTTTGTAACAGTTTCGGTTGCAGCAATCAAAGGCTTCTTGTGGATCGACTCGAGAGGTTTATGATCACTCTCCACGATGACTTTGCGCCCATACGTGTATTGGTTGAATCTTTCCATACCAAACACGATAGCCAGTAGCTCCTTTTCTATTTGTGCGTAGTGGCGCTCTGTATTTGTTAACGACCGAGATGCATAAGCTACAGGCTGGCCATGTTGCATTAGCGAGGCACCCAAGCCCGTTTCAGAGGCGTCGCACTGTAGAACTGTTTCCTCTGCAGGGTCGAAGTATCGTAAGACTGGGGCATTGGTGACTGCTTTCTTGATTTCGACGAAAGCTTCTTCTTGTGCATCGGTCCATTGCCATTCAATTTCTTTACGTGTGAGCTGTCTCAGCGGTTCGCATATGTCGGCTAACTTCGCGAGGAATCTTGTTAAGTAGTTGACTAGGCCAATAAGGCGTTGTACTCCCTTTATATCTGTGGGTCTGGACATCTTCTGTACCGCTTCCACCTTCGAAGGGTCTGGTTTCAGTCCACTTTCCGTGAGTACGTGACCAACATATGGGATTTGTGTCAGCTTTGGCTTGAACTTTTCCTTGTTGAGCTTTATCCCGTTCTTTCTGCATCTATCCAGAAGAGCTAGGAGTTTGTTGTTGTGGTCCTGAACTGCTTCTTCGGTTGTATCGCCTTCTCCACAGATCAATATATCATCAGCTACGGTTTGCACGCCTGGAAGACCTTCGATGGCTTGGTCTAGATGGCGTTGGAAATACTCTGGCGCTGGGGAAATCCCAAAAGGCATCTTGAGCCAACGATATCGACCAAAGAGAGTCGCGAAGGTCGTTACGTAGCTTGATTCGTCGTCTAATTGCACATGCCAAAAACCATTTTTCACGTCGCACACGCTGAAGATTCTTGCTTTGGAGAGGTTTGAAAAGAGATCATCGATCACTGGAAGGGGGTAGTGGCTCCTTTTCAACGCTTTATTTAGGGGCTTCGGGTCGATGCATACACGTAGTTTGCCATTAGGTTACTTAACCAATACAAGACTAGACAACCAGTCGGTTGGAGTGTCCACTGGTGTAATGACTTTGAGCTTTTCTAGGCGGGAAAGTTCGTACTTCAATTTCTGCTTCATTGCTATTGGAACTCGACGTAACGGCTGTCGAACGGGTTGGATGGTCGTGTCCACTTCGAGATGAAGCTTGTTTTCGAATTGACCCTCTCCTGTAAAGATGTCTTCGTAACCTCTCGTGATGTCTTCCATCGACAGCCCTGCTGCAGCTGTTGTTTTACTATCAGTTTCATCTGCTGGACTGTTTTCGATCCTAATAGTGGAGTGCACTTTTCATCAACAACTGTGAATTCCGTCTCGTACTCTTTTCCATTCTTGGGGTTTGTCAGTTGTACCACACACTTTCCGGATGACTCCATTCGCGTTCCGTTGTACATATTGAGAACTTTATTCAACTTGTTTATGTCGCAGTGTTTGGGTAGATCTTGTTTTCCTATACCGTTACATGTCGCACCGCTATCGACTTGGAAGCGAATTGACTGTCGCTCCATTTCCATTGTAGCGAAAATCTTTGATTTGATAACATCCTGCTGGTTTTCCTTTGCGCTTTTTCCTGAGACGGCAAGACAGTATTCCTCGTCATCGTCACTGTAATCATCTGCGGAACTTTGAACAACATTGACCTTTTTTTCTTCGGGTGATTCGGTTTTTTGTTTGCACCCAGAAGCAAAATGGTTATCTTTTCCACACATTTTGCACTTCTTGCCAAATGCAGGACATTTATCTCGGACTCTCTCATGTTTCCGACCACAATATCCGCAGGCACTTGTAGGTTGTGACTCGCGACCACCTTTCTTTCCGGTTTGTTTTCCTTTGGATGTTGTATTTGTCCAGTGAATATCGTCTTGGTTTATACCTCTCATCTCTTTCATTTGGGCTTCTGTTGTTTCCGCCGCTCGGCAGGTATTCAGACATTTCTGCAAGGTAAGGCTCGGCTCCTGCAGTAGCTTCTTTCTCGTTCTAACATCACGAATTCCGCAAACTATCTTGTCGCGAATTAGCTCGTCTGTCAGTTGGCCAAAATCGCAGGTTTTTGCCAAAGTTCTCAGCGCTGTTAAATAAGTGTCGAATGATTCACCGCTCTCTTGTTGTCGATTATTAAAGCGATATATCTCGTAAATTACATTGGTCTGTCCGATACAATGCTTTTCCATCAGCTCCAGAACTTTGTCCATGTTTTGCTTGTCCTCAAGGTTCTCGAATGGTAGGCCATTATAAACTTCGAGCGCTTCACTTCCTACACTGTAAAAAACGACTGGTTAAAATAACCGTTTAAATTGGTTGCAACCAATTTAAAACTGTTAAGACAACCAATTGTATTGGTTACAACCTAAATAAATTGGTTACCGTAACCGATGTTTAATTGGTCATTGTATAGCTTTAGAGTTATATTGGTCAAAACAACCAAACAAATTTGGTTACAACCAATAAAAAATGGTCAAAGTAACCAATTTACTAGAAATACGTGTACGCAACAACCCCTCGCCCGCCGTAATAGCGTAGTCCTTAGTTAGTTTACTAAAAAATAGATAACCCATTAATTTGCCAATCGAATGGACTTATGTATCTTATTATACACTGCATGTATCTCTGAGAGCCTTTAAACTATCAAGCTTGTGTTGTTCTGAATTTCATTGTTTCATATAAATTAGACATCAAAGTAAATAACTAAATAACTCAAACGTCTCAAAGTGTTTGTTTACTTTTGGGGGTGCAATTATATCAACCTGCAATGATTAAGATTTGTTTGATATGTAAAGGCCGGATCCTCACTGTGATGTCACACTGTATAATAACTTACTGAAAATGCATGTATTTATATCTTTGGGATTATTCAATCAAAGCACTCAAAGCGTACAAAAAGTATCTCACTACTGACAATTAATCATTTTGAGGCTGCTACATAATGTGTGTAGCAGGTTTTGCTATATATAATATACAGGGCATCATTTTTCACATTATTATAAATTATAGTTAATATCTGTTACTATTATTAAGTTACAACATTATTTGTTACTATTATTATTAAGCAAAAACTTGAGTAAAAAAGTGCCAACTAAAGTGCCAACAGTTTGCCTGTTATGCATTTTGAAACATTTTTCTATACCGTTTATAATCTCTCCCACTCAAAACCCTTTGGAAGTAAGTTGTAAAATCCCAGGGCATATAAACAGATTCTACGGCATATATCTTCTTCTGTTCAGGTTTATAAACATTATATACCGCACCTTAAAAAAAAACTCTGAACACATTTGCTAGTTTTTAATGTATCGGGACCCTGCTCGTTTATCAAAATGACACATTAGTTACAAAAGTGAAGCCCTATTTATAACAGATTACAAGATGATGATATTCAAAAAAAGTCTCTCAGGTTCAGTTCCATGGGAATAAAGCTGTTTAATTTATATGTACAGAATCATATTTTATTTCCCCAATTTAAAAAAATGCACATATAAATGCTCTTGTGGTGCATGCCCAATTAGTGTGTTGCCGGATTTGTTGATGAAGGTACTACTTTTAGTTCGAGTGATCACACATATTATATTAATTTTACATTTGATTGTTTGTTTGCACAAAATGTAATCAAATCTATGTTGGTTGTACTTTATATGTCCTTCAGAAAGCATTTCAACAAGAGTAGCTTAAATATATATGAAACCGGCATTGCATATGCAGTTCTATTCCAAGGACAAAAGTGTTTTCCCAGAAACACTAAGTGGAGGCCAGGCCAGGCATAACATCTGTAGGTCTATAAACCTGTACAATGCATGTTAATGCATGTTTACACTACTCAAATGTACAAATGCCTTTATGCCCATACAAAAATTAAAAGCACAACATTGATGCAATGCATTACAGTAATTTATATCACATTATCACCACATTGACAAGGGTGCACTTCACCTGCTTGTTGGTTGAGCTGACACATCCATGCAATATATCTAGTATTATAAAATATTAAAATAAGTAAATGAGCGATAACACGCTGTCTGATTGAGATAAAAAACAGTTACAGTGTCATTATAAGTCAATAAAGCATAAGCTGACGTGTTCCTCGCGTAGATTTTGTCGTTTTTGACGTAGTTAAAATTACAAAAGGAAGTCAAAGAATACCTAGATACAAGGCTAATCAAGGTACTAACACAATAGAATGTTTTAACTGCAACGTTGAATACATTTTCATCGCTAAAATCGCTAACATATTTCCTAGCAACGCACATAGCAACGCCGCTTATAACAGTTAAATCTGCATTTTTCATGGCCTTTAGTGTTAATTTAATGGTGTTATTTTATAAAAGGAATAAAAAACTTTGTCTTGTGTGATTATCGAGTTATAATGGCACTCGAGAAGTTAGTAAAACACAGTGGCGAAGCTGGTCGTAGCAACTGGTCATGCTATGCTAATTTTAATATTTTGAAAACAATAAATTCAACTAAATTTGCATGCCGTACGACGAAATGCTAACCTAATATCATCAAAACCCTAACCCTAAACCTAGCCAAATTACTAACCCTAACCAAAAAAAACTATGCAGAAAAGGCAAATTAATTGCTCAACACATTACACAGACTTGCAGTGTACTATTATTAGCCTTATTTGAGAAATTATTAATTTATTTACCTGTATTTGTGTCTGTTCTTGCCCGTCAACACTGCAGTCTACAATTACGGCTTGAAATCAGCTGATAAAGTCTGTATAATTTGATGCTTTAGTCCAGAGGTTCAACTTCTAAAGTATTCTACGCTCGCACGCCCAAAAAACGCTTTCGGTTTTCGGGGGGGGGGGGGGGGGGGGGGCGGCGTTAAGGCGGTTTGTCGCGCTGGCGTCAATTTAAATTTAAACGCCAAATGTAACCACCGAAAAGCCGTTTATAGTACGTACGTCCCAATCACAATTCCTAACCCTAATAATCCTAACTTAACCCCTTCGACTGCCAAATTATCCCTCTCTAACCCCAATTTTCCTTTGTTACCACGGCAACAATAAACGATCGTTTACCATACATACAAATATATATATATTCCGACAAAAGGCGACTTTCACTTCCCCTTGCAAAAAAAGCGCGGGAAAAAATTCCGGTCGAGATTATCACCCTCGCCCCAGGGCCTTCGGCCCTGGACGGCGCTTCGCGCCGTCCGTGCGAGGGGATAATAAAAGTGCCAAAACCAAATTGGTTGCACCTACTTATGTTTTGAAGCTATATTTATCCAATTTTTAACTGGTTATAAAGAAATTTTGGCTGATATAGCATTTGGTTTACATTTAATTAAAGAACAATCACATGTGTATTTTTCAATGAGCAGGGACATGTAGTAATATTTAGGAACAGCAGTGGCCCCAAGGAACGAGTAAACCCAAGGGATGCATGACCTCCAGCTGTCATTCATCCCTGCGGATGATTGACCCTGCTCAATAGTCCTTAGCGATGAATATCCCATAGATTTAATTAATCTAAACTAACACAGTGTAAGTTAGCGCAAATCTAACTCTGATAATCCTAACTCTTACACAAAATTTCTGATCTTAACCGTGTTAGGTCACCGATTAGATATAGGTACCCGAAGTATTTTTACAAAACTGCTAGGGACATTAAAAGGCTGCTACTTTGTGTATTGGACACATAATATTATATCATTGAAATATTTAGTTTAAAAGTAGGGTTAGTATTCATTTATTATTTTATTTTAGGGTTATGACTAGAGTTTTTATTTGGATTATGGTTAGGGTTTTTGTTCTTGTAAAGCTTCTGAATCTCGAGAAAATAACCTTGATGTGTCTATGACGTGGTCTGTGTCCACTTTGTAGTCACTTGGTTTTTGTTAAACTAGCATTTTTCGCAAAATTTGTATCTAATAATTAATACAATATAACAAAACAAAAACTTTAAATCGAACATAAAACGAACAACGCGGAAAGTGTGGCTGAATGGCACGCGCAAGTGAATCCCCAACCTCGTACCCAGGGTCTTAGCTCCGCTCCACACGATTCTTGTGAGACCTCAAAGAATCATGGGATACAATACACCACGCGGTGATGTCGAGAGTTCTTCTGAGGTTGAAATGCCTGATGATGATGATGCTGAGGGTACCGGCAATGATAAAACATGGACTCCATCTCAAAATGTCGGTCACGAACTGTCAGACTTAGAAGAAGATGACAATGGAAAAGAAAAACCAAGGTATATCATACAGTACACATATTGATATAATAACAAGTTTCAGAATGGTAAGAAAATGGTATTGAACTATGGAATGAATCATACCTTTTACGCCTGTTCCCTGAGTGCTGTAAGTATCCAACCCATTTGGTACCATTCAGAGTAAATAATAAGCATGCATTGCATTGCTGGCCTGATAATTTTTTTTAAGATTAACTTGTGATGGCAAGAATGCAAGAGAAGAGCCTAAAGGAATTGTTTTTCTGTCCAAACTCCTCCAGCTTTTCCAGTTTTGCCATTTCTGCTCTGCACCAAACCCTAAGAATACAGTCACCAACACTGGCACCATGTTTTCTGTCCAGTCCGAGTGCAGAGCATGCCATGAAGTCAACACCTGGAAAAGTCAGCCATTCTTGTTGGGAAAGTTTCCTGCAGCAAACCTCCTCCTTAGCTTTGGTATACTTTGTGCGGGAGCATCAGCTGGTAAAGTATTATTGGTCTTCAAGCATATGGGATTGAAGTGAAGGACAGTATTACTACCACCAAAGGCATATCGTACTTTCGACTATAATAAAGTTCTGGAGAGGATATAGAGAGAAGCTTATCAACTCCCTAAGTGGACGAGAAGTGATACTTGCTGGTGATGGCCGCCATGACAGTATGGGTCATTCTGCCAAATATGGTAGTTATACTATACTCTGCTGCACTATTGGTCTGATTATCCATATTGTGCTGGTACAGGTAAATTATGTTTTAATTGTTAGTTGAATGTACATGCAATCATGCATATATATTGCAAGTGGACAGTACAGGTATGGAATTTTTGGGGCATCAGAAAGCATTGGCTTTTTTACTTGGTACTGGAATGATTATCAAAAGTTTCATATCTGATCGTCATGGTTCTATCACAAAATGGATGAGAGAAGAGTGTCCAAAGAAATGCAAAGACCTACGAAAGCCAGTAATTCAGCACTATTTCGACCTGTGGCACATTGCCAAAAGTAGGTTTACCACTACTGGAAACTAATTAGCCCGAAACTTGAAACACCATCAAAACTAAAGAATACAAACGACAAAACATATATTTCTACAGAGCAAGTACCACACCAATTAATTATCACTTTTTTTGTTTTAGAAATAAAGAAGGTGTTAACCAAACTGAGTAAGGAGGAGGGGTGCGAAAAAATTGGACGATGGAAAAAGGCATGTGTAAGGCACTTCTACTGGTCGGTGACTTCCACAGCTTCCAACCTTCAAGACCTGATAGTGCCAAAGTTCAAATCATTCTTTCACCATGTGCTGAATATCCATACCCACTTACCAAACAAGTTATTTACCAAGTGTGCCCATGGCCCCACAGTAACACAACGTGTTTGGATGACAAAAGGTAATTATGATATTCTCAAGCTATTTACTGCATGTTTTTGGAAGACAAATTCCCTGTTTTTGACACCTTAATTGTACCAGTTGAACTTGATAAATTGATTATAAAAAATAATTAAGTTTAAGAGTAAATGTAATTTATTTTATACTGTTTATTTGAACAGACTCTGTAGAACATGAAAAGTTGGTGAAAAACCTTAGTAAAACTGCCTTGCTGAAAGGAATCAAGAATGCATCACCTGTCCAACAGACTAGTTCCTTAGAAGGATATCACTCTGTGGTGAACCAATTTGCACCAAAGATGCTAGCATTTTCTTATGAAGGAATATTATGCAGGTCAGTGTATTGGTAGTAGTCTGACTCTGTAATGTGGTAAAATACACTTTATTTTGTTGATTAGCCTTTTCCCAATGGAACAGGGTACTGGGTCTAGTCAAATGCCATACCGTCATTGGTAATATTCAGATGTCATATTCCGAACACAATTGTCACAATTCCCACTTTCATTGTGGTTTGTGAGAATATGCTCTAATGATTACCTTTATTGTAGTAAATGCTAATATTTAGACAAAATTTATGTCTAAATTTAGTGTAATACTGTTCTTATATATTTTTTAGAAGTATTCTTGCTGCTATCCACTTCAACTACAATGTTAGTAGGAAGAACAAACTTGATTCAAGTGGCAAACCAAGACTAAAAGTAACTTACGCTAAATTTAAAGAGGGGGAAGCCACAGTTAGAGAAGTAAAAGTGAAGCAGAATTATGGTAACTATTACCATTCAATGCACTTTATTGCATAAAATCACAATTATTATTTTTCTCCCTAACAAAAACTATGCATCTTGCAGTGCACAGCAACATTCCATTTATACCTGCCCTTTTTTGTGTGGCTAGCCTGCACTGCAGACATATAGAACACAAAATGATAATGTTCTATATGTCTGCAAGTGCACCGCAGGCTAAGCGTTGCTGACTGTCATTGTGCGAATGACTTGTGTCTTTATTGGATAATTCCTTTTTCAACCATTCCTAATCTTGTGCACAAAAAGCATTTGAGTGAGTATTAATTCTGCATATAAATTATAATTGCAGATTATGTCGCTGAATTATTCGAGACAATGTTATCTACGCCAAGGAAGGAGTTGGATAACATACGAAAAGAGTTGAAAAAAGAAACTCCAGAAGCACTACACACCATGTTATCAGAACAGGAGAGCAAAACTGATGCAAAAGAAACATTTTGGTCCAGGAAAGAAAAGAATACATCTATTTGCCCTCCAACTTGCTCAGGTATACCAATACACATCAAATAAAATATAATTGTTTTGAACCTGCAGTTTAGCCATTCATAATTGTTTTGAACCTGCAGTTTAGACTATGAAGGTAGTGTCAATTTGTAGAAAAATCCAATAATAAACAACACATCCACTTGATAAATATGATAATCATATGGTGTTCGATGGGTGAACTAAGAAAGTGAAAGTAGGCACATTACTGCCATATTAACACAATTATGTAGCAGTGTATAGTAAATTATCCGAAAGACAAATAATTTTTTTTTTTATGTTTTGAGTGTAGGGCCTTTGTTAACATTACCTTCTTTATGAAGGGCTTCACTTGAAGTTGAAATGTTGAGGAAAGTTTTTTCTTTCTCTCTTATGTACTGTAGATGAATACCTACTATACACATGTAGCTACTATTTTAATCAGTCCCTACACTTACACCACCGGCAATACAGTATGTCCATGTTCAGAATACATGAATATAGTCATAACATATAGTCATGTATAGTGGACATAACCATATTAGCCATCCACCTCTCAAAAGTTTAAAACACATGGCATTTAATATTCATAATTTATATAGAATTTTACTTTTGACAGATGCAGAACTTCAGCAAATACTAAACCCTCCCAAAGGAGTTAGAAAACGACCCATGTGCAAAAAGTGTGGGAAAGCTCGCAAGGGTCACAAGAAAGGGCAATGCAGTGATCGCAATGCATCCTGAGCAATTTTGTAAATAAAATGAAACAATAAACATCCATCATGTTTTATCTTTCAAAATATGTTTTTCATGAATACTGTATTAGAAATATAATTATAAAAAATGCCAACAGATTTCAAATTAGTCCTCATCTTCAAAACCTTTGAATTGCTCTGCATTTGTTGGAAAATGTTTCCGTATACTGTTGTACATACAGCAGGGCAGAGGAATTCTCTTTGAGGCTCCAACATACTTCCACACCAACCTCACAAATTGCCTGTATGCAACAGATCGCATAAACCTAAAAAGTGTCAATTGTCAGTCAGCCACTATTGGGAGCATACTGATGATACACCCCTTCCTGCTAAATAATTTCAAAAAAAATGTTTCAAAATTTTAAAGTAGTACTGCAATACCCTACCATTGACATGTACAGTAGTAGGGTGCATTGCCAGTCAATTAATATAGAGGTTCAGATTTGACTTCTACCTTTATCTGATTGGTTAATACTTAATCGGGTGGACTAAACGCATCTGATTGGTTCATCGTCCCTTAATTGTAGTTAAGTAGTGCATGGATGTCAAATCCAAACCCCCAAACTCCAAAGCACCAACAATTTTACAACCACAAAATCATTGCTAGGCTATAAATTTTTGTAACCGATTTGGCATTACATTCTGGGCAAAATATGGTTTTCAGTACCAATACACTCAGTTGTAAATTAACCATAACAGAAATAGCGAAACTCACTCATTCTTCGCTGTTTCTCCTCGAGCAAACATAGTCATGTATGATTTCCTGGACTTGGTTTTGAGACCGATACTTGCTGCTCTTAACACCCACTCATTGAGGCAAACCTCTTCATAACCAGGGTGACTTGTGATACAGCCAGTAGCTTCATCAAACATTGCCATTTCCTCACCACATTTGTCTATCTCCATGCAGTACCAACACTCCTTAAAATTAGCCACATGTTCTAATGAACAGTTACCACATGAGCACCTGAATTGGGAATAATAAAACATTGTAAGGATATTTTATACATGCAACCAAGGCAAAATATGCATCAAATATGTATGTAAATTGTATAATAAATTCAACTATAAACAGATATATAAACTCACTTTTCTTACCAGTTTTCGACGTTTTCTTCTCCTGAAAAGCGACTCCACAGTGTTTCCTCCTCTTCTTCTTCTCGAGCTAAATTCTCCGCGTATGTCTCTGCTTCTTCCTGTGTTGCAATCGGCTCAACAACCTCAACACATTCACTATAATCTAACACACCGTCCGAGAGTTCTGGTGTGTCTTGTGTCGCCTCAAAATCCTCGTTCGCCGAAACAAATACATCTTCTGATACACCAGACGATGTATCTGAGCTTTCACTCGTTGAACTATCAGACCATTCAGTCTCCAAAAGCCTTGACATGATGTAAAAAGCAAAAACCTTCAACGAAAACCAGCTAATTTGTAGTGAACACTGTATACAACAGCAGAGAAATTCCAACATGTGTTGAGTCTCTGACGTCACAACAAGCAAGTATCGCTGGCGCGCAAGGAACGAAGCAAAGCAATGGCGGACAGTAATTTATCGTATTAAAATGGTGATAAAACAGTTAGAATTGATTTTGGGAGGTATTTTTTGTTTTTTTGTAACTTATACTGACGGTTTGTGAACAAAAAGGACAAAAAAATGGCTAGTGAATTTCGTCGTAGGGGCACTTTAAGCAGTTAAATATATAGAGGATATTACACGGTGGTGCAAAGATATGAATTTTATCTTCGAGTGGTGAAAACAATATTTTACGAATGAGCGCAGCAAATAAGTAAAATATTGTTTTCACCACTCGAAGATAAAATTCATATCTTCAAGCCACCTTGTAATTTTCTTTTTATTATATAGATTCAATGCAAAAGGTTTGAAAATGTTTAATCATGTGATCGATATCTTCACTAGTGAGGAAGGATATGGAAAATATGTCACTTGATATTTATTAGTAAAACACTCCCATCTACATGTATATAATAAATACATACATGTATGTCATATCACAGTGGTCATATGCCAGGTGTAAGTGTATTAAATAATAACTTGAGTTACTTATAAATTAGATATTTGAGTTATTATATAAATTAGATATTACATGGTGGTGACAAGATATGAATTTTATGTTCATGTGGCAGTGGCGGCACTACGGGTGTGCAAACTGTGCACCGCACCATGGGCCGAGGGCAATATTATCTCTGCTCCCGCCGGGTACGAAGTTGGGCCGAGGGGTCCATCCGGCAAATTGCCACTTTTTATTAATGGTGCTATTATTAATAATAGTTTCTTAAAAATAATGGATACACTACAAAAAAAGTGATTTGTGGTCTTTAGATTTTACTCAAAGGTGCTCTCGCAGGAAATGTCATTTCAGAGACCCTAAATTCAAAAATGTTCTGGTCCCCTTGCATATGTTGTCACTTTGTGGGAGGGGGGCCCAAATTGGTTTCTTTCACCGGGGCCCACACCACGTTGTGCCGCCACTGTCATGTGGCAAGAAAGTTCCTGCCTTCTCCATAGACATTTTTTTGTTTTCTGGCAAATGTGAACATTTATGATTTATGAACCTAAAATTATATTTCCATGATAACAAATGGCAGGAATCAATATCTTGTAGTTATCTCAGGGGCACTTTAAGATCAATGCTTACAGAAATTTCATACAATGGTACACAGCTTGCACGCTGCTTGAGTTACCATGATTAAACTCACTCAACATAATACAATTCTTAACATTTTGAAAATTGACATTTAAAGCATTTATTTACTAACATATTTCAGGATTTCTTGACTTAATTCAACAGTCGTCATCATTTTCGTATTATATCCAGTCATCATAATATGAAAACATGATAATGCCAAACAAGTTACATGTATGTGCCTTATATGGGAAGAAGTTCCTGGGATCATCATCCATGACAGAAAAAAGAAAATAAAGACATTCTGCTTTGTCTGTGTGAAAGTCATCTTTGTAATCGGTTAGTATCTATTATGTATTGTGAAATTTGAATTACTGTATAATGTATTACATTTTTGCATATTGTGTACATGACAGTCATAATTAGCTCAAGATGCCATTTAATTAGTAGAAGGGTTAACAGCTCTGTGACATCTCATACTATACACATTACACATCCATAAGTTGGTATGGGCTACCTAAGCATAAGCCACAATAGTTCCTAAATTATTTTTAATTAGCACTGTCACTTAAATTGAATTGAACCTGTGTCAAATAACTACCTAAATGACTATACCTAGTCAAATGACTAACTAAAGGATAAAATGCCTTTACTAATTAACAGCTTCCTTAAGACACTGGAAATTTGCCCTCACCCTAGGGTCAAAAGAGACTTCAAAAAGTTTATTTTTCTCATGCAAGCTATGTTTGCTTCTACTGACATATACAAGTCTGTATGAGTTAGAGGACAATCAAGAAAATATTCACGCATGCCATTGTGTGTTATATTTAAGAAATAGAAAACATTTTCCGTGTTTACATACAGTTATAGACACACGAGTGGAAGTTTGGGAGAACGAGAAATTCTCGAGTTCTCCCAAACTTCCACTCGTGTTTCTATAACTGTATGTAAACACGGAAAGATGTTTTCTATTTCTTTTATAAAATAACACTGAGGAAATAAGTAATAAGACACTTATTAAAATGATGAAAATATACATTCTCCTTACTCACGATAGACAGCGTCGTCGGCTGCTCAAATGAACATAAACGCTTTTAACTGTGAAGAAAAGCATCCAATCTTCTCGCTTTTTTTCTTGTTGGCTGTCACAGAACATATTTATCGACATTTTAGCTGTTTGTGAGCAAAGGTTCGTCTTGCAGTCCATTTTATAAAAATGGCGGGAAAAATCCATGTTTACATACAGTTATATAAACATGGCTCTTAGCCAATCAGTGCGCAAGTTTTCAAAATGTTATTTTATAAACAGTGTTATAATACATTTAACATTGACTCATCACTTTATTCTTTCATGAGTGTTATTTTCTCTCAGATAATGTCCTGACTCATTAGGCCACACCAATTTATCTGACCGACCCTGTTTTTGTGAAACCAAATAAAATAAAATTTGTACCTATCATTTACTTTGATCAAAAATTGGTTATTTTTGTGCTTTTCAGCTTGTCCTTTTTTATTTCCATTTTTCCGACCGACCCTAAAAATTTTGAATCCGTGCCCTGAAGTATCAAATTGGTGTGGCCTCATCCAACCAAACTTGAACAGTTAAACTTAAATATATGTATATATGCCATGGTGTACTGTATGAGGGATATTACAGTACATGACCTTGTCTCAGCAGTCAAGATATGAATTTTATATTCAGGTGGCAACAATGCCACTCAGCTCTTGTACTGTATGTAGTGGATTATGGATTCTATGTCTGATTTTATTTCCTGCCTTCTCCATGAGAAACATTAGAGCTTAAATTTATTTATGAAAACGTTTTGCTACACAGCATGCATGATGCATTACCGTTATTAAACTCACTCAACATAACCCATCTTTAGCATTTGAAAATTGACATTTAAAACATTTACAGTATTTACTAACACAATTATATAATTTTGATTTCAGGATATTCGTGACTTAATTCAATGGAAATTACCATACGAGAACATAAAAATGCCAAACAAGTTACATTTATGTGCCATATTTGGGAAGAAATTCCTGGGATCATCATCCATGACAGATGAAAGAAAATAAAGATATTCTGCTCTAGGCTGTTTGAACGTCTTTGTAATTGGGTATAGTATTGTGAATTACTATTAAAATTACATTTTAGAAATTATATAAAAATTACATTTTTATCTTGTAGCTGACATATTTACATATTGTGTACATGGCAGTCATTTCCTAATTAGCTCTTACCGTTTAATAGAAGAGTTAACAACTCTGTGACAACTCACAAATCCATAGAAATACAAGTTGCTATGAGCTAACTAAGCAGCCACAATAGATTCTGAATTATCTTTAATTAGCAATGTCACTAAAATTGCATTTGAATCTGTGACAAATTACTACCTAATTGGCTAAAATCCTTCTCTCCCAGTGAAGGAATTGTGCAGCAAAATGCTGCCATGCAGTTGGTGTCAAGAACTTTTTTACATGTTTAACATCAGCAAATGACCCTGGGGTTAGGCTAACTATATATAATATGCAAAGGAGAAATAAGAGAACTTCAATGTATCGAAAAATACTTAAGTAAGAGTACTTACGTATATTCATGGATGATGTTTCGGACGATGTGTCCTTTATCTGACGTGAAGAAGGACACATCGTCCGAAACATCGCCCATGAATATATGTAAGTACTCTTAAGTATTTTTCGCCACATTGAAGTTCTCGTATTTCTCCTTTTCATATTATATCCAGTTCTTTTGAGAACTTAGCAGCTTTCATATTTTTTCTTAGTTAGGCTAACTAGGTTTGCCACATGTTCAAAATTCAAATGCACTTTTAGTGACAATGCTAATTAAAGATAATTTAGGATATATTGTGGCTGCTTAGTGCTTAGATTGCCCATACCAACTTGTATATGTCTGGATTTATGAGTTGTCACAGTCATGTAATATGCTAATTATGTTACTGTATATACACCAAATTATAAACATTTTGCTGCACGATTAGGATGTTAAATTAATAACATTAAACATAGGTAACTTGTAACCAGTAAAGCAATTATGCAGAAAAATGCTGCCATGTGGTGTCAAAAACTTTTTAAGCAACCTTAAGCATTGATGTGTACTTATGTCTATAGGATATTTAATGAATCGTTGTATGGTAATTTATTAGGATTATTTCTCATATTTTTGCTTGACATTCATGCTTTTTATGTATAACTTTTTAAATCTTTCATTTTCATTTCAACCAATATTAAATTGGTTAAAATGGCAACAGGCAACCAATGTCTATTGGCTGTCTCACTTGCATCTGCTTGACCAATAATCACTGGTTAAATTGACCATTTTCTATTGGTTGTACTCACCAAAACTCACCAAAATGGTTATAACCAAATGTTATTGGTTGGATAACCGTTACTAATTGGTCGTTTTAACCAAATTAATATTGATTATGCTAACTAATATGATTTTGGTTACTATGACCAATTTTTAACTGGTTCTCTCAGTTGCATTCAGATGACCTTTTTTTTTGGTTATTTCAACCATTCATTTTTTACAGTGTATGCACATAATGAACGTAGCAACGCGGTATTTATTGCTCTGTTCTGCTAATCTTGATGCGATTTCAAACGAATCCCATACTTGTTTCCATTTTTTCCAGTTGTCGGAGACATTACCGCTCATACTTAAACGTTGCGGCAGAGGCAAGTTGCTCTGAAATCCAAAAGTTGTCGACGGTACAGAAGCCGCGCTTGTTGTTTGGGTGCTTTCGCCAGACGGATTTGAAATTGACATATTTATAATTTCTCAACTTGTTGAACAAGAGTTGATGTCCATTCTTTAAACTGTCCGTTCAAAAGCTTTGTTCGTGTTGTGTTTTTACTTCTGATACCATGTTTCGTTTACGTTTCCTTTTATTGTGAACGATCTTATATAAACAGCTTTGCTCAATTAACTATGTAATCTCAACGTTTTCACGAATGAGTTGTATGCTATTGTTGACGTCTCAATAGAGATACGCCCACTGTTCAATCACATCAATCAATCATCTCGTGACAGTTTTAACCTTAGGGTTAAAGCAATTTGTTCTCCATGTATTTGTAGTTTGTTGCGCATGTGAATTTTCTTCATTACCAACTCTGCTTAGTTTACGGTCTTCACCTGCATTGGCTGTGGCACTGTTTTAACCTTAGTGTTAAAGCAACTCGTTCTCCATGTACATGTATTTAGAGTTTGTTCCTCATGCGAAGTTTATTTATTACCAACTTTGTTTGGTTTAAGGTCCTCATTTTCATAGCCTGGGGCACTGTTTTAACCTTAGGGTTAAAGCAATTTGTTCTCCATGTATTTAGAGAAATTAGTCGGGGCACTGTATTTGGAGAAATTAGCTGGGGCACTGTTTTAACATTGGGGTTAAGCAATATGTTCTCCATGTATCTGGAGAACTTGGCTGGGGCACTGTTTTTGGCTGGTGCACTGTATTTGGTGAAATTGGCTGGGGCACTGTATTTGGTGAAATTGGCTGGGGCACTGTACTTGGTGAAATTGGCTGGGGCACTGTTTTAACCTTGGGGATAAGCAATTGTTCTCCATGTACATGTATCTCATGCGAGGTTTATTTATTTACTTAAAACGTGGTATGAATCGTGGAACTCTAATGTTTACAATTATATAGGCCGCATCGTGGTCACTGATCTCCGAGCATGGTAAGACCCCCGTAGCTGTTACTTTATTTGGAATGTTAGTGACAATGTGGTCGATTAACGTTTTGCCTTTTCTCGTTGGTTCCTTTATTAACTGAGTTAACTTAAATGCGGCGAGTATGTCAGTGTATTTCTTAGTTATATGGTTTGGTTTAAGTAGGTCTATATTAAAATCACCAGCTAGTATAAGCACGCCGTCCCATTTGATGATAATATTAGAAAGCAAATGTTCTAATTTGTTTAGCCATATTTCTTTACTGGCATCATCTGATTTTGGTTGATATAACACTCCTAATAGAAAAGTGCTATATTTGTTTTTCCCAGGGATTTCAAGCCACATGTGCTCAATAGTTTCGTCAATTTTTTCAATGTCACGACGTCTTTTAAACTTGATATTATCTTTAACGTATACTCCAACTCCCCCACCTCGCTTGTCATTCCTGTTTCTATAATCAAGTTCGTATCCTGGCATTTGAACGTGTTCGATTAAATGGTGATTATCCTTCAACCATGTTTCCGACAATGTAATTATATCATATTGATATGTATTACACATGACATAAAATTCGTCAAACGTTGAACACATTGACTGAGTATTAAGATGAACTATGCTGGTATGAGTAGAATATTGTTGTAGTTTTTGAGATGTACGTCTATAGGTTCGGTAACATCATAATCTTGTGTATAAGTGTTTGTGTTATCATTAAACACCTCATCCAGATCTCTTACCGTATGGAATGGCAGATTGGAGAGTACACAATGTGAACAGGTCCATAGTTTTGGTTCAATTGCATTGAGAAATGTAATTTTAACGTTGGCACATTTGAAATGGGTCAGAGACATACATATTGTACATAAAAAACGTTTGCCTGTACTTCTAACAGTTTTGGAACACTCTGTACATTGAGGGCGATTTGGTGGCAAGCTCCTAGATTTATCCGATTTATTTGCTTTTGGCCCTGGATTACTTTCAACGTCCCCGAGAGTACAATTTGAAAACATGCTATCGAATTTGCATAATATTGAACACGGGATTTAGACCATTTGTGTTTATGTGTTTGCCAAGCAGTCAACCAACGTATGCAAATTTCTGCGTTAGAACAGCGAGTAGAAAATTTAGATGCAAAACAAATATGAAATGTATGAAATGTACTTAGCTTTGAGATCGTGCCATCACCACAACCACTCTGTATATAGCAGTTCTCAGCTCTAGCATCCCCTGTAGTTGTAGTACCAGTCCATTTCATTACACGAATCCCAAGATATACTGCCATATTTTTTACCATTGATATTGCTTCACCGCTCCCAAATTCAGACCAGTTCCCGGTTGTATTATCAAAATTCAGGTTTGCACGATAATCTTCGTTGGTACAAAAGACGCGTTCGGTTTTCCTCGCCTGCTGTTGGACATTCGATATCCAACAATTGTAGCGGATGACATTCTTACACGTGTATAACGACTCATAACATACGTTTCTCTCCGACACACACTCCCCAAACCAAGCAGAAGGATGTGTGAAATTATCTGCAATCTCCCCACTCTTTATCCCCAAGATAGCAGGATAATTTTCATCAGAGGTTGGCAATAATATGTTGATGTTTAGTGAGACGAGTATTACGACAAACATTAGTTCACAAGCGGTTTGTACTGAGCTCCTCATAACACAACCTGCCGTCATGCAGTGGCCGTCATCACGACACGATAGGGTTAAAGGAATTTGTTCTCCAAATACATGGAGAACAAATTGCTTTAACCCTAAGATTAAAACAGTGCTCCAGCCAATGAGGATGAGGACCTTAAACCAAACAAAGTTGGTGATAAATAAACTTCGCATGAAGAACAAATTCCAAATACATGTAGAACAATTGCTTTAACAAATTGGTTTAACCCTAATGTTAAAACGGTGCCCCAGCCAATTTCTTCAAATACAGTGCCCCAGCCGAAACAGTGCCTCCGCCAAATAAGTACCCCAGCCAAATTCTCCAAATACATGGAGAACAAATTGCTTGAACCCCAAGGTTAAAACAGTGCCCCAGCTAATTTCTCCAAAAACAGTACCACAGCAAAGTTCTCCAAATACATGGAGAACAAATTCCTTTAACCCTCAGGTTAAAAAAATGCCCCAGCAAATGAATTGGATGGAGGTCGTTAAACCAAACAAAGTTGGTAATGAATAAACTTATTTGGAATAAACTCCAAATACATGGAGAACAAATTGCTTTAACCCTAAGATTAAAACAGTGCTCCAGCCAATGAGGATGAGGACCTTAAACCAAACAAATTTGGTAATAAATAAACCTCACATCAGGAACAAACTTCAAATACATGCAGAACAAATTTCTTTAACCCTAATGTTAAAACAGTGCCCTGCCAATTTCACCAAATACAGTGCCTCATCCAAAAACAGTGCCCCAGCCAAGTTCTCCAAATACATGGAGAACAAATTGCTTTAACCCTAAGATTAAAACAGTGCTCCAGCCAATGAGGATGAGGACCTTAAACCAAACAAAGTTGGTGATAAATAAACTTCGCATGAAGAACAAATTCCAAATACATGTAGAACAATTGCTTAACCCAAAGATTAAAACAGTGCCCCAGCCAATGAAACTGAGGACCTAAAACCAAACAAAGTTGTGTTAAAACAAATCTGTTTTAACATCGCATAAGGAACAAACTCCAAATACATGGAGAACAAATTGCATTAACCCTAAGGTTAAAACAACGTACCAGCCAATGAAGCTGAGGACCTTAAATCAAACAAAGTTGGTAATAAATAAACCTCACATGAGGAACAAACCGCAAATACATGGAGAACAAATTGCTTTAACCTAAGGTTAAAACAGTGCCCCAGCCAATGAAGGTGAGGATCTTAAACTAACAAAGTTGGTAATAAATAAACCTCACATGTGGAACAAACTCCAAATACATGGAGAACAAATTGCATTAACCCTAAGGTTAAAACAACGTACCAGCCAATGAAGCTGACGACCTTAAATGAAACAAAGTTGGTAATAAATAAACCTCACATAAGGAACAAACTGCAAATACATGTAGAACAATTGCTTAACCCGAAGGTTAAAACAGTGCCCTAGCCAATGAAGCTGAGGACCTTAAATCAAACAAAGTTGGTAATAAATAAACCTCACATGAGGAACAAACTCCAAATACATCGAGAAAAAATTACTTTAACCCTAAGGTTAAAACAGTGCCCCAGCTAATTTCGCTAAATACAGTGCTCCACCAAAAACAGTGCCGGAGGCAAAAAACAGTGCCCGAGCCAAAAACAGTTTCCCAGACAAGTTCTCCAAATACATGGAGAACAAATTGTTTTAACACCTAAGGTTAAAACAGTGCCCCAGCCAATGAAGGGGAGGACCTTAAATCAAACAAAGTTGGTAATAAATAAACTTCGTATGAGGAACAATCTCTAAATACATGTACATGGAGAACGAATTGCTTTAACACTAAGGTTAAAACAGTGCCACAGCCAATGCAGGTGAGGACCGTAAACTAAACAACGTTGGTGATAAATAAACCTCGCATGAGGAACAAACTCCAAATACATGGAGAACAAATTGCTTTAACACTAAGTTTAAACAGTGCCACAGCCAATGAAGCTGAGGACCTTAATCCAAACAAAATTGGTAATAAATAAACCTCTGTAAATTGCTTTTATTGTCATTGCAATACCGGATTTGATGGCAATGAATTATATAACAATGAATTATTGAGGACCTTAATTCAAACAAAGTTGGTAATAAATACACCTCACATGAGGAACAAACTCCAAATACATCGAGAACAAATTTCTTTAACCCTAAGATTAAAACAGTGCCCCAGCTGATTTCTCCAAATACAGTGCTCCACCAAAAAGCAGTGCCGAAGCCAAAAAACAGTGCCTGAGCCAAAAACAGTGCCCCAGCCAAGTTCTCCAAATACATGGAGAACAAATTGTTTTAACACCTAAGGTTAAAACAGTGCCCAGCCAATGAAGTGGAGGACCTTAAACTAAACAAAGTTGGACATTCGCAATGAAAAGAATTTTAATGTGGAATCATTCATAACCGATTTCAGTCAATTACCCATTGCCTCAGTGTACGCCGTAAATGACCCAGAAGAAAAACTGGATATATTCAATACTCTAATTTCCGGTTGCCTTGACAAACATGCCCCCGTAATTCGAATACGTGTAACTAGACCGCCAGCCCCTTGGATGAAGGATTTAAATATCACATCTTTGCAGGCGCATCGTAATGTCTGTCGTTACAATGCTCACCAAACTGGGTCGGAGGGTGATTGGCAAATATTTAGAGATGTAAGGAATCAGCTGAAAAATGTCATTAAAGAAACTAAGAAGTTATTCTACTACAATGCTTTATCTTCTAAAAGGCCTAAGGAGGTTTGGTCTACTATCCATCGAATTCTACAACCTAACCCGCGGCCAATTGACGCAGATCCGGGAAAATTGAACAACCATTTTGCAACTGTAGCTGAACGACTGACTGGGAGAGAGGGCAAATCACACGATGATCTCACTCAAATTATAAATGATATGCCTTGCGTTGTTGGTGAAGAGTTCCACCTGCGAAATGTAACACATAATGAGATACAACTAGAACTATCGAGAGTAAGAAAAGATTGCTCAACTGGGTACGATAATATCCCTATGAGATTGATACATCCAGTGATTGAATATATTGTATCGCCGCTGACGCATATCATTAACTCATGTATAGATGATAACGTATTTCCTCAAGCATGGAAAACTGCTCGTATAAGTCCTGTGCCAAAATCAGACAATCCTACTGAAAGTAATGATTACCGGCCTGTGTCAATTTTACCTATACTATCAAAGGTTTACGAAAGACTGGTATTGCGACAGATTCAATATTTTATTGTCAAGTTTAGTCTTTACGAGGAAACACAATCTGGATTTAGGAAGGGACATTCGACCACAACTACTCTGCTAAAACTTAAGGATGATATTGTAAAAGCAATGAAAAAAGGCGAAATAACATTGGCTATATTCGCAGACTACTCTAAGGCATTTGATACGGTGGACTTTGAAATTCTCATTAACAAACTACATAAGCTAAACTTCTCTAAGACATTCCTGCATTAGCTGGTGAGTTATTTGTCAGATAGGCAGCAATATGTACAAGTTAATGATAAATTGTCCAGTAAAGAGACTATAACGTTTGGGGTCCCGCAGGGATCGATATTGGGTCCAGTATTGTTTAACCTGTATGTGGCTGATATGCAACGAAATGTCGGAAATGAAGAAAGATGTCTACAATATGCTGATGATTCAACCTTATACCAACACTGCAAGGTTGATGACTTGGAGTTTCACAAGTCAAATCTAGAAGAATCGCTGTCAAATATTAGTAGTTGGTCTTCATGTATTAATCTCATTTTCAACCAATCCAAAACTAAGACAATGTTGTTCGCCACACAACAGATGGCCAGGGAATGTGGTCGAAATGGTAGTAAACAACAACCCCATTGAAAGAGTTTTATCTTGGAAGGTACTGGGGATGCTTTTTCAACAAAATTTACAGTGGAATGATCATATAACAGAACTAATATCTTCCTGTTATGGTGTTTTGGCTGTTTTGAGGAAACTGAGACGATTTACCCCATTTAATGTGAGAAAGCAACTTGCAGAAGCTCTTGTACTTTCAAAATTGGATTATTGCAATGTCTTATACGACTCTGTCCCAGCCTACTTAATTAAACGAATGCAAAGGGTGCAGAATTCGGCAGCAGGTTTTGTCTTCTGTCGATATTCACATGTCGAAAATGTACTAGATTTAAAATGGCTACCTGTAAAAGAAAGGATTGAATTTAATATAGCGAAACTTACTTTTAAGGCCATACATTTCGATAATTGGCCATCATATTTAGCAGTTAAAATAAAGCAACAGACTAGGGTACTACGTAGTAATGATAGTGGAAGGATGTTGGAAATTCCTAGAATAAATAATACTTTTGAATATTCTGCATCTACCATTTTTAACAGCTTACCACAGAATGTTAGAGATAATGATATATCCTATGGTAGTTTTGTCAATCAAGTAAGAAGTGTTCATGGAAAGGGCACATACTCATGTTCTAAATAGTTAAGTATATTTACAATCATTATAATTAGTTAGGTAGGATAGCGTTAATTTAATACTTTATTTTATATAGGCTATATGTAATAACATAATTTTTGTTGTATTGTCAGGATGAAGAGCCATGTAACAATGGAAATGCCAAATATATCATTATTATTATTATTATTATTATTAATTTGTTCTCCATGTATTTGGAGTTTGTTCCTCGTGCGAGATTTACTTATTACCAACATTGTTAGTTTAAGATCCTCGCCTTCATTGGCTGGGGCACTCTTTTAACCTTAGGGTTAAAGCAAATTGTTCTCCATGTATTTGTAGAGCTTGACTGGGGCACTGTTTTTGGCTGGGGCACTGTTTTAATCTTACGGTTAAGCAATTTCCTTTCCATGTATTTGGAGTTGGTTCCTCATGTGAGGTTAAAACAGCTTTGTTTTAACACAACTTTATTTGCTTTAAGATCCTCATCTTCATTGGCTGGCGCACTGTTTTAACCTTAGGGTTAAAGCAATTTGTTCTCCGTGTATTTGGAGTTTGTTCCTCATGTGAGGTTTGTTCATTACAAACTTTGTTTGGTTTAAGGTCCTCAGCTTCATTGGCTCGCGCACTGTTTTAACCTTAGGGTTAAAGCAATTTGTTCTCCATGTACATGTATTTGGAGTTTGTTCCTCATGCGAGGTTTATTTATTACCAACTTTGTTTAGTTTAAGGTCCTCAGCTTCATTGGCTGGGGCACTGTATTAACCTTAGGGTTAAAGCAATTTGTTCTCCATGTATTTGGAGAAATTGGCTGGGCCACTGTTTTAACCTTAGGGTTAAAGCAATTTGTTCTACATGTATTTGGAGTTTGTTCCGCATGTGAAGTTTCTTTATTACCAACTTTTTTAGTTTACGGTCCTCATCTGCATTGGCTGTGGCACTGTTTTAACCTTAGGGTTAATGCAATTTGTTCTCCATGTATTTGGAGATTGTTCCTCATGTGCGATTTGTTTATTACCAACTTTGTTTGGTTTAAGGTCCTCATCTTCATTGGCTGGTGCACTGGTTTAAACTTAGGTAAAGCAATTTGTTTTCCATGTATTTGGAGTTTTCTCCTCATGTTAGGTTAAAACAGCTTTGTTTTAACACAACTTTGTTTGGTTTAAGGTCCTCAGTTTCATTGGCTGGGGCACTGTTTTAAAGGGACACTCCGGCCAAAATACAAATGCAGTTCATATGAAAGATCTTACTGACTTTAGTTGATTTCCGAAGTTACAGCATTCCTATCAATTTAGTTAAGAAGATATGGCTAGTTGAAGTTGAAAATTTGAGGAGTTTGACGCTGTATTGGTTTTGCGAATATGACGTCATTGAGTGATTCTTTATCGGCAGTGGAGTTGTTTTGATGGCAATCGCATAGTGATAGCTGTTGTGAATACTGTTTGGACGAAAATTAGTCGAAATAAACTATTTAGTTCCTCATTGCAGGAAAGTAGAGGAGCTTCTTAGGCATAATACAAGATAGCATCACTCAGTGACGTCATATTTGAGAAACAAAATGGCGTCGAAATTGGACAAACTCTCCAACTTCAACTAGCCATATCTTCTTAACTAAATTGATAGGAATGCTGAAACTTTGGAAATCAACTAAAGTCAGTAAGATCTTTCATATGAACTACATTTGTATTTTGGCCGGAGTGTCCCTTTAATCTTTGGGTTAAGCAATTGTTCTACATGTATTTGGAATTTATTCCTCATGTGAGGTTTATTTATTACCAACTTTGTTTGGTTTAAGTTTCTCAGTGTCATTGGCTGGCGCACTGTTTTAAACTTTGGGTTAAAGCAATCTGTTCTCCACGTATTTGGAGTATGTTCCTCATGTGTGTTTTATTTATTACAAAATGTATTTGGTTTAAGGTCCTCAGCTTCATTGGCTGGGAACTTTTTTAACCTTATGGTTGAAGCAATTTGTTCTCCATGTATTTGGAGTTTGCTCCTCATGTGAGGTAAAAACAGCTTTGTTTTAACACAACTTTGTTTGGTTTAAGGGCCTCAGCTTCATTGGTTGGGGTACTGTTTTAATCTTTGGCTTAAGCAATTGTTCTACATGTATTTGGAATTTGTTCCTCATGCGAAGTTTATTGGTCACCAACTTTGTTTGGTTTAAGGTCCTCACCTTCATTGGCTGGGGCACTGTTTTTAACCTTCGGGTTAAAGCAATTTGTTCTCCATGTATTTGGAGTTTTCTGCTCATGTTAGGTTAAAACAGCTTTGTTTTAACGCAACTTTGTTTGGTTTAAGGTTCTCAGCTTCATTGGCTGGGACACTGTTTGAATCTTTGGGTTAAGCAATTGTTCTACATGTATTTGGAATTTGTTCCTCATGTGAAGTTTATTTATTACCAACTTTGTTTGGTTTAAGTTTCTCAGTTTCATTGGCTGGCGTACTGTGTTAACCTTTGGGTTAAAGCAATTTGTTCTCCATATATTTGGAGTTTGTTCCTCATGCGAAGTTTATTTATCACCAACTTTGTTTGGTTTAAGGTCCTCACCTTCATTGGCTGGGGCACTGTATTTGAAGAAATTGGCTGGGGCACCGTTTTAACATTAGGCTTAAACCAATTTGTTCTCTATGTATTTCTAGTTTGTTCCTCATGTGAGGTTAAAACAGCTTTGTTTTAACACAACTTTGTTTGGTTTAAGGTCCTCAGCTTCATTGGCTGGGAACTTTTTTAACCTTATGGTTGAAGCAATTTGTTCTCCATGTATTTGGAGTTTGCTCCTTATATGAGGTTAAAACAGCAGCCTTGTTTTAACACAACTTTGTTTGGTTTAAGGTCCTCAGCTTTATTGGCTGGGGCACTGTTTTAAACTTAGGGTTAAGCAATTGTTCTCCACGTATTTGGAATTTTTTCCTCATGTGAGGTTTATTTATTACCAACTTTGTTGAGCTTAAGATCCTCACCTTTATTGGCTGGGGCACTGTTTTAACCTTATGGTTAAAGCAATTTGTTCCCCATGTATTTGGAGTTTGCTCCTCATGTGAGGTAAAAACAGCTTTGTTTTAACACAACTTTGTTTGGTTTAAGGTCCTCAGCTTCATTGGTTGGGGTACTGTTTTAATCTTTGGGTTAAGCAATTGTTCTACATGTATTTGGAATTTGTTCCTCATGCGAAGTTTATTGGTCACCAACTTTGTTTGGTTTAAGGTCCTCACCTTCATTGGCTGGGGCACTGTTTTGGCTGGGGCACTGTATTTGAAGAAATTGGTTGGGGCACCGTTTTAACATTAGGGTTAAACCAATTTGTCCTCTATGTATTTCGAGTTTGTTCCTCATGTGAGGTTAAAACAGCTTTGTTTTAAAACAGCTTTGTTTTAAAACAGCTTTGTTTTAACACAACTTTGTTTGGTTAAGGTCCTCAGCTTCATTGACTGGTGCACTGTTTTAACCTTATGGTTAAACTAATTTGTTCTCTATGTATTTCGAGTTTGTTCCTCATGTGAGGTTAAAACAGCTTTGTTTTAACACAACTTTGTTTGGTTTAAGGTTCTCAACTTCATTGGCTGTGGCACTGTTTTAACCTTATGGTTAAAGCAATTTGTTCCCCATTTATTTGGAGTTTGCTCCTCATGTGAGATTAAAACAGCTTTGTTTTAACACAACTTTGTTTGGTTTAAGGTCCTCAGCTTCATTGGCTGGGACACTGTTTTAATCTTTGGGTTAAGCAATTGTTCTACATGTATTTGGAATTTGTTCCTCATGCGAAGTTTATTGGTCACCAACTTTGTTTGGTTTAAGGTCCTCACCTTCATTGGCTGGGGCACTGTTTTAACCTTCGGGTAAAGCAATTTGTTCTCCATGTATTTGGAGTTTTCTGCTCATGTTAGGTTAAAACAGGTTTGTTTTAACACAACTTTGTTTGGTTTAAGGTTCTCACCTTCATTGGCTGTGGCACTGTTTTAACCTTATGGTTAAAGTAATTTGTTCCCCATTTATTTGGAGTTTGCTCTTCATGTGAGGTTAAAACAGCTTTGTTTTAACACAACTTTGTTTGGTTTAAGGTCCTCAGCTTCATTGGCTGGGACACTGTTTGAATCTTTGGGTTAAGCAATTGTTCTACATGTATTTGGAATTTGTTCCTCATGTGAGGTTTATTTATTACCAACTTTGTTTGGTTTAAGTTTCTCAGTTTCATTGGCTGGCGCACTGTTTTAACCTTTGGGTTAAAGCAATTTGTTCTCCATATATTTGGAGTTTGTTCCTCATGCGAAGTTTATTTATCACCAACTTTGTTTGGTTTAAGGTCCTCACCTTTATTGGCTGGGGCACTGTATTTGAAGAAATTGGCTGGGGCACCGTTTTAACATTAGGCTTAAACCAATTTGTTCTCTATGTATTTCTAGTTTGTTCCTCATGTGAGGTTAAAACAGCTTTGTTTTAACACAACTTTGTTTGGTTTAAGGTCCTCAACTTCATTGGCTGGGAACTTTTTTAACCTTATGGTTGAAGCAATTTGTTCTCCATGTATTTGGAGTTTGCTCCTTATATGAGGTTAAAACAGCAGCCTTGTTTTAACACAACTTTGTTTGGTTTAAGGTCCTCAGCTTTATTGGCTGGGGCACTGTTTTAAACTTAGGGTTAAGCAATTGTTCTCCACGTATTTGGAATTTTTTCCTCATGTGAGGTTTATTTATTACCAACTTTGTTTAGTTTAAGATCCTCACCTTTATTGGCTTGGGCACTGTTTTAACCTGATGGTTAAAGCAATTTGTTCCCCATGTATTTGGAGTTTGCTCCTCATGTGAGGTAAAAACAGCTTTGTTTTAACACAACTTTGTTTGGTTTAAGGTCCTCAGCTTCATTGGTTGGGGTACTGTTTTAATCTTTGGGTTAAGCAATTGTTCTACATGTATTTGGAATTTGTTCCTCATGCGAAGTTTATTGGTCACCAACTTTGTTTGGTTTAAGGTCCTCACCTTCATTGGCTGGGGCACTGTTTTAACCTTCGTGTTAAACAATTTGTTCTCCATGTATTTGGACAAATTAGCTGGGGCACTGTTTTTGGCTGGGGCACTGTATTTGGAGAAATTGGCTGGGGCACTGTTTTAACATTAGGGTTAAAGAAATTTCTTCTGCATGTATTTGGAGTTTGTTCCTCATCTGAAATTTATTTATTACCAACTTTGTTTGGTTTAGGTCCGCACCTTCATTGGCTGGGGCACTGTTTTAACCTTGGGGATAAGCAATTGTTCTCCATGAGATGTATTTGGAGTTTGTTCCTCATGCGAAGTTTATTTGTTACCAATTGTGTTTGGTTTAAGGTCCTCATGTTCATTGGCTGGGGCACTGTTTTAACCTTGTGGTTAAACAATTTGTTGTCCATGTATTTGGAGAACTTGGCTGGGGCACTGTTTTTGGCTGGGGCACTGTATTTAGAGAAATTAGCTGGGGCACTGTATTTAGAGAAATTAGCTGGGGCACTGTAATTGGGGAAATTAGATGGGGTACTGTTTTAACCTTGGGGTTAAGCAATATGTTCTCCATGTATTTGGAGAACTTGGCTGGGGCACTGTTTTTGGCTGGGGCACTGTTTTTGGCTGGGGCACAGTATTTAGTGAAATTGGCTGGGGCACTGTTTTAACATTAGGGTTAAAGCAATTTGTTCTCCATCTATTTGGAGTTTGTTCCTCGTGTGAAGTTTATTTATCACCAACTTTGTTTAGTTTAAGGTCCTCAGTTTCATTGGCTGGGGCACAGTTTTAACATTAGGCTTAAATCAATTTGTTCGCCATGTATTTGGAGTGTTAAAGCAATTTGTTCTCCATGTATTTGGAGAACTTTGCTGGGACACTGTTTTTGGCTGGAGCACTGTATTTGGAGAAATTAGCTGGGGTACTGTATTTGGAGAAATTAGCTGGGGCACTGTTTTAACCTTATGGTTAAAGCAGTTGTTCTCCATGTACATGTATTTGGAGTTTGTTCCTCATGCGAGGTTTATTTATTACCAACTTTGTTTAGTTTAAGGTCCTCAGCTTCTTTGGCTGGGACACTGTTTTAACCTTAGGCTTAAAGCAATTTGTTCTCCATGTATTTGGAGAACTTGGCTGGGGCACTGTTTTTGGCTGGAGCATTGTATTTGGAGAAATTAGCTGGGGCACCGTATTTGGAGAAATTAGCTGGGGCACTGTATTTGGAGAAATTAGCTGGGGCACCGTTATAACCTTAGGGTTAAAGCAATTTGTTCTCCATGTATTTGGAGAAGCTGGCTGGGGCACTGTTTTTGGCTGGAGCATTGTATTTGGAGAAATTAGCTGGGGCACTGTATTTGGAGAAATTAGCTGGGGCACTGTTTTAGCCTTAGGATTAAAGCAATTTGTTCAACATGTATTTGGAGTTTGTTCCTCATGTGAGGTTTATTTATTACAAACTTTGTTTAGTTTAAGGTCCTCAGTTTCACTGGCTGGGGCACAGTTTTAACATTAGGCTTAAAGCAATTTGTTCGCCATGTATTTGGAGTGTTAAAGCAATTTGTTCTCCATGTATTTGGAGAACTTTGCTGGGACACTGTTTTTGGCTGGAGCACTGTATTTGGAGAAATTAGCTGAGGTACTGTATTTGGAGAAATTAGCTGGGACACTGTTTTAACCTTATGGTTAAAGCAGTTGTTCTCCATGTACATGTATTTGGAGTTTGTTTCTCATGCGAGGTTTATTTATTACCAACTTTGTTTAGTTTAAGGTCCTCAGCTTCATTGGCTGGGGCACTGTTTTAACCTTGGGGACAAGCAATTGTTCTCCATGTACATGCATTTGGAGTTTGTTCCTCATGCGAGGTTTATTTATCACCAACTTTGTTTAGTTTAAGGTCCTCAGCTTCTTTGCCTCGGGCACTGTTTGTTTGGCTCGGGCACTGTTTTTCTGGCTCGGGAACTGTTTTTGGTGGAGCACTGTATTTGGAGAAATTAGCTGGGGCACTGTTTTAACCTTGGGGTTAAACAATTTGTTCTCCATGTATTTGAAGAACTTGGCTAGGGCACTGTTTTTGGCCGGGTCACTGTATTTGGAGAAATTAGCTGGGGCACTGTATTTGGAGAAATTGGCTGGGGCACTGTTTTAACATTAGGGTTAAAGAAATTTGTTCTCCATGTATTTGGAGTTTTAAAGCAATTTGTTCTCCATGTATTTGGAGAACTTGGCTGGGGCACTGTTTTTGGCTGGGGCACTGTATTTGGTGAAATTGGCTGGGGCATTATTTTAATATTAGGGTTAAAGAAATTTGTTGTCCATGTATTTGGAGTTTGTTCCTCATGTGAGTTTTATTTATTACAAAGTTTGTTTGGTTTAAAGTCCTCAGCTTCATTGGTTAGGGCACTGTTTTAACCTTAGGGTTAAGCAATTGTTCTCCATGTATTTGGAGTTTGTTCCTCATGTGAGGTTTATTTATTACCAACTTTGTTTGATTTAAGATCCTCAGCTTCATTGGCTGGTGCGTTGTTTTAACCTTAGGGTTAATGAAATTTGTTCTCCATGTATTTCGAGTTTGTTCTTCATGCGAAGCTTATTTATTACCAATTTTGTTTGGTTTAAGGTCCTCACCTTCATTGGCTGGGGCACTGTTTTAACCTTGGGGTTAAACAATTTGTTCTCCATGTCTTTGAAGAACTTGGCTGGGGCACTGTGTTTGGCTGGGGCACTGTTTTTGGCTGGGGCACTGTTTTTGGCTGGGGCACTGTTTTTGGCTGGGACACTGTATTTGGAGAAATTGGCTGGGGCACTGTTTTAACATTAGGGTTAAAGAAATTTGTTCTCCATGTATTTGGAGAACTTCGCTGGGGCACTGTATTTGGTGAAATTGGCTGGGGCATCGTTTTAATATTAGGGTTAAAGAAATTTGTTGTCCATGTATTTGGAGATTTAAAGCAATTTGTTCTCCATGTATTTGGAGAACTTGGCTGGGACACTGTTTTTGGCTGGAGCACTGTATTTGGAGAAATTAGCTGGGGCACTGTATTTGGAGAAATTAGCTGGGGCACTGTTTTAACCTTGGGGTTAAGAAATTTGTTCTACATGTATTTGGAGTTTGTTCCTCATGTGAGTTTTATTTATTACAAACTTTGTTTGGTTTAAAGTCCTCAGCTTCATTGGCTTGGGCACTGTTTTAAACTTAGGGTTAAAGCAATTTGTTCTCCATGTATGCGGAGTTTTAAAGCAATTTGTTCTCCATGTATTTGGAGAACTTGCCTGGGGCACTGTTTTTGGCTGGGGCACTGTATTTGGTGAAATTGGCTGGGGCATTATTTTAATATTAGGGTTAAAGAAATTTGTTGTCCATGTATTTGGAGTGTTAAAGCAATTTGTTCTCCATGTATCTGGAGTTTGTTCCTGATGTGAGTTTTATTTATTACCAAATTTGTTTGGTTTAAGATCATCCCCTTCATTGGCTGGAGCACTGTTTTAACCTGAGGCTTAAAACAATTGGTTCTCCATGTATTTGGAGAACTTGGCTGGGGCACTGTTTTTGGCTGGAGCACTGTATTTGGAGAAATTGTCTGGGGCACTGTTTTAACCTTATGGTTAAAGCAATTTGTTATCCGTGTATTTGGAGTTTGTTCCTCATGCGAGGTTTATTTATTACCAACTTTGTTTAGTTTAAGGTCCTCCCCTTCATTGGCTGGGGTACTGTTTTAACCTTAGGGTTAAAAGCAATTTGTTCTCCATGTATTTGGAGAACTTGGCTGGGGCACTGTTTTTGGCTCGGGCACTGTTTTTTCGCTGGGGCACTGTTTTTGATGGAGCACTGTATTTGGAGAAATTATCTGGGGCACTGTATTTGGAGAAATTAGCTGGGGCACTGTTTTAACCTTAGGATTAAAGCAATTTTTATCAATGAATTTGGAGTTTGTTCCTCATGTGAGGTTTATTTATTACAAACATTGTTTCGTTTAAAGTCCTGAGCTTCATTGGCTAGGGCACTGCTTTAACCTTAGGGTTAAGCAATTGTTCTCCATGTATTTGGAGTTTGTTCCTCATGTGAGGTTTATTTATTACAACTTTGTTTAGTTTAAGGTCCTCAGCTTCATTGGCTGGGGCACTGTTTTAACCTTAGGCTTAAAGCAATTTATTCTCCATGTATTTGGAGAACTTTGCTGGGACACTGTTTTTGGCTGGAGCACTGTATTTGGAGAAATTAGCTGGGGTACTGTATTTGGAGAAATTAGCTGGGGTACTGTATTTGGAGAAATTAGCTGGGGCACTGTTTTAAACTTATGGTTAAAGCAGTTGTTCTCCATGTACATGTATTTGGAGTTTGTTCCTCATGCGAGGTTTATTTATTACCAACTTTGTTTAGTTTAAGGTCCTCAGCTTCTTTGGCTGGGACACTGTTTTAACCTTAGGGTTAATGCAATTTGTTCTCCATGTATTTGGAAAACTTGGCTGGGGCACTGTTTTGGGCCGGGGCACTGTATTAGGAGAAATTAGCTGGGGCACTGTATTTGGAGAAATTAGCTGGGGCACTGTTTTAACCTCAGGATTAAAGCAATTTGTTCTCCATGTATTTGGAGAACTTGGCTGGGGCACTGTTGTTTTGCTGGGGCACTGTTTTTTGTCTCGGGCACTGTTTTTTTGGCTCGGGCACTGTTTTTTTGGCTCGGGCACTGTTTTTTTGGCTCGGGCACTGTTTTTGGTGGAGCACTGTATTTGGAGAAATTATCTGGGGCACTATTTTAACATTAGGGTTAAAGCAATTTGTTCTCCATGTACATGTATTTGGAGTTTGTTCCTCATGCGAGGTTTATTTATTACCAACTTTGTTTAGTTTAAGGTCCTCAGCTTCTTTGGCTGGGACACTGTTTTAACCTTAGGGTTAATGCAATTTGTTCTCCATGTATTTGGAAAACTTGGCTGGGGCACTGTTTTGGGCCGGGGCACTGTATTAGGAGAAATTAGCTGGGGCACTGTATTTGGAGAAATTAGCTGGGGCACTGTTTTAAACTTATGGTTAAAGCAGTTGTTCTCCATGTACATGTATTTGGAGTTTGTTCCTCATGCGAGGTTTATTTATTACCAACTTTGTTTAGTTTAAGGTCCTCAGCTTCTTTGGCTGGGACACTGTTTTAACCTTAGGGTTAATGCAATTTGTTCTCCATGTATTTGGAAAACTTGGCTGGGGCACTGTTTTGGGCCGGGGCACTGTATTAGGAGAAATTAGCTGGGGCACTGTATTTGGAGAAATTAGCTGGGGCACTGTTTTAACCTCAGGATTAAAGCAATTTGTTCTCCATGTATTTGGAGAACTTGGCTGGGGCACTGTTTTTTGGCTGGGGCACTGTTTTTTGTCTCGGGCACTGTTTTTTTGGCTCGGGCACTGTTTTTTTGGCTCGGGCACTGTTTTTTTGGCTCGGGCACTGTTTTTGGTGGAGCACTGTATTTGGAGAAATTATCTGGGGCACTATTTTAACATTAGGGTTAAAGCAATTTGTTCTCCATGTATTTGGAGTTTGTTCCTCATGTGAGGTTTATTTATTACAAAGTTTGTTTGGTTTAAAGTCCTCAGCTTCATTGGTTAATGCACTGTTTTAACCTTAGCGTTAAGCAATTGTTCTCCATGTATTTCGAGTTTGTTCCTCATGTGAGGTTTATTTATTACCAACTTTGTTTGATTTAAGATCCTCAGCTTCATTGGCTGGTGCGTTGTATTTGGGGAAATTAGATGGGGTACTGTTTTAACCTTGGGGTTAAGCAATATGTTCTCCATGTATTTGGAGAACTTGGCTGGGGCACTGTTTTTGGCTGGGGCACAGTATTTAGTGAAATTGGCTGGGGCACTGTTTTAACATTAGGGTTAAAGGAATTTGTTCTCCATCTATTTGGAGTTTGTTCCTCGTATGAAGTTTATTTATCACCAACTTTGTTTAGTTTAAGGTCCTCAGCTTCATTGGCTGGGGCACTGTTTTAACATTAGGCTTAAAGCAATTTGTTCGCCATGTATTAAGTGTTAAAGCAATTTGTTCTCCATGTATTTGGAGAACTTTGCTGGGATACTGTTTTTGGCTGGAGCATTGTATTTGGAGAAATTAGCTGAGGTACTGTATTTGGAGAAATTAGCTGGGGCACTGTTTTAACCTTATGGTTAAAGCAGTTGTTTATGGTTAAAGCAGTTGTTCTCCATGTACATGTATTTGGAGTTTGTTCCTCATGTGAGGTTTATTTATTACCAACTTTGTTTAGTTTAAGGTCCTCAGCTTCATTGGCTGGGGCACTGTTTTAACCTTGGGGACAAGCAATTGTTCTCCATGTACATGCATTTGGAGTTTGTTCCTCATGCGAGGTTTATTTATTACCAACTTTGTTTGATTTAAGATCCTCAGCTTCATTGGCTGGTGCGTTGTTTTAACCTTAGGGTTAATGAAATTTGTTCTCCATGTATTTGGAGTTTGTTCTTCATGCGAAGTTTATTTATTACTAATTTTGTTTGTTTTAAGGTCCTCACCTTCATTGGCTGGGGCACTGTTTTTAACCTTGGTGTTAAATAATTTGTTCTCCATGTATTTGAAGAACTTGGCTGGGGCACTGTTTTTGGCTGGGGCACTGTTTTTGGCTGGGGCACTGTTTTTGGCTGGGACACTGTATTTGGAGAAATTGGCTGGGGCACTGTTTTAACATTAGGGTTAAAGAAATTTGTTCTCCATGTATTTGGAGTTTGTTCCTCATGTGAGGTTTATTTATCAGCAACTTTGTTTAGTTCACTGTTTTAACCTTAGGGTTAAAGCAATTTGTTTTCCATGTATGCGGAGTTTTAAAGCAATTTGTTCTCCACGTATTTGGAGAACTTGGCTGGGACACTGTTTTTGGCTGCGGCACTGTATTTGGTGAAATTGGCTGGGGCATCGTTTTAATATTAGGGTTAAAGAAATTTGTTGTCCATGTATTTGGAGTGTTAAAGCAATTTGTTCTCCATGTATTTGGAGAACTTGGCTGGGACACTGTTTTTGGCTGGAGCACTGTATTTGAAGAAATTAGCGGGGGCACTGTATTTGGAGAAATTAGCTGGGGCACTGTTTTAACCTTGGGGTTAAGAAATTTGTTCTCCATGTATTTGGAGTTTGTTCCTCATGTGAGTTTTATTTATCACAAACTTTGTTTGGTTTAAAGTCGTCAGCTTCATTGGCTAGGGCACTGTTTTAACCTTAGGGTTAAGCAATTGTTCTCCATGTATTTGGAGTTTGTTCCTCATGTGAGGTTTATTTATTACCAACTTTGTTTGATTTAAGATCCTCAGCTTCATTGGCTGGTGCGTTGTTTTAACCTTAGGGTTTAATGAAATTTGTTCTCCATGTATTTGGAGTTTGTTCCTCATGTGAGTTTTATTTATTACAAACTTTGTTTGGTTTAAAGTCCTCAGTTTCATTGGCTAGGGCACTGTTTTAACCTTAGGGTTAAGCAATTGTTCTCCATGTATTTGGAGTTTGTTCCTCATGTGAGGTTTATTTATTACAAACTTTGTTTGGTTTAAGGTCCTCACCTTCATTGGCTGGGGCACTGTTTTAACATTACGGTTAAGCCAATTTGTTCTCCATGTATTTGGAGAACTTTGCTGGGATACTGTTTTTGGCTGGAGCACTGTATTTGGAGAAATTAGCTGAGGTACTGTATTTGGAGAAATTAGCTGGGGCACTGTTTTAACCTTATGGTTAATGCAGTTGTTCTCCATGTACATGTATTTGGAGTTTGTTCCTCATGCGAGGTTTATTTATTACCAACTTTGTTTAGTTTAAGGTCCTCAGCTTCATTGGCTGGGGCACTGTTTTAACCTTGGGGACAAGCAATTGTTCTCCATGTACATGCATTTGGAGTTTGTTCCTCATGCGAGGTTTATTTATTACCAACTTTGTTTGGTTTAAGGTCCTCATCTTCATTGGCTGGGGCACTGTTTGAATCTTAGGGTTAAAGCAATTTGTTCTCCATGTATTTGGAGTTTGTTCCTCATGTGAGGTTTATTCATTACCAACTTTGTTTGGTTTAAGGTCCTCACCTTCATTGGCTGGGGCACTGTGTTAATATTACGGTTAAGCCAATTTGTTCTCCATGTATTTGGAGAACTTTGCTGGGATACTGTTTTTGGCTGGAGCACTGTATTTGGAGAAATTAGCTGAGGTACTGTTTTTGGAGAAATTAGCTGGGGCACTGTTTTAACCTTATGGTTAAAGCAGTTGTTCTCCATGTACATGTATTTGGAGTTTGTTCCTCATGCGAGGTATATTTATTACCAACGTTGTTTAGTTTAAGGTCCTCAGCTTCATTGACTGGGGCACTGTTTTAACCTTAGGGTTAAAGAAATTTGTTCTTCATGTATTTGGAGTTTGTTCCTGATGTGAGGTTTATTTCTTAACAAATTTGTTTGGTTTAAAGTCCTCATCTTCATTGGCTGGGGCACTGTTTGAATCTTAGGGTTAAAGCAATTTGTTCTCCATGTATTTGGAGTTTGTTCCAAATAAGTTTATTCATTGCCAACTTTGTTTGGTTGAAGGTCCTCCATCCAATTCATTTGCTGGGGCATTTTTTTTAACCTTAGGGTTAAAGGAATTTGTTCTCCATGTATTTGGAGAACTTTACTGGGGCACTGTATTTGGAGAAATTGGCTGGGGCACTGTTTTAACATTAGGGTTAAAGAAATGTGTTCTCCTATGTATTTGGAGTTTGTTCCTCATGCGAGGTTTATTTATTACCAACATTGTTAGTTTAAGATCCTCGCCTTCATTGGCTGGGGCACTGTTTTAACATTAGGGTTAAAGCAATTTGTTCTCCATGTATTTGGAGTTTGTTCCAAATAAGTTTATTCATTGCCAACTTTGTTTGGTTTAAGGTCCTCCATCCAATTCATTTCCTGGGGCATTTTTTTTAACCTTAGGGTTAAAGCAAATTGTTCTCCATGTATTTGTAGAGCTTGACTGGGGCACAGTTTTTGGCTGGGGCACTGTTTTTGGCTGGGGCACTGTTTTAATCTTAGGGTTAAGCAATTTCTTTTCCATATATTTGGAGTTTGCTCCTCATGCGAGGTAAAACAGCTTTGTTTTAACACAACTTTGTTTGGTTTAAGGTCCTCTGCTTCATTGGTTCGAGTACTGTTTTAATCTTTGGGTTAAGCAATTGTTCTACATGTATTTGGAATTTGTTCCTCATGCGAAGTTTATTGGTCACCAACTTTGTTTGGTTTAAGGTCCTCACCTTCATTGGCTGGGGCACTGTTTTAACATTCGGGTAAAGCAATTTGTTCTCCATGTATTTGGAGTTTTCTGCTCATCTTAGGTTAAAACAGCTTTGTTTTAACACAACTTTGTTTGGTTTAAGGTCCTCAGCTTCATTGGCTGGGACACTGTTTGAATCTTTGGGTTAAGCAATTGTTCTACATGTATTTGGAATTTGTTCCTCATGTGAGGTTTATTTATTACCAACTTTGTTTGGTTTAAGTTTCTCAGTTTCATTGGCTGGCGCACTGTTTTAACCTTTGGGTTAAAGCAATTTGTTCTCCATATATTTGGAGTTTGTTCCTCATGCGAAGTTTATTTATTACCAACTTTGTTTGGTTTAAGGTCCTCACCTTCATTGGCTGGGGCACTGTATTTGAAGAAATTGGCTGGCCCACCGTTTTAACATTAGGCTTAAACCAATTTGTTCTCTATGTATTTCGAGTTTGTTCCTCATGTGAGGTTAAAACAGCTTTGTTTTAACACAACTTTGTTTGGTTTAAGGTCCTCAGCTTCATTGGCTGGGAGCTTTTTTAACCTTATGGTTGAAGCAATTTGTTCTCCATGTATTTGGAGTTTGCTCCTTATGTGAGGTAAAAACAGCTTTGTTTTAACACAACTTTGTTTGGTTTAAGGTCCTCAGCTTCATTTGTTGGGGTACTGTTTTAATCTTTGGGTTAAGCAATTGTTCTACATGTATTTGGAATTTGTTCCTCATGCGAAGGTTATTGGTCACCAACTTTGTTTGGTTTAAGGTCCTCACCTTCATTGGCTGGGGCACTGTTTTAACCTTTGTGTAAAGCAATTTGTTCTCCATGTATTTGGAGTTTTCTGCTCATGTTAGGTTAAAACAGCTTTGTTTTAACACAACTTTGTTTGGTTTAAGGTTCTCACCTTCATTGGCTGTGGCACTGTTTTAACCTTATGGTTAAAGCAATTTGTTCCCCATTTATTTGGCGTTTGCTCCTCATGTGAGATTAAAACAGCTTTGTTTTAACACAACTTTGTTTGGTTTAAGGTCCTCAGCTTCATTGGCTGGGACACTGATTGAATCTTTGGGTTAAGCAATTGTTCTACATGTATTTGGAATTTGTTCCTCATGTGAGGTTTATTTATTACCAACTTTGTTTGGTTTAAGTTTCTCAGTTTCATTGGCTGGGGCACTGTTTTAACATTAGGGTTAAACCAATTTGTCCTCTATGTATTTCGAGTTTGTTCCTCATGTGAGGTTAAAACAGCTTTGTTTTAACACAACTTTGTTTGGTTAAGGTCCTCAGCTTCATTGACTGGTGCACTGTTTTAACCTTATGGTTAAACTAATTTGTTCTCTATGTATTTCGAGTTTGTTGCTCATGTGAGGTTAAAACAGCTTTGTTTTAACACAACTTTGTTTGGTTTAAGGTCCTCAGCTTCATTGGCTGGGACACTGTTTTAACCTTGGGGATAAGCAATTGTTCTCCATGACATGTATTTGGAGTTTGTTCCTCATGCGAAGTTTATTTGTTACCAATTGTGTTTGGTTTAAGGTCCTCATCTTCATTGGCTGGGGCACTGTTTTAACCTTATGGTTAAACAATTTGTTGTCCATGTATTTGGAGAACTTGGCTGGGGCACTGTTTTTGGCTGGGGCACTGTATTTAGAGAAATTAGCTGGGGCACTGTATTTAGAGAAATTAGCTATGGCACTGTATTTGGAGAAATTAGCTGGGGCACTGTATTTGGGGAAATTAGATGGGGTACTGTTTTAACCTTGGGGTTAAGCAATATGTTCTCCATGTATTTGGAGAAACTTGGCTGGGGCACAGTTTTTGGCTGGGGCACAGTATTTGGTGAAATTGGCTGGGGCACTGTTTTAACATTAGGGTTTAAAGCAATTTGTTCTCCATCTATTTGGAGTTTGTTCCTCGTGTGAAGTTTATTTATCACCAACTTTGTTTAGTTTAAGGTCCTCAGCTTCATTGGCTGGGGCACTGTTTTAACATTAGGCTTAAAGCAATTTGTTCTCCATGTATTTGGAGAACTTTGCTGGGATACTGTTTTTGGCTGGAGCACTGTATTTGGAGAAATTAGCTGAGGTACTGTATTTGGAGAAATTAGCTGGGGCACTGTTTTAACCTTATGGTTAAAGCAGTTGTTCTCCATGTACATGTATTTGGAGTTTGTTCCTCATGCGAGGTTTATTTATTACCAACTTTGTTTAGTTTAAGGTCCTCAGCTTCATTGGCTGGGGCACTGTTTTAACCTTGGGGACAAGCAATTGTTCTCCATGTACATGCATTTGGAGTTTGTTCCTCATGCGAGGTTTATTTATTACCAACTCTGTTTAGTTTAAGGTCCTCAGCTTCATTGACTGGGGCACTGTTTTAACCTTAGGGTTAAAGAAATGTGTTCTTCATGTATTTGGAGTTTGCTCCTTATGTGAGGTTAAAATAGCTTTGTTTTAACACAACTTTGTTTGGTTTAAGATCCTCAGCTTCATTGTGTGGCGCACTTTTTTAATCTTTGGGTTAAGCAATTGTTCTCAATGTATTTGGAGTTTGTTCCTTATGTGTGGTTTATTTATTACCAAATTTGTTTGGTTTAAGGTCCTCAGCTTCATTGGCTGGGCACTGTTTTAACCTTATGGTTAAGCAATTGTTCTCCATGTATTTGGAGTTTGTTCCTCATGTGAAGTTTATTCATTACCAACTTTGTTTGATTTAAGATCCTCAGCTTCATTGGCTGGCGCGTTGTTTTAACCTTAGGGTTAATGAAATTTGTTCTGCGTGTATTTGGAGTTTGTTCCTCATGCGAAGTTTATTTATCACCAACTTTGTTTGGTTTAAGGTCCTCACCTTCATTGGCTGGGGCACTGTTTTAACCTTCGAGTTAAACAACTTGTTCTCCATGTATTTGGAGAAATTAGCTGGGGCACTGTATTTGGAGAAATTAGCAGGGGCACTGTTTTAACATTAGGCTTAAAGCAATTTGTTCTCCATGTATTTGGAGAACTTTGCTGGGACACTGTTTTTGGCTGGAGCACTGTATTTGGAGAAATTAGCTGAGGTACTGTATTTGGAGAAATTAGCTGGGGCACTGTTTTAACCTTATGGTTAAAGCAGTTGTTCTCCATGTACATGTATTTGGAGTTTGTTCCTCTTGCGAGGTTTATTTATTACCAACTTTGTTTAGTTTAAGGTCCTCAGCTTCATTGGCTGGGGCACTGTTTTAACCTTGGGGACAAGCAATTGTTCTCCATGTACATGCATTTGGAGTTTGTTCCTCATGCGAGGTTTATTTATTACCAACTCTGTTTAGTTTAAGGTCCTCACCTTCATTGACTGGGGCACTGTTTTAACCTTAGGGTTAAAGAAATTTGTTCTTCATGTATTTGGAGTTTGCTCCTTATGTGAGGTTAAAATAGCTTTGTTTTAACACAACTTTGTTTGGTTTAAGATCCTCAGCTTCATTGTGTGGCGCACTTTTTTAATCTTTGGGTTAAGCAATTGTTCTCAATGTATTTGGAGTTTGTTCCTTATGTGTGGTTTATTTATTACCAAATTTGTTTGGTTTAAGGTCCTCAGCTTCATTGGCTGGGCACTGTTTTAACCTTATGGTTAAGCAATTGTTCTCCATGTATTTGGAGTTTGTTCCTCATGTGAAGTTTTATTCATTACCAACTTTGTTTGATTTAAGATCCTCAGCTTCATTGGCTGGCGCGTTGTTTTAACCTTAGGGTTAATGAAATTTGTTCTGCGTGTATTTGGAGTTTGTTCCTCATGCGAAGTTTATTTATCACTTTGGTTAAGGTCCTCAGCTTCATTGACTGGTGCACTGTTTTAACCTTATGGTTAAACTAATTTGTTCTCTATGTATTTCGAGTTTGTTGCTCATGTGAGGTTAAAACAGCTTTGTTTTAACACAACTTTGTTTGGTTTAAGGTCCTCAGCTTCATTGGCTGGGACACTGTTTTAACCTTGGGGATAAGCAATTGTTCTCCATGACATGTATTTGGAGTTTGTTCCTCATGCGAAGTTTATTTGTTACCAATTGTGTTTGGTTTAAGGTCCTCATCTTCATTGGCTGGGGCACTGTTTTAACCTTATGGTTAAACAATTTGTTGTCCATGTATTTGGAGAACTTGGCTGGGGCACTGTTTTTGGCTGGGGCACTGTATTTAGAGAAATTAGCTGGGGCACTGTATTTAGAGAAATTAGCTGGGGCACTGTATTTAGAGAAATTAGCTGGGGCACTGTATTTGGGGAAATTAGATGGGGTACTGTTTTAACCTTGGGGTTAAGCAATATGTTCTCCATGTATTTGGAGAACTTGGCTGGGGCACAGTTTTTGGCTGGGGCACAGTATTTGGTGAAATTGGCTGGGGCACTGTTTTAACATTAGGGTTAAAGCAATTTGTTCTCCATCTATTTGGAGTTTGTTCCTCGTGTGAAGTTTATTTATCACCAACTTTGTTTAGTTTAAGGTCCTCAGCTTCATTGGCTGGGGCACTGTTTTAACATTAGGCTTAAAGCAATTTGTTCTCCATGTATTTGGAGAACTTTGCTGGGATACTGTTTTTGGCTGGAGCACTGTATTTGGAGAAATTAGCTGAGGTACTGTATTTGGAGAAATTAGCTGGGGCACTGTTTTAACCTTATGGTTAAAGCAGTTGTTCTCCATGTACATGTATTTGGAGTTTGTTCCTCATGCGAGGTTTATTTATTACCAACTTTGTTTAGTTTAAGGTCCTCAGCTTCATTGGCTGGGTCACTGTTTTAACCTTGGGGACAAGCAATTGTTCTCCATGTACATGCATTTGGAGTTTGTTCCTCATGCGAGGTTTATTTATTACCAACTCTGTTTAGTTTAAGGTCCTCAGCTTCATTAACTGGGGCACTGTTTTAACCTTAGGGTTAAAGAAATGTGTTCTTCATGTATTTGGAGTTTGCTCCTTATGTGAGGTTAAAATAGCTTTGTTTTAACACAACTTTGTTTGGTTTAAGATCCTCAGCTTCATTGTGTGGCGCACTTTTTTAATCTTTGGGTTAAGCAATTGTTCTCAATGTATTTGGAGTTTGTTCCTTATGTGTGGTTTATTTATTACCAAATTTGTTTGGTTTAAGGTCCTCAGCTTCATTGGCTGGGCACTGTTTTAACCTTATGGTTAAGCAATTGTTCTCCATGTATTTGGAGTTTGTTCCTCATGTGAAGTTTATTCATTACCAACTTTGTTTGATTTAAGATCCTCAGCTTCATTGGCTGGCGCGTTGTTTTAACCTTAGGGTTAATGAAATTTGTTCTGCGTGTATTTGGAGTTTGTTCCTCATGCGAAGTTTATTTATCACCAACTTTGTTTGGTTTAAGGTCCTCACCTTCATTGGCTGGGGCACTGTTTTAACCTTCGAGTTAAACAACTTGTTCTCCATGTATTTGGAGAAATTAGCTGGGGCACTGTATTTGGAGAAATTAGCAGGGGCACTGTTTTAACATTAGGCTTAAAGCAATTTGTTCTCCATGTATTTGGAGAACTTTGCTGGGACACTGTTTTTGGCTGGAGCACTGTATTTGGAGAAATTAGCTGAGGTACTGTATTTGGAGAAATTAGCTGGGGCACTGTTTTAACCTTATGGTTAAAGCAGTTGTTCTCCATGTACATGTATTTGGAGTTTGTTCCTCTTGCGAGGTTTATTTATTACCAACTTTGTTTAGTTTAAGGTCCTCAGCTTCATTGGCTGGGGCACTGTTTTAACCTTGGGGACAAGCAATTGTTCTCCATGTACATGCATTTGGAGTTTGTTCCTCATGCGAGGTTTATTTATTACCAACTCTGTTTAGTTTAAGGTCCTCACCTTCATTGACTGGGGCACTGTTTTAACCTTAGGGTTAAAGAAATTTGTTCTTCATGTATTTGGAGTTTGCTCCTTATGTGAGGTTAAAATAGCTTTGTTTTAACACAACTTTGTTTGGTTTAAGATCCTCAGCTTCATTGTGTGGCGCACTTTTTTAATCTTTGGGTTAAGCAATTGTTCTCAATGTATTTGGAGTTTGTTCCTTATGTGTGGTTTATTTATTACCAAATTTGTTTGGTTTAAGGTCCTCAGCTTCATTGGCTGGGCACTGTTTTAACCTTATGGTTAAGCAATTGTTCTCCATGTATTTGGAGTTTGTTCCTCATGTGAAGTTTATTCATTACCAACTTTGTTTGATTTAAGATCCTCAGCTTCATTGGCTGGCGCGTTGTTTTAACCTTAGGGTTAATGAAATTTGTTCTGCGTGTATTTGGAGTTTGTTCCTCATGCGAAGTTTATTTATCACCAACTTTGTTTGCTTTAAGGTCCTCACCTTCATTGGCTGGGGCACTGTTTTAACCTTCGAGTTAAACAATTTGTTCTCCATGTATTTGGAGAAATTAGCAGGGGCACTGTTTTAACCTTAGGGTTAAAGCAATTTGTTCTCCATGTATTTGGAGTTTGTTCCTCATCTGAAATTTATTTATTACCAACTTTGTTTGGTTTAGGTCCGCACCTTCATTGGCTGGGGCACTGTTTTAACCTTGGGGATAAGCAATTGTTCTCCATGACATGTATTTGGAGTTTGTTCCTCATGCGAAGTTTATTTGTTACCAATTGTGTTTGGTTTAAGGTCCTCATCTTCATTGGCTGGGGCACTGTTTTAACCTTGTGGTTAAACAATTTGTTGTCCATGTATTTGGAGAACTTGGCTGGGGCACTGTTTTTGGCTGGGGCACTGTATTTAGAGAAATTAGCTGGGGCACTGTATTTGGGGAAATTAGATGGGGTACTGTTTTAACCTTGGGGTTAAGCAATATGTTCTCCATGTATTTGGAGAACTTGGCTGGGGCACAGTTTTTGGCTGGGGCACAGTATTTGGTGAAATTGGCTGGGGCACTGTTTTAACATTAGGGTTAAAGCAATTTGTTCTCCATCTACTTGGAGTTTGTTCCTCGTGTGAAGTTTATTTATCACCAACTTTGTTTAGTTTAAGGTCCTCAGCTTCATTGGCTGGGGCACTGTTTTAACATTAGGCTTAAAGCAATTTGTTCTCCATGTATTTGGAGAACTTTGCTGGGACACTGTTTTTGGCTGGAGAACTGTATTTGGAGAAATTAGCTGAGGTACTGTATTTGGAGAAATTAGCTGGGGCACTGTTTTAAAGTAGTATAGAAAGTGGGGCTACCAGCGCACTTTTTCCATTTTTCATGTCTCAACTTTTTTCTCTGATGAACGCAGCACTTTTTCTGTTTTTAGATTCCACATATATCTTTCGAGCAAATATGTGGAATCCAAAAACAGAAAAAGTGCTGCGTTCTCCAGAGAAGTTGAGATATTCAAATGGAAAAAGTTCGCTGTTAACCCCACTTTCGAGACTACTAATAGACGATGTGTCACGTGGTTTGGAACCTATGAGACATATGTCAGCTAGTAGGCTACAGAGTGAGGTGTCTAGACGTGACGCTGCTGTGGGTGGGGATGTCGCTCGTAACAAGATTATGTCAAGCAATATTGTGTATGATCCTGATATAGACTTTATTTTAGGTCATAAGGTGAGTGGGGCTCATGATTCGAAAGGGTCTAAAGACTTAGCTATATTAAATAATAAAACGACTCTTATGAAAAGGAGTGAACGTAAACGTAATCCTATTGTGGGTGGTAATGTAGCTCGTAGTGGTACACTATCGAGTGGTGGTGCACGTGATCCTGCTATGGGTTCTGGTAATTTAATTATACCGAATATTAAGATGAGTTTTCTAGAGAGGATGTCTGGCTATCTAGCTGATGCTAAAACATTGGGGTATAAGTGGATGGACCTTATTAGAAGAGGATCTAGAGAGAACGTTATTAATAGAGTCACCAGAGTTAGGGAGGTCAGAGAGATTCGAAAGGCTAGACGTGATCTTACGATATGTGAGGAGGTCACAATTAAGTCAGGAGGCCTCAGACAAAGAGTATGAGAGAGTCACTAGTCTTATTGCTAAGATGAAACGTCCTACTGTAGTACAAAGGAGAGTTGCTCTCAAAGGGTACACCAAGTCGTATAGTGTTGAGGTGATCGACAATAAGGATCCATTAAAACAACTAGTCAAGACTAGAGGAGTAGTGGGCTCGACTTTACAGAAAGAGTTAGAGAAACTGAAAGGTTTAAAGTTTTCCGAGACATTGAAAGTGACTCTAGAGAAACAAATTGGTGACGGAGAGTCTGTGTTTAAGACAGCCTTCTTCAATAGTGTGGTCAAAACAGTGGTTAGTAGTGTTGATATTAGTGGGACTACAAAGCAAGCTAGTGAGGAGATAGTGAATCGTATTGCTGTGTGGTTGTCAGAAGGTTCCGGGTGGGTTGTGGACAATGTTGGTGATCACTTTATTAATGTAGTGGTGTATGAACCTCTTAAAGGATCGAGTTATGTTGAGCTACCATTAGAGTTGAGGAACGCGTCGAAAGGTTTGATTAATATAAGGAATGAAGATGACAAGTGTTTTATGTGGTGTCACGTGTTGCACAAGTGTCCTGTGGGAAAGGATCCGCAGAGAGTGTCGAAGCATAAGAAGAACGTAGGTTCTGTCAATTATGCCGGAGTGAGATTTCCAGTGAATACAAAACAGTACAACAAGATAGAGAGGCAGAACGGTATTAGTATCAACGTGTTTGGGTACGAGGACAAACAGCCATTCCCTATCTACGTTTCTGAGGAGAAGTACGAGGATCATATGGACCTGCTACTTATAACGAGTGGTAATAAACGACATTACGTATATATAAAAGATTTTGATAGATTCATGTTCAATCAGTCTAAACACAAGTGTCATAAGAACTTCTGTAGGTACTGTCTTCAATGTTTTACTACCAGTGAGATTCTAGAGAAACATAAGGAGGTTTGTATGGTGGTAAATGGTAAGCAAGCGATTAAGATGCCAGATGAAGGAGACAACACTCTTGAGTACAAAAATTACCACAAACAATTAGAAGTGCCATTCGTAATATACGCAGACTTCGAGGCTATCACAGAGAAGATAGACAACGTGGCACCACTCACAGGATCGTACACTAGCGAGTACCAAAGACACACGGACTGTGGGTATGGGTACAAAGTAGTGTGCTGTTATGATGATAAATATAGTAAACCAATAGAGATGTTTCGAGGTAAGAACGCTGTTAGGAAGTTCATGAAAAAGATGTTAGAGGAGGTTAAATACTGCAAGAAAGTTAGAAAGGAGCATTTTAATGAGGACATGGTGTTGACCAGAGCTGATAAGGTTAACTTCAAGGAAGCGACTAAATGTCACATTTGCGATGGGAAATATAAAAGTGGAGACATGAGAGTTAGAGATCATTGTCATATCACTGGTAAATATAGAGGTTCATCACATCAGTTATGTAATAGGAACTATAGACTGACTGATAAGATACCTGTCATATTTCACAATCTAAGAGGATACGATAGCCACTTCATAATGCAAGAGATAGGCAAGCTAGGTCAGAAAATCAACGTCATACCAAATAATATGGAGAAATATATGGCATTCATGTTAGGTAAACATCTAGTGTTTCTAGATAGTTTCCAATTCATGAGCTCTAGTCTAGCCAACCTAGTGAACAACCTACCAAAAGATTGTCTTAAGTACACGTCCGAAGTATTTCAAGGTAAGGAGCTAGAGTTGGTGTCGCGAAAAGGCGTGTACCCGTATGACTATATGGATAGTTTCGATAAGTTTAACGAACTTGAGTTGCCATCAAAGGAGAGTTTCTACAGCATCCTAAATGACGAGCATGTGTCAGGTGCAGACTACGAGCACGCTCAAGAAGTGTGGAAGATGATGGGTGTGGAGAATATGGGTGAGTACCACGACTTGTACTTAAAGTCTGACGTATTACTATTGGCTGACGTGTTCGAGAACTTTAGAAGAACGTGTAAACAGTACTACCAATTAGATCCTTGTGATTACTTCACATCACCTGGACTATCGTGGGACGCTGCTCTAAAGATGACAGGAGTGAAACTAGAGTTGATGACTAACATTGATATGTTTCAGTTTATTGAGAAAGGAATGCGGGGTGGTGTCTCCTGTATAACACATAGATACGGAGAAGCTAACAACAAATACATGAAGGGGTATGATAGTAGTAAACCATCAAAACACATCGTATACCTAGATGCGAATAACCTTTACGGTTGGGCTATGTGTCAGTATCTACCGACTGGTGGATTTGAGTGGGTCGAGGGTTTTGACAATCTAGACAAATATAGTGACAACTCAGACAAAGGGTTGATACTTGAGGTTGATTTGGAGTACCCAGAGGAGTTGCACGATCTTCACAACGACTATCCTCTAGCCCCTGAGAGGATGAAAGTAAGTAGTGATATGTTGTCAAACTATTGTAAGACAATCCAAAATAAGTTTAAGATATCTGTAGGAGAGGTTGCAAAACTTGTACCTAACCTAAACGGTAAGAGTAAGTACGTCGTTCACCATAGAAACCTACAACTATACAAGAGTTTAGGAATGAAGGTTAAGAAGATACATAGAGTACTTCAATTCAATCAGTCACCATGGCTCAAACAATATATCGACTTTAATACGGACAAGAGAACCCAAGCAAAGAATGACTTTGAGAAAGACTTTTTCGAGCTTATGAATAATAGTGTGTTTGGAAAGACTATGGAGAATCTACGAAAGCGTGTGAACGTGGAGTTAGTAACAGACGAGGAAAAACTGAAGAAACTAACGTCAAAACCAACCTTTGTAAGCAGTAAAATATTTGACAATAACTTGGTAGCAGTTCACAAGATCAAAGAGACACTAACTCTAAATAGACCAGCATATGTGGGTATGTGTATTCTAGACCTATCGAAGACGTTGATGTACGACTTCCACTACAATAACATCAAAAAGGAGTATGGCAACAAAGCCAAACTACTTATTCACAGACACGGATAGTCTAATGTATGAGATTGAGACGGAGGACGTGTACAAAGACATGCATGCTAACAAAGAGGTGTTCGACTTTAGTGGATATGACAAGTCATCTCCCTACTTCGACCTAACTAACAAGAAGGTTATTGGTAAAATGAAGGATGAGACATTAGGAGTCCCCATCGTTGAGTTCGTTGGTTTAAGGTAAAAAATGTATAGCTACGTAAAAGAAGACGGAAAAGGTGGGAAGACTGCTAAAGGTATCAAGAAGAGTACCATTAGAAACAACATAAGACACGACAACTATAAAAGTGTCCTAACAAATGGTGAGCAAATGTCTCACATAATTAAAACTATTCGCAGCAAGAGCCACCAACTAGGAAGCTACGAAATAAATAAAGTATCCTTAAGCTGCTTTGACGACAAGCGACATATACTACAAGACGGTGTGTCTAGTTATGCGTATGGACATTACAAAATAGTCTAAAATTAGATTCTCAAATTTCTCAAATGCTTTTTGGTCTCCAAGTGTCTATATTTAGAGGTCACATGGTATGGTCTATTATCACATGTCTCACACATCCATTTATGAGTTCTCATCCACTCTTTAGTTTGAGCTCTAGCTGCTCTTGAAGCTTCTTCTCTTGTTTTGTAAATTCTTGGTCTTGCCATTATATATTACTATATATTTTATTTACCCACTCGTTGTAGTATGGATCTCCTCTCCCGTCCCAACCTAGATCCTTGTATACTACACTATACAGGTTATACTCGAATCGTGCCTTGACCTTACCAGGTTTGAGGTCGTTAGAAATACCTCTCAACTCTATACCTCTTCTAGAGCATATTCTTATGGCATAGAAAATATATTTCGATATATTCTTGACAATCAGTTTGTTTCTTTTAAGAGACCATACTATCTTTATAAAATCACTGACCACTATTGGTACGTCACTCTCGTTAACTAGTCTTTTGCTAGTCAACATTCTCTCTAACCATTTGCTGTAACTATGAGCCGATTTCTTGTACATCCAAATGTTAGGTACGAAGTTTCTCACACGTCCGTAGGTAGTCTCTCCACACTTGTTACAACTAAATACACCATCTTCGATTTGGGTTCTGTGGTTACTACACTCGTAACAGTATGTGGTATCGTACCACTTTTTTGGTTTTGCGTCCCTACTTCCGTTCTTGATCTCGTCCAACGTGTACCCTAATGTAGTACCACTCCACTTTTTTGATGCAATCTCATCCAATGTGTACCCAGCATAGAACATTCTCATTGTACGTTCGTCAACCATTTGAGTTATTATAATATTATGTCTTTATACTGTTTTTTAAAGACATAATAGTATAATAACTTAAATGTCATTCTAGAAGGCGTGATAGTTAGCAGAATCAAACGTCTTCCTACTATACTGTCTTGATTGGTCTAGAACGTCCAACAATAGTTGTTTCAACTCTTTAATCTCATTCATCTGACGAATCTGATTCTCATAGACTATCTCCATTAAGTTTCTACTACTATGTTTTGCTTCCATAGCCATCTCCTTCAAAGTTTTAGTGCTCATTATAATACTCTATATATTAAGTAACCTAAAGGTAGCCCAACAACTCCAATGAATACCATTTGATATTCTTTCATCTCATCTGAAGGTTTGTAATAGTCTGACAACTCAGGCTCTTTATTAAATGTCTTCCCATCATACTGTATCGTCAGTACTTGTCTTAGTTGATCCAGAGCATGGTTTGTGTCGTTTATGTCTGCATTAGCATCTGACAACTGTTGTCTTAATTCCTGAATTTTGTCTCTCTGACGAATCTCATTCTCGTAGAACTTTTCTTTTGCTCTTGCAAGACTTTCCAATGCTTTGTTGTGTCTCTTTATCTCTGTCTCGTAGCCAGTGTGGTTTAGCTTGCTGAATATAAATCCAGCTCCTGCGAATGCTATAGCGTTGAACAAACCACCCGCTATCACACTAGCCATTATGTATTACGTTAGATTATTTTGAGAACGGGTCAATAGGTAGGTATTTATTGCTCTGCGCCCACTTAACGAGTAGCGTTGAAACGCCTACAGCAGTCGCTAACTTGAGGGTGCCCTTCACTGATTCAGGGGTACCCAACGGTTCTTTTAGTACTTTCTTTGATGCCATGGATACGGCTACGGCTCCAGCAGTCACGAGGGCTGCGTCGTACAGCTCGTTCATCAGTTCTTTCCTGTCTATTGATGTCATATATTTACGTGGTGGTGGTTCCTTTTTTGTTACAACGTTCTTTGACTCCTCATTAACAGTCACCATTTGTTTATCTTGCTTCATCGCATAATACAATGAGCCGGCAGCTACAACCACTCCTATAGTTCCTATTATGTATCCATAATTAAAACCATCATCCTCTCTCTCACTTACCACTCTCTCTCTCATCTTCCTCTCTTTTGCAGCTTTAGATATAGCAGCCAAGCGTTTGCCTGCCTCTACTCTCTTAGGGTCTTTGGTCCTTGTTGTCGACGTTATAATAGGTACGGACTCACTGTCAGTCATCTAATATTATACGTGATATCTAGTCACAGACCATCTCACAGTCATCTCACAGATTATCTCACAGATTATCTCACAGTCATTTCACAGATAGAGTATTCGATGAAAGTATCTTTGGTGATTAGATAGTGTGGTTTCACTCTTGAATCTCCTATTACAGTACTCACATAGAACTCTAGAGTATATCATATATGTCTCTATGAAATGTATTATCTCATGTTGGTCTGAGGATAGTAATGTGTTGTACCCTTGTGATCTTAGTCTCCTTAATACCCTCATCTGGTTATTCCTAATAATCCCATTACCTTTCGGTGTTTTGAACTCTATAGCAAAACCATTGTATCTCTTATGTAGTTGTGGAACTATCAAATCTGGTTGCCCACCACTATAACCCTTCTTCCACCCATCTATTATTTTCATGGATGTGTCTTGGTACTCTCCCAACCCTGGGATGACTATTGTTGGGTGGTACTCTCTAATATATTTAACTATATCATAATGCAAGTCTGTCTCGTTCATTATTGATAACTGGTTACATTGTGTGTACTGACCCGTCTTTCTAATAGACGGTAGGACTTCTGTGAATACCCACTCTTGAAACCTCTTGGCTGACTCTAGTTTTGACGAGAATATCAGAGCATACACTCCTGGTTCTGATATATAGACTGTGTGTGGTTGTGAATTCAAAGAGGGCGTCGAAACGACGGGGCCTAAAAAACAATAGCTTGTCTTGTATTTATCGTCTACATGTTTTCTAATAGATTGACTAGTGTCAGTGTAACCTAGCGTTGCAGCTACCGATTGTCCGCAGAACCATATATTGTCTCTTTCCTTGATAGTTGTGACTGACTTGTTCTCAAAACTAAACACTTTGACAAGGCTCGTCATATATAATATACTGTGTGTAATATTATAAGTGACTCTGACCAAGGTCCTAAAATAGGACTAGTCTGTTTTGACACTCGAAAACTCAGGTCCCAAAATGGGACCTGAGTTTTCGTCGTCTTTTATGCGGAAAACACCCTTGGTTCTGATATATAGACTGTGTGTGGTTGTGAATTCAAAGGGGGCGTCGAAACGACGGGGCCTAAAAGACAAGCTATTGTTTTTAAGCCCCGTCGTTTCGACGCCCCCTTTTCAAACAACTCTCGTTTGACCTTTTTGAGGATGTTAACGAGCTCCTTGTGTCTTACCCTAATTTGGAGTGTTAGTCTCGTCATATACTTTATTGTACCTTTTCACCATTCCATTGATTGGTGGGCATAAGTCAGTCACATTATCGTCCAACACTTTAACGTCTGAGAGAAACATTGACTCGTTGTAAGGAAGACCTCTAAGATACGATCTTAGTTGTGTCAGTATCTTTTTGTAGCTAGTGTGTGCGAACTTACAATGCTCCACTCTACTCGTCAGATTGGATTTAGCCAAGTAGCCTTGGATGATCACACCAGGACCACTAATACAAGCAATGATTAGAGGGTTAGCGGTTATCGATCCAGCTATAATCCCTACTGTCGTTAACCCTATGCTAGTCATGTTTAACGATAGTTTAATTTTCTTCAACCTTTTGTGTTTCCATTTGTAACAGGCTTCTAGTTTGTGGTAGTACGCGTACAAGCGTTTGAGCTCTAGCGCCTCTTCCTCTAACATATCCTTTGATATGTGATTGAAATCAACAACTGATTTCTTCCTCATTAACTTACCCCATATTCCTTCATCATATCTCTACCAACTAATATTATGTCTCGGCTCGTCACGTAACCAGAGACAATCCTCACACCGTAGAACTCTATCAAAGACGGGTACTTATAGGGTGCGAGTGGTATTTTTGGTCGATGCACTCCAAAGATCGTTACGTAAGGAGACCCTATCTCTTCGTAATTAGCTGTGAAGTCTGAGTCTGTTGATCTTATGTTGTTCACCTTAACGTAGGAGTTACCCATCCGCCAATGTATTGATATCATATGTCTCTTGGTGGTGTCGATGTTATTTGGGATTGTACACGTGTACTCCTTTGCTGGAGCTCCACCACCATATGATAACTTATCGTTTTCGCCTCCTTTGTATCCTATGTATTTGTCCCACGACCCATCATCGTTCGAGATAATTGCCTCCCAATCTTTCGTAGAAACCCTCGTGACTAACCTCACTACCATAAAAACGGATATGTCACAGTATTGCATACGACAGTTAAAGTGTACGACAGTTTAAAGACAGTGTACGACAGTGTACGACTGTTTTACGACAGTTAAAGTGTACTCCAGCTTCAAGTGGAATTGGAGTTAGTTCAGGGGATAGGAAGCTATAACCATTGTTAACACCAATAATAGGACCATACGTTGGATCGTATTGTACTAACATGTTCGTTTTATCTCTAATGGTTTTCACTTTATTTGTTCCACTGTGGTATTCCACCATACTCACAGCATGCTTTGTGACGTTAAAATCAAATAGAACGTTATAGGACTGCGTTCTAAAGTATTGCGATAAGTATGCAGACTCCAACACTTTTTTACTGATAGCATCCAAATCATCTTCTGGATCTGCTATGTTTTTGAGTGCCCTGAACGCCATATCTATATCTCCAGACATCCTCCCACCGCTAACGCTTAACTTAGGGTCACTGTCTAGATGTCTCTTCGCTCTTCTTAATATTTTGTCGCTCTCGTAGTCTCTGTCCTCAAATCCATAACTTAGACTCATTATGTTATAACATATATTTGCTTACTAAATAGCCAGACACAGCCGAAACCACTAGAACTAGCCCCAACTCTGTCGTGTTGTCACCTGGTTTCACCTCTAGACGACGTTCTTGGTGTGTCACCTTTGGTGGTTTGTCAAGTGTCTCCAGGTGCTCTCCACCTTCCTGGTGTGCCACGTTTGATGTCACCAGACGATTCGTCACCTTTGGTTTATCAAGTGTCTCCAGATGCTCTCCACCTTCTTGATGTACTTTCTTAACCTCCGTCGTTTTTGTGTAGTTTAACCCACTATTTACCCCAAACTTAGTAGTATAGCAAGTAGGGCTGCGAGCCCAATCGACGTCAAACGTGAATATAAACACCAAAACATCACCAAATTTTGCCAAATCGCGATTCGACAAATTTGACGATGTTTTGGTGTTTATATTCACGTTTGACGTCGAATAAGCTCTCAGCCCTACTTGCTATACTACTACAGCGATCGTTAGTCAATCTAGACACCCTTCGCACGTTTTCTACTAAATTGATGTCAAACACACGCGAGACTAGCGAAACAATACCAAGTTTATACTAAATTTGACACCATTTCAGCCACATTTAAAAAATAGAAAGTGTCGTTTCAAAATTCTCACAAATTACATTTAGGAAAAAATAGAAAGTGTCATTTCAACATTTTCGCGTGTTAAAAAAATAAAATGTGGTACGAGCCCACTCTCACATATTAAAAAATAGAAAGTGTCATTTCAACATTTTCACAAATTTGTCGAATCGCATTTAAAAAATAGAAAGTGTTGTTTCAACATTTTCACAAATTTGTCAAATCACATTTAAAAAATAATCGTTTCAACATTTTCACAAATTTGTCAAATCACATTTAAAAAATAGAAAGTGTCGTTTCAACATTTTCACAAATTTGTCAAATCACATTTAAAAAATAGTCGTTTAAACATTTTTACAAATTTATGTGTCGTAAAAGTGTCTCACGCGTGATAAAATTACCACCTGTTATGCAAAATAGGTTATTGCCACCTGTTAATAATAGATTAGTCCGTTTGTTCACTATTTTCAGCGTTTGTCGCACTTCTAAAATGGTGATCGTACACATATTTCGACGTTGTGATTCCTCCCGACAACAAGCCCAAGAAAGGCACGTACGGCGTCACAATCGCGACAATGCTTTCGACGTCTTTTTTTAATAACGGGTCTTTTTGCAACTCGTCATTTAATTCCTCAGGGTTCTCAATAGCGTTCAACCCATCCAGTAAGCTAGCGAATTTGCTGATTAGCAAGTCGGTGAGAAAAGCGTTTGCAATTTCCATTCTCTTCAACTCGTATTGGTGCCATATCTTGTCGATAACCTTTGCGGACGCTTTTTTAATGTACGCTTCAGATTGGCTTACCACACCATCGCCAGACAGTCTAATAAGTTCAGATCTCCTAACGTCAATATTGTCTTCCACAGTCGAAGTACCATCAGTGTCCTCAACTAATTCCTCAATCGTGGGGTTTTCTTCACTTTTGCGTTTCACCATCGCGTTATTACTTATACCCATATTTTATTGCGGAATAACAACTTCGTGACTGTATGGATAGCGCAGTGAGATTTCAAGTCTAGCGTACTTATTATTTTTTAATGCGGTCACAATCGCCGACGCTTCCTCTTTGCTAATGTTTCCAAGGTAATCGTCGATAACGACCTTCATATCACTCCTACTTGGGCAGTAGAAGCAAACGAGCTTACTAATATTTTCTCTGTACGGTTTTGCGATCGACGTCAGTTGTTGTGTGATGACAATAACGCTCAGCATAAAATGTCGCGCGCTAAAAGCCAAGTTGACCAATTGACTAGTCCTATTCTTGACGTCCTGCCCACTTGCACAGTCGTCCAACACAATCAGAGTGTTAGTGCCTTTAAAAACATTTGTTACACACTTGAGAACAGCGTCGACATTATCCTGCGCACAGTCTATCGCTAACACGTCGGGGTCGCGCACATATTTCCAATCTTGGTACGCTTTGTTCCACTCGAAAGTAGGACAAATCAACACAATGTAGTCAAATTTACTAAAGTGCTCAGATTCCAATGTTTCCAGCAAATAATGCGTCTTACCACAAGCTGTCATACCAACGATTAACATATTAAACGGAGTCTCCATTAACTCACATTTGATTTAATACTGGATTGACTGCAACCCATTGTTCATGAAGTTGACCAACCCATCACTCATCACAAACACCCTACACATGACATTTGCAGTCGTCGCTTTCTTAGTGATCTCAAGAAGCACACCGGATTGTGTGTTTACAATGTTCTTGCCAGTGGCGACATTGCGATTATCTTGAACACTCCTCAAGTCGATGACTAACGCAAAGCCATCTTTATAGAACTTCTGTATGGTCATGAACTGAGCGTGTTCTTCACCCAACCCAAACAGTCGCTTCGCTTCTGCGTAGAACTTCGACTTTGGAATACCCTGTGAGTGCACGCTATTTGGCACACCTTCGATTGTGACTCTAAACACTCTCGATATTTGGATAAAGAAACTCCTCACTGTCTGTTCGCGCCTTATTCGTGAATAGCAACACAATTGCCTTCATGCTTTTTCTTGGAAGATTAATGTTTTCATTCACAATGGTCGTGCCTTTGTCCCATTCGGTGGTTTTCATCAACGTAACGTGCTCATATGACAGACTACGACCACTTGCATAGCCCGACGCTATTTCGTCAGCGAGCTCCTGGTTATCAATCGTCTCATACTCAAGCTCGAGGTTCTCCAGAGTGTATCCGCCCACAGCGCTACCGGATTGCGCCACCATGATGTCTGTGGCCTTCGGAAGTGTGATCACATACGCAAGTTGTTGTTCATGCTAAAAGGAGCGTACAACCCGTGGTCGTTCATGATCTTGCCGAGCTTAATCCGCTGTTTCGTTCCAATCACACCAAACATTAACGCGTCACTAACTTTAGCAACGTTCCCACTCGTCGCACCACTGTCATCCTTAGAAACTAGCTTTCTCAAGTTCTCACCACCAATACCATAGTCAATCATTTGGTCTCGCGCAGTGACACTCTCCCAAAGGTCGCGATAAACACCAGTGTAATTTTCCCCATTGTTGTCATACACAGTCTCCCCAGCTAGTTTCACAACAAGCTTCTCAACCAACAACTTGCTAACATTATTCAAGAACCAGCTTTTGGCGTTCGCGTTCTTAAAGTCGAACACTAGACCCAACGATCCAGGCACCAAACAGCTACTAACCTTGAGCTTCGGTATATCAATGTAGAGTTCCTCGCCAGGACTGGCCTTATTAGGGTTCAACGTGATTACGTGTTGCGTTCTCGCCCCTTTTATGACACCCATGGTCGCTCGTCTAAAACCAGGACTCAACTCCGCGGACGTGACGTTCATATACTTTGCATATGTTTTGTTATTTTCGAAGCTGAGACCCTCGAAAATGAGACTACCGTTTTAGCTTGTAATAATCATAAGCAAACCACGCAAGTGCCACCGCGAGTACCCACATATTTTGAGCCAACCATGCGAGACCCTTTGCACCCAACGTCAACGCATTATAAACTAAGTTAGCCAACCCAACAGCCCATGGACCCATCTTCGTTATCGCGTTCTTAACAGCCTGTGCGAACGACCTCGTAGCCATAGCGCCTCTCATAACAGCAGACCTCCCAGCGATAATAATAGTTGTTATAATTCCAGCCACTGAAATTGCCACAGCGCTCAACCCAACCATATTCTCTTTAGCCCATTCCTTGAATTTCTGAAACCTGTCAATGTCGATCTCTTGTCGCTCTCTAACCTCTTCTATTTCTAGCTGTCCTAAAGTTCTGTATTTAGCTTGCGTAAGTCCAATAACTCTTTCGTGTAGATCAATGTACTCTTCGTTCTCTGCAGTTGTAAGGTCTTTTCCCTCAAGCTCTACTATTCTTTCATTCGCTTTATCTATCGCTTCTTGAAAATGGTTTGCTTGTATTCGCAACGCACCATTGGCATCTATTCTTGATTCGCGCACCACACCATCGCTTGGGTTGAGCACACCATTCAGCTCGCGGTTTTCGTCTGGTGATAACCCAGGTATGTCGTCATAGACCACTTTTGTCTCAACTACTGGGAAGTCATCTGGGATCACTTCTGTTGTGACAACTGTTGTCTCTGTATTCTCAGGTATTTGATTAACTAACTGTTTGAACTGCTCAATCGCGTTTTTACTACTCGCATCTTTACTGTAGATCAAACCTTTTTTCCCAGGTATTAGAATTAGTTTGGGTACCCCTTGTTTACCATCTTTGTTTATCGGTTTGAAAAGAATAGACCCCGATCTCGTCACATATGATCTGTTGACTACGCTCCTCGACGCGTCGTCACGACTGAGTTTTTTTTCGTACGACTCGCGTATTTTCTCGTCTATTAGCTTGATTCTTTTTACTTCGTTTTTTACTCTATTTTCTACTTGCTCTTTGTTGTACGCTTTTAGCTCACCAAATCTCCTCTCAACTTCGTCCGACTCTCCAAAAGCTGCATAGAAACTTGTGTCACTGACGTCGCCATATGACCCCTGCTCGACAAACTCTACTGTTGGGACTTCTGTGTTGGTTCCCCTTATTGTCACCGTTTTACCATCGTCAGTGTCGATAAATGACGTCTCTTTTTGCCAACCTCGCCTCGCGTCTAGCTCACTTTTCATCCTTTTCAAATTGTCACTAACCTTGGCATAACTAACACGAACGCTTTCCGGCATATCTCTCATACCAAACCACACGGTTATCTCGCTGAGCTCCTCATTAGTCTCGGTGATCTCCTCTTCTAATTGCTTCTCACTCATGTCTTTGTACTTGTCGAGGTTTTCCATCTCAAAGTTGTCGAAATCTCCCCCACCTTCAGCCATATTACATTAGCTCACGTTTTGAATGTCGCTTTCTGGTATCCACGAATTATGTTTGCTCTCATAACCTAACCATTTGACCAGCACCATCTTCTTTCCTCTGACTTTCTTTCTTTTCAACACCTTTTCAACTCTGTACACATCGTCGCCATGTTTCTTATTGACCAGCGATAATTCCTGTTCGTAAAATTTACCAATAATCTGTTCACCGGTGTGATCCTCAATTTCGTACACATTCGGATCACCACGAATAACCTTTACCACTTTAAACAGCTCTTCAGTGAAGTTGGCTTCATAGCCCTTTGTGAACACACTCTTGTATTTACTAATTCTCACCGACTCGCCAACTCTAAACTTTGGCAATGGGTTGTCTGCAAATTGGTGACCAAACAAAGTGGTCCAAACTTCGCCTTCGTTTGACTTATTGACATCCTTCGGCTTCATCATAATGCTGCGATTCACACTGCTATTGTAATTGCCCACAAACTGATCGAGACCCCCAATCCATTTGTACGTTCCACGTGTGTAAAAGTGCTTCCACATAATACTCTTCAGACTTCTGTTAAAACGCTCGACAACAGCAGCCTTCTTGTCGCTCTTAGTGCTGAAATATTCAACACCATGTTCTTTCAGTAAACTTTTCACACCAACATTGTAGAACTCAAGTCCGTCGTCAAATTGCGCTAACTTAGGCATGGCTCCAAACCGATCTTTGAAGTCGTTCAATAGCTCTCCAACAGCCTTAGTCATGTTCTTAGTGTCTTTTCTATAAACTGCAATTCCAAAAGCGTATCTACTCAATATTTCAATGCCTGTCAATATCCAATAATACCCTTTGTTCTGTTTTGAATACTTGCTCATGTCCACTAAGTCCATTTGGAGCTCTTCACCAAGAAATCCAACGAAAGTCGCGCGGAATTTATGTCTTCTCACAATAGGTTTGTACCTAGTGTAGGTGTCCTGCGCTGTCAACCATTCTTTCACTGTTTTTCTAGTTACTTTCAATCCGTCTCCCAATGCACTTTGATACAGCCTCTCTACACCACTGAACCCTGTCTTAGGATTATAATAAATGTCTCTCAACCCTTGCTCTGTTTCCACACCAAGTTCCATATAATTCACACAATATACAGTTCCAATAACACCGCGCCAATTTTGGTACTACCGTTATTTGGTTTGACACGAAACGTCATACTTGAGTAGACACCTTTTTTAATACTCACCCTAGATTCGATGTCCACATGACGTTGTACTGACCCATTCAAAGACTGTTCAGTGGGTATTGGCAACGTTGTGATCACATTGCTACGCTTCCCATCAATACCCACATTGCTCTCCGTCTCGACAATATCACATAAGATTTCTATGTACTTCAGACCTCTGAGCATGTCGACCTCGTTTGGACTAGCGTACCACTTCGAGTCACCCTTAATCACCCTACCCTTCGCGAAACCAAATAGAGGTCCAGTGAGGCCAAACCTAATTGGAGCGCTAGCCTTAATCCTACATCTACTTGTGAGCGGTAATTTCTCAATCTCAAGGTCTCCCCCCACGTGGCGGTCCCTAAACATCTCTTTTAAGAGTCTGACCATCGCGTCGAAGTTAGCATACCCCCCACTCGTTATCGTACCTTTAAGATCACTCGAAGGATGACTCAGCGCAGAGAGAAGCATGGCGTCGTCGTCTTGTATGTTATTGTAGTCCCAAAACACAGTGGCTGTCTTGACCATAATGCATGGGTTGTCGTGCGTGACCATTATTGCGTTGTCAAAGGACACAACTTTCTCTACGCCTTCGATGAATACCGTCAACTTTCGCATTATGTATAACATATGGTATATTATATATGCAGAAAGCCCTTCACGACTACTATGGAAAGTACTACAAACGCGCGATGGCTAACACATCAAAGGCTACACACGACGCGAAGGCAGACCTCGTCAAAAAGTATCCTCACGCCACTTTAAGCAAATTCGAGTTCGATCCAAATATTTCACAAGATGGTAAAATCGTGAGTGTTGACATATATTTCAGAAACAATGACATCCTCAGCACAGACATAACCAGCGCAACTTTCAAAAATGATAAAAACATGTGGAAGTGGCTGCACAATAGCAAGTTCCCAATAATATGGCAAGGTGGTGGAACTATCCAACCACTGCCAAAAGGTCATAAGAACCACTGGGGGCTTTGGGACGGCTACCCAACAGAAAACGTGTTAAATTATCCAGTGAATAACTTTAAAGTTTTCGTTAACCAAAATAGTTACTTCATGTCAAAGCTGCCAGTCTTGCGAGTCACTACGTCAAAGACAAAATCAGAGTGGGATGACAGCGAATCTTACTACCGCATTGTGTTTGCGACGTATTGCGCGAGTTTCTGTTGTGGAGTGTCATTGCAACATTTATCAGTGTCACAAGAAGTCCACCCCGTGGTCACAAGTGTGATGAGATTTCATGTGTACTTCACCATTAGGAGACTTCTCAGAAGAATGGAAGGTGGTGAGACCATGAGATCAATAAGTAGAGAATTTGACGCTTCCGAATTGTATGGTAAGATTTCCAAGATTCCCAGAAGGCACTACTACCAGAATAAAGTCCTGAGCGATGGCACTTTAGGCGAATCCAGAGTGTACACACTCAACGACGTTCGGAACGATTATAAACGATACGTCGCGCGATTGTCAGACGGCTTTACCAACATTGGACTGCAATATCTAAATCAGAGCATAGAAGCCTTTGTGTACTCCACACTTGGTGCGCAAGCGAGAACACGTGTGTCTGTCGTCGGTGGTTCTGCAGGAAGTCTAGAAACCCAGCAAGAATTCCGCAAGTTGTTTTCTGACAGTGTTATTCAGTATGACGTGTCGACATGGATTCTCAACATGAACAAATCGATTAGAGACACCAACGTTGTCCAAAATCTTGCAGTGTCGCCAAGTACATGGTTAATGCCAAGTAACCTAGTGATTCTCAAGAATAAAATCGCTGGGTACAACAACTTATTAAAGATTGCTACAGAGTCCATGAAATTTGGGGTGAACACTAGCTTGAATGCAACAACACCAACAATTACGGCTAAAAAAGTCCACCAAGAAAATGTGGTGACTCACTCATTAGTAGTGCCAACAACCGTGAAGAAAAAAGCTCACCAAGAAAATGTGACGGCGCTAAGTAATCTCGTGGCTAAAAAAGTTTACCAAGAAAGTGCGGCACCACTTCCCGTGAGAAAAGCAGTGGCCACAAGTAAGTCAGACACGACAACATTGGCGATAGTGTTAGGGTTCTCAGCAGTCTCTGGCTATCTACTAACCAAATACACCTTGAAGTAGTAATGAGTCTAAACTATGGGTATGAGTCTGACGACCCTCACGATAAAATACTAAAGAGAACGAAAAGGCATCTGGACGAAGATCCTAAATTAAGCGCGACCGGTGGAAGGATGTCTGGAATAATAGACATGCAAGGCTCAGCGATAAAAAACGTAGCAGACCCAGTCGATGACTCAGACGCTATCAATAAAAGAACTCTAGAGCAACTACTATCAGGTTTCCTCAAGAGTCAGTCCTACAACATTGTGCTCGACTTCAACGTTAGCACACACGCCTTGAAAAACGTGGAATTTCACACCAATGGTTCGAACAAAGTGAAAGCCATTGGTGAAACAAGTAAATTAGTGCAAAACAACCCAACTTATGGTCCTATTATTGGCATTAGCGGTGTAAGCCAAAGTTTTCTATCACCTGTGTTAACACCACTCCCACTTGAGTCAGGTCTCCATTTTAATTGTCCCAGTATGCAATGGTGTGATCTCTCTATTTTTGTTGTGGTGAGGTTACCTACTCGCACCGCTGGATCAAATTGGGAGACAATTATATCAAACGACGACGGTCAGTGGGATAAGTTCATAGGGTACAAGACTGGTATGACCAACGGACTAGCGTATGGTGGTAGCGTCCCAGCAATGGAGAGCATATGCACTATTCCAAGTGGTGTTGACATAAGTAAAACGCATATGATATCAATACACTGGCAAATGGACAATTCACACGTCAGGGTCAACAACGTTAAGTCAGCCGACTCAGACTTCGTAGCGAATATGAAAAAGATAGGCACACCCTACGGAACGATTTTTGGAATACATCGACCAAGAATACCACTCGCACCCTATGCGTACCCATCGTTGATAGAATTCTACGGTGTGAAAATTGTGAGTGGTTACATGACGAACCGAGACATCATAATCATGGGTGGAAAAATGATGAAGGAATATGGTGTAAAGTAAATGGGAGCGTGTGTTTCGAGACCTCATGAAATATATAAGATAAATAAGACGACTGATCACATGTTCAAAGCTGGTGGGTCATTTGGTCGCGGTGACGTTACTCTCGAGCTCCACGCTGAGATTGGTATGAGGTCTAAAAAGACTTACGGCAAACCTATTATGTTACCAGAGTCAGACACTGTGGGAGTGGTAGGAGACGTGACCTAAGTTATGTAATGGGTTGGCTTAGAAAACTGGCTCGTAACATTAGAAACTTTTTCAGACGACGTAGAAAACTGAAGACTAATAAAACACACCTGCTGCATTGGTACACAACAAACCAAATCTATAAAAAACCTGACACCTATGTCGAGTAGTTTTTTTTGCGGGGCTATAGTAATGGCAACCAACTCGGTGCAATTATTCGATGGTCACCAAATCACGATGGCTAATCACAACGGTGACATATGGTTCAAAGCAAGAGAAGTCGCAAGCGCTCTAGGTTACGCTCGACCAAAAGATGCAGTCAACGACCACGTCGAACCTGATTGTAAAATGAAGATAGAGCAGGCCTCGTTTATCAACGAACTTGGTGTCTACTCGTTAGTGTTCTCGAGTAAAATGGAACGTGCGAGACACTTCGGAAGGTGGGTGCACTCAGAAGTCTTGCCAAGCATTAGAAAGACTGTGGCTAACGTTGGTCTCAAACACAATCAGTTTAAAATGATCACTGAGTTCGATCTTCATACGAAAGTTGTTGGTTTTCTTAGGAAATATTATCCAGAAGCTATTTTGATAGCTGCTTGTGGTGAAAATCAAGACACTTCGAGTAAAAGAATAAACTCGTGGAAAAAAGGTTACCAACGTGGAACACCTGACTTGATTATTGCCAATGCAAACCGACAGCACAGCGGGCTCGTGATTGAGTTCAAGAATCCAGGTGGTACAGGCAAGACGTCCAAAGAGCAAGACTCTCTGTTGCTCAGATACAAATCCGCTGGGTATCTAACACTCTTGTGTGACTCGTACGATGACGCTATCACCACGGTGATAAAATATTTCTTTGACGTTGGGTTTCAGTGTTCCCAGTGTTTTCGTAAATTTAAAAATAAATCAGCGTTGAGTAACCACGAGAGACGTTACTGTAAAGAGACTTTTTAGACAGCGAGTAATGAGTCGAGTTAGCGCTCGTTCTCGTTGTTGAGACGACGTTTGAAGCGACAACTGCTCTAGCATTTTTTAAAGACGTTTTTTAACTTGATAAAAATATCTGTGAAACTCTTTCTCTTTATTTCACAAACCTTCTGACCACTGTGTGAAAAAATGTTTCTACGGTACATTGGACGCTTCATGTGACCAATGTCTAAATTTAAAAAAGTGGGGTATCCGAGAACACCCCTAATTTTGTGTGGAAGGATGATGACGTCTGCACACTGCACGATATTGCTCGGCACCACCAACAAACGATGGTCCTGGGTTGTATCTCCAATTGAATGGCGCTTCAACAGTTGTTCCGCGAGTGTCACGACAAACGGCGCAATACGCTTTTAGAAATGTGATGTCGTCTGCCATTGGGAACAACGTGTCAAGTTCACCAAGTCTTTTTAAATGCTCTGTCGCTATGAGACCACAAATAATGACGTGAATGCCGGCTTTGACATATTCGCGAATAATTGGAAGTAGATCGGAGTACCAATGGCCTTCATCAATTCCTATGACGTCGTAGCCAGTTAGTTTGGAAGAACTCGGAAGGTTGGTGATTAACTTCGCAGGTAAACTGTCTGATCCGACGACAATGGTCTGACGATGTGTGGAGAACGCGTGGTCAGTTCGCCTAGTGTCGCCTGTGTTGTTCATGTAGAGGACTTTGAGCCCTGATTTACTTAACGTGACTAACCTACGAAGAGTCTCTGTTGTTTTTCCTGCAAACATGGGACCAATCACGATTTCTAGTTTACCGAGTTTCTTCATGATTACTATACCTCCAGAGAAATGCTCTCCTGTTGCGGCAACTGTTGCTCGTTGTTAAATATCCGCTGAAGCTCCAAGTTTTTAAGATGAGACCTCGAGCTCTCGTGTCTTGAGCGATGCATTGGGTTGTTGGTAACCACACCACATGGGTAACAATTGTACGACGCGCCGCCGTGCGCAAAATCCAGGTGAGTGTGTGAGAGTATGTGACTCATAATATCGCCCGCACCCACTATTTCATTACACCCCACCCTACAAACGTTGACGTCACAGTTTGCGGCGAGCTCTAGCCACGCTTTGGCTTTGGTTGAGCATGGTTTCCATAGAAGGGTCGCCAAGAACACTTCGAGGTAGTTACCGAGTAGTGTAGCGGCGGACTCGCAAGGGTTGCTCAAGTAGTGGCTACTTGCTAACGTAAGACGTTTGAATGGTGAGTAACACCACACAGGGATCATCTTGGCTAGTTCGTTAACCATCCTGTTGGCTCTAACTTCATCAAGCCCGACCCAAGCCTCATGAGCGAACTTTGTATAGAGAATCTGGGCACCAAATTGTCTCGACACCTCTTCGTTTTTACGATCGGGGTCGCACAACTTGAAGACTTGCGAGTACCAGTAGGTATGGTACAGGCATAGACCACTTAGTCAGCAGTTTTTAATTTATTCATGCAGAGCTCTGACCCCTATATTTTAGTTTCCAGGGAACCCAGTTGAACCTGTGCGCGCGCATGTTCACCGGAAGAAAATGTCATAAGCGGAATTTCTTTTTCATTGGTTCAAGTGAACATGTTTCATGTGGATAGGAAAACCGTAACAAGTGGACTCTTGTTAGACATTAGTTAAAACGACGGGTTTGCTTATGAAACGGAAGATTATTAACTATAGCATTCCTTCAAAATTTCTTTAACGATGTCTTTTAACTTGTCCATGGATGATGGTGTGATTTAAGGGAAACGTTTGAAATGTTACTCTAAAAAGATCGTATCCAACATTTGTATATTGGTACATTCATGAACGTACAATAAGCCGACGGGGCTTGAGTTGTTAAAGTATACATAGACTAGAAAATATTGTTTTGTACGGATAATAGAGAAAGTCTTCAAAGTTAGCCTCTTACAATGTTTTAACGTTTTCAAGTTTAACGTTGAAATAAAGAACACGTTTGATGTGATATTTATTTTGCTAAGCAATAATAAAGAGTAAACTAATCTTAAGTCACAGAAAAATGACGAAGTGTGAAACGTATAATGTTGTCAGTGAAATAAATCAATTAACTCATTCTGGTGACTTTTGAAATGGGATGTTAAAGGCAGTACGACTGTTTGGTGTCCATCGAAGGAAGATCTGGTTGTGTATTGACCGAAGCAGAGTTCACCGAAGCGTTTGTGAATAATTTACACGGCCTTGTCATTGAAAATCAATTAACGCGGACAATTCACTTGCACCGCGAAATGAATGATAAGAAACGTAAGATTTCGTGTTTATTACAAACTAGTAGAATAGAATACTGTCTTAACGTATCTCCCTTTACGAAATGACTTCAGTGAGATGAAGTATTATCAAGACGAACTCTGGCCTTAGTTTCTAATCGTCTGGTGTTATTTTCTCCTGGTTGTTTGTGAGAAGATCAATTGTAAATTGCATTCATAATCAACGAGAGATTTAAAATGTTTTCTACTGACATTTGTGAATGTAGTGCGGGAAAAACGTGTGTTGGTAGAAAATTATCAATGTTCACAACATTAAATATATTGGTCGAGTTTTATTAGACAAAAGGATTATTATGTTTTGGGTGACATTACATCTAGAGACAAAGGTATCCATACATTAAACTTTGCCCTTTTCTTTTCGTGTTGATTGGTTGCGGAGGAAATAGGTCTTGACCCAAACCGTAATAGCTAAGGGTGATCAAAACGATTATTAAATATTCACATAGTCATAGCGTAATAAAAAACCTCATAATAAAAACACTTCGTAATAAAAACAAAGTGTGAAACGTAATTGTGTCGATGAAAATCGACTAACTAGTTTTCCCCCTTCAAGCAACGTTTAATTCAATAAACATTCGACTTGTCTTGTGTAAATGGTAAGTGTTTTCGTCGTTCACATCGTTGGGATAATTGTAAATAATCTGCAAAATCAATTTGTCTATCAATGGACTAAAGCATACATGTCGAGATTGGAGAATATTGTTCAGCATGAAAATATATATGGAACTTTTTCAAAATCATTTCCTGAGTGTGTCCATGATGTAACAATCTAAAACAATGTTGAGATAAAATGTTAAAATATTAACCGATTTAGTTTGATACACGACATGTTTGTATTACGCAAATATAATGTAAAACGTTGACAGGAAATTAATTAGATGTTTGTTATATTTGTTCATGCGATTTTCCTGTTTTGCATGTGTAAAATGTTTTGCTCATTCGCGTTTTGTTCAATTGTTTAACTTATATTACACATTTTTGCCAATTTATTCCTCAATTTTGCTCGTTTTTGTTCATGTTTCAGTCAAATTTACTGGTTTTTGTTGACGTTTTACACTTTTTTTTGCTCATTTTACGCTCAAGTTGACACATTTGTCAGTTACTCATTTTGCCTTAATTTTGCTCATTTTCCCATCAATTTTAAACATTTGGAACTAATTTCTGCTCATCTTGCCACATCATCATTGCTCACTTATGTGCATTTTGGTTATTCCCACTCATTACTGTGTACATGTGTAGCTATATCACTTGGCATTTCTACGCGTTTTCGCTCATACTTCATGTTTCGATTGAACATGGACACCTCGAAACATAAATAATGCGTTAATTCTGAAAGTTATGTCAATTTGTCACAAATTTAACTGTATGTGAATTTATCTTGTATCTAAACTTTCATTCAGTTTTCTCACATTTTCGCGAAAAAGAATAGGAATCAGAACAATGATCAACAGATTTAAAAGTCATAATTCATGAATGGATTTTAGAGATGTTAGGAATTATGATTTGCTCACTCGCGTTTTGTTCAATTGTTTGCATTTCTCATGTTTAACTTAATATTACACATTTTTGCTAATTATTCGCGCTACTGTAGTGGCACTGTTATTAGTCATTATTTTTGGGGTTCCACAAATCTGCAAAATTGTTCAATAAGTTATCGTCAGGCTTTTTCGAACCGTGAGGTATGTTGCAGGTCAATAGCCAATAGTTATTTATTTTCGACAGTTTGGTTTTGGTCGAGATGTTCTCTGATTCACAAAACCTACAAACATCTCGCCCAAAGGTAAAGCTGGTCCAAAAGAAAGAACTCACAGAACCGTGGACGAAACGTCAACATGCTCACAGTTTCACAGAGCCTAAGCGAATCAAAGCGATTTCGGACTTTCCTTTTATTGTCAATGAATCGCTGTCGGAAAAGCATTTGCGAGACCTACAAACCCGCAAACCATTGCAAAGTCTCCAAGATGAGAGAAACACAGATGACAGATCAATAATGAAGGCGGAAATATGGACAGCTTCCGAAGGACAGGGAAATAATTTACGCTGTGTTGACATTTATCTCGTGTAACTCCGTAATATTTATCATTATGAAACGTATTTTTGTCCGATTTAAATCAATTCTATATCGAAATGATCACTTGAATCTGGCGAATCGAACGCTGTAGGTTTCGTCTACCTAAAATGTGAAGATCAGATGTTATATGAGAAAATGCGTAAGCGATTAAAGTACCCAAAATTCGTTTTTAAATTGAAAGGACATGGCTTCAAGATCTATTCGACGTTTGCCCGGTGATTCAATGCTTTTATGCCCATTAAACCGATGTAATTTCGTAACAGAGATGTTTCGTATACCTTGCCGTTGATTTTTATATAAGTTTTGATACGTGAAGGCCTTCAATCGAACAGATATTAAAAAATAGAATTGCCATGTTTAGTGTTTACATTAAGACTTTCGTCTGCGTTGTCAGGCGTTCTGCATTGGGGGCGCCCAACTCTATACGTAACTACATTGCTTCTTAAAGTTTCCCACTTCTTTAAACGAGCGCTGCACAATGCCTTCAATACCTGATCACAGAAATAAGTAGCCCGAGTAAGCATCTGGACAGGCGTCTTGTTTATTCCTTAATTTGCTCATGTTTTTTCTCACTTTTTTCTCATTTTCCCATGTCAACACTTTGAATTAGTGTACAATGACATATTTATTTGGTTTTTCGTTTTTATGTTTAATTGCACTTGGCTAAATGCACTATCCGTGACGGAGGTAATTATGTGCACGCATGCTTGGACCAGAATAAACGTGTTTTGGCGAAAGAGAAGAGTGAAGCACATAGTCTGAAAATGATTAAGTGATTGAAGGTGAATAACCGATTTAGAATTCTCACAATGTAGTTCAAACGTTATTATACTTTTATAAAAGTGTTTGCATTTAATTGTTGCAATGTTGGATGCAGATTGCAGTTCCAAGTAACAGTTTTTAATCAAAATGTGCGTAAATTTGAAATGTTGATTAATAAAATATTTTACGAATTTACGATTTTTTGGTGTTTTGTATGCTATCACAAAGTTTACTTACTATATTATAGAATACAATCAAGAGAGAAAGTCTAAAAAAGAGGATGCATTTTGAACATATGCTTTTTCAACAAAGTAAAATTTACAAAATACGAATTTCGAAAAGTGTAATATTATAACAGAAACGTTTGATCAAACGTTCAGCAAGTTGAGAGTGATAATATGTTTGCGAAATATTATAGAGTGCGAAAATGTGATTCTTTTTTTCGCTGGTACACATGTATGTGCACGTTTTTGCTCATTTAGTTGGTGAGTTTTTCATCACATTTACTCTCCTTTTTAAAGTTGCAATAATATTTAACGTCGGAATGTGTATCATTTTTTTCGCTGGTTCTTGAATGGTTAAACAACATCGTCGGTATTATTGACATGGATGGTTTCAATATTTGCAAAAAGTTTCATTGCAAAGAACTAGTGGTCTTTTACGAATTGGAGAGGATGAAGCTTCTTCATTTTTTCTTCGACGTTGGAAAAACGTGCATGGGCGATTTGTCGGAGAAAGACTGGTTTATCTGCAAATGGGTGCAAACCAATATTCACCATTTACATTGAGTGTTTGGAGAACATAATCGAACAGTTATAATCGAACATAAATAAGAGGAATGAAAATTCGAGAGACATGTGGGAATCACAATAAGGTGAACGCATTTTAATCACTGTTCAAAGTAGAAGTTGAAGCTTTTGGAAGATGGTTAGAAGAAACAACCGAGATAGCTTACACGCAATCATGCAAGATTACAAAACGTTTTTTTTACGCGAACCAAAAGCTAAAAAAAAATGGTACAATGAAATTCCTGGATTGACTTGTACTTTGATATGCAGCGTGAAAAAATGTTTGCAATGTTTCTCTGTAGACAAATTTAAAACTAGAACATCAAAAAACAACTAACAACATTAAAATACATTTTTTTTATTTACGCTGTCATAACAACAATTTGGAGGGCCCTTCCAATTGGTGAAATGCCGGGATTACTATGCTATACTTTTCGTGTTCCGTAGTCTCTATTATTGTCGTGTATCCATAACAAAATGGATGGCATCTTGTTCGGTCCATGCAGATGTGAGGTTGGGATATAAATACTCTTCATGTTGGAACGCGTAAAAGTCATCTTGTTTGAAATCCAGTTGCCGAATGAGAGCTGCTTGCTCCTGCTCTTCATTAAACACGAACATTTCCTCCAAGAACTCCAACTCCTCATGAGTATTACAATCCTCGATTACTAATTTCAAATCCATTTTCTACAGGTGAATCAGTATAGAGTTGGATAAAAAGACGTATCGATACCACAATTAAAAGCAAACTTACCATGAACTTGTTTGCTATGACGGCCACAACGTATCAATAGGTGTCTGTGTTCAACAATGAAATACGTATGAGCGGAGATGCGTATAAATGTCAAGTGAAAAAGAGACACATGCGCAGTAAATGCCAAACATTCGCATAAATTGCAATGAATGTGAAAAGATGTATAAATGAGTTACAAATGTATAAAAAATCATTCACAGGTTGTGACATATGGTGTGTTGTATGCATGGTTCAGAATAAAAACCTGCATGTTATAACAATCGGCTAAACTGGGATGGAACAAATACAATTGGTGCGATTGAAATAGACAAATTACATGCGTCAGACGGGACTTTCGGTCCCTTCAGGGACTAAAAAAGTCCCTGAACAGGGACACTTTTTATGTTGATGCAGTAACAGAGTGCACCAGTTCTACATCATGCCGCGAAAGCGAAAGGACTGTCCAATTTGCGGGAAAAAAAGTCTACTTAAATTGTCCAACCATTTGGCCGACTTTCATCATCTCTCATCCAAAGACAGACAACCTTATCTCATTCGAGCCACATCTACTCCATTAGTATCTCTAGAAACACTTCTGGAAGGTGTGTTTTATAGACTTGAACGGACACAGAAACAAGAGACACCCCCTCTTCTCACTAAATTAATAAACTGCACCAATGGGAATATGGGCATCCTCAGACGTTCGGATATAACTGATGACAAGAAAAAAAAGTTATACAATGCAAATTATATCAAAGATCAAATTGCTTCCTCGCCAGGAGACGCAGGGCAACAGGTTTATATTAAGGAAAAAAACGTTGGGACAAATTCAAAAACATTGGCTAAAAGTTGGGAACGTTTTTAGACCATATATTTAAATATTCAAGTCATCAAATAAAATGTTTTCTTTACTGGAGCGGGAATGAGTAAAGATTGAAACGGAAGGCGATCTGAGAGAACATTGTTGGAGCATGGATGAGCATGATTAACGTTGGTTGACCCATGCAGCGCGAGCGATTTCAATGATCGATCGTGAACATATTTGGCGCAGTATCGTGGAAGTTTGCAAGATTTTAAAATACCCCAAACCATCAAATGCATCATGCAGGCATTATTTCGAGACTTTGTTTATCATCGTCTATATGGGCCAAGATGTATTCTGAAACAGAAAGAACTATGAGACAGTTTTAATCGCTTAATGGACTATGTAACGTGTGCCTGTAAGTTAAAGTATTACCAACCAACTGTGTAATTTACTTTTGAATTAATAAAAAATCTTTTTGAAAACCCTAGAATGTTTGGTTGCTTGATTTAACCTTACAGGCAGTGAGGACAGATATACAATTGATATGTTACCTGATTTAATATTATTAAAGCGAAACAGCATCCCGATGACCACCGGTCTACGAGCTTATAAATTTCGACGGTGAAAAACTTCAGGGGAAGTTTAAATCATGTCGATTTAGTTTTACACGTTGTTTGTATTGCGTAAAGGTAAACGTTGACAGGAAATAGATAAGATTGATAAGATAGATAAAAAGACATTGTGAAATGTGCTTATACCAAGTGACGATAAAATGGTTTGTTTTGGTACTGATCTTAACCTATGCACACGTTACTTAAGAAAAAGGAAGGTATCAAAAAAAAATGATTTGATAAAAAAGAAAACATTTTATTTGATGACTTGAATATTTAAATATATGGTCTAAAAACGTTCCCAACTTTTAGCCAATGTTTTTGAATTTGTCCCAACGTTTTTTTCCTTAATATAAACCTGTTGCCCTGCGTCTCCTGGCGAGGAAGCAATTTGATCTTTGATATAATTTGCATTGTATAACTTTTTTTTCTTGTCATCAGTTATATCCGAACGTCTGAGGATGCCCATATTCCCATTGGTGCAGTTTATTAATTTAGTGAGAAGAGGGGGTGTCTCTTGTTTCTGTGTCCGTTCAAGTCTATAAAACACACCTTCCAGAAGTGTTTCTAGAGATACTAATGGAGTAGATGTGGCTCGAATGAGATAAGGTTGTCTGTCTTTGGATGAGAGATGATGAAAGTCGGCCAAATGGTTGGACAATTTAAGTAGACTTTTTTTACCGCAAATTGGACAGTCCTTTCGCTTTCGCGGCATGATGTAGAACTGGTGCACTCTGTTACTGCATCAACATAAAAAGTGTCCCTGTTCAGGGACTTTTTTAGTCCCTGAAGGGACCGAAAGTCCCGTCTGACGCATGTAATTTGTCTATTTCAATCGCACCAATTGTATTTGTTCCATCCCAGTTTAGCCGATTGTTATAACATGCAGGTTTTTATTCTGAACCATGCATACAACACACCATATGTCACAACCTGTGAATGATTTTTTATACATTTGTAACTCATTTATACATCTTTTCACATTCATTGCAATTTATGCGAATGTTTGGCATTTACTGCGCATGTGTCTCTTTTTCACTTGACATTTATACGCATCTCCGCTCATACGTATTTCATTGTTGAACACAGACACCTATTGATACGTTGTGGCCGTCATAGCAAACAAGTTCATGGTAAGTTTGCTTTTAATTGTGGTATCGATACGTCTTTTTATCCAACTCTATACTGATTCACCTGTAGAAAATGGATTTGAAATTAGTAATCGAGGATTGTAATACTCATGAGGAGTTGGAGTTCTTGGAGGAAATGTTCGTGTTTAATGAAGAGCAGGAGCAAGCAGCTCTCATTCGGCAACTGGATTTCAAACAAGATGACTTTTACGCGTTCCAACATGAAGAGTATTTATATCCCAACCTCACATCTGCATGGACCGAACAAGATGCCATCCATTTTGTTATGGATACACGACAATAATAGAGACTACGGAACACGAAAAGTATAGCATAGTAATCCCGGCATTTCACCAATTGGAAGGGCCCTCCAAATTGTTGTTATGACAGCGTAAATAAAAAAAATGTATTTTAATGTTGTTAGTTGTTTTTTGATGTTCTAGTTTTAAATTTGTCTACAGAGAAACATTGCAAACATTTTTTCACGCTGCATATCAAAGTACAAGTCAATCCAGGAATTTCATTGTACCATTTTTTTTAGCTTTTGGTTCGCGTAAAAAAAACGTTTTGTAATCTTGCATGATTGCGTGTAAGCTATCTCGGTTGTTTCTTCTAACCATCTTCCAAAAGCTTCAACTTCTACTTTGAACAGTGATTAAAATGCGTTCACCTTATTGTGATTCCCACATGTCTCTCGAATTTTCATTCCTCTTATTTATGTTCGATTATAACTGTTCGATTATGTTCTCCAAACACTCAATGTAAATGGTGAATATTGGTTTGCACCCATTTGCAGATAAACCAGTCTTTCTCCGACAAATCGCCCATGCACGTTTTTCCAACGTCGAAGAAAAAATGAAGAAGCTTCATCCTCTCCAATTCGTAAAAGACCACTAGTTCTTTGCAATGAAACTTTTTGCAAATATTGAAACCATCCATGTCAATAATACCGACGATGTTGTTTAACCATTCAAGAACCAGCGAAAAAAATGATACACATTCCGACGTTAAATATTATTGCAACTTTAAAAAGGAGAGTAAATGTGATGAAAAACTCTCCAACTAAATGAGCAAAAACGTGCACATACATGTGTACCAGCGAAAAAAGAATCACATTTTCGCACTCTATAATATTTCGCAAACATATTATCACTCTCAACTTGCTGAACGTTTGATCAAACGTTTCTGTTATAATATTACACTTTTCGAAATTCGTATTTTGTAAATTTTACTTTGTTGAAAAAGCATATGTTCAAAATGCATCCTCTTTTTTAGACTTTCTCTCTTGATTGTATTCTATAATATAGTAAGTAAACTTTGTGATAGCATACAAAACACCAAAAAATCGTAAATTCGTAAAATATTTTATTAATCAACATTTCAAATTTACGCACATTTTGATTAAAAACTGTTACTTGGAACTGCAATCTGCATCCAACATTGCAACAATTAAATGCAAACACTTTTATAAAAGTATAATAACGTTTTGAACTACATTGTGAGAATTCTAAATCGGTTATTCACCTTCAATCACTTAATCATTTTCAGACTATGTGCTTCACTCTTCTCTTTCGCCAAAACACGTTTATTCTGGTCCAAGCATGCGTGCACATAATTACCTCCGTCACGGATAGTGCATTTAGCCAAGTGCAATTAAACATAAAAACGAAAAACCAAATAAATATGTCATTGTACACTAATTCAAAGTGTTGACATGGGAAAATGAGAAAAAAGTGAGAAAAAACATGAGCAAATTAAGGAATAAACAAGACGCCTGTCCAGATGCTTACTCGGGCTACTTATTTCTGTAATCAGGTATTGAAGGCATTGTGCAGCGCTCGTTTAAAGAAGTGGGAAACTTTAAGAAGCAATGTAGTTACGTATAGAGTTGGGCGCCCCCAATGCAGAACGCCTGACAACGCAGACGAAAGTCTTAATGTAAACACTAAACATGGCAATTCTATTTTTTAATATCTGTTCGATTGAAGGCCTTCACGTATCAAAACTTATATAAAAATCAACGGCAAGGTATACGAAACATCTCTGTTACGAAATTACATCGGTTTAATGGGCATAAAAGCATTGAATCACCGGGCAAACGTCGAATAGATCTTGAAGCCATGTCCTTTCAATTTAAAAACGAATTTTGGGTACATCTGATCTTCACATTTTAGGTAGACGAAACCTACAGCGTTCGATTCGCCAGATTCAAGTGATCATTTCGATATAGAATTGATTTAAATCGGACAAAAATACGTTTCATAATGATAAATATTACGGAGTTACACGAGATAAATGTCAACACAGCGTAAATTATTTCCCTGTCCTTCGGAAGCTGTCCATATTTCCGCCTTCATTATTGATCTGTCATCTGTGTTTCTCTCATCTTGGAGACTTTGCAATGGTTTGCGGGTTTGTAGGTCTCGCAAATGCTTTTCCGACAGCGATTCATTGACAATAAAAGGAAAGTCCGAAATCGCTTTGATTCGCTTAGGCTCTGTGAAACTGTGAGCATGTTGACGTTTCGTCCACGGTTCTGTGAGTTCTTTCTTTTGGACCAGCTTTACCTTTGGGCGAGATGTTTGTAGGTTTTGTGAATCAGAGAACATCTCGACCAAAACCAAACTGTCGAAAATAAATAACTATTGGCTATTGACCTGCAACATACCTCACGGTTCGAAAAAGCCTGACGATAACTTATTGAACAATTTTGCAGATTTGTGGAACCCCAAAAATAATGACTAATAACAGTGCCACTACAGTAGCGCGAATAATTAGCAAAAATGTGTAATATTAAGTTAAACATGAGAAATGCAAACAATTGAACAAAACGCGAGTGAGCAAATCATAATTCCTAACATCTCTAAAATCCATTCATGAATTATGACTTTTAAATCTGTTGATCATTGTTCTGATTCCTATTCTTTTTCGCGAAAATGTGAGAAAACTGAATGAAAGTTTAGATACAAGATAAATTCACATACAGTTAAATTTGTGACAAATTGACATAACTTTCAGAATTAACGCATTATTTATGTTTCGAGGTGTCCATGTTCAATCGAAACATGAAGTATGAGCGAAAACGCGTAGAAATGCCAAGTGATATAGCTACACATGTACACAGTAATGAGTGGGAATAACCAAAATGCACATAAGTGAGCAATGATGATGTGGCAAGATGAGCAGAAATTAGTTCCAAATGTTTAAAATTGATGGGAAAATGAGCAAAATTAAGGCAAAATGAGTAACTGACAAATGTGTCAACTTGAGCGTAAAATGAGCAAAAAAAAGTGTAAAACGTCAACAAAAACCAGTAAATTTGACTGAAACATGAACAAAAACGAGCAAAATTGAGGAATAAATTGGCAAAAATGTGTAATATAAGTTAAACAATTGAACAAAACGCGAATGAGCAAAACATTTTACACATGCAAAACAGGAAAATCGCATGAACAAATATAACAAACATCTAATTAATTTCCTGTCAACGTTTACATTATATTTGCGTAATACAAACATGTCGTGTATCAAACTAAATCGGTTAATATTTTAACATTTTATCTCAACATTGTTTTAGATTGTTACATCATGGACACACTCAGGAAATGATTTTGAAAAAGTTCCATATATATTTTCATGCTGAACAATATTCTCCAATCTCGACATGTATGCTTTAGTCCATTGATAGACAAATTGATTTTGCAGATTATTTACAATTATCCCAACGATGTGAACGACGAAAACACTTACCATTTACACAAGACAAGTCGAATGTTTATTGAATTAAACGTTGCTTGAAGGGGGAAAACTAGTTAGTCGATTTTCATCGACACAATTACGTTTCACACTTTGTTTTTATTACGAAGTGTTTTTATTATGAGGTTTTTTATTACGCTATGACTATGTGAATATTTAATAATCGTTTTGATCACCCTTAGCTATTACGGTTTGGGTCAAGACCTATTTCCTCCGCAACCAATCAACACGAAAAGAAAAGGGCAAAGTTTAATGTATGGATACCTTTGTCTCTAGATGTAATGTCACCCAAAACATAATAATCCTTTTGTCTAATAAAACTCGACCAATATATTTAATGTTGTGAACATTGATAATTTTCTACCAACACACGTTTTCCCGCACTACATTCACAAATGTCAGTAGAAAACATTTTAAATCTCTCGTTGATTATGAATGCAATTTACAATTGATCTTCTCACAAACAACCAGGAGAAAATAACACCAGACGATTAGAAACTAAGGCCAGAGTTCGTCTTGATAATACTTCATCTCACTGAAGTCATTTCGTAAAGGGAGATACGTTAAGACAGTATTCTATTCTACTAGTTTGTAATAAACACGAAATCTTACGTTTCTTATCATTCATTTCGCGGTGCAAGTGAATTGTCCGCGTTAATTGATTTTCAATGACAAGGCCGTGTAAATTATTCACAAACGCTTCGGTGAACTCTGCTTCGGTCAATACACAACCAGATCTTCCTTCGATGGACACCAAACAGTCGTACTGCCTTTAACATCCCATTTCAAAAGTCACCAGAATGAGTTAATTGATTTATTTCACTGACAACATTATACGTTTCACACTTCGTCATTTTTTCTGTGACTTAAGATTAGTTTACTCTTTATTATTGCTTAGCAAAATAAATATCACATCAAACGTGTTCTTTATTTCAACGTTAAACTTGAAAACGTTAAAACATTGTAAGAGGCTAACTTTGAAGACTTTCTCTATTATCCGTACAAAACAATATTTTCTAGTCTATGTATACTTTAACAACTCAAGCCCCGTCGGCTTATTGTACGTTCATGAATGTACCAATATACAAATGTTGGATACGATCTTTTTAGAGTAACATTTCAAACGTTTCCCATAAATCACACCATCATCCATGGACAAGTTAAAAGACATCGTTAAAGAAATTTTGAAGGAATGCTATAGTTAATAATCTTCCGTTTCATAAGCAAACCCGTCGTTTTAACTAATGTCTAACAAGAGTCCACTTGTTACGGTTTTCCTATCCACATGAAACATGTTCACTTGAACCAATGAAAAAGAAATTCCGCTTATGACATTTTCTTCCGGTGAACATGCGCGCGCACAGGTTCAACTGGGTTCCCTGGAAACTAAAATATAGGGGTCAGAGCTCTGCATGAATAAATTAAAAAATGCTGACTAAGTGGTCTATGCCTGTACCATACCTACTAGTACCCTTTTAAGACGTTGGGTCCAGAGGCGCCTTGTGGGGTAGACGCATCGACAAAGGACATTCTCCGCATTGCGTCGATCTCCTCTTCTTGGCGGGCTTGGTCTTGAGTCATCTCTTCTGCGATGTCTTGGACTTGAGTCATTATGTTATACCCCCAGAAAAAATCCTAATTTTTAGTGCGTTTGGTCTGGAACTGTGAGATACCTGTGAGGTCAACTGTGAGATACCTGTGAGGTCAACTGTGAGTAAGATAACACGTGATAGTGTATTAGATGGTTGAAGACTCACGGACGGCTGTTGACGCTAAGATCACGGCTGATGTGAAAAGTGTTAAGGTGAAGGACCCAAAGCGTGTCGCCGCTGGTAAAAAGTTGGCTGAGATATCGAAAGCTGCGAAAGAAAAGAAAATGCGTGAAATGATAGTCAACGAAGAACAGGGTGGCGAGTGGAGCTATGGTTACATTGTTGGAACACTTGGTGTAATCATTGCCGCTGCTTCGCTATGGTACACAATTAGCAGTGAAAAAGAACCTGTGAGTACTGCACCAGCACCTGCGTCAGAGAACCACAAAACTCGCCGTCCAGCGTTAGACACATTTGATTCTTGAACAAAACACACGACAATGTATATATGACTGCGATCGATCGAAAAGAACTTATGAACGAATTGTACGATGCGCTACTTGTCACGACTGGTGCTGTGGCAGTGAGTATGATTTCTAAAAAGGCTTTGGGAGAACCATTGGGAACACCAGAGACTGTGAAAGGTACAGTGAAACTTGCTGCGGCTGTTGGTGCAGGAACGCTGCTAGTAAAGTGGGTGCAATCGAAAAAGTGGATACCGACAGACCCATTCAAATCAACGTAAGTTAATGGTGAGTGTTGTGGCTGGAGGGATTTTTAATGCAGTGGCTTTTGCAGGCGCTGGCTTTATGTTTTCGAAATTTAATCACTCAGGCTATGAAGCTGAGATGAAGAGGCACAACCATGCGTTGGAACAGTTAGCCAGTGCGAAAGAAGTGTGGTATGAAAATGAGGTCGCCAAGAAAGATAAGATCCAGCGTTTGCGACAACGGCTCTCTGATGCTAATGCTGACATCAATGACACAAACCACGCGTTGGAAGAACTTAGAAGCGTAATGACCATTCAGTACAGCGGACGAGTGTTCACTGACCTCCCGAAGATTGCGGATTACTACCAACCGAGTGCGGAAATGAAGGATTACCAATTGTTGTTTGTTGGTGCGTTAGGTTTGGGTAGTGGAATAGTAGTGTGGGTGCTAACTCAATAAAAAATGTTGGAGTAGTATAAGAGTGATGGACAAACTTATGAGGCAGATGAGCTACGGCTACACAATTGACGAAATCGCGAGTGAGACGCAAACTGAGTGTGGAGACACCTTCAGAATTTACTACTGCTCGGATTGTGACGTTGTGAAAAACATGACTGACTGCGGTGGGTACGCGTGTCCAAAGTGTGGCGACATCGAATGGGGTTACACTCAGAGTTACAGCGACATGAGACTCACGCGATTAAAAAGCGTTCACAAACGGTCTTGGTGGATGGGGAGGAGACTGCGGAACGTTGTGAAGGGTGAGCACCTTGAGTTGATAAAAGAGGACTTCCTGAAAGTTGTCAATGTGCTGCACTCATGCAATTTGATCAAGGGTAGAAATGTCAGCAGATATGGATACTACATTATTAGGTTAGTAGTATAGCAAGTAGGGCTGCAAGCCCAATCGACTTCAAACGTGAATATAAACACCAAAACATCACCAAATTTTGCCAAATCGCGATTCGACAAATTTGACGATGTTTTGGTGTTTATATTCACGTTTGAAGTCGAATAAGCTCTCAGCCCTACTTGCTATACTACTACAGCGATCGTTAGTCAATCTAGACACCCTTCGCGCGTTTTCTACTAAATTGATGTCAAACACACGCGAGACTAGCGAAACAATACCAAGTTTATACTAAATTTGACACCATTTCAGCCACATTTAAAAAATAGAAAGTGTCGTTTCAAAATTCTCACAAATTACATTTAGGAAAAAATAGAAAGTGTCATTTCAACATTTTCGCGTGTTAAAAAAATAAAATGTGGTACGAGCCCACTCTCACATATTAAAAAATAGAAAGTGTCATTTCAACATTTTCACAAATTTGTCGAATCGCATTTAAAAAATAGAAAGTGTTGTTTCAACATTTTCACAAATTTGTCAAATCACATTTAAAAAATAATCGTTTCAACATTTTCACAAATTTGTCAAATCACATTTAAAAAATAGAAAGTGTCGTTTCAACATTTTCACAAATTTGTCAAATCACATTTAAAAAATAGTCGTTTAAACATTTTTACAAATTTATGTGTCGTAAAAGTGTCTCACGCGTGATAAAATTGCCACCTGTTATGCAAAATAGGTTATTGCCACCTGTTAATAATAGATTAGTCCGTTTGTTCACTATTTTCAGCGTTTGTCGCCTCGCCTCTCACTTCAATGTTTTTGTGACCATACGCGTAGGAGTCAATACCATTTTCTAAAAGGTATCGTTTGTCGTCAAAGCAGGATAGCGACACTTTATTAATTTCGTAACTACCGAGCTGATGTTTGACACTTCTAATGGTCTTCATTGTGTGTCGCAATTGTTTCTGCTCAAGTAGCACACTTTTGTAGTCTTCGTGTCTGATCACTTTTTTAATTATATTCTTTCTAATACCTTTAGCGGTTTTCCCGCCGCCTCCACCCTCTTTCAAATAGCTGTACATTTTACTGCGCAACCCGACGAACTCAATAATTGGCGTTCCAGCGCACTCGTCTTTCATCTTCCCAATAACTTTCTTATTCTCTCTAAAAAAGAATGGGCTGTCTGCAGGATAGTCGCTATTGTCGAACTTTTCGCACTCCATCATAAAGTCGGAATAAACGTCGTCAGTTTTGATTGAGTACAACAGACTGTCAGTGTCAGTGAAGTGCAATCTACAGGTGTCGCTAGAGTACTTTTTCATAATATAATTGTAGTGAAAATTGTACATCAGCGTTTTACTCAAGTCTAGTATGCACATACCCACATATGCAGGTCTATTTAGTGTCAACGTTTCTTTAACTTTGTGGACAGCGACTAAGTTCTCGCTAAATATTTTGCAAGACACGAACGTCGGCTTCGAGACAAGCTTTTCTAATTTCTTCGCAGTGGTCACTAATCTTACGTCCACACGCTTCCTCAAGTTTTCCATCGTTTTTCCGAACACACTGTTGTTCATCAACTTGAAGAAGTCCTTCTCAAAAGCGTTCTTAGCCGCAGTTCTTTTGACTGTGTTAAAGTCAATGTACTTGCCTAGCCACTTGGACTGGTCAAACTGCAGGACCCTGTGAATCTTATTGATTTTTAATCCAAGATCCATGTACAACTGCAGATTTCCGTAGTGACACACATACTTTTTTTTGTCCATCAAATTAGTCACCAGCTTCTTCACACCACCAACACTCACGTTAAACTTATTTTTGATTTTCGTGCAGTACTCCGACAACATGTCAACGGTTATCTCCATCTTCTCGGGAGCCAACGGGTAATCGTTGTGTAGGTCATGCAAATGGGCTGGGTACTCCAAGTCGACCTCGAGCAGTAAACCTTTTTTACTATTGTTGTGATAGTCGTGCAGATTAACTTTTTCTATTTCTTTCTCAGTCAACCACTTGAAGCCGCCCGTGGGTAGACTTCGACTCATTGCCCATCCATACAAGTTGTTGGCGTCAAGGTACGTCAAATACTTCGACTCTTGCTCTTTGTCATACCCTTCCATGTACTTATTATTCGCCACGCCATGTCTGTTGCATATGTAGCTCACACCACCACGCATACCTAGTTCTACGAACTGGAACATGTCGATGTCGGACAATAACTCAAGCTCCACTCCAGTCATCTTCAGCATAGCATCCCAAGCCAACCCAGGCGATGTGAAATAATGGCAAGGGTCTAGTTTATACTCACGGTGACATGTCTTTCTAAAGTTCTCAAAAACGTCGGCAAGCAAGAGCACATCGCTTTTTAAATACAGGTCGTGATACCCACCCATATTTTCAACGTCGAAGTAGTCCCACACATCGCAAGCGCGCTCATGCATTTCTTCCGTAATATCTTCATCATTCAGAATATTGTAGAAGTCCTTTTTGGAGGGTAGCTCGCATTCATCAAATTTATCAAAGGAGTCCATATAATCATAGGGATAGACCCCCTTTCTTGTCATTAGTGCCAACCCCTCATCACGAAACACTTCTGACGTGTATTTGAAAGCGTCCCTTGGTAGGTTCCTCGCCAAGTTGTCTAGACCACTACTCATGAACTGAAAGCTGTCCAAGAATACCAAGTTTTTTCCAAGCATGAACGCCATGTACTTCTCCATGTTGTTCGGTATCACGTTTATGTCTTGACCAAACTTGCCAATCTCCTGCATGATGAAATGGCTATCGTAGCCGCGTAAGTTATGAAAGATCACAGGAATTTTGTCAGTCAACTTAAAGTTCACGTTACACTGACGATGTGCAGACCCTCTGTACTTACCTGACACGTGACAGTGGTCTCTCACTCTAACGTCAGCACCAGTGTACTCAACACTGCAAATATGACAACTTTTAGCCTCGTCAAAGTTCTTCTTATCGGCATCAGTCAGTATCATTTCTTTGTTAAAGTGACTCTCAGATGTCTCTTTACAATATTCGACAATTTCTAACATCTCCCCAATGAACTTGTTGACTGCGTTTTCACCGCGATACACTTTTACTGGCTTACTGTACTCATTGTCATAGCAACAAACCAGTTTATACCCATAGCCGCAGTCAACATGCCTCTGGTAAGCATTTGTGTAGCTACACTCGCTTGATGGTGTCGCTGTGTGCACCTTCTGTGTGATAGCCTCAAAGTCTGCGTACACCACAAATGGTACATTTAATTGTCTGCTAAAATTCTCGTATTTCACTTTCGCACCTTTTTGCGGCATTTTAATAGCTTGCTTCCCATTAATGACCAAACACACTTCAATATGACTTTCAAGCACGTCCGCGCGGGTGAAACACTGCAAACAATACCTGCAAAAGTGCTTTCTCGCCTTATACTTTGTCTGACGGTACATGAATTTGTTAAAATCGCGAATGTACACATAATGCTTGTTGCCCACGTCATTAGTTATCAACAATAGGTCCATATGGTCAGGACACGCCTCCTTAGAAACGTACACAGGGAATGGCTGCAAATTTTCGTACCCAAAAACATTAATGCTAATATCGTTTGCCTTTTCGATCTTGTTGTAGTCTTTGAGTGTGACTGGGAAGTCAATTCCGTCATAATTCAGCTCACCGACATGCCTAGCGTACTTCGACGTTCTATCGGAGTGTTTTCCAACAGGAAACTTATGCGCTAGGTGGCACCATCTAAAGCACTCGTTGTCATCATCGTTATTTACATTTATCAGACCCTTCATACTGTTGCGCAGCTCCTTTGGCAACGCAATGTAGCTACTCCCATGCAAAGGTCTGTAAATAGCGACATTGACGTAGTGCGCATCTATTTTGTCGATAGTCCATCCAGACCCCTCAGATAACCACCCAGCTATCCGCGTCAAAATCTGCTCCGACCCGCGATTGGCAACACCCTCGATGTCATGCTCGTTAATGACGACGAACGTTTCGCTGTTAAAGTAGGAAGTTTTGTACGTGGTCTTATTGAGTTCTAAAACTTTCTCAAAAGTGACCTTGACTGTCTCCACCACTTTCATTCCGTTGGTCTCACCTAGTTCACGTCTCAAAAGGTTAGTGACAGCGCTTCTACTACCATTTACCTGATTGATGTCTCTGTCGTCAATTACCTCGACTCCATAAGACCTTGTGAACCCTCTCAGTGCTCGATCCAACAGATGTGTTGACGGTGTGAGGTCTTGGGCTACAGGTTGTCCCTCTTGATCTCTAAAGAAGCCGTGAACGTTGGTCGCTTCATCTGTTAGTGAATTGACAACGGCTGCACTCGTCTTATGCGCCCGTCTTTTTGTCAGTGGGTTTTTCACAGTCCGACTCATTGGCTTCTATATACTACACTTGTTTTTTTTCCTAAACCACTCGTCGTAATAATTGTCGCCACTTTCGCACCATCCTAGTTTTGGGTACACCACCCCAAACAAATTATCGTCGAACAAGTCTTTCACCTTCCCGTCTTTGAGGTCTGACACCTTCTTGAGTGTCTTGACTCGTCTTCTATGACACAACCTAATAATGTAGTATCCATATCTGCTGACATTTCTACCCTTGATCAAATTGCATGAGTGCAGCACATTGACAACTTTCAAGAAGTCCTCTTTTATCAACTCAAGGTGCTCACCCTTCACAACGTTCCGTAGTCTCCTCCCCATCCACCAAGACCGTTTGTGAACGCTTTTTAGTCGTGTGAGTCTCATGTCGCTGTAACTCTGAATGTAACCCCATTCGATGTCGCCACACTTTGGACACGCGTACCCACCGCAGTCACTTACGTTTTTCACAACGTCACAATCCGAGCAGTAGTAAATTCTGAAGGTGTCTCCACACTCAGTTTGCGTCTCATTCGCGATCTCGTCAATTGTCAAGCCATAACTCATCTGCCTCATAAGTTTGTCCATCACTCTTATACTACTCCAACATTTTTTATTGAGTTAGCACCCACACTACTATTCCACTACCCAAGCCTAGCGCACCAACAAACAACAATTGGTATTCCTTCATTTCCGCACTCGGTTGGTAGTAATCCGCAACCTTCGGGAGGTCAGTGAACACTCGTCCGCTGTACCGTATGGTCATTACGCTTCTAAGTTCTTCCAACGCGTGGTTTGTGTCATTGATGTCAGCATTAGCATCAGAGAGCTGTTGTCGCAAACGCTGGATCTTATCTTTCTTGGCGACCTCATTCTCGTACCACACTTCTTTCGCACTGGCTAACTGCTCCAACGCATGGTTGTGCCTTTTCATCTCAGCTTCATAGCCTGAGTGATTAAATTTCGAAAACATAAAGCCAGCGCCTGCAAAAGCCACTGCATTAAATATCCCTCCAGCCACAACACTCGCCATTAACTTACATTGATTTGAATGGGTCTGTCGGTATCCACTTTTTCGATTGCGCCCATTTTACTAACAGCGTTCCTGCACCAACAGCCGCAGCAAGTTTAACTGTACCTTTCACCGTCTCTGGTGTTCCCAATGGTTCTCCCAAAGCCTTTTTAGAAATCATACTCACTGCCACAGCACCAGTCGTAACAACTAGCGCATCGTACAATTCGTTCATAAGTTCTTTTCGATCGATCGCAGTCATATACATTGTCGTGTGTTTTGTTCAAGAGTCAAATGTGTCTAACGCTGGACGACGAGTTTTGTGGTTCTCTGACGCAGGTGCTGGTGTAGTGCTCACAGGCTCTTTTTCACTGCTAATTGTGTACCATAGCGAAGCACCAGCGATGATTACACCAAGTGTTCCGACAATGTAACCATAGCTCCACTCACTACCCTGTTCTTCGTTGACTATCATTTCACGCATTTTCTTTTCTTTCGCAGCTTTCGATATCTCAGCCAACTTTTTACCAGCGGCGACACGCTTTGGGTCCTTCACCTTAACACTTTTCACATCAGCCGTGATCTTCGTTTCAACAGTCGTCTGTGAGTCTTCAACCATCTAATACACTATCACGTGTTATCTTACTCACAGTTGACCTCACAGGTATCTCACAGTTGACCTCACAGGTATCTCACAGTTCCAGACCAAACGCACTAAAAAAATTAGGATTTTTTCTGGGGGTATAACATAATGACTCAAGTCCAAGACATCGCAGAAGAGATGACTCAAGACCAAGCCCGCCAAGAAGAGGAGATCGACGCAATGCGGAGAATGTCCTTTGTCGATGCGTCTACCCCACAAGGCGCCTCTGGACCCAACGTCTTAAAAGGGTACTCGCAAGTCTTCAAGTTGTGCGACCCCGATCGTAAAAACGAAGAGCTGTCGAGACAATTTGGTGCCCAGATTCTCTATACAAAGTTCGCTCATGAGGCTTGGGTCGGGCTTGATGAAGTTAGAGCCAACAGGATGGTTAACGAACTAGCCAAGATGATCCCTGTGTGGTGTTACTCACCATTCAAACGTCTTACGTTAGCAAGTAGCCACTACTTGAGCAACCCTTGCGAGTCCGCCGCTACACTACTCGGTAACTACCTCGAAGTGTTCTTGGCGACCCTTCTATGGAAACCATGCTCATCCAAAGCCAAAGCGTGGCTAGAGCTCGCCGCAAACTGTGACGTCAACGTTTGTAGGGTGGGGTGTAATGAAATAGTGGGTGCGGGCGATATTATGAGTCACATACTCTCACACACTCACCTGGATTTTGCGCACGGCGGCGCGTCGTACAATTGTTACCCATGTGGTGTGGTCACCAACAACCCAATGCATCGCTCAAGACACGAGAGCTCACAGTCCCACCTCAAAAACTTAGAGCTTCAGCGGATATTTAACAACGAGCAACAGTTGCCGCAACAGGAGAGAACATTTCTCTGGAGGTATAGTAACCATGAAGAAAGTTGGTAAACTAGAAATCGTGATTGGTCCCATGTTTGCAGGAAAAACAACAGAGACTCTCCGCAGGTTAATCACGTTAAGTAAATCAGGGCTCAAAGTCCTCTACATGAACAACACAGGTGACACTAGGCGAACTGACCACGCGTTCTCCACACACCGTCAGACCATTGTTGTTGGATCAGACAGTTTACCTGCGAAGTTAATCACCAACCTTCCAAGTTCTTCCGAGATAGCCGATTATGACGTCATCGGCATTGATGAGGGCCATTGGTACTCTGATCTACTCCCAGTTATTCGCGAATATGTCAAAGCTGGCATTCACGTCATTATTTGTGGTCTCATAGCAACGGAGCGTTTAAAAAGAATTGGTGAGCTCGACACATTGTTCCCAATGGCAGACGACATCACATTTCTAAAAGCGTATTGCGCCGTTTGTCGCGACACTCGCGGAACGACTGTCGAAGCGTCATTCAATTGGAGATACAACCCAGGACCATCGTTTGTTGGTGGTGCTGAGCAATATCGTGCAGTGTGCAGACGTCATCATCCTTCCACACAAAATTAGGGGTGTTCTCGGATACCCCACTTTTTTAAATTTAGACATTGGTCACATGAAGCGTCCAATGTACCGTAGAAACATTTTTTCACACAGTGGTCAGAAGGTTTGTGAAATAAAGAGAGAAAGTTTCGCAGATATTTTTATCGAGTTAAAAAAACGCCTTTAAAAAATGCTAGAGCAGCTGTCGCTTCAGACGTCGTCTCAACAACGAGAACGAGTGCTAATTCGACTTATTACTCGCTGTCTAAAAAGTCTCTTTACAATAGTGTCTCTCGTGGTTACTCAACGCTGATTTATTTTTAAATTTACGAAAACACTGGGAACACTGAAACCCAATGTCAAAGAAATATTTTATCACCGTGGTGATAGCGTCGTCGTACGAGTCACACAACAACGTTAGATAACCAGCGGATTTGTATCTGAGTAGCAGAGAGTCTTGCTCTTTGGACGTCTTACCTGTGCCACCTGGATTCTTGAACTCAATCACGAGCCCGCTGTGCTGTCGGTTTGCATTGGCAATAATCAAGTCAGGTGTCCCACGTTGGTAACCTTTTTTCCACGAATTTACTCTTTTACTTGAAGTGTCTTGATTCTCACCACAAGCGGCTATCAAAATAGCTTCTGGATAATATTTCCTAAGAAAACCAACAACTTTCGTATGAAGGTCGAACTCAGTGATCATTTTAAACTGATTGTGTTTGAGACCAACGTTAGCTAAACCCTTTCTAATGCTTGGTAAGACTTCTGAGTGCACCCACCTTCCAAAGTGTTTCGCACGCTCCATTTTACTCGAGAACGTTAGTGAGTAGACCCCAAGTTCGTTGATAAACGAGGCCTGCTCTATCTTCATTTTACAATCAGGTTCGACGTGGTCGTGTACTGCATCTTTTGGTCTAGCATAACCTAGAGCGCTCGCGACTTCTCTTGCTTTGAACCATATGTCACCGTTGTGATTAGCCATCGTGATTTGGTGACCATCGAATAATTGCACCGAGTTGGTTGCCATTACTATAGCCCCGCAAAAAAAAACTACTCGACATAGGTGTCAGGTTTTTTATAGATCTGGTTTGTTGTGTACCAATGCAGCAGGTGTGTTTTATTAGTCCTCAGTTTTCTACGTCGTCTGAAAAAGCTTCTAATGTTACGAGCCAGTTTTCTAAGCCAACCCATTACATAACTTAGGTCACGTCTCCTACCACTCCCACAGTGTCTGACTCTGGTAACATAATAGGTTTGCCGTAAGTCTTTTTAGACCTCATACCAATCTCAGCGTGGAGCTCGAGAGTAACGTCACCGCGACCAAATGATCCACCAGCTTTGAACATGTGGTCAGTCGTCTTATTTATTTTATATATTTCACGAGGTCTCGAAAAACATGCTCCCATTTACTTTATACCATATTCCTTCATCATTTCTCCACCCATGATTATGATGTCTCGGTTTGTCATGTAGCCACTCACGATTCTCACACCGTAGAATTCTATCAACGATGGGTACGCATAAGGTGCGAGTGGTATTCTTGGTCGATGTATTCCAAAAATCGTTCCATAGGGTGTGCCTATTTTTTTCATATTCGCTATGAAGTCTGAATCGGTTGACTTAACGTTGTTGACCCTGACATGTGAGTTGCTCATTTGCCAGTGTATTGATATCATATGCATTTTACTTATGTCAACACCACTCGGAATAGTGCATATGCTCTCCATTGCTGGGATGCTACCACCATACGCGAGTCCATTAGTCATACCAGTCTTGTACCCTATGAACTTATCCCACTGGCCGTCGTCGTTTGATATAATTGTCTCCCAATTTGATCCAGCGGTGCGAGTAGGTAACCTCACCACAACAAAAATGGAAAGATCACACCATTGCATACTCGGACAGTTAAAATGAAGACCTGACTCAAGTGGGAGTGGTGTTAACACAGGGGATAGAAAACTTTGGCTTACACTGCTGATGCCAACAATAGGACCATAGGTTGGGTTGTTTTGCACTAATTTGCTTGTTTCACCAATGGCTTTCACTTTGTTTGAACCATTGGTGTGAAATTCCACGTTTTTCAAGGCGTGTGTGCTGACGTTGAAGTCGAGCACGACACTATATGACTGACTCTTGAGGTAGCCTGCTAACAATTGCTCTAGAGTTCTTTTGTTTGTCGCATCTGAGTCATCGACTGGGTCTGCTACGTTTTTTATCGCTGAGCCTTGCATGTCTATTATTCCAGACATCCTTCCACCGGTCGCGCTTAATTTAGGATCTTCGTCCAGATGCCTTTTCGTTCTCTTTAGTATTTTATCGTGAGGGTCGTCAGACTCATACCCATAGTTTAGACTCATTACTACTTCAAGGTGTATTTGGTTAGCAGATAGCCAGATACCGCTGAGAACCCTAACACTATCGCCAGCGTTGTCGTGTCTGACTTACTTGTGGCCACTGCTTTTCTCATGGGAGGTGGTGCCGCACTTTCTTGGTAAACTTTTTTAGCCATTAGATTAGTTGGCGCCGTCACATTTTCTTGGTGAGCTTTTTTCTTCACGGTTGTTGGCACTACTAATGAGTGAGTCACCACATTTTCTTGGTGGACTTTTTTAGCCGTAATTGTTGGTGTTGTTGCATTCAAGCTAGTGTTCACCCCAAATCTCATGGACTCTGTAGCAATCTTTAATAAGTTGTTGTACCCAGCGATTTTATTCTTGAGTATCACTAGGTTACTTGGTATTAACCATGTACTTGGCGACACTGCAAGATTTTGGACAACGTTGGTGTCTCTAATCGATTTATTCATGTTGAGAATCCATGTCGACACGTCATAGTTGATAACGCTGTCAGAAAACAACTTGCGGAATTCTTGTTGGGTCTCTAAACTTCCTGCAGAACCACCAACGACTGATACACGTGTTCTCGCTTGCGCACCAAGTGTGGAGTACACAAAGGCTTCTATGCTTTGATTTAGATATTGCAGTCCAATGTTGGTGAAGCCGTCTGACAATCGCGCGACATATCGTTTATAATCGTTATGGATGTCGTTGAGTGTGAAGACTCTGGTTTCACCTGTTGTGCCATCGCTCAGGACTTTATTCTGGTAGTAATGTTTCCTGGGAATCTTGGAAATCTTGCCATACAATTCGGAAGCGTTAAATTCTCTACTTATTGATTTCATGGTCTCACCACCTTCCATTCTTCTGAGAAGTCTTCTAATGGTGAAGTACAAATGAAATCTCATCACACTTGTGACCACAGGGTGAACTTCTCGCGACACTGATAAATGTTGCAATGACACTCCACAACAGAAACTCGCGCAATACGTCGCAAACACAATGCGGTAGTAAGATTCGTTGTCATCCCACTCTGATTTTGTCTTTGACGTGGTGACTCGCAAGACTGGCAGCTTTGACATGAAGTAGCTATTTTGGTTAACAAAGACTTTGAAATTATTCACTGGATAATTTAACACATTTTCTGTTGGATAGCCATCCCAAAGCCCCCAGTGGTTCTTATGGCCTTTTGGCAGTGGTTGGATAGTTCCACCACCTTGCCATATTATTGGGAACTTACTATTGTGTAGCCACTTCCACATGCTTTTATCATTTTTGAAGGTTGTGCTGGTTATGTCCGTGCTGAGGATGTCGTTGTTTCTGAAATATATGTCGACACTCATGATCTTACCATCTTGCAAAATATTTGGATAGAACTCGAATTTACTTAAAGTGGCGTGGGGGTACTTTTTGATGAGGTCTGCCTTTGCGTCGTGTGTGGCCTTCGATGTGTTAGCCATCGCACGTTTGTAGTACTTTCCATAGTACTCACGAAGGGCTTTCTGCATATATAATATACCATATGTTATACATAATGCGAAAGTTGACGGTATTCATCGAAGGCGTAGAGAAAGTTGTGTCCTTTGACAACGCAATAATGGTCACGCACGACAACCCATGCATTATGGTCAAGACAGCCACTGTGTTTTGGGACTACAATAACATACAAGACGACGACGCCATGCTTCTCTCTGCGCTGAGTCATCCTTCGAGTGATCTTAAAGGTACGATAACGAGTGGGGGGTATGCTAACTTCGACGCGATGGTCAGACTCTTAAAAGAGATGTTTAGGGACCGCCACGTGGGGGGAGACCTTGAGATTGAGAAATTACCGCTCACAAGTAGATGTAGGATTAAGGCTAGCGCTCCAATTAGGTTTGGCCTCACTGGACCTCTATTTGGTTTCGCGAAGGGTAGGGTGATTAAGGGTGACTCGAAGTGGTACGCTAGTCCAAACGAGGTCGACATGCTCAGAGGTCTGAAGTACATAGAAATCTTATGTGATATTGTCGAGACGGAGAGCAATGTGGGTATTGATGGGAAGCGTAGCAATGTGATCACAACGTTGCCAATACCCACTGAACAGTCTTTGAATGGGTCAGTACAACGTCATGTGGACATCGAATCTAGGGTGAGTATTAAAAAAGGTGTCTACTCAAGTATGACGTTTCGTGTCAAACCAAATAACGGTAGTACCAAAATTGGCGCGGTGTTATTGGAACTGTATATTGTGTGAATTATATGGAACTTGGTGTGGAAACAGAGCAAGGGTTGAGAGACATTTATTATAATCCTAAGACAGGGTTCAGTGGTGTAGAGAGGCTGTATCAAAGTGCATTGGGAGACGGATTGAAAGTAACTAGAAAAACAGTGAAAGAATGGTTGACAGCGCAGGACACTTACACTAGGTACAAACCCGTTGTGAGAAGACATAAGTTCCGTGCGACTTTTGTTGGATTTCTTGGTGAAGAGCTCCAAATGGACTTAGTGGACATGAGTAAGTACTCAAAACAGAACGGAGGTTATTATTGGATATTGACAGGCATTGAAATATTGAGTAGATACGCTTTTGGCATCGCAGTTTACAGAAAAGACACTAAGAACATGACTAAGGCTGTTGGAAAATTGTTGGTTGACTTTAAAGATCGGTTTGGAACCACGCCTAAGTTAGCACAATTTGACGATGGACTCGAGTTCTACAACGTTGGTGTGAAAAGTTTGTTGGAAAAACACGGTGTTAAATATTTCAGCACAAAGAGTGATAAAAAGGCTGCTGTTGTCGAGCGTTTTAATAGAACTCTGAAGAGTATTATGTGGAAGTACTTTTACACTCATGGGACGTACAAATGGATTGACGCTTTGGACCAGTTCGTGAGCAATTACAATAGCAGTGTGAATCGCAGTATTATGATGAAGCCAAAGGATGTTGATAAGTCAAACGAAGGCGAAGTTTGGACCACTTTGTTTGGTCACCAATTTGCAGACAATCCATTGCCAAAGTTTAGAGTTGGTGAGTTAGTGAGAATTAGTAAATACAAGAGTGTGTTCACAAAGGGCTATGAAGCCAACTTCACTGAAGAGCTGTTTAAAGTAGTGAAAGTTATTCGTGGTGATCCTAATGTGTACGAAATTGAGGACCACACCGGTGAACAGATTATTGGTAAATTTTACGAACAGGAATTATCGCTGGTCAATAAGAAACGTGGTGGTGACGATGTGTACAGAGTCGAAAAGGTGTTGAAAAGAAAGAAAGTCAGAGGGAAGAAGATGGCGCTGGTCAAATGGTTGGGTTATGAGAGCGAACATAATTCGTGGATACCAGAAAGCGATATTCAAAATGTGAGCTAATGTAATATGGCTGAAGGTGGGGGAGATTTCGACGACTTTGAGATGGAGAACCTCGACAAGTACAAAGACATGAGTGATGAGCGACTAGAAGAGGAGATCACCGAGACTAATGAGGAGCTCAGCGAGATAACCGTGAGGTTTGGTATGAAAGATATGCCGGAAAGCGTTCGTGTTAGTTATGCTAAGGTTAGTGACAATTTGAAAAGTATGAAAAGTGAGCTAGACGCGAGGCGAGGTTGGCAAAAAGAGACGCCATTTATCGACACTGACGATGGTAAAACGGTGACAATAAGGGGAACCAACACAGAAGTCCCAGCGGTAGAGTTTGTTGAACAGGAGTTGTACGGTGACGTTGGTGATGCAAGTTTCGATCTATCTTTTGTAAAGTCGGACGATCTTGAGAGAAGACTTGGTGAGCTAAATGCATTCAACAAAGAGTTAGAAAAAAATCGAGTAAAAAACGAAGTAGAAAGAATCAAGCTAATAGATAAGAAAATACATAAGTTGTATAAAAAAAAAGACTCGGTCGTGACGACGCGTCAAGGAAAATAGCCAACAGATCATATGTGACGGACTCAGGGTCTATTCTTTTCAAACCGATAAACAAAGATGGTAAATATGGAAAACCCAAACGAATTCTAATACCTTGGAAAAAAGGCTTGATCTACAGTAAAGACGCGAGTAGTAAAAACGCGATTGAGCAGTTCAAACAGTTAGTTAGTCAAATCCCTGAGAATACAGAAACAACAGTTGTCACAACAGAAGTGATCCCAGATGACTTCCCAGTAGTTGAGACAAAAGTGGTCTATGACGACATACCTGGGTTATCACCAGACGAAAACCGCGAGCTGAATGGTGTGCTCAACCCAAGCGATGGTGTGGCGCGCGAATCAAGAATAGGTGCCAATGGTGCATTGCAAATACAAGCAAACCATTTTCAAGAAGCGATAGACAAAGCGAACGAAAGAATAGTAGAGCTCGAGGGAAAAGACCTCACGACTGCAGAGAACGAAGAGTACATTGATCTACACGAAAGAGTGATTGGACTTACGCGAGCTAAATACAGAACTTTAGGACAGCTAGAAATAGAGGAGGTTAGAGAGCGACAAGAAGTCGACATTGACAGGTTTCAGAGATTCAAGGAATGGGCTAAAGAAAATGTGGTTGGGTTGAGCGCTGTAGCGATTTCAGTAGCTGGGATTATAACAACTATTATTATCGCTGGGAGGTCTGCTGTTATGAAAGGCGCTATGGCCACGAGGTCATTCGCACAGGCTGTTAAGAACGCGATAACGAAGATGGGTCCATGGGCTGTTGGGTTGGCTAACTTAGTTTATAATGCGTTGACGTTGGGTGCGAAGGGTCTCGCATGGTTGGCTCAAAATATGTGGGTACTCGCGGTGGCACTTGCGTGGTTTGCTTATGATTATTACAAGCTAAAACGGTAGTCTCATTTTCGAGGGTCTCAGCTTCGAAAATAACAAAACATATGCAAAGTATATGAACGTCACGTCCGCGGAGTTGAGTCCTGGTTTTAGACGAGCGACCATGGGTGTCATAAAAGGGGCGAGAACGCAACACGTAATCACGTTGAACCCTAATAAGGCCAGTCCTGGCGAGGAACTCTACATTGACATACCGAAGCTCAAGGTTAGTAGCTGTTTGGTGCCTGGATCGTTGGGTCTAGTGTTCGACTTTAAGAACGCGAACGCCAAAAGCTGGTTCTTGAATAATGTTAGCAAGTTGTTGGTTGAGAAGCTTGTTGTGAAACTAGCTGGGGAGACTGTGTATGACAACAATGGGGAAAATTACACTGGTGTTTATCGCGACCTTTGGGAGAGTGTCACTGCGCGAGACCAAATGATTGACTATGGTATTGGTGGTGAGAACTTGAGAAAGCTAGTTTCTAAGGATGACAGTGGTGCGACGAGTGGGAACGTTGCTAAAGTTAGTGACGCGTTAATGTTTGGTGTGATTGGCACGAAACAGCGGATTAAGCTCGGCAAGATCATGAACGACCACGGGTTGTACGCTCCTTTTAGCATGAACAACAACTTGCAGTATGTGATCACACTTCCGAAGGCCACAGACATCATGGTGGCGCAATCCGGTAGCGCTGTGGGCGGATACACTCTGGAGAACCTCGAGCTTGAGTATGAGACGATTGATAACCAGGAGCTCGCTGACGAAATAGCGTCGGGCTATGCAAGTGGTCGTAGTCTGTCATATGAGCACGTTACGTTGATGAAAACCACCGAATGGGACAAAGGCACGACCATTGTGAATGAAAACATTAATCTTCCAAGAAAAAGCATGAAGGCAATTGTGTTGCTATTCACGAATAAGGCGCGAACAGACAGTGAGGAGTTTCTTTATCCAAATATCGAGAGTGTTAGAGTCACAATCGAAGGTGTGCCAAATAGCGTGCACTCACAGGGTATTCCAAAGTCGAAGTTCTACGCAGAAGCGAAGCGACTGTTTGGGTTGGGTGAAGAACACGCTCAGTTCATGACCATACAGAAGTTCTATAAAGATGGCTTTGCGTTAGTCATCGACTTGAGGAGTGTTCAAGATAATCGCAATGTCGCCACTGGCAAGAACATTGTAAACACACAATCCGGTGTGCTTCTTGAGATCACTAAGAAAGCGACGACTGCAAATGTCATGTGTAGGGTGTTTGTGATGAGTGATGGGTTGGTCAACTTCATGAACAATGGGTTGCAGTCAATCCAGTATTAAATCAAACGTGAGTTAATGGAGACTCCGTTTAATATGTTAATCGTTGGTATGACAGCTTGTGGTAAGACGCATTATTTGCTGGAAACATTGGAATCTGAGTACTTTAGTAAATTTGACTACATTGTGTTGATTTGTCCTACTTTCGAGTGGAACAAAGCGTACCAAGATTGGAAATATGTGCGCGACCCCGACGTGTTAGCGATAGACTGCGCGCAAGACAGTGTCGACGCTGTTCTCAAGTGTGTAACAAATGTTTTTAAAGGCACTAACACTCTGATTGTGTTGGACGACTGTGCAAGTGGGCAGGACGTCAAGAATAGGACTAGTCAATTAGTCAACTTAGCTTTTAGTGCGCGACATTTTATGTTGAGCGTTATTGTCATCACACAACAACTGACGTCGATCGCAAAACCGTATAGAGAAAACATTAGTAAGCTCATTTGCTTTTACTGTCCGAGCAGAAGTGATATGAAGGTTGTTATTGACGATTACCTTGGAAACATTAGCAGAGAAAAATCGTCGGCGATTGTGACCGCATTAAAAAATAATAAGTACGCTAGACTCGAAATCTCACTGCGCTATCCGTACAGTCACGAAGTTGTTATTCCGCAATAAAATATGGGTATAAGTAATAGCGTGATGGTGAAACGCAAAAGTGAAGAAAATCCCACGATTGAGGAATTAGTCGAGGATACTCAAGCCGCTAGTGCCTCGACTGTGGAAGACGACATTGACGTTAGGAGAGCCGAACTTATTAGACTGTCTGGCGATGGTGTGGTAAGCCAATCTGAAGCGTATATTAAAAAAGCGTCCGCAAAGGTTATCGACAAGATATGGCGTCAATATGAGTTGAAGAGAATGGAAATCGCAAACGCTTTTCTCACCGACTTGCTAATCAGCAAATTCGCTAGCTTACTGGATGGGTTGAACGCTATTGAGAACCCTGACGAACTAAATGATGAGTTGCAAAAAGACTCGCTACTAAAGAAAGACGTTGAGAGCATTGTCGCGATTGTGACGCCGTACGTGCCTTTCTTGGGCTTGTTGTCGGGAGGAATCACAACGTCAAAATATGTGTACGATCACCATTTTAGAAGTGCGACAAACGCTGAAAATAGTGAACAAACGGACTAATCTATTATTAACAGGTGGCAATAATCTAATTTTCATAACAGGTGGCAATTTTATCACGCGTGAGACACTTTTACGACACATAAATTTGTAAAAATGTTTAAACGACTATTTTTTTAAATGTGATTTGACAAATTTGTGAAAATGTTGAAACGACACTTTCTATTTTTTAAATGTGATTTGACAAATTTGTGAAAATGTGATTTAACAAATTTGTGAAAATGTTGAAACGACACTTTCTATTTTTTAAAATGTGATTTGACAAATTTGTGAAAATGTTGAAACGACACTCTCTATTTTTTAAATGCGATTCGACAAATTTGTGAAAATGTTGAAATGACACTTTCTATTTTTTAATATGTGGGAGTGGGCTCGTACCACATTTTATTTTTTTAACACGCGAAAATGTTGAAATGACACTTTCTATTTTTTCCTAAATGTAATTTGTGAGAATTTTGAAACGACACTCTCTATTTTTTAAATGTGGCTGAAATGGTGTCAAATTTAGTATAAACTTGGTATTGTTTCGCTAGTCTCGCGTGTGTTTGACATCAATTTAGTAGAAAACGCGCGAAGGGTGTCTAGATTGACTAACGATCGCTGTAGTAGTATAGCAAGTAGGGCTGAGAGCTTATTCGACTTCAAACGTGAATATAAACACCAAAACATCGTCAAATTTGTCGAATCGCGATTTGGCAAAATTTGGTGATGTTTTGGTGTTTATATTCACGTTTGAAGTCGATTGGGCTCGCAGCCCTACTTGCTATACTACTTAGGTTGTGTCATAGAAGACGAGTCAAGACACTCAAGAAGGTGTCAGACCTCAAAGACGGGAAGGTGAAAGACTTGTTCGACGATAATTTGTTTGGGGTGGTGTACCCAAAACTAGGATGGTGCGAAAGTGGCGACAATTATTACGACGAGTGGTTTAGGAAAAAAACAAGTGTAGTATATAGAAGCCAATGAGTCGGACTGTGAAAAACCCACTGACAAAAAGACGGGCGCATAAGACGAGTGCAGCCGTTGTCAATTCACTAACAGATGAAGCGACCAACGTTCACGGCTTCTTTAGAGATCAAGAGGGACAACCTGTAGCCCAAGACCTCACACCGTCAACACATCTGTTGGATCGAGCACTGAGAGGGTTCACAAGGTCTTATGGAGTCGAGGTAATTGACGACAGAGACATCAATCAGGTAAATGGTAGTAGAAGCGCTGTCACTAACCTTTTGAGACGTGAACTAGGTGAGACCAACGGAATGAAAGTGGTGGAGACAGTCAAGGTCACTTTTGAGAAAGTTTTAGAGCTCAATAAGACCACGTACAAAACTGCCTACTTTAACAGCGAAACGTTCGTCGTCATTAACGAGCATGACATCGAGGGTGTTGCCAATCGCGGGTCGGAGCAGATTTTGACGCGGATAGCTGGGTGGTTATCTGAGGGGTCTGGATGGACTATCGACAAAATAGATGCGCACTACGTCAATGTCGCTATTTACAGACCTTTGCAGCTGCGCAACAGTATGAAGGGTCTGATAAATGTAAATAACGATGATGACAACGAGTGCTTTAGATGGTGCCACCTAGCGCATAAGTTTCCTGTTGGAAAACACTCCGATAGAACGTCGAAGTACGCTAGGCATGTCGGTGAGCTGAGTTATGACGGAATTGACTTCCCAGTCACACTCAAAGACTACAACAAGATCGAAAAGGCAAACGATATTAGCATTAATGTTTTTGGGTACGAAAATTTGCAGCCATTCCCTGTGTACGTTTCTAAGGAGGCGTGTCCTGACCATATGGACCTATTGTTGATAACTAATGACGTGGGCAACAAGCATTATGTGTACATTCGCGATTTTAACAAATTCATGTACCGTCAGACAAAGTATAAGGCGAGAAAGCACTTTTGCAGGTATTGTTTGCAGTGTTTCACCCGCGCGGACGTGCTTGAAAGTCATATTGAAGTGTGTTTGGTCATTAATGGGAAGCAAGCTATTAAAATGCCGCAAAAAGGTGCGAAAGTGAAATACGAGAATTTTAGCAGACAATTAAATGTACCATTTGTGGTGTATGCAGACTTCGAGGCTATCACACAGAAGGTGCACACAGCGACACCATCAAGCGAGTGTAGCTACACAAATGCTTACCAGAGGCATGTTGACTGCGGCTATGGGTATAAACTGGTTTGTTGCTATGACAATGAGTACAGTAAGCCAGTAAAAGTGTACCGCTGTGAAAATGCAGTCAACAAGTTCATTGGGGAGATGCTAGAAATTGTCGAATATTGTAAAGAGACATCTGAGAGTCACTTTAACAAAGAAATGATACTGACTGATGCCGATAAGAAGAACTTTGACGAGGCTAAGAGTTGTCATATTTGCAGTGTTGAGTACACTGGTGCTAACGTTAGAGTGAGAGACCACTGTCACGTGTCAGGTAAGTACAGAGGGTCTGCACATCGCGATTGTAACGTGAACTTTAAGTTGACTGACAAAATTCCTGTGATCTTTCATAACTTACGCGGCTACGATAGCCATTTCATCATGCAGGAGATTGGCAAGTTTGGTCAAGACATAAACGTGATACCGAACAACATGGAGAAGTACATGGCGTTCATGCTTGGAAAAAACTTGGTATTCTTGGACAGCTTTCAGTTCATGAGTAGTGGTCTAGACAACTTGGCGAGGAACCTACCAAGGGACGCTTTCAAACACACGTCAGAAGTGTTTCATGACCACGGGTTGGCACTAATGACAAGAAAGGGGGTCTATCCCTATGATTATATGGACTCCTTTGATAAATTTGATGAATGCGAACTACCCTCCAAAAAGGACTTCTACAGTATTTTGAATGACGCAGATATTACGGAAGAAATGCATGAGCGCGCTTGTGATGTGTGGGACTACTTCGACGTTGAAAACATGGGTGGGTATCACGACCTGTATTTGAAAAGTGACGTGCTCTTGCTCGCCGACGTTTTTGAGAACTTTAGAAAGACATGTCACCGTGAGTATAAACTAGACCCTTGCCATTATTTCACATCGCCTGGGTTGGCTTGGGATGCCATGCTGAAGATGACTGGAGTGGAGCTTGAGTTATTGTCCGACATCGACATGTTCCAGTTCGTAGAACTAGGTATGCGTGGTGGTGTGAGCTACATATGCAACAGACATGGCGTGGCGAATAATAAGTACATGAAGGGGTACGATAAAGCGCAAGAGTCGAAGTATTTGATGTACCTTGATGCCAACAATTTGTATGGATGGGCAATGAGTCGAAGTCTACCCACGGGCGGCTTCAAGTGGTTGACTGAGAAAGAAATAGAAAAAGTTAATCTGCACGACTATCACAACAATAGTAAAAAAGGTTTACTGCTCGAGGTCGACTTGGAGTACCCAGCCCATTTGCATGACCTACACAACGATTACCCGTTGGCTCCCGAGAAGATGGAGATAACCGTTGACATGTTGTCGGAGTACTGCACGAAAATCAAAAATAAGTTTAACGTGAGTGTTGGTGGTGTGAAGAAGCTGGTGACTAATTTGATGGACAAAAAAAAGTATGTGTGTCACTACGGAAATCTGCAGTTGTACATGGATCTTGGATTAAAAATCAATAAGATTCACAGGGTCCTGCAGTTTGACCAGTCCAAGTGGCTAGGCAAGTACATCGACTTTAACACAGTCAAAAGAACTGCGGCTAAGAACGCTTTTGAGAAGGACTTCTTCAAGTTGATGAACAACAGTGTGTTCGGAAAAAACGATGGAAAACTTGAGGAAGCGTGTGGACGTAAGATTAGTGACCACTGCGAAGAAATTAGAAAAGCTTGTCTCGAAGCCGACGTTCGTGTCTTGCAAAATATTTAGCGAGAACTTAGTCGCTGTCCACAAAGTTAAAGAAACGTTGACACTAAATAGACCTGCATATGTGGGTATGTGCATACTAGACTTGAGTAAAACGCTGATGTACAATTTTCACTACAATTATATTATGAAAAAGTACTCTAGCGACACCTGTAGATTGCACTTCACTGACACTGACAGTCTGTTGTACTCAATCAAAACTGACGACGTTTATTCCGACTTTATGATGGAGTGCGAAAAGTTCGACAATAGCGACTATCCTGCAGACAGCCCATTCTTTTTTAGAGAGAATAAGAAAGTTATTGGGAAGATGAAAGACGAGTGCGCTGGAACGCCAATTATTGAGTTCGTCGGGTTGCGCAGTAAAATGTACAGCTATTTGAAAGAGGGTGGAGGCGGCGGGAAAACCGCTAAAGGTATTAGAAAGAATATAATTAAAAAAGTGATCAGACACGAAGACTACAAAAGTGTGCTACTTGATCAGAAACAATTGCGACACACAATGAAGACCATTAGAAGTGTCAAACATCAGCTCGGTAGTTACGAAATTAATAAAGTGTCGCTATCCTGCTTTGACGACAAACGATACCTTTTAGAAAATGGTATTGACTCCTACGCGTATGGTCACAAAAACATTGAAGTGAGAGGCGAGGCGACAAACGCTGAAAATAGTGAACAAACGGACTAATCTATTATTAACAGGTGGCAATAACCTAATTTGCATAACAGGTGGCAATTTTATCACGCGTGAGACACTTTTACGACACATAAATTTGTAAAAATGTTTAAACGACTATTTTTTAAATGTGATTTGACAAATTTGTGAAAATGTTGAAACGACACTTTCTATTTTTTAAATGTGATTTGACAAATTTGTGAAAATGTTGAAACGATTATTTTTTAAATGTGATTTGACAAATTTGTGAAAATGTTGAAACAACACTTTCTATTTTTTAAATGCGATTCGACAAATTTGTGAAAATGTTGAAATGACACTTTCTATTTTTTAATATGTGAGAGTGGGCTCGTACCACATTTTATTTTTTTAACACGCGAAAATGTTGAAATGACACTTTCTATTTTTTCCTAAATGTAATTTGTGAGAATTTTGAAACGACACTTTCTATTTTTTAAATGTGGCTGAAATGGTGTCAAATTTAGTATAAACTTGGTATTGTTTCGCTAGTCTCGCGTGTGTTTGACATCAATTTAGTAGAAAACGTGCGATGGGTGTCTAGATTGACTAACGATCGCTGTAGTAGTATAGCAAGTAGGGCTGAGAGCTTATTCGACGTCAAACGTGAATATAAACACCAAAACATCGTCAAATTTGTCGAATCGCGATTTGGCAAAATTTGGTGATGTTTTGGTGTTTATATTCACGTTTGACGTCGATTGGGCTCGCAGCCCTACTTGCTATACTACTAAACTTCATACTCTGTGTGGCAGTCTTCAATAGGTTGTTGTACCCAGCGATTTTATTCTTGAGGATTACCACGTTACTTGGCATTAACCACGTAGACGGTGATAGCGCAAGATTTTGGACAACGTTAGTGTCTCTAATCGACTTGTTCATGTTGAGAATCCACGTTGACACGTCGTAGTTTATAACACTATCCTCCACCAACTTTCGGAACTCTTGTTGAGTCTCTAGACTGCCTGCGGAATCGCCAACGACTGACACGCGTGTTCTCGCTTGTGCACCAAGTGTGGAGTAAACAAAGGCTTCTATGGACTGATTTAGGTATTGTCGCCCAATGTTGGTAAAACCATTCGACACCAGAGGAACGTATCGTTTGTAGTCGTTCTTAACGTCATTAATCGTGAAGACTCTCTCCTCACCTGTTGTACCATCAGCAAGGACTTTACCCTGGTAGTAATGTTTTCTAGGAATCTTGTCTGTCTTACCATACAATTCTCCAGCATCAAACTCTCTACTTATCGATCTCATACTCTCACCACCTTCCATCCTTCTGAGAAGTCTTCTAACAGTAAAGTACAGATGAAACCTCATTACACTCGTGATAACAGGGTGGACTTCTTGCGAGGGTGACAAGTGTTGTAACGACACTCCACAACAGAAACTTGCACAATACGTTGCAAACACGACCCTATAGTAGCTCTCATTATCGTCCCACTTTGACTTTGTCTTTGACGTGGTGATTTGTAGTATTGGTAGCTTTGAGAGAAAGTAGTTATTTTGATTAACGAAGACTCTAAAGTTATTCACTGGGTAGTTCAACACGTTTTCCGTTGGATAACCATCCCAAAGTCCCCAGTGGTTCTTGCGACCTTTCGGTAATGGTTGGATAGTTCCACCAGATAGCCATATTTCTGGAAACTTGTCGTCGTGACCTTTTGGAGACTTGTTGTTGTGTAACCAAACCCACATACTCTTGTCGTTTTTGAAGGTATCACTAGCTATGTTCGTGCTTATGATGTCGTTGTTTCTAAAATATATGTCAACGCCATTAACCTCACCATCTTGTGAGACAGTTGGATCGAACTCAAACTTGCTCAAAGTGATGTGAGGGTACTTTTTCACTAGATTCAGCTTAGCCACGCGTACGGCGTTAGCTATCTCTTTTTGGTTAGCTATCATTCGTTTATTTATCGTTAGATACTTAGTATACTCAGGGTTACTCTTAAACCTACTTGAGTCTATCGAAACGTCACCAATATTAGTTTCCGTCACGAAGAATATATGTACATGCATATTGTCGTCAACATCAAGAAAAAACCTATTCTTGTCAGCATAAGGATACTTTCTTTTGAACGCATCCATCATAGCATACCGTACGTTATATGAGAGTGGTAGTATTGATTAGTGGTTCAACGGAAACTATAGACTTACAAGAGTCTATCTTAGCAATAAACCTAGACCCTCACGTATTGGTGAATAAGGCAACTATCTTTTGGGACTACGTTAACGTAACCACATCTAACAACAAGATAACTTATAACGGTAATAACCACGTTTTTAGTCCTGGGTACCACACCTTTAAAATGATCGCCGACGACTTGAAAGAGTTAGGAGACGTCAAGCTAGTGGCTAACAGACACGACTCTACGTGTACGATAACAACTGATCAACAAATAGAACTGTTTAGATTTGGACAACTTTTAGGGTTTGACGAAAACACTACAATAACCACCACAAAAACCAGTCCTAACGTTGTGAACGTTAACAGAGGACTGAGATACATACAAGTAACATATAATATTGTGAACAGATCTAAGAACATAGTTAACGGTAACAGAAGCGATTGTATCGCAGTACTGCCAATAACTAGCACACAGACATTAACTCTTTCCCTACGGGCGCAGTTAAAATGGGTCACTGAAGACCCGCAAAGTCGTCAATCGAAAAACACGGCACACGGTAACGCAAGATTAAAAATTGAAATTCGACAAGCGCCAGGAACATGAAATCCACGCACACGCCAAGTTTGATTTGATTTCATAAACAACTCTGCGATTGGTGGCATTTTGAGTTTTCAAGATGCTACGCGGGCGTGCAAGATGGCCTTTTCTGGAAAAATGTAAATTTTTCAACCTGATTTATGATAATTAATGCTAATTTATATTAACATAATGTGTTTTGTTCGGGAAATTTAAAAGAACAAGTAAAAGCCGTTTATTGGGCTTCCAGAAAATGTATAGCTTTCGCAACAGTTATGGTTATTTCAAGAGATATCAATAGAACAACGTGGTCGTTCAATTTTTGATGTTTTTCAGCCGTAAGGAAAGAGTTAATAAGCAATAATAGGTAAATTGAAAATAATCGAAGAAAAAGCGTGAAAGGAAAAGCAGTTTATTATCTGTTGAATTGAAAATAATCAAAGTAAATACAGTTTAACAAAGCAAAAAAATGGTCAGTGACAAAAAATGAACCCCCTTCTCTGCTCCCCCCTACCCCCCTCAATGAGAGGAATTATGTAAGGCTTACCCGAAGCAGAGTCTCTGCAGAGATCCCACCCGCACCGGTCCACCCGCACGGGAGCTCATACTTTTAAATATATACGCAAGCTATCTATACACTACAAAGACAATACGTTCTATGCATGTGGGTCAAAAAGGTCAAAATTCACCGTGTTTAGGAATGTAGGAAATAATTCACCAAATTTGTTAAAAATTTGATATGTGTGTTGTTTAGCCGACTTATAACGATGATGAAAAATTCAGGCAAAAATATAAAATTGATCGATGCGAAAAAATATCGACCATTGTATATTAACTCTTTCCCTACGGGCGCAGTTAAAATGGGTCACTGAAGACCCGCAAAGTCGTCAATCGAAAAACACGGCACACGGTAACGCAAGATTAAAAATTGAAATTCGACAAGCGCCAGGAACATGAAATCCACGCACACGCCAAGTTTGATTTGATTTCATAAACAACTCTGCGATTGGTGGCATTTTGAGTTTTCAAGATGCTACGCGGGCGTGCAAGATGGCCTTTTCTGGAAAAATGTAAATTTTTCAACCTGATTTATGATAATTAATGCTAATTTATATTAACATAATGTGTTTTGTTCGGGAAATTTAAAAGAACAAGTAAAAGCCGGTTTATTGGGCTTCCAGAAAATGTATAGCTTTCGCAACAGTTATGGTTATTTCAAGAGATATCAATAGAACAACGTGGTCGTTCAATTTTTGATGTTTTTCAGCCGTAAGGAAAGAGTTAATAAGCAATAATAGGTAAATTGAAAATAATCGAAGAAAAAGCGTGAAAGGAAAAGCAGTTTATTATCTGTTGAATTGAAAATAATCAAAGTAAATACAGTTTAACAAAGCAAAAAAATGGTCAGTGACAAAAAATGAACCCCCTTCTCTGCTCCCCCCTACCCCCCTCAATGAGAGGAATTATGTAAGGCTTACCCGAAGCAGAGTCTCTGCAGAGATCCCACCCGCACCGGTCCACCCGCACGGGAGCTCATACTTTTAAATATATACGCAAGCTATCTATACACTACAAAGACAATACGTTCTATGCATGTGGGTCAAAAAGGTCAAAATTCACCGTGTTTAGGAATGTAGGAAATAATTCACCAAATTTGTTAAAAATTTGATATGTGTGTTGTTTAGCCGACTTATAACGATGATGAAAAATTCAGGCAAAAATATAAAATTGATCGATGCGAAAAAATATCGACCATTGTATATTAACTCTTTCCCTACGGGCGCAGTTAAAATGGGTCACTGAAGACCCGCAAAGTCGTCAATCGAAAAACACGGCACACGGTAACGCAAGATTAAAAATTGAAATTCGACAAGCGCCAGGAACATGAAATCCACGCACACGCCAAGTTTGATTTGATTTCATAAACAACTCTGCGATTGGTGGCATTTTGAGTTTTCAAGATGCTACGCGGGCGTGCAAGATGGCCTTTTCTGGAAAAATGTAAATTTTTCAACCTGATTTATGATAATTAATGCTAATTTATATTAACATAATGTGTTTTGTTCGGGAAATTTAAAAGAACAAGTAAAAGCCGTTTATTGGGCTTCCAGAAAATGTATAGCTTTCGCAACAGTTATGGTTATTTCAAGAGATATCAATAGAACAACGTGGTCGTTCAATTTTTGATGTTTTTCAGCCGTAAGGAAAGAGTTAATAAGCAATAATAGGTAAATTGAAAATAATCGAAGAAAAAGCGTGAAAGGAAAAGCAGTTTATTATCTGTTGAATTGAAAATAATCAAAGTAAATACAGTTTAACAAAGCAAAAAAATGGTCAGTGACAAAAAATGAACCCCCTTCTCTGCTCCCCCCTACCCCCCTCAATGAGAGGAATTATGTAAGGCTTACCCGAAGCAGAGTCTCTGCAGAGATCCCACCCGCACCGGTCCACCCGCACGGGAGCTCATACTTTTAAATATATACGCAAGCTATCTATACACTACAAAGACAATACGTTCTATGCATGTGGGTCAAAAAGGTCAAAATTCACCGTGTTTAGGAATGTAGGAAATAATTCACCAAATTTGTTAAAAATTTGATATGTGTGTTGTTTAGCCGACTTATAACGATGATGAAAAATTCAGGCAAAAATATAAAATTGATCGATGCGAAAAAATATCGACCATTGTATATTAACTCTTTCCCTACGGGCGCAGTTAAAATGGGTCACTGAAGACCCGCAAAGTCGTCAATCGAAAAACACGGCACACGGTAACGCAAGATTAAAAATTGAAATTCGACAAGCGCCAGGAACATGAAATCCACGCACACGCCAAGTTTGATTTGATTTCATAAACAACTCTGCGATTGGTGGCATTTTGAGTTTTCAAGATGCTACGCGGGCGTGCAAGATGGCCTTTTCTGGAAAAATGTAAATTTTTCAACCTGATTTATGATAATTAATGCTAATTTATATTAACATAATGTGTTTTGTTCGGGAAATTTAAAAGAACAAGTAAAAGCCGGTTTATTGGGCTTCCAGAAAATGTATAGCTTTCGCAACAGTTATGGTTATTTCAAGAGATATCAATAGAACAACGTGGTCGTTCAATTTTTGATGTTTTTCAGCCGTAAGGAAAGAGTTAATAAGCAATAATAGGTAAATTGAAAATAATCGAAGAAAAAGCGTGAAAGGAAAAGCAGTTTATTATCTGTTGAATTGAAAATAATCAAAGTAAATACAGTTTAACAAAGCAAAAAAATGGTCAGTGACAAAAAATGAACCCCCTTCTCTGCTCCCCCCTACCCCCCTCAATGAGAGGAATTATGTAAGGCTTACCCGAAGCAGAGTCTCTGCAGAGATCCCACCCGCACCGGTCCACCCGCACGGGAGCTCATACTTTTAAATATATACGCAAGCTATCTATACACTACAAAGACAATACGTTCTATGCATGTGGGTCAAAAAGGTCAAAATTCACCGTGTTTAGGAATGTAGGAAATAATTCACCAAATTTGTTAAAAATTTGATATGTGTGTTGTTTAGCCGACTTATAACGATGATGAAAAATTCAGGCAAAAATATAAAATTGATCGATGCGAAAAAATATCGACCATTGTATATTAACTCTTTCCCTACGGGCGCAGTTAAAATGGGTCACTGAAGACCCGCAAAGTCGTCAATCGAAAAACACGGCACACGGTAACGCAAGATTAAAAATTGAAATTCGACAAGCGCCAGGAACATGAAATCCACGCACACGCCAAGTTTGATTTGATTTCATAAACAACTCTGCGATTGGTGGCATTTTGAGTTTTCAAGATGCTACGCGGGCGTGCAAGATGGCCTTTTCTGGAAAAATGTAAATTTTTCAACCTGATTTATGATAATTAATGCTAATTTATATTAACATAATGTGTTTTGTTCGGGAAATTTAAAAGAACAAGTAAAAGCCGTTTATTGGGCTTCCAGAAAATGTATAGCTTTCGCAACAGTTATGGTTATTTCAAGAGATATCAATAGAACAACGTGGTCGTTCAATTTTTGATGTTTTTCAGCCGTAAGGAAAGAGTTAATAAGCAATAATAGGTAAATTGAAAATAATCGAAGAAAAAGCGTGAAAGGAAAAGCAGTTTATTATCTGTTGAATTGAAAATAATCAAAGTAAATACAGTTTAACAAAGCAAAAAAATGGTCAGTGACAAAAAATGAACCCCCTTCTCTGCTCCCCCCTACCCCCCTCAATGAGAGGAATTATGTAAGGCTTACCCGAAGCAGAGTCTCTGCAGAGATCCCACCCGCACCGGTCCACCCGCACGGGAGCTCATACTTTTAAATATATACGCAAGCTATCTATACACTACAAAGACAATACGTTCTATGCATGTGGGTCAAAAAGGTCAAAATTCACCGTGTTTAGGAATGTAGGAAATAATTCACCAAATTTGTTAAAAATTTGATATGTGTGTTGTTTAGCCGACTTATAACGATGATGAAAAATTCAGGCAAAAATATAAAATTGATCGATGCGAAAAAATATCGACCATTGTATATTAACTCTTTCCCTACGGGCGCAGTTAAAATGGGTCACTGAAGACCCGCAAAGTCGTCAATCGAAAAACACGGCACACGGTAACGCAAGATTAAAAATTGAAATTCGACAAGCGCCAGGAACATGAAATCCACGCACACGCCAAGTTTGATTTGATTTCATAAACAACTCTGCGATTGGTGGCATTTTGAGTTTTCAAGATGCTACGCGGGCGTGCAAGATGGCCTTTTCTGGAAAAATGTAAATTTTTCAACCTGATTTATGATAATTAATGCTAATTTATATTAACATAATGTGTTTTGTTCGGGAAATTTAAAAGAACAAGTAAAAGCCGGTTTATTGGGCTTCCAGAAAATGTATAGCTTTCGCAACAGTTATGGTTATTTCAAGAGATATCAATAGAACAACGTGGTCGTTCAATTTTTGATGTTTTTCAGCCGTAAGGAAAGAGTTAATAAGCAATAATAGGTAAATTGAAAATAATCGAAGAAAAAGCGTGAAAGGAAAAGCAGTTTATTATCTGTTGAATTGAAAATAATCAAAGTAAATACAGTTTAACAAAGCAAAAAAATGGTCAGTGACAAAAAATGAACCCCCTTCTCTGCTCCCCCCTACCCCCCTCAATGAGAGGAATTATGTAAGGCTTACCCGAAGCAGAGTCTCTGCAGAGATCCCACCCGCACCGGTCCACCCGCACGGGAGCTCATACTTTTAAATATATACGCAAGCTATCTATACACTACAAAGACAATACGTTCTATGCATGTGGGTCAAAAAGGTCAAAATTCACCGTGTTTAGGAATGTAGGAAATAATTCACCAAATTTGTTAAAAATTTGATATGTGTGTTGTTTAGCCGACTTATAACGATGATGAAAAATTCAGGCAAAAATATAAAATTGATCGATGCGAAAAAATATCGACCATTGTATATTAACTCTTTCCCTACGGGCGCAGTTAAAATGGGTCACTGAAGACCCGCAAAGTCGTCAATCGAAAAAACACGGCACACGGTAACGCAAGATTAAAAATTGAAATTCGACAAGCGCCAGGAACATGAAATCCACGCACACGCCAAGTTTGATTTGATTTCATAAACAACTCTGCGATTGGTGGCATTTTGAGTTTTCAAGATGCTACGCGGGCGTGCAAGATGGCCTTTTCTGGAAAAATGTAAATTTTTCAACCTGATTTATGATAATTAATGCTAATTTATATTAACATAATGTGTTTTGTTCGGGAAATTTAAAAGAACAAGTAAAAGCCGTTTATTGGGCTTCCAGAAAATGTATAGCTTTCGCAACAGTTATGGTTATTTCAAGAGATATCAATAGAACAACGTGGTCGTTCAATTTTTGATGTTTTTCAGCCGTAAGGAAAGAGTTAATAAGCAATAATAGGTAAATTGAAAATAATCGAAGAAAAAGCGTGAAAGGAAAAGCAGTTTATTATCTGTTGAATTGAAAATAATCAAAGTAAATACAGTTTAACAAAGCAAAAAAATGGTCAGTGACAAAAAATGAACCCCCTTCTCTGCTCCCCCCTACCCCCCTCAATGAGAGGAATTATGTAAGGCTTACCCGAAGCAGAGTCTCTGCAGAGATCCCACCCGCACCGGTCCACCCGCACGGGAGCTCATACTTTTAAATATATACGCAAGCTATCTATACACTACAAAGACAATACGTTCTATGCATGTGGGTCAAAAAGGTCAAAATTCACCGTGTTTAGGAATGTAGGAAATAATTCACCAAATTTGTTAAAAATTTGATATGTGTGTTGTTTAGCCGACTTATAACGATGATGAAAAATTCAGGCAAAAATATAAAATTGATCGATGCGAAAAAATATCGACCATTGTATATTAACTCTTTCCCTACGGGCGCAGTTAAAATGGGTCACTGAAGACCCGCAAAGTCGTCAATCGAAAAACACGGCACACGGTAACGCAAGATTAAAAATTGAAATTCGACAAGCGCCAGGAACATGAAATCCACGCACACGCCAAGTTTGATTTGATTTCATAAACAACTCTGCGATTGGTGGCATTTTGAGTTTTCAAGATGCTACGCGGGCGTGCAAGATGGCCTTTTCTGGAAAAAATGTAAATTTTTCAACCTGATTTATGATAATTAATGCTAATTTATATTAACATAATGTGTTTTGTTCGGGAAATTTAAAAGAACAAGTAAAAGCCGTTTATTGGGCTTCCAGAAAATGTATAGCTTTCGCAACAGTTATGGTTATTTCAAGAGATATCAATAGAACAACGTGGTCGTTCAATTTTTGATGTTTTTCAGCCGTAAGGAAAGAGTTAATAAGCAATAATAGGTAAATTGAAAATAATCGAAGAAAAAGCGTGAAAGGAAAAGCAGTTTATTATCTGTTGAATTGAAAATAATCAAAGTAAATACAGTTTAACAAAGCAAAAAAATGGTCAGTGACAAAAAATGAACCCCCTTCTCTGCTCCCCCCTACCCCCCTCAATGAGAGGAATTATGTAAGGCTTACCCGAAGCAGAGTCTCTGCAGAGATCCCACCCGCACCGGTCCACCCGCACGGGAGCTCATACTTTTAAATATATACGCAAGCTATCTATACACTACAAAGACAGTACGTTCTATGCATGTGGGTCAAAAAGGTCAAAATTCACCGTGTTTAGGAATGTAGGAAATAACTCACCAAATTTGTTAAAAATTTGATATGTGTGTTGTTTAGCCGACTTATAACGATGATGAAAAATTCAGGCAAAAATATAAAATTGATCGATGCGAAAAAATATCGACCATTGTATATTAACTCTTTCCCTACGGGCGCAGTTAAAATGGGTCACTGAAGACCCGCAAAGTCGTCAATCGAAAAACACGGCACACGGTAACGCAAGATTAAAAATTGAAATTCGACAAGCGCCAGGAACATGAAATCCACGCACACGCCAAGTTTGATTTGATTTCATAAACAACTCTGCGATTGGTGGCATTTTGAGTTTTCAAGATGCTACGCGGGCGTGCAAGATGGCCTTTTCTGGAAAAATGTAAATTTTTCAACCTGATTTATGATAATTAATGCTAATTTATATTAACATAATGTGTTTTGTTCGGGAAATTTAAAAGAACAAGTAAAAGCCGTTTATTGGGCTTCCAGAAAATGTATAGCTTTCGCAACAGTTATGGTTATTTCAAGAGATATCAATAGAACAACGTGGTCGTTCAATTTTTGATGTTTTTCAGCCGTAAGGAAAGAGTTAATAAGCAATAATAGGTAAATTGAAAATAATCGAAGAAAAAGCGTGAAAGGAAAAGCAGTTTATTATCTGTTGAATTGAAAATAATCAAAGTAAATACAGTTTAACAAAGCAAAAAAATGGTCAGTGACAAAAAATGAACCCCCTTCTCTGCTCCCCCCTACCCCCCTCAATGAGAGGAATTATGTAAGGCTTACCCGAAGCAGAGTCTCTGCAGAGATCCCACCCGCACCGGTCCACCCGCACGGGAGCTCATACTTTTAAATATATACGCAAGCTATCTATACACTACAAAGACAGTACGTTCTATGCATGTGGGTCAAAAAGGTCAAAATTCACCGTGTTTAGGAATGTAGGAAATAACTCACCAAATTTGTTAAAAATTTGATATGTGTGTTGTTTAGCCGACTTATAACGATGATGAAAAATTCAGGCAAAAATATAAAATTGATCGATGCGAAAAAATATCGACCATTGTATATTAACTCTTTCCCTACGGGCGCAGTTAAAATGGGTCACTGAAGACCCGCAAAGTCGTCAATCGAAAAACACGGCACACGGTAACGCAAGATTAAAAATTGAAATTCGACAAGCGCCAGGAACATGAAATCCACGCACACGCCAAGTTTGATTTGATTTCATAAACAACTCTGCGATTGGTGGCATTTTGAGTTTTCAAGATGCTACGCGGGCGTGCAAGATGGCCTTTTCTGGAAAAATGTAAATTTTTCAACCTGATTTATGATAATTAATGCTAATTTATATTAACATAATGTGTTTTGTTCGGGAAATTTAAAAGAACAAGTAAAAGCCGGTTTATTGGGCTTCCAGAAAATGTATAGCTTTCGCAACAGTTATGGTTATTTCAAGAGATATCAATAGAACAACGTGGTCGTTCAATTTTTGATGTTTTTCAGCCGTAAGGAAAGAGTTAATAAGCAATAATAGGTAAATTGAAAATAATCGAAGAAAAAGCGTGAAAGGAAAAGCAGTTTATTATCTGTTGAATTGAAAATAATCAAAGTAAATACAGTTTAACAAAGCAAAAAAATGGTCAGTGACAAAAAATGAACCCCCTTCTCTGCTCCCCCCTACCCCCCTCAATGAGAGAAATTATGTAAGGCTTACCCGAAGCAGAGTCTCTGCAGAGATCCCACCCGCACCGGTCCACCCGCACGGGAGCTCATACTTTTAAATATATACGCAAGCTATCTATACACTACAAAGACAATACGTTCTATGCATGTGGGTCAAAAAGGTCAAAATTCACCGTGTTTAGGAATGTAGGAAATAATTCACCAAATTTGTTAAAAATTTGATATGTGTGTTGTTTAGCCGACTTATAACGATGATGAAAAATTCAGGCGAAAATATAAAATTGATCGATGCGAAAAAATATCGACCATTGTATATTAACTCTTTCCCTACGGGCGCAGTTAAAATGGGTCACTGAAGACCCGCAAAGTCGTCAATCGAAAAACACGGCACACGGTAACGCAAGATTAAAAATTGAAATTCGACAAGCGCCAGGAACATGAAATCCACGCACACGCCAAGTTTGATTTGATTTCATAAACAACTCTGCGATTGGTGGCATTTTGAGTTTTCAAGATGCTACGCGGGCGTGCAAGATGGCCTTTTCTGGAAAAATGTAAATTTTTCAACCTGATTTATGATAATTAATGCTAATTTATATTAACATAATGTGTTTTGTTCGGGAAATTTAAAAGAACAAGTAAAAGCCGGTTTATTGGGCTTCCAGAAAATGTATAGCTTTCGCAACAGTTATGGTTATTTCAAGAGATATCAATAGAACAACGTGGTCGTTCAATTTTTGATGTTTTTCAGCCGTAAGGAAAGAGTTAAAGGGCTCTGTACAACATTTTGGTGTTGGGTCGAAAATCTCAATAAACAAAGGAGTCATCAACCAACTAGAGTTTAAGATAACAGATCAGGATGACAACAGTATTAACATTGGTAAGGTGCTGTTAGATTTACACATCATGTAGTGTATATGGACATAGAGCAAGAACTAAGAGATATTTACTATAACCCATCAACTGGTTACCAATCTGCTGAGAGGCTGTACCAAAAGGCACAAGAAGACGGTCTAAACGTTAGTAGGGCAAAGATAAAGGACTGGCTAAAATCTCAAGACACATACACTAGGTACAAACCAGTCGTTAAGAAACACAAGTTTAGACAAACATTTGTTGACTATCTGGGTGAGCAGATACAGATGGACTTGGTCGATATGGGCAAGTACAAGCACAAGAACAACGGGTACTACTGGATACTAACAGCCACTGAGATCCTTAGTAGGTATGTGTTTACCATACCTGTCTACAGGAAAGATACGAAAAACATGACTAAGGCTGTCGCAAAGTTACTAGAGAAGGCTAAGGTTAGATTTGGCGAGTATCCAAAGCTGGTTCAGTTTGACGATGGTAAGGAATTCTACAACGTTGGTGTGAAGGATCTATTGGAGAAACACGACGTGAAATACTTTAGCACGAACTCTGATAAAAAGGCAGCAGTCGTGGAACAGTTTAATAGAACACTTAAGACGTCTATGTGGAAATACTTCTACAGTAAAGGAACGTACAAGTGGATAGACATTTTGGATCAGCTCGTTGAGAATTACAACAACACCAAACACAGTACTATTCTAATGAAACCTAAAGACGTGAGCAAGAAAAACGAAAACGAAGTATGGACGACGTTGTTTGGACACCATTTCGGTGACTACCCACTACCAAAGTTTAAAGTAGGTGAGACTGTCAGGATATCAAAGTACAAGAGCATATTCGCGAAAGGGTACGAGGCTAACTTCACTGAGGAGCTATTCAAAGTGACAAAGGTCATACGTGGTGACCCTACCGTGTACGAGATAGAGGACCACGAGGGGGAACCCATCATCGGTAAGTTTTATGAGGAAGAGTTGTCAGCTGTTGATAAAAAAGATGACGTTTATAAGGTCGAGAAGACACTAAAGAGAAAGAAGGTGGGAGGTAAGAAGATGGCTTTGGTTAAGTGGCTTGGCTATGACAGTAGACACAACTCATGGATACCAGAAAGCGATATTCAAAATATTGAGTAGTACATAATGGCTGAAGGAGGGTTCGATGAAATCGAAATGCAAAATCGTAATAAGTTTGAGAAATATACAGACGAACAGTTAGAAAAAGAGTTCGACATGCTCAATAATATACTCACAGAAGATGAGACAGGACAAGAATATAGTAGTATGCACGACAGAATCACTAGGGTGAAACAAGAGATAGAGACTAGAGACATAAAACGCAGAGTACAAGACAGAATCAGACATGCGGAGACGTCGTTCGTAAACAACGACGACGGAAAAACGGTGACAATAACTAATAAGGGCAGCGGTGACACCGCTGAGGCCCCAGCAGTAGTGTTTGCTGAACCGGTGACATATGGTGACGTCCATGACGAGAGCTTCAATTTAGCTTTTGAAGAGGCGAACGAAATCGAAAGAAGACTGAAAGAACTAAAAGAAGACAATAAAAAGTTAGTAGTAAATGGTATAAAAAGAACCAATCTAATAGATAGAAAAATACGTAGATTGTATAATAAAAGACTCAGTAATGACGATGTGTCAAGGAATATAGTCAATAGGTCATACGTGACAACCTCAGGTTCTATTCTTTTCAAACCGATAAACGAAGACGGCGAATATTTGAAACCTAAAATAATACTAAAACCTGGAAAAAATGGTTTGATCTACAGTAAAGACAGTAGAAGTAAAAGTGCGATTGAGCAGTTTAAGCAGTTAGTTGAACAAATCCCTGGCACCTCAACAACAACTGACGCTAGAACAGAAAACGGAGACACCCCAATAACTGACGATATAACAGAAAACGGAGACACCCCAACAACTGACGATAGAACAGAAAACGAAGACACCACAGTTTCAAGTGAAGACTTCCCAGTAATTGAAACAGAAGTGAACTACGATAACGTATTTGGGTTAACAGAAAAAGAAAATAGCGAGTTAAGAGGCGTCCTAAACCCAAGTGATATAATCGATCCAGACACTAGACCACAATTTCTAAGAGCGCAAGCCGATTATTTTCAGGACGCTATTAGTGAGACTACACACGCTATGAATAGAGAGGAAGTTGGTTCCAGAAAGAGGATCGAGTTGTACGAACGATTGACAGGTCTCAAGATAGCTAGGGACAGAACCTTAACACAATTGGAACTTGAGGGGGTTAGAGAACAACAAGAAGAGGACATCACTCGGTTACAAAAAATAAAGGAGTGGTTTAAGGAAAATTGGTTGGGTGCCTCGGCTTTAGGAATAACCATAGCCTCTTTTATCACCACAATTATAATATCTGCTAGAAGTGTTGTCTTCAAAGGTGGTCAAGCACTTGGAAAATTAGGAAAAGCTATAGCTAATCTAGCCACAAAAGCTGGCCCTCTACTGTCTGGACTGCTAAACATGGTGGCGACTGTGCTAAAGTGGGGAGCTGCAGGTATATCTTGGTTAGCGTCTAATTTGTGGATCCTAGCGATAGCACTAGCTTGGTTCGTCTACGATCAGTACAAACAGAGGAAATAAAACATGTGTTATAATATATAGTATGAATACTAATGAAAAAGAGTTGCTTCCTGGATATAGACGTCGTGAAATATCTTCTATCAAAGGCACAAGAACCCGTCATGTTGTAACGCTAAACCCCAACAAAGCCAATCCAGGGGAGGAGTTATACATCGATATCCCGAAAACGAAAGGTAACACTTGTTTGATACCCTCCAGTCTCCATCTTCTATTCGACTTTAAAAGTTCGAACGTGAAATCATGGTTTCTTAACAACCTTTCGAGACTACTACTTGAGAGACTGGTGATAAAATTAGCTGGTGAGTCCGTGTACGACAATAGTGGTGAAAGCGTAATCGGTACGTACAAAGACCTCTGGAAATCTAACAGTGAGCGAGACCAGATGGTTGAATATGGTATAGCAAACGAGAACCTTCGAAAGTTAATCTCAAAGGACGACAGTGGCGCGGCCAGTGGAGACACACAAAAAGTTAGCGATGGTCTGATGTTCTCAATCCATGACACTAAACAAAAGGTTCAAATCGACAAGATTCTAGAAGATCACGGTCTATACGCACCATACAACAAGAACAACAATTTCAGGTATATAATCACACCACCCAAAGCGTCTGATATTATGGTGGCTCAAGCTAACGAGGCTGTGGCTGGTTACACGTTGGAGAACCTTGAGTTGGAGTACGAAACTATCGAGAATCAAGAGATTGCTGATGAAGTATCATCTCTATACGCGTTAGGTAGATCTCTGTCATATGAACACATCACACTAATGAAGACTGTGGAGTGGGATAAAGGAATCACACTCGTGAATGAGAATATTAATCTACCAAGAAAATCGATGAAATCTATCGTTTTACTCTTCACAAACAAAACAAGAACTGATAGTGAAGAGTTCGTCTATCCAAACATAGAGTCAGTCAAACTCACCATAGAAGGTGTGCCGAACATGGTATACAGTCAAGGAATACCGAAATCAAGACTCTGGGGAGAAGCGAAAAGACTATTCAGACAAAAACTAGACTCCGACCAGCATATGACTGTCCAAAAGTTTTACAAAGACGGTTTCGCTTTAGTTGTTGACCTTAGATCTATCGAAGATAACGCGAAAGTTGCAACTGGAAAAAAGATTGTGAACACTCAGTCAGGAATATTGATGGAAATCAATAAAGAAGTCACAACAACGAACGTCATGTGTAGAATATTCGTACTCTCCGACGGACTCGTAAACCTTATCAACAACGATCTACAATCAATCCAATACTAAAACATATAGTATTCTATATGAAAACGCCTTTTAACATGCTAATTGTTGGTATGACAGCCTGTGGTAAAACACACTACCTATTAGATATGATAGAGAAAGAATATATGAATCACTTCGATTATATCATTCTTATATGTCCAACATTTGAATGGAATAAAACGTACACAGAGTGGAAATACTTGAGAGACCCAAACTTTATCGCTATTCAATGTGAGCAAGATAAGGTCGACGCACTCCTTAAATATGTGACTGACATTTATAAAGGCACCAATTCATTGATAATACTAGACGATTGTGCTGGTGGACAGGACGTTAAAAACAGGACAAGCGAACTAGTTAAACTAGCCTTTAGCGCTAGACACTACAACCTATCCACAATAGTCGTAACACAACAACTAACCTCAATTAGTAAACCATATCGTGAGAACATCTCAAAGTTAGTAACATTCTACAACCCTAACAGAAACGATATGAAAATTATCGTAGACGACTATCTCAACGGAGTCGATAAAGTGGAAATTCAGAAAATAATAAAACAGTTGAAAGACAACGAGTACGCAAGATTGGAGATACTTCTAAGACATCCATACTCGTACGAATTAGTTATTCCGCGAAAACAAAACAGTTGAGAGACAACTAATACGTAAGATTGGAGATACTCACAAGGCATCCATACTCATACGAAATAGTCATTCCGCAAAAACAAAACATATCGTATATTATAGGACATGCCAAAACGTAAGACAAAAAATCTTGAGACAATTGACGAACTCATCGAAGACATACGAGAAGCAGAACAGGAAGTAATCGATGAACCACAAATCGATACACCACAAGTTGACGACACTCCGCAAACTGACGTAGACAAGAAACGAAACGAACTACGAAGACTATCAGAGGACGGCGAGATAGATCAATCCATCTCTTACCTTAAAAAGGCCTCAGCTAAGGTTATCAATAAAATCTATGAAGAATGGGAGGTAAAAAGAATGGAGAAAGCGAACGTGTTCCTCTGTGATCTTTTAATAAGCAAGTTCGCCCACGCGTTAGGAGGGTTCAACGCTATTGAGTCACCTGAAAAGCTCGAAAACGAGTTGATTACTGACCAGTTACTAAAAAGAGATGTAGAGAAGCTTATATCACACATATCCCCCTACCTCCCTTGTTTAGGGTTATTATCAGGTGGACTGACAACTAGTAAACACGTATTTAGTCATATGGCTAGATGGGAAATCCCTGAAGGGGAACCCCCGAATGAGGGAGACAGCGCCATCTAATTACAATAATTTACAAAACGACCTAAAGACATGAGTATATACAAATTTAATGAGTGTAGAACGTCGGGAGTCAGTGGAGGAAACGACAGTGAGACTCAACAAAGAGTTGTTATTTATCTACCAGATTAGAGAGCTGAAACGACAACTCTTCGCTAAGAGTAGCTTAGAACGTAAGGAACTAGACGAGAGGTTTAAACATACTGTACTCGGGAAAAGGATGACCAGTCACGACAGCGAGTTGCAGCTTCTACGTACTAACACTCGAAAAACTATTTTGGGAAACGCGTGTGATGGTTTTCGAGTCTAATTTATTTCATCTCGTTTTAGTAGTCTCGAAAGTGGTGGTAACAGCGAACTTTTTCCATTTTGATTGCGAAGCATGAAAAAATGGAAAAATGCGCTGGTAGCCCCACTTTCTATACTACTTTTTAACCTTATGGTTAAAGCAGTTGTTCTCCATGTACATGTATTTGGAGTTTGTTCCTCATGCGAGGTTTATTTATTACCAACTTTGTTTAGTTTAAGGTCCTCAGCTTCATTGGCTGGGGCACTGTTTTAACCTTGGGGACAAGCAATTGTTCTCCATGTACATGCATTTGGAGTTTGTTCCTCATGCGAGGTTTATTTATTACCAACTTTGTTTAGTTTAAGGTCCTCACCTTCATTGACTGGGGCACTGTTTTAACCTTACGGTTAAATAAATTTGTTCTTCATGTATTTGGAGTTTGCTCCTTATGTGAGGTTAAAATAGCCTTGTTTTAACACAACTTTGTTTGGTTTAAGATCCTCAGCTTCATTGTGTGGCGCACTTTTTTAATCTTTGGGTTAAGCAATTGTTCTACATGTATTTGGAATTTGTTCCTGAGGTGAGGTTTATTTATTGCCAAATTTGTTTGGTTTAAGGATCCATGTATTTGGAGTTTGTTCCAAATAAGTTTACTCATTACCAACTATGTTTGTTTTAAGTTTCTCCAATTCATTTGCTGGGACATTTTTTTAACCTTAGGGTGAAAGCAATTTGTTCTCCATGTATTTGGAGAACTGTTTTTGGAGAAATTAGCTGGGGCACTGTTTCAACCTTAGGGTTAAAGCAATTTGTTCTCCATGTATTTGGAGTTTGTTCCTCATGTGAGGTTTATTCATTACCAACTTTGTTTGGTTTAAGGTCCTCACCTTCATTGGCTGGGGCACTGTTTTAACATTACGGTTAAGCCAATTTGTTCTGCATGTATTTGGATTTTGTTCCTGATGTGAGGTTTATTTATTACCAAATTTGTTTGGTTTAAGGTCCTTAGCTTCATTGGCTGGGGCACTGTTTTAATCTTAGGGTTAAAGCAAATTGTTATCCATGTATTTGGAGTTTGTTCCAAATAAGTTTACTCATTACCAACTATCTTTGTTTTAAGTTCCTCCAATTCATTCGCTGGGGCATTTTTTTAACCTTAGGGTAAAAGCAATTTGTTCTCCATGTATTTGGAGAACTTGGCTGGGGCACTGTTTTTGGATTGGGTACTGTATTTGGTGAAATTGGCAGGGCACTGTTTTAACATTAGGGTTAAAGAAATTTGTTCTCCATGTATTTGAAGTTTGTTCCTGATGTGAGGTTTATTTGTTACCAAATTTGTTTGGTTTAAGGTCCTCATCTTCATTGGCTGGGGCACTGTTTGAATCTTAGGGTTAAAGCAATTTGTTCTCCATGTATTTGGAGTTTGTTCCAAATAAGTTTATTCATTGCCAACTTTGTTTGGTTTAAGTCCTCCATCCAATTCATTTGCTGGGGCATTTGTTTTAACCTTAGGGTTAAAGGAATTTGTTCTCCATGTATTTGGAGAACTTTACAGGGGCACTGTATTTGGAGAAATTGGCTGGGGCACTGTTTTAACATTAGGGTTAAAGAAATGTGTTCTCCTATGTATTTGGAGTTTGTTCCTCATGCGAGGTTTATTTATTACCAACATTGTTAGTTTAAGATCCTCGCCTTCATTGGCTGGGGCACTCTTTTAACCTTAGGGTTAAAGCAAATTGTTCTCCATGTATTTGTAGAGCTTGACTGGGGCACTGTTTTTGGCTGGGGCACTGTTTTTGGCTGGGGCACTGTTTTTGGCTGGGGCACTGTTTTAATCTTAGGGTTAAGCAATTTCTTTTCCATGTATTTGGAGTTTTCTGCTCATGTTAGGTTAAAACAGCTTTGTTTTAACACAACTTTGTTTGGTTTAAGATCCTCAGCTTCATTGTGTGGCGCACTTTTTTAATCTTTGGGTTAAGCAATTGTTCTACATGTATTTGGAATTAGTTCCTGAGGTGAGGTTTATTTATTGCCAAATTTGTTTGGTTTAAGGTCCTTAGCTTCATTGGCTGGGGCACTGTTTTAATCTTAGGGTTAAAGCAATTTGTTATCCATGTATTTGGAGTTTGTTCCAAATAAGTTTACTCATTACCAACTATGTTTGTTTTAAGTTCCTCCAATTCATTTGCTGGGACATTTTTTTAACCTTAGGGTGAAAGCAATTTATTCTCCATGTATTTGGAGAACTGTTTTTGGAGAAATTAGCTGGGGCACTGTTTCAACCTTAGGGTTAAAGCAATTTGTTCTCCATGTATTTGGAGTTTGTTCCTCATGTGAGGTTTATTCATTACCAACTTTGTTTGGTTTAAGGTCCTCACCTTCATTGGCTGGGGCACTGTTTTAACATTACGGTTAAGCCAATTTGTTCTGCATGTATTTGGAGTTTGTTCCTGATGTGAGGTTTATTTATTACCAAATTTGTTTGGTTTAAGGTCCTTAGCTTCATTGGCTGGGGCACTGTTTTAATCTTAGGGTTAAAGCAAATTGTTATCCATGTATTTGGAGTTTGTTCCAAATAAGTTTACTCATTACCAACTATCTTTGTTTTAAGTTCCTCCAATTCATTCGCTGGGGCATTTTTTTAACCTTAGGGTAAAAGCAATTTGTTCTCCATGTATTTGGAGAACTTGGCTGGGGCACTGTTTTTGGATTGGGTACTGTATTTGGTGAAATTGGCAGGGCACTGTTTTAACATTAGGGTTAAAGAAATTTGTTCTCCATGTATTTGAAGTTTGTTCCTGATGTGAGGTTTATTTGTTACCAAATTTGTTTAGTTTAAGGTCCTCATCTTCATTGGCTGGGGCACTGTTTGAATCTTAGGGTTAAAGCAATTTGTTCTCCATGTATTTGGAGTTTGTTCCAAATAAGTTTATTCATTGCCAACTTTGTTTGGTTTAAGTCCTCCATCCAATTCATTTGCTGGGGCATTTTTTTTAACCTTAGGGTTAAAGGAATTTGTTCTCCATGTATTTGGAGAACTTTACAGGGGCACTGTATTTGGAGAAATTGGCTGGGGCACTGTTTTAACATTAGGGTTAAAGAAATGTGTTCTCCTATGTATTTGGAGTTTGTTCCTCATGCGAGGTTTATTTATTACCAACATTGTTAGTTTAAGATCCTCGCCTTCATTGGCTGGGGCACTCTTTTAACCTTAGCGTTAAAGCAAATTGTTCTCCATGTATTTGTAGAGCTTGACTGGGGCACTGTTTTTGGCTGGGGCACTGTTTTTGGCTGGGGCACTGTTTTTGGCTGGGGCACTGTTTTAATCTTAGGGTTAAGCAATTTCTTTTCCATGTATTTGGAGTTTTCTGCTCATGTTAGGTTAAAACAGCTTTGTTTTAACACAACTTTGTTGGTTTAAGATCCTCAGCTTCATTGTGTAGCGCACTTTTTTAATCTTTGGGTTAAGCAATTGTTCTACATGTATTTGGAATTTGTTCCTGAGGTGAGGTTTATTTATTACCAAATTTGTTTGGTTTAAGGTCCTTAGCTTCATTGGCTGGGGCACTGTTTTAATCTTAGGGTTAAAGCAATTTGTTATCCATGTATTTGGAGTTTGTTCCAAATAAGTTTACTCATTACCAACTGTGTTTGTTTTAAGTTCCTCCAATTCATTTGCTGGGGAATTTTGTTACCTTAGGGTGAAAGCAATTTGTTCTCCATGTATTTGGAGAACTGTTTTTGGAGAAATCAGCTGGGGCACTGTTTTAACCTTAGGGTTAAAGCAATTTGTTCTCCATGTATTTGGAGTTTGTTCCTCATGTGAGGTTTATTCATTACCAACTTTGTTTGGTTTAAGGTCCTCTCCTTCATTGGCTGGGGCACTGTTTTAACATTACGGTTAAACCAATTTGTTCTGCATGTATTTGGAGTTTGTTCCTGATGTGAGGTTTATTTATTACCAAATTTGTTTGGTTTAAGGTCCTTAGCTTCATTGGCTGGGCACTGTTTTAATCTTAGGGTTAAAGCAATTTGTTATCCATGTATTTGGAGTTTGTTCCAAATAAGTTTACTCATTACCAACTGTGTTTGTTTTAAGTTCCTCCAATTCATTTGCTGGGGCATTTTGTTACCTTAGGGTGAAAGCAATTTGTTCTCCATGTATTTGGAGAACTGTTTTTGGAGAAATCAGCTGGGGCACTGTTTTAACCTTAGGGTTAAAGCAATTTGTTCTCCATGTATTTGGAGTTTGTTCCTCATGTGAGGTTTATTCATTACCAACTTTGTTTGGTTTAAGGTCCTCTCCTTCATTGGCTGGGGCACTGTTTTAACATTACGGTTAAACCAATTTGTTCTGCATGTATTTGGAGTTTGTTCCTGATGTGAGGTTTATTTATTACCAAATTTGTCTGGTTTAAGGTCCTTAGCTTCATTGGCTGGGGCACTGTTTTAATCTTAGGGTTAAAGCAAATTGTTATCCATGTATTTGGAGTTTGTTCCAAATAAGTTTACTCATTACCAACTATCTTTGTTTTAAGTTCCTCCAATTCATTCGCTGTGGCATTTTTTTAACCTTAGGGTAAAAGCAATTTGTTCTCCGTGTATTTGGAGAACTTGGCTGGGGCACTGTTTTTGGATTGGGTACTGTATCTGGTGAAATTGGCAGGGCACTGTTTTAACATTAGGGTTAAAGAAATTTGTTCTCCATGTATTTGAAGTTTGTTCCTGATGTGAGGTTTATTTGTTACCAAATTTATTTAGTTTAAGGTCCTCATCTTCATTGGCTGGGGCACTGTTTGAATCTTAGGGTTAAAGCAATTTGTTCTCCATGTATTTGGAGTTTGTTCCAAATAAGTTTATTCATTGCCAACTTTGTTTGGTTTAAGTCCTCCATCCAATTCATTTGCTGGGGCATTTTTTTTAACCTTAGGGTTAAAGGAATTTGTTCTCCATGTATTTGGAGAACTTTACAGGGGCACTGTATTTGGAGAAATTGGCTGGGGCACTGTTTTAACATTAGGGTTAAAGAAATGTGTTCTCCTATGTATTTGGAGTTTGTTCCTCATGCGATGTTTATTTATTACCAACATTGTTAGTTTAAGATCCTCGCCTTCATTGGCTGGGGCACTCTTTTAACCTTAGCGTTAAAGCAAATTGTTCTCCATGTATTTGTAGAGCTTGACTGGGGCACTGTTTTTGGCTGGGGCACTGTTTTTGGCTGGGGCACTGTTTTTGGCTGGGGCACTGTTTTAATCTTAGGGTTAAGCAATTTCTTTTCCATGTATTTGGAGTTTTCTGCTCATGTTAGGTTAAAACAGCTTTGTTTTAACACAACTTTCTTTGGTTTAAGATCCTCAGCTTCATTGGGTGGCGCACTTTTTTAATCTTTGGGTAAAGCAATTGTTCTACATGTATTTGGAATTTGTTCCTGTGGTGAGGTTTATTTATTACCAAATTTGTTTGGTTTAAGGTCCTTAGCTTCATTGGCTGGGGCACTGTTTTAATCTTAGGGTTAAAGCAATTTGTTATCCATGTATTTGGAGTTTGTTCCAAATAAGTTTACTCATTACCAACTGTGTTTGTTTTAAGTTCCTCCAATTCATTTGCTGGGGAATTTTGTTACCTTAGGGTGAAAGCAATTTGTTCTCCATGTATTTGGAGAACTGTTTTTGGAGAAATCAGCTGGGGCACTGTTTTAACCTTAGGGTTAAAGCAATTTGTTCTCCATGTATTTGGAGTTTGTTCCTCATGTGAGGTTTATTCATTACCAACTTTGTTTGGTTTAAGGTCCTCTCCTTCATTGGCTGGGGCACTGTTTTAACATTACGGTTAAACCAATTTGTTCTGCATGTATTTGGAGTTTGTTCCTGATGTGAGGTTTATTTATTACCAAATTTGTTTGGTTTAAGGTCCTTAGCTTCATTGGCTGGGGCACTGTTTTAATCTTAGGGTTAAAGCAATTTGTTATCCATGTATTTGGAGTTTGTTCCAAATAAGTTTACTCATTACCAACTGTGTTTGTTTTAAGTTCCTCCAATTCATTTGCTGGGGCATTTTGTTACCTTAGGGTGAAAGCAATTTGTTCTCCATGTATTTGGAGAACTGTTTTTGGAGAAATCAGCTGGGGCACTGTTTTAACCTTAGGGTTAAAGCAATTTGTTCTCCATGTATTTGGAGTTTGTTCCTCATGTGAGGTTTATTCATTACCAACTTTGTTTGGTTTAAGGTCCTCTCCTTCATTGGCTGGGGCACTGTTTTAACATTACGGTTAAACCAATTTGTTCTGCATGTATTTGGAGTTTGTTCCTGATGTGAGGTTTATTTATTACCAAATTTGTCTGGTTTAAGGTCCTTAGCTTCATTGGCTGGGGCACTGTTTTAATCTTAGGGTTAAAGCAAATTGTTATCCATGTATTTGGAGTTTGTTCCAAATAAGTTTACTCATTACCAACTATCTTTGTTTTAAGTTCCTCCAATTCATTCGCTGGGGCATTTTTTTAACCTTAGGGTAAAAGCAATTTGTTCTCCGTGTATTTGGAGAACTTGGCTGGGGCACTGTTTTTGGATTGGGTACTGTATCTGGTGAAATTGGCAGGGCACTGTTTTAACATTAGGGTTAAAGAAATTTGTTCTCCATGTATTTGAAGTTTGTTCCTGATGTGAGGTTTATTTGTTACCAAATTTGTTTAGTTTAAGGTCCTCATCTTCATTGGCTGGGGCACTGTTTGAATCTTAGGGTTAAAGCAATTTGTTCTCCATGTATTTGGAGTTTGTTCCAAATAAGTTTATTCATTGCCAACTTTGTTTGGTTTAAGTCCTCCATCCAATTCATTTGCTGGGGCATTTTTTTTAACCTTAGGGTTAAAGGAATTTGTTCTCCATGTATTTGGAGAACTTTACAGGGGCACTGTATTTGGAGAAATTGGCTGGGGCACTGTTTTAACATTAGGGTTAAAGAAATGTGTTCTCCTATGTATTTGGAGTTTGTTCCTCATGCGAGGTTTATTTATTACCAACATTGTTAGTTTAAGATCCTCGCCTTCATTGGCTGGGGCACTCTTTTAACCTTAGCGTTAAAGCAAATTGTTCTCCATGTATTTGTAGAGCTTGACTGGGGCACTGTTTTTGGCTGGGGCACTGTTTTTGGCTGGGGCACTGTTTTTGGCTGGGGCACTGTTTTAATCTTAGGGTTAAGCAATTTCTTTTCCATGTATTTGGAGTTTTCTGCTCATGTTAGGTTAAAACAGCTTTGTTTTAACACAACTTTCTTTGGTTTAAGATCCTCAGCTTCATTGGGTGGCGCACTTTTTTAATCTTTGGGTAAAGCAATTGTTCTACATGTATTTGGAATTTGTTCCTGAGGTGAGGTTTATTTATTACCAAATTTGTTTGGTTTAAGGTCCTTAGCTTCATTGGCTGGGGCACTGTTTTAATCTTAGGGTTAAAGCAATTTGTTATCCATGTATTTGGAGTTTGTTCCAAATAAGTTTACTCATTACCAACTGTGTTTGTTTTAAGTTCCTCCAATTCATTTGCTGGGGAATTTTGTTACCTTAGGGTGAAAGCAATTTGTTCTCCATGTATTTGGAGAACTGTTTTTGGAGAAATCAGCTGGGGCACTGTTTTAACCTTAGGGTTAAAGCAATTTGTTCTCCATGTATTTGGAGTTTGTTCCTCATGTGAGGTTTATTCATTACCAACTTTGTTTGGTTTAAGGTCCTCTCCTTCATTGGCTGGGGCACTGTTTTAACATTACGGTTAAACCAATTTGTTCTGCATGTATTTGGAGTTTGTTCCTGATGTGAGGTTTATTTATTACCAAATTTGTTTGGTTTAAGGTCCTTAGCTTCATTGGCTGGGGCACTGTTTTAATCTTAGGGTTAAAGCAATTTGTTATCCATGTATTTGGAGTTTGTTCCAAATAAGTTTACTCATTACCAACTGTGTTTGTTTTAAGTTCCTCCAATTCATTTGCTGGGGCATTTTGTTACCTTAGGGTGAAAGCAATTTGTTCTCCATGTATTTGGAGAACTGTTTTTGGAGAAATCAGCTGGGGCACTGTTTTAACCTTAGGGTTAAAGCAATTTGTTCTCCATGTATTTGGAGTTTGTTCCTCATGTGAGGTTTATTCATTACCAACTTTGTTTGGTTTAAGGTCCTCTCCTTCATTGGCTGGGGCACTGTTTTAACATTACGGTTAAACCAATTTGTTCTGCATGTATTTGGAGTTTGTTCCTGATGTGAGGTTTATTTATTACCAAATTTGTCTGGTTTAAGGTCCTTAGCTTCATTGGCTGGGGCACTGTTTTAATCTTAGGGTTAAAGCAAATTGTTATCCATGTATTTGGAGTTTGTTCCAAATAAGTTTACTCATTACCAACTATCTTTGTTTTAAGTTCCTCCAATTCATTCGCTGGGGCATTTTTTTAACCTTAGGGTAAAAGCAATTTGTTCTCCGTGTATTTGGAGAACTTGGCTGGGGCACTGTTTTTGGATTGGGTACTGTATCTGGTGAAATTGGCAGGGCACTGTTTTAACATTAGGGTTAAAGAAATTTGTTCTCCATGTATTTGAAGTTTGTTCCTGATGTGAGGTTTATTTGTTACCAAATTTGTTTGGTTTAAGGTCCTCATCTTCATTGGCTGGGGCACTGTTTGAATCTTAGGGTTAAAGCAATTTGTTCTCCATGTATTTGGAGTTTGTTCCAAATAAGTTTATTCATTGCCAACTTTGTTTGGTTTAAGTCCTCCATCCAATTCATTTGCTGGGGCATTTTTTTTAACCTTAGGGTTAAAGGAATTTGTTCTCCATGTATTTGGAGAACTTTACTGGGGCACTGTATTTGGAGAAATTGGCTGGGGCACTGTTTTAACATTAGGGTTAAAGAAATGTGTTCTCCTATGTATTTGGAGTTTGTTCCTCATGCGAGGTTTATTTATTACCAACATTGTTAGTTTAAGATCCTCGCCTTCATTGGCTGGGGCACTCTTTTAACCTTAGGGTTAAAGCAAATTGTTCTCCATGTATTTGTAGAGCTTGACTGGGGCACTGTTTTTGGCTGGGGCACTGTTTTTGGCTGGGGCACTGTTTTAATCTTAGGGTTAAGCAATTTCTTTTCCATGTATTTGGAGTTTGCTCCTCATGCGAGGTAAAAACAGCTTTGTTTTAACACAACTTTGTTTGGTTTAAGGTCCTCTGCTTCATTGGTTGGAGTACTGTTTTAATCTTTGGGTTAAGCAATTGTTCTACATGTATTTGGAATTTGTTCCTCATGCGAAGTTTATTGGTCACCAACTTTGTTTGGTTTAAGGTCCTCACCTTCATTGGCTGGGGCACTGTTTTAACATTCGGGTAAAGCAATTTGTTCTCCATGTATTTGGAGTTTTCTGCTCATCTTAGGTAAAAACAGCTTTGTTTAAACACAACTTTGTTTGGTTTAAGGTCCTCTGCTTCATTGGTTGGAGTACTGTTTTAATCTTTGGGTTAAGCAATTGTTCTACATGTATTTGGAATTTGTTCCTCATGTGAGGTTTATTTATTACCAACTTTGTTTGGTTTAAGTTTCTCAGTTTCATTGGCTGGCGCACTGTTTTAACCTTTGGGTTAAAGCAATTTGTTCTCCATATATTTGGAGTTTGTTCCTCATGCGAAGTTTATTTATTACCAACTTTGTTTGGTTTAAGGTCCTCACCTTCATTGGCTGGGGCACTGTATTTGAAGAAATTGGCTGGGGCACCGTTTTAACATTAGGCTTAAACCAATTTGTTCTCTATGTATTTCGAGTTTGTTCCTCATGTGAGGTTAAAACAGCTTTGTTTTAACACAACTTTGTTTGGTTTAAGGTCCTCAGCTTCATTGGCTGGGAACTTTTTTAACCTTATGGTTGAAGCAATTTGTTCTCCATGTATTTGGAGTTTGCTCCTTATATGAGGTTAAAACAGCAGCCTTGTTTTAACACAACTTTGTTTGGTTTAAGGTCCTCAGCTTTATTGGCTGGGGCACTGTTTTAAACTTAGGGTTAAGCAATTGTTCTCCACGTATTTGGAATTTTTTCCTCATGTGAGGTTTATTTATTACCAACTTTGTTTAGTTTAAGATCCTCACCTTTATTGACTGGGGCACTGTTTTAACCTTATGGCTAAAGCAATTTGTTCCCCACGTATTTGGAGTTTGCTCCTCATGTGAGGTAAAAACAGCTTTGTTTTAACACAACTTTGTTTGGTTTAAGGTCCTCAGCTTCATTTGTTGGGGTACTGTTTTAATCTTTGGGTTAAGCAATTGTTCTACATGTATTTGGAATTTGTTCCTCATGCGAAGGTTATTGGTCACCAACTTTGTTTGGTTTAAGGTCCTCACCTTCATTGGCTGGGGCACTGTTTTAACCTTCGGGTAAAGCAATTTGTTCTCCATGTATTTGGAGTTTTCTGCTCATGTTAGGTTAAAACAGCTTTGTTTTAACACAACTTTGTTTGGTTTAAGGTTCTCACCTTCATTGGCTGTGGCACTGTTTTAACCTTATGGTTAAAGCAATTTGTTCCCCATTTATTTGGCGTTTGCTCCTCATGTGAGGTTAAAACAGCTTTGTTTTAACACAACTTTGTTTGGTTTAAGGTCCTCAGCTTCATTGGCTGGGACACTGATTGAATCTTTGGGTTAAGCAATTGTTCTACATGTATTTGGAATTTGTTCCTCATGTGAGGTTTATTTATTACCAACTTTGTTTGGTTTAAGTTTCTCAGTTTCATTGGCTGGCGCACTGTTTTAACCTTTGGGTTAAAGCAATTTGTTCTCCATGTATTTGGAGTTTGTTCCTCATGCGAAGTTTATTTATCACCAACTTTGTTTGGTTTAAAGTCCTCACCTTCATTGGCTGGGGCACTGTTTTGGCTGGGGCACTGTATTTGAAGAAATTGGCTGGGGCACCGTTTTAACATTAGGGTTAAACCAATTTGTCCTCTATGTATTTCGAGTTTGTTCCTCATGTGAGGTTAAAACAGCTTTGTTTTAACACAACTTTGTTTGGTTAAGGTCCTCAGCTTCATTGACTGGTGCACTGTTTTAACCTTATGGTTTGTTGCTCATGTGAGGTTAAAACAGCTTTGTTTTAACACAACTTTGTTTGGTTTAAGGTCCTCAGCTTCATTGGCTGGGACACTGTTTTAATCTTTGGGTTAAGCAATTGTTCTACATGTATTTGGAATTTGTTCCTCATGCGAAGTTTATTTATCACCAACTTTGTTTGGTTTAAGGTCCTCACCTTCATTGGCTGGGGCACTGTTTTAACCTTCGAGTTAAACAATTTGTTCTCCATGTATTTGGAGAAATTAGCTGGGGCACTGTATTTGGAGAAATTAGCAGGGGCACTGTTTTAACCTTAGGGTTGAAGCAATTTGTTCTCCATGTATTTGGAGTTTGTTCCTCATCTGAAATTTATTCATTACCAACTTTGTTTGGTTTAGGTCCGCACCTTCATTGGCTGGGGCACTGTTTTAACCTTGGGGATAAGCAATTGTTCTCCATGACATGTATTTGGAGTTTGTTCCTCATGCGAAGTTTATTTGTTACCAATTGTGTTTGGTTTAAGGTCCTCATCTTCATTGGCTGGGGCACTGTTTTAACCTTGTGGTTAAACAATTTGTTGTCCATGTATTTGGAGAACTTGGCTGGGGCACTGCTTTTGGCTGGGGCACTGTATTTAGAGAAATTAGCTGGGGCACTGTATTTAGAGAAATTAGCTGGGGCACTGTATTTAGGGAAATTAGATGGGGTACTGTTTTAACCTTGGGGTTAAGCAATATGTTCTCCATGTATTTGGAGAACTTGGCTGGGGCACAGTTTTTGGCTGGGGCACAGTATTTGGTGAAATTGGCTGGGGCACTGTTTTAACATTAGGGTTAAAGCAATTTGTTCTTCATCTATTTGGAGTTTGTTCCTCGTGTGAAGTTTATTTATCACCAACTTTGTTTAGTTTAAGGTCCTCAGCTTCATTGGCTGGGGCACTGTTTTAACATTAGGCTTAAATCAATTTGTTCTCCATGTATTTGGAGAACTTTGCTGGGACACTGTTTTTGGCTGGAGCACTGTATTTGGAGAAATTAGCTGAGGTACTGTATTTGGAGAAATTAGCTGGGGCACTGTTTTAACCTTATGGTTAAAGCAGTTGTTCTCCATGTACATGTATTTGGAGTTTGTTCCTCATGCGAGGTTTATTTATTACCAACTTTGTTTAGTTTAAGGTCCTCAGCTTCATTGGCTGGGGCACTGTTTTAACCTTGGGGACAAGCAATTGTTCTCCATGTACATGCATTTGGAGTTTGTTCCTCATGCGAGGTTTATTTATTACCAACTTTGTTTAGTTTAAGGTCCTCACCTTCATTGACTGGGGCACTGTTTTAACCTTAGGGTTAAAGAAATTTGTTCTGCATGTATTTGGAGTTTGCTCCTTATGTGAGGTTAAAATAGCTTTGTTTTAACACAACTTTGTTTGGTTTAAGATCCTCAGCTTCATTGTGTGGCGCACTTTTTTAATCTTTGGGTTAAGCAATTGTTCTACATGTATTTGGAATTTGTTCCTGAGGTGAGGTTTATTTATTGCCAAATTTGTTTGGTTTAAGGTCCTTAGCTTCATTGGCTGGGGCACTGTTTTAATCTTGGGGTTAAAGCAATTTGTTATCCATGTATTTGGAGTTTGTTCCAAATAAGTTTACTCATTACCAACTATGTTTGTTTTAAGTTCCTCCAATTCATTTGCTGGGGCATTTTTTTAACCTTAGGGTGAAAGCAATTTGTTCTCCATGTATTTGGAGAACTGTTTTTGGAGAAATTAGCTGGGGCACTGTTTTAACCTTAGGGTTAAAGCAATTTGTTCTCCATGTATTTGGAGTTTGTTCCTCATGTGAGGTTTATTCATTACCAACTTTGTTTGGTTTAAGGTCCTCACCTTCATTGGCTGGGGCACTGTTTTAACATTACGGTTAAGCCAATTTGTTCTGCATGTATTTGGAGTTTCTTCCTGATGTGAGGTTTATTTATTACCAAATTTGTTTGGCTTAAGGTCCTTAGCTTCATTGGCTGGGGTACTGTTTTAATCTTAGGGTTAAAGCAAATTGTTATCCATGTATTTGGAGTTTGTTCCAAATAAGTTTACTCATTACCAACTATCTTTGTTTTAAGTTCCTCCAATTCATTTGCTGGGGCATTTTTTTAACCTTAGGGTAAAAGCAATTTGTTCTCCATGTATTTGGAGAACTTGGCTGGGGCACTGTTTTTGGATTGGGTACTGTATTTGGTGAAATTGGCAGGGCACTGTTTTAACATTAGGGTTAAAGAAATTTATTCTACATGTATTTGAAGTTTGTTCCTGATGTGAGGTTTATTTATAACCAAATTTGTTTGGTTTAAGGTCCTCATCTTCATTGGCTGGGGCACTGTTTGAATCTTAGGGTTAAAGCAATTTGTTCTCCATGTATTTGGAGTTTGTTCCAAATAAGTTTATTCATTGCCAACTTTGTTTGGTTTAAGTCCTCCATCCAATTCATTTGCTGGGGCATTTTTTTTAACCTGAGGGTTAAAGGAATTTGTTCTCCATGTATTTGGAGAACTTTACTGGGGCACTGTATTTGGAGAAATTGGCTGGGGCACTGTTTTAACATTAGGGTTAAAGAAATGTGTTCTCCTATGTATTTGGAGTTTGTTCCTCATGCGAGGTTTATTTATTACCAACATTGTTAGTTTAAGATCCTCGCCTTCATTGGCTGGGGCATTCTTTTAACCTTAGGGTTAAAGCAAATTGTTCTCCATGTATTTGTAGAGCTTGACTGGGGCACTGTTTTTGGCTGGGGCACTGTTTTTGGCTGGGGCACTGTTATAATCTTAGGGTTAAGCAATTTATTTTCCATGTATTTGGAGTTTGCTCCTCATGCGAGGTAAAAACAGCTTTGTTTTAACACAACTTTGTTTGGTTTAAGGTCCTCTGCTTCATTGGTTGGAGTACTGTTTTAATCTTTGTGTTAAGCAATTGTTCTACATGTATTTGGAATTTGTTCCTCAAGCGAAGTTTATTGGTCACCAACTTTGTTTGGTTTAAGGTCCTCACCTTCATTGGCTGGGGCACTGTTTTAACATTCGGGTGAAGCAATTTGTTCTCCATGTATTTGGAGTTTTCTGCTCATGTTAGGTTAAAACAGCTTTGTTTTGACACAACTTTGTTTGGTTTAAGGTCCTCAGCTTCATTGGCTGGGACACTGTTTGAATCTTTGGGTTAAGCAATTGTTCTACATGTATTTGGAATTTGTTCCTCATGTGAGGTTTATTTATTACCAACTTTGTTTGGTTTAAGTTTCTCAGTTTCATTGGCTGGCGCACTGTTTTAACCTTTGGGTTAAAGCAATTTGTTCTCCATATATTTGGAGTTTGTTCCTCATGCGAAGTTTATTTATCACCAACTTTGTTTGGTTTAAGGTCCTCACCTTCATTGGCTGGGGCACTGTATTTGAAGAAATTGGCTGGGGCACCGTTTTAACATTAGGCTTAAACCAATTTGTTCTCTATGTATTTCGAGTTTGTTCCTCATGTGAGGTTCAAACAGCTTTTGTTTTAACACAACTTTCTTTGGTTTAAGGTCCTCAGCTTCATTGGCTGGGAACTTTTTTAACCTTATGGTTGAAGCAATTTGTTCTCCATGTATTTGGAGTTTGCTCCTTATATGAGGTTAAAACAGCAGCCTTGTTTTAACACAACTTTGTTTCGTTTAAGGTCCTCAGCTTTATTGGCTGGGGCACTGTTTTAAACTTAGGGTTAAGCAATTGTTCTCCACGTATTTGGAATTTTTTCCTCATGTGAGGTTTATTTATTACCAACTTTGTTTAGTTTAAGATCCTCACCTTTATTGGCTGGGGCACTGTTTTAACCTTATGGCTAAAGCAATTTGTTCTCCATGTATTTGGAGTTTGCTCCTCATGTGAGGTAAAAACAGCTTTGTTTTAACACAACTTTGTTTGGTTTAAGGTCCTCAGCTTCATTGGTTGGGGTACTGTTTTAATCTTTGGCTTAAGCAATTGTTCTACATGTATTTGGAATTTGTTCCTCATGCGAAGGTTATTGGTCACCAACTTTGTTTGGTTTAAGGTCCTCACCTTCATTGGCTGGGGCACTGTTTTAACCTTCGGGTAAAGCAATTTGTTCTCCATGTATTTGGAGTTTTCTGCTCATGTTAGGTTAAAACAGCTTTGTTTTAACACAACTTTGTTTGGTTTAAGGTTCTCATCTTCATTGGCTGTGGCACTGTTTTAACCTTATGGTTAAAGCAATTTGTTCCCCATTTATTTGGCGTTTGCTCCTCATGTGAGGTTAAAACAGCTTTGTTTTAACACAACTTTGTTTGGTTTAAGGTCCTCAGCTTCATTGGCTGGGACACTGTTTGAATCTTTGGGTTAAGCAATTGTTCTACAAGTATTTGGAATTTGTTCCTCATGTGAGGTTTATTTACAACCAACTTTGTTTGGTTTAAGTTTCTCAGTTTCATTGGCTGGCGCACTGTTTTAACCTTTGGGTTAAAGCAATTTGTTCTCCGTGTATTTGGAGTTTGTTCCTCATGCGAAGTTTATTTATCACCAACTTTGTTTGGTTTAAGGTCCTCACCTTCATTGGCTGGGGCACTGTTTTGGCTGGGGGCACTGTATTTGAAGAAATTGGCTGGGGCACCGTTTTAACATTAGGGTTAAACCAATTTGTCCTCTATGTATTTCGAGTTTGTTCCTCATGTGAGGTTAAAACAGCTTTGTTTTAACACAACTTTGTTTGGTTAAGGTCCTCAGCTTCATTGACTGGTGCACTGTTTTAACCTTATGGTTAAACTAATTTGTTCTCTATGTATTCCGAGTTTGTTGCTCATGTGAGGTTAAAACAGCTTTGTTTTAACACAACTTTGTTTGGTTTAAGGTCCTCAGCTTCATTGGCTGGGACACTGTTTTAATCTTTGGGTTAAGCAATTTGTTCTCCATGTATTTGGAGAAATTAGCTGGGGCACTGTATTTGGAGAAATTAGCAGGGGCACTGTTTTAACCTTAGGGTTAAAGCAATTTGTTCTCCATGTATTTGGAGTTTGTTCCTCATCTGAAATTTATTTATTACCAACTTTGTTTGGTTTAAGGTCCTCACCTTCATTGGCTGGGGCACTGTTTTAACCTTCGAGTTAAACAATTTGTTCTCCATGTATTTGGAGAAATTAGCTGGCGCACTGTATTTGGAGAAATTAGCAGGGGCACTGTTTTAACCTTAGGGTTAAAGCAATTTGTTCTCCATGTATTTGGAGTTTGTTCCTCATCTGAAATTTATTTATTACCAACTTTGTTTGGTTTAGGTCCGCACCTTCATTGGCTGGGGCACTGTTTTAACCTTGGGGATAAGCAATTGTTCTCCATGACATGTATTTGGAGTTTGTTCCTCATGCGAAGTTTATTTGTTACCAATTGTGTTTGGTTTAAGGTCCTCATTTCATCATTGGCTGGGGCACTTTAACCTTGTGGTTAAACAATTTGTTGTCCATGTATTTGGAGAACTTGGCTGGGGCACTGTTTTGGCTGGGGCACTGTATTTAGAGAAATTAGCTGGGGCACTGTATTTAGAGAAATTAGCTGGGGCACTGTATTTGGGGAAATTAGATGGGGTACTGTTTTAACCTTGGGGTTAAGCAATATGTTCTCCATGTATTTGGAGAACTTGGCTGGGGCACAGTTTTTGGGCTGGCACAGTATTTGGTGAAATTGGCTGGGGCACTGTTTTAACATTAGTGTTAAAGCAATTTGTTCTCCATCTATTTGGAGTTTGTTCCTCGTGTGAAGTTTATTTATCACCAACTTTGTTTAGTTTAAGGTCCTCTCAGCTTCATTGGCTGGGGCACTGTTTTAACATTAGGCTTAAAGCAATTTGTTCTCCATGTATTTGGAGAACTTTGCTGGGACACTGTTTTTGGCTGGAGCACTGTATTTGGAGAAATTAGCTGAGGTACTGTATTTGGAGAAATTAGCTGGGGCACTGTTTTAACCTTATGGTTAAAGCAGTTGTTCTCCATGTACATGTATTTGGAGTTTGTTCCTCATGCGAGGTTTATTTATTACCAACTTTGTTTAGTTTAAGGTCCTCAGCTTCATTGGCTGGGGCACTGTTTTAACCTTGGGGACAAGCAATTTGTTCTTCATGTATTTGGAGAACTTGGCTGGGGCACGGTTTTTGGCTCGGGCACTGTTTGTTTGACTCGGGCACTGTTTTTCTGGCTCGGGAACTGTTTTTGGTGGAGCACTGTATTTGGAGAAATTAGCTGGGGCACTGTTTTAAACTTGGGGTTAAACAATTTGTTCTCCATGTATTTGAAGAACTTGGCTGGGGCACTGTTTTTGGCTGGGGCACTGTATTTGGAGAAATTGGCAGGGGCACTGTTTTAACATTAGGGTTAAAGAAATTTGTTCTCCATGTATTTGTAGTTTGTTCCTCATGCGAGGTTTATTTATTACCAACTTTGTTTAGTTTAAGGTCCTCAGCTTCATTGGCTGGGGCACTGTTTTAACCTTGGGGATAAGCAATTGTTCTCCATGTACATGCATTTGTAGTTTGTTCCTCATGCGAGGTTTATTTATTACCAACTTTGTTTAGTTTAAGGTTCTCAGCTTCTTTGGCTGGGACACTGTTTTAACCTTAGGGTTAATGCAATTTGATCTCCATGTATTTGGAGAACTTGGCTGGGGCACCGGTTTTGGCCGGGGCACTGTATTTGGAGAAATTAGCTGGGGCACTGTATTTGGAGAAATTAGCTGGGGCACTGTATTTGGAGAAATTGGCTGGGGCACTGTTTTAACATTAGGGTTAAAGAAATTTGTTCTCCATGTATTTGGAGTTTGTTCCTCATGTGAGGTTTATTTATCAGCAACTTTGTTTAGTTCACTGTTTTAACCTTAGGGTTAAAGCAATTTGTTCTCCATGTATGCGGAGTTTTAAAGCAATTTGTTCTCCATGTATTTGGAGAACTTGGCTGGGCCACTGTTTTTGGCTGGGGCACTGTTTTTGGCTGGGGCACTGTATTTGGTGAAATTGACTGGGGCATTGTTTTAATATTAGGGTTAAAGAAATTTGTTGTCCATGTATTTGGAGTGTTAAAGCAATTTGTTCTCCATGTGTTTGGAGAACTTGGCTGGGACACTGTTTTTGGCTGGAGCACTGTATTTGGAGAAATTAGCTATGGCACGGTATTTGGAGAAATTAGCTGGGGCACTGTATTTGGAGAAATTAGCTGGGGCACTGTTTTAACCTTAGCGTTAAAGCAATTTGTTCTCCATGTATTTGGAGTTTGTTCCTGATGTGAGGTTTATTTATTACCAAATTTGTTTGGTTTAAGATCCTCCCCTTCATTGGCTGGGGCACAGTTTTAACCTTAGGTTTAAATCAATTTGTTCTCCATGTATTTGGAGAACTTGGCTGGGGCACTGTTTTTGGCTGGAGTACTGTATTTGGAAAAATTAGCTGTGGCACTGTATTTGGAGAAATTAGCTGGGGCACTGTTTTAACCTGAGGATTAAAGCAATTTGTTCAACATGTATTTGGAGTTTGTTCCTCATGTGAGGTTTATTTATTGCAAACTTTGTTTGGTTTAAAGTCCTCAGCTTCATTGGCTAGGGCACTGTTTTAACCTTAGGGTTAAAGCAATTTGTTCTCCATGTATGTGGAGTTTGTTCCTGATGTGAGGTTTATTTATCACCAAATTTGTTTGGTTTAAGATCCTCCCCTTCATTGGCTGGCGCACTGTTTTAACCATAGCCTTAAAGCAATTGGTTCTCCATGTATTTGGAGAAATTAGCTGGGGCACCGTATTTGGAGAAATTAGCTTGGGCACTATTTTAACCTTAGGGCTAAAGCAATTTGTTCTCCATGTACATTTATTTGGAGTTTGTTCCTCATGCGAGGTTTATTTATTACCAACTTTGTTTAGTTTAAGGTCCTCAGCTTCATTGGCTGGGGCACTGTTTTAAACTTAGGGTTAAAGCAATTTGTTCTCCATGTATGCGGAGTTTTAAAGCAATTTGTTCTCCATGTATTTGGAGAACTTGGCTGGGGCACTGTTTTTGGCTGGGGCACTGTATTTGGTGAAATTGGCTGGGGCATTATTTTAATATTAGGGTTAAAGAAATTTGTTGTCCATGTATTTGGAGTGTTAAAGCAATTTGTTCTCCATGTATTTGGAGATTGTTCCTGATGTCAGTTTTATTTATTACCAAATTTGTTTGGTTTAAGAACCTCCCCTTCATTGGCTGGAGCACTGTTTTAACCTTAGGCTTAAAGCAATTGGTTGTCCATGTATTTGGAGAACTTGGCTGGGGCACTGTTTTTGGCTCGGGCACTGTTTTTACGCTGGGGCACTGTTTTTGATGGAGCACTGTATTTGGAGAAATTATCTGGGGCACTGTATTTGGAGAAATTATCTGGCGCACTATTTTAACATTAGGGTTAAAGCAATTTGTTCTCCATGTATTTGGAGTTTGTTCCTCATGTGAGGTTTATTTATTACAAAGTTTGTTTGGTTTAAAGTCCTCAGCTTCATTGGTTAGCGCACTGTTTTAACCTTAGGGTTAAGCAATTGTTCTCCATGTATTTGGAGTTTGTTCCTCATGTGAGGTTTCTTTATTACCAACTTTGTTTGATTTAAGATCCTCAGCTTCATTGGCTGGTGCGTTGTTTTAACCTTAGGGTTAATGAAATTTGTTCTCCATCTATTTGGAGTTTGTTCTTCATGCGAAGTTTATTTATTACCAATTTTGTTTGGTTTAAGGTCCTCACCGTCATTGGCTGGGGCACTGTTTTAACCTGGGGGTTAAACAATTTGTTCTCCATGTCTTTGAAGAACTTGGCTGGGGCACTGTGTTTGGCTGGGGCACTGTTTTTGGCTGGAGCACTGTTTTTGGCTGGGGCACTGTATTTGGAGAAATTGGCTGGGGCACTGTTTTAACATAAGGGTTAAAGAAATTTGTTCTCCATGTATTTGGAGTTTGTTCCTCATGTGAGGTTTATTTATCACCAACTTTGTTTAGTTCACTGTTTTAACCTTAGGGTTAAGCAATTTGTTTTCCATGTATGCGGAGTGTTAAAGCAATTTGTTCTCCATGTATTTGGAGAACTTGGCTAGGACACTGTTTTTGGCTGGAGCACTGTATTTGGAGAAATTAGCTGCGGCACTGTATTTGGAGAAATTAGCTGGGGCACTGTTTTAACATTAGGGTTAAAGAAATTTGTTCTCCATGTATTTGGAGTTTGTTCCTCATCTGAGTTTTATTTATTACAAACTTTGTTTGGTTTAAAGTCCTCAGCTTCATTGGCTAGGGCACTGTTTTAAACTTAGGGTTAAAGCAATTTGTTCTCCATGTATGCGGAGTTTTAAGCAATTTGTTCTCCATGTATTTGGAGAACTTGGCTGGGGCACTGTTTTTGGCTGGGGCACTGTATTTGGTGAAATTGGCTGGGGCATTATTTTAATATTAGGGTTAAAGAAATTTGTTGTCCATGTATTTGGAGTGTTAAAGCAATTTGTTCTCCATGAATCTGGAGTTTGTTCCTGATGTGAGTTTTATTTATTACCAAATTTGTTTGGTTTAAGATCCTCCCCTTCATTGGCTGGAGCACTGTTTTAACCTTAGGCTTAAAGCAATTGGTTCTCCATGTATTTGGAGAACTTGGCTGGGGCACTGTTTTTGGCTGGAGCACTGTATTTGGACAAATTGTCTGGGGCACTGTTTTAAATTTATGGTTAAAGCAATTTCTTCTCCATGTATTTGGAGAACTTGGCTGGGGCACTGTTTTTGGCTCGGGCGCTGTTTTTTCGCTGGGGCACTGTTTTTGATGGAGCACTGTATTTGGAGAAATTATCTGGCGCACTGTATTTGGAGAAATTAGCTGGGGCACTGTTTTAACCTTAGGATTAAAACAATTTTTATCCATGAATTTGGAGTTTGTTCCTCATGTGAGGTCTATTTATTACAAACATTATTTAGTTTAAAGTCCTGAGCTTCATTGGCTAGGGCACTGTTTTAACCTTAGGGTTAAGCAATTGTTCTCCATGAATTTGGAGTTTGTTCCTCATGTGAGGTCTATTTATTACAAACATTGTTTGGTTTAAAGTCCTGAGCTTCATTGGCTAGGGCACTGTTTTAACCTTAGGCTTAAAGCAATTTATTCTCCATGTATTTGGAGAACTTTGCTGGGACACTGTTTTTGGCTGGAGCACTGTACTTGGAGAAATTAGCTGGGGTACTGTATTTGGAGAAATTAGCTGGGGCACTGTTTTAAACTTATGGTTAAAGCAGTTGTTCTCCATGTACATGTATTTGGAGTTTGTTCCTCATGCGAGGTTTATTTATTACCAACTTTGTTTAGTTTAAGGTCCTCAGCTTCTTTGGTGGGACACTGTTTTAACCTTAGGGTTAATGCAATTTGTTCTCCATGTATTTGGAAAACTTGGCTGGGGCACTGTTTTTGGCCGGGGCACTGTATTTGGAGAAATTAGCTGGGGCACTGTATTTGGAGAAATTAGCTGGGGCACTGTTTTAACCTCAGGATTAAAGCAATTTGTTCTCCATGTATTTGGAGAACTTGGCTGGGGCACTGTTTTTTGGCTCGGGCACTGTTTTTTTGGCTCGGGCACTGTTTTTTTGGCTCGGCGCTGTTTTTGGTGGAGCACTGTATTTGGAGAAATTATCTGGGGCACTATTTTAACATTAGGGTTAAAGCAATTTGTTCTCCATGTATTTGGAGTTTGTTCCTCATGTGAGGTTTATTTATTACAAAGTTTGTTTGGTTTAAAGTCCTCAGCTTCATTGGTTAGGGCACTGTTTTAACCTTAGGGTTAAGCAATTGTTCTCCATGTATTTGGAGTTTGTTCCTCATGTGAGGTATATTTATTACCAACTTTGTTTGATTTAAGATCCTCAGCTTCATTGGCTGGTGCGTTGTTTTAACCTTAGGGTTAATGAAATTTGTTCTCCATGTATTTGGAGTTTGTTCTTCATGCGAAGTTTATTTATTACTAATTTTGTTTGTTTTAAGGTCCTCACCTTCATTGGCTGGGGCACTGTTTTAACCTTGGGGTTAAATAATTTGTTCTCCATGTCTTTGAAGAACTTGGCTGGGGCACTGTTTTTGGCTGGGGCACTGTTTTTGGCTGGGGCACTGTTTTTGGCTGGGGCACTGTTTTTGGCTTGGGCACTGTTTTTGGCTGGGACACTGTATTTGGAGAAATTGGCTGGGGCACTGTTTTAACATTAGGGTTAAAAAAATTTGTTCTCCATGTATTTGGAGTTTGTTCCTCATGTGAGGTTTATTTATCACCAACTTTGTTCAGTTCACTGTGTTAACCTTAGGGTTAAAGCAATTTGTTTTCCATGTATGCGGAGTTTTAAAGCAATTTGTTCTCCACGTATTTGGAGAACTTGGCTGGGGCACTGTATTTGGTGAAATTGGCTGGGGCATCGTTTTAATATTAGGGTTAAAGAAATTTGTTGTCCATGTATTTGGAGTGTTAAAGCAATTTGTCCTGCATGTATTTGGAGAACTTGGCTGGGACACTGTTTTTGGCTGGAGCACTGTATTTGGAGAAATTAGCTGGGGCACTGTATTTGGAGAAATTAGCTGGGGCACTGTTTTAACCTTGGGGTTAAGAAATTTGTTCTCCATGTATTTGGAGTTTGTTCCTCATGTGAGTTTTATTTATTACAAACTTTGTTTGGTTTAAAGTCCTCAGCTTCATTGGCTAGGGCACTGTTTTAACCTTAGGGTTAAGCAATTGTTCTCCATGTATTTGGAGTTTGTTCCTCATGTGAGGTTTATTTATTACCAACTTTGTTTGATTTAAGATCCTCAGCTTCATTGGCAGGTGCGTTGTTTTAACCTTAGGGTTAATGAAATTTGTTCTCCATGTATTTGGAGTTTGTTCCTCTTGTGAGTTTTATTTATTACAAACTTTGTTTGGTTTAAAGTCCTCAGCTTCATTGGCTAGGGCACTGTTTTAACCTTAGGGATAAGCAATTGTTCTCCATGACATGTATTTGGAGTTTGTTCCTCATGCGAAGTTTATTTGTTACCAATTGTGTTTGGTTTAAGGTCCTCATCTTCATTGGCTGGCGCACTGTTTTAACCTTGTGGTTAAACAATTTGTTGTCCATGTATTTGGAGAACGTGGCTGGGGCACTGTTTTTGGCTGGGGCACTGTATTTAGAGAAATTAGCTGGGGCACTGTATTTGGGGAAATTAGATGGGGTATTGTTTTAACCTTGGGGTTAAGCAATATGTTCTCCATGTATTTGGAGAACTTGGCTGGGGCACTGTTTTTGGCTGGGGCACTGTATTTAGAGAAATTAGCTGGGGCACTGTATTTAGCGAAATTAGCTGGGGCACTGTATTTGGGGAAATTAGCTGGGGCACCGTTATAACCTTAGGGTTAAAGCAATTTGTTCTCCATGTATTTGGAGTTTGTTCCTCATGCGAAGTTTATTTATTACAAACTTTGTTTGATTTAAGATCCTCAGCTTCATTGGCTGGTGCGTTCTTTTAACCTTAGGGTTAATGAAATTTGTTCTCCATGTATTTGGAGTTTGTTCTTCATGCGAAATTTATTTATTACCAATTTTGTTTGGTTTAAGGTCCTCACCTTCATTGGCTGGGGCACTGTTTTAACCTTGGGGTTAAACAATTTGTTCTCCATGTATTTGAAGAACTTGGCTGGGGCACTGTTTTTGGCTGGGGCACTGTATTTGGAGAAATTAGCTATGGCACTGTATTTGGAGAAATTAGCTGGGGCACTGTTTTAACCTTATGGTTGAAGCAATTTGTTCTGCATGTATTTGGAGTGTTAAAGCAATTTGTGCTCCATGTATTTGGAAAACTTGGCTGGGACACTGTTTTTGGCTGGAGCACTGTATTTGGAGAAATTAGCTGGGGCACCGTATTTGGAGAAATTAGCTGGGGCACTGTTTTAACCTTGGGGTTAAGAAATTTGTTCTCCATGTATTTGGAGTTTGTTCCTCATGTGAGTTTTATTTATTACAAACTTTGTTTGGTTTAAAGTCCTCAGCTTCATTGGCTAGGGCACTGTTTTAACCTTAGGGTTAAGCAATTGTTCTCCATGTATTTGGAGTTTGTTCCTCATGTGAGGTTTATTTATTACCAACTTTGTTTGATTTAAGATCCTCAGCTTCATTGGCAGGTGCGTTGTTTTAACCTTAGGGTTAATGAAATTTGTTCTCCATGTATTTGGAGTTTGTTCTTCATGCGAAATTTATTTATTACCAATTTTGTTTGGTTTAAGGTCCTCACCTTCATTGGCTGGGGCACTGTTTTAACCTTGGGGTTAAACAATTTGTTCTCCATGTATTTGAAGAACTTGGCTGGGGCACTGTTTTTGGCTGGGGCACTGTATTTGGAGAAATTAGCTATGGCACTGTATTTGGAGAAATTAGCTGGGGCACTGTTTTAACCTTATGGTTGAAGCAATTTGTTCTCCATGTATTTGGAGTGTTAAAGCAATTTGTGCTCCATGTATTTGGAAAACTTGGCTGGGACACTGTTTTTGGCTGGAGCACTGTATTTGGAGAAATTAGCTGGGGCACTGTATTTGGAGAAATTAGCTGGGGCACCGTTATAACCTTAGGGTTAAAGCAATTTGTTCTCCATGTATTTGGAGAACTTGGCTGGGGCACTGTTTTTGGATGGGCACTGTTTTTGGCTCGGGCTCTGTTTTTTCGCTGGGGCACTGTTTTTAATGGATCACTGTATTTGGAGAAATTATCTGGGGCACTGTATTTGGAGAAATTAGCTGGGGCACTGTTTTAACCTTAGGATTAAAGCAATTTGTTATCCATGTATTTGGAGTTTGTTCCTCATGTGAGGTTTATTTATTACAAACATTGTTTGGTTTAAAGTCCTCAGCTTCATTGGCTAGGGCACTGTTTTAACCTGAAGTGTTAAAGCAATTTCTTCTCCATGTATTTCGAGAAATTAGCTGGGGCACTGTTTTAACCTTAGGGTTAAAGCAATTTGTTCCCCATGTATTTCGAGTTTGCTCCTCATATGAGGTTAAAACAGATTTGTTTTAACACAACTTTGTTTGGTTTAAGGTCCTCAGCTTCATTGGCTGGTTCATTATTTTAACCTTATTTAAAGCAATTTGTTCTCTATGTATTTCTAGTTTGTTCCTCATGTTAGGTTAAAACAGCTTTGTTTTAACACAACTATGTTTGGTTTAAGGTCCTCAGCTTCATTGGCTGGGACACTGTTTTAATCTTTAGTTAAGCAATTGTTCTACATGTATTTGGAATTTTTCCCTCATGTGAGGTTTATTTATTACCAACTTTGTTTAGTTTAAGTTTCTCAGTGTCATTGGCTGGCGCACTGTTTTAACCTTTGGGTTAAAGCTATTTGTTCTCCATGTATTTGGAGTTTGTTCCTTAATGCACCTAAGCACCTAAGTTAATGCACTTAATGCACCTAAGACAAAATTAATGCTTTTTGGCAGCCGCCAAATGATCACGAAAATCCCTAACTTCCGTCTGTCTTTACTTGGTAAGGAACTAATACCTGCACAATCAGCCAAAGATCTCGGAGTAATTTTTGACCCGAGCCTTTCTTTTGATCCTCATGTTGTCAAAACTGTTTCTTCATGCATGTCAAGTTTAGCGTAGATTAACCGAGTGAAACATGTCTTGAATAGAGACTTACTTATTACAGTCATTCAAAGTTTGGTGTTCAGCAAAATGTATTATTATTCATCTGTATGGGCTAACTGCTAACACCACTGCAAGTAATATTTGTAAACTTCGGTCAGTACAGAATTTTGCCGCCCGAGTAATCACTAACTCTAGGAAATTCGACCATATTACCCCATTGTTGAATGAACTGCGCTGGATTCCCGTTCAACTCCACCTTTTTTATCGTGATGCTATATTAACTTTTAAATGTATGAATGGAACTGCACCTGGTTATTTATCTAAGCAATTTGTGAAGAGAGGCAGTATAAGTGGACGTTGTACCCGAAATTCGCAATCTTTAAATATTCCCTTTTATAAAAGCGCCACTGGCCAAAGAACGTTTTATTATCGAGCTGTTTCTCTCTGGAACGCTCTTCCAGTGAACATTAAATCCAGTGCGTCAATACATATTTTTAAAAGTAAACTTCGTAGACATCTCTTAGAATCTTGTTCATGATTTTTTACTTTCGTTTTGAATATCATAGTATCTTATCTTAAATTTAATTATTTATAATTCATAGTAACTTATTATGTAATATATACTCATAAGCTTAGTATTTGTAATTGTCTCTGAAAAGCTCCTTTGGGGAGAGTTCAATAAAGTATTGTATTGTATTGTATTGTATGTGTGGTTTATTTATTACCAAATTTGTTTGGTTTAAGGTCCTCAGCTTCATTGGCTGGGCACTGTTTTAACCTTATGGTAAAGCAATTTGTTCCCCATGTATTTGGAGTTTGCTCCTGATGTGAGGTTAAAACAGCTTTGTTTTAACACAACTTTGTTTGCTTTAAGGTCCTCAGCTTCATTGGCTGGTGCACTGTTTTAACCTTATGGTTAATCCAATTTGTTCTCTATGTATTTCGAGTTTTTCCTCGTGTGAGGTTAAAACATCTTTGTTTTAACACAACTTTGTTTGGTTTAAGGTCCCCAGCTTCATTGGCTGGGACACTGTTTTAATCTTTGGGTTAAGCAATTCTTCTACATGTATTTGGAATTTTTTCCTCATGTGAGGTTTATTTATTACCAACTTTGTTTGGTATAAGTTTCTCAGTGTCATAGGCTGGCGCACTGTTTTAACCTTTGGGTTAAAGCTATTTGTTCTCCATGTATTTGGAGTTTGCTCTTTATATGAGGTTAAAACAGCTTTGTTTTAACACAACTTTGTTTGATTTAAGGTCCTCAGCTTCATTGGCTGGGGCACTGTTTTAACCTTATGTTTAAAGCAATTTGTTCCCCATGTATTTCGAGTTTGTTCCTCGTGTAAGGTTAAAACAGCTTTGTTTTAACGCAACTTTGTTTGGTTTAAGGTCCCCAGCTTCATTGGCTGGGGTGCTGTTTTAATATTTGGGTTAAGAAATTGTTCTACATGTATTTGGAATTTGTTCCTAATGCGAAGTTTATTTATCACCAACTTTGTTTGGTTTAAGCTCCTCACCTTCATTGGCTGGGAGACTGTTTTAACCTTGGGGTTAAGAAATTTATTCTCTATGTATTTTGAGAACTTGGCTGGGGCACTGTTTTTGGCTGGAGCACTGTATTTGGAGAAATTAGCTGGGGCACTGTTTTTTGGCTCGGGCACTGTTTTTGGTGCACTGTTTTAAACTTATGGTTAAAGCAATTTGTTCTCCATGTATTTGGAGTTTGTTGCTCGTGTGAGTTTAAAACAGCTTTGTTTTAACACAACTTTGTTTTGTTTTAGGTCCTCAGCTTCATTGGCTGGCGCACTTTTTTAACCTTAGGGTTAAAGCAATTTGTTCCCCATGTATTTGGAGTTTGTTCCTCATGTGAGTTTTATTTATTACCAACTTTGTTTAGTTTAAGGTCCTCACCTTCATTGACTGGGGCACTGTTTTAACCTTAGGGTTAAAGAAATTTGTTCTTCATGTATTTGGAGTTTGCTCCTTATGTGAGGTTAAAATAGCTTTGTTTTAACACAACTTTCTTTGGTTTAAGATCCTCAGCTTCATTGGGTGGCGCACTTTTTTAATCTTTGGGTTAAGCAATTGTTCTACATGTATTTGGAATTTGTTCCTGAGGTGAGGTTTATTTATTACCAAATTTCTTTGGTTTAAGGTCCTTAGCATCATTGGCTGGGGCACTGTTTTAATCTTAGGGTTAACGCAATTTGTTATCCATGTATTTGGAGTTTGTTCCAAATAAGTTTACTCATTACCAACTGTGTTTGTTTTTAGTTCCTCCAATTCATTTGCTGGGGCATTTTGTTACCTTAGGGTGAAAGCAATTTGTTCTCCATGTATTTGGAGAACTGTTTTTGGAGAAATCAGCTGGGGCACTGTTTTAACCTTAGGGTTAAAGCAATTTGTTCTCCATGTATTTGGAGTTTGTTCCTCATGTGAGGTTTATTCATTACCAACTTTGTTTGGTTTAAGGTCCTCACCTTCATTGGCTGGGGCACTGTTTTAACATTACGGTTAAACCAATTTGTTCTGCATGTATTTGGAGTTTGTTCCTGATGTGAGGTTTATTTATTACCAAATTTGTTTGGTTTAAGGTCCTTAGCTTCATTGGCTGGGGCACTGTTTTAATCTTAGGGTTAAAGCAATTTGTTATCCATGTATTTGGAGTTTGTTCCAAATAAGTTTACTCATTACCAACTATGTTTGTTTTAAGTTCCTCCAATTCATTTGCTGGGGCATTATTTTACCTTAGGGTGAAAGCAATTTGTTCTCCATGTATTTGGAGAACTGTTTTTGGAGAAATTAGCTGGGGCACTGTTTTAACCTTAGGGTTAAAGCAATTTATTCTCCATGTATTTGGAGTTTGTTCCTCATGTGAGGTTTATTCATTACCAACTTTGTTTGGTTTAAGGTCCTCACCTTCATTGGCTGGGGCACTGTTTTAACATTACGGTTAAACCAATTTGTTCTGCATGTATTTGGAGTTTGTTCCTGATGTGAGGTAATGTTTTAATCTTAGGGTTAAAGCAATTTGTTCTCCATGTATTTGGAGTTTGTTCCTCATGTGAGGTTTATTCATTACCAACTTTGTTTGGTTTAAGGTCCTCACCTTCATTGCCTGGTGCACTGTTTTAACCTTCGGGTTGAGCAATTTGTTCTCCAAGTATTTGGAGAATTTGGCTGGGGCATTTATTTGGCTGGGGTAATGTTTTACCTGCGGCACTGCAATTGAAGAAATTGGCTGGGGAACCGTTTTAACATTAGGGTTAAAGAAATTTGTTCTCCATGTATTTGGAGTTTGTTCCTCATGTGCGGTTTACTTATTACCAACTTTGTTTGGTTTAAGGTCCTCATCTTCATTGGCTGGGGCACTGTTTTAATCTTAGGGTTAAAGCAATTTGTTCTCCATGTATTTGGAGAACTTTACTGGGGTACTGTTTTTGGAGAAATTAGCTGGGGCACTGTTTTAACCTTGGGGTTAAAGCAATTTGTTCTCCATGTATTTGGAGAATTTGGCTGGGGCACTTATTTGGTGGGGGCACTGTTTTGGTTGGGTCAATGTATTTGAAGAAATTGGCTGGGGCACCGTTTTAACATTAGGGTTAAACCAATTTGCTCTCTATGTATTTCGAGTTTGTTCCTCATGCGAAGTTTATTTATCACCAACTTTCTTTGGTTTAAGGTCCTCAGCTTCATTGGCTGGGGCACTGTTTTAACCTTGTGGTTAAACAATTTGTTCTCCATGTATTTGGAGAAATTAGCTGGTGCACTGTATTTGTTTTAACATTAGGGTTAAAGAAATTTGTTCTCCATGTATTTGGAGTTTGTTCCTCATCTGAAGTTTATTTATTAACAAATTTTGTTTGGTTTAAGGTCGTCACCTTCATTGGCTGGGGCACTGTTTTAACCTTGGGGTTAAACAATTTGTTTTCCATGTGTTTGAAGAACTTGGCTGGGGCACTGTTTTTGGCTGAGCACTGTTTTTGGCTGGGGCACTGTATTTGGAGAAATTGGCTGCGGCACTGTTTTAACATTAGGGTTAAAAGAAATTTGTTCTCCATGTATTTGGAGTTTGTTCCTCATCTGAAGTTTATTTATTACCAACTTTGTTTGATTTAAGATCCTCAGCTTCATTGGCTGGTGGGTTGTTTTAACCTTACGGTTCATGAAATTTGTTGTCCATGTATTTGGAGTTTGTTCTTCATGCGAAGTTTATTTATTACCAATTTTGTTTGGTTTAAGGTCCTCACCTTCATTGGCTGGGGCACTGTTTTAACCTTGGGGTTAAACAATTTGTTCTCCATGTATTAGAAGAACTTGGCTGGGGCACTGTTTTTGGCTGGGGCACTGTATTAGGAGAAATTGGCTGGGGCACTGTTTTAACATTAGGGTTAAGAAATTTGTTCTCCATGTATTTGCAGTTTGTTCCTCATGTGAGGTTTATTGATCACCAACTTTGTTTAGTTCACTGTTTTAACTTAGGGTTAAAGCAATTTGTTCTCCATGTATTTGGAGAACTAGGCTGGGGCACTGTTTTTGGCTGGGGTATTGTATTTGGTGAAATTGGCTGGGGCATTGTTTTAATATTAGGGTTAAGGAAATTTGTTGTCCATGTATTTGGAGTGTTAAAGCAATTTGTTCTCCATGTATTTGGAGAACTTGGCTGGGACACTGTTTTTGGCTGGAGCACTGTATTTGGAGAAATTAGCTGGGGCACTGTACTGTATTTGGAGAAATTAGCTGGGGCACCGTTATAACCTTAGGGTTAAAGCAATTTGTTCTCCATGTATTTGGAGAACCTGACTGGGGCCCTGTTTTTGGCTGGAGCATTGTATTTGGAGAAATTAGCTGGGGCACTGTATTTGGAGAAATTGGCTGGGGCACTGTTTTAACATTAGGGTTAAAGAAATTTGTTCTCCATGTATTTGTAGTTTGTTCCTCATGCGAGGTTTATTTATTACCAACTTTGTTTAGTTTAAGGTCCTCAGCTTCATTGGCTGGGGCACTGTTTTAACCTTGGGGATAAGCAATTGTTCTCCATGTACATGCATTTGTAGTTTGTTCCTCATGCGAGGTTTATTTATTACCAACTTTGTTTAGTTTAAGGTTCTCAGCTTCTTTGGCTGGGACACTGTTTTAACCTTGGGGTTAAACAATTTGTTCTCCATGTATTTGAAGAACTTGGCAGGGGCACTGTTTTTCGCTGGGCACTGTTTTTGGCTGGGGCACTGTTTTTGGCTGGGGAACTGTATTTGGAGAAATTGGCTGCGGCACTGTTTTAACATTAGGGTTAAATAAATTTGTTCTCCATGTATTTGGAGTTTGTTCCTTCATCTGAAGTTTATTTATTAACAACTTTGTTTGATTTAAGATCCTCAGCTTCAAAGGGTGGTGCGCTGTTTTAACCTTAGGGTTAATGAAATTTGTTCTCGATGTATTTGGAGTTTGTTCTTCATGTGAGGTTTATTTATTACAAACTTTGTTTGGTTTAAAGTCCTCAGCTTCATTGGCTAGGGCACTGTTTTAACCTTAGGGTTAAGCAATTGTTCTCCATGTATTTGGAGTTTGTCCTCATGTGAGGTTTATTCATTACCAACTTTGTTTGATTTAAGATCCTCAGCTTCATTGGCTGGTGCGTTGTTTTAACCTTAGGGTTAATGAAATTTGTTCTGAGTGTATTTCGAGTTTGTTCCTCATGCGAAGTTTATTTATTACCAATTTTGTTTGGTTTAAGGTCCTCACGTTCATTGGCTGGGGCACTGTTTTAACCTTGGGGTTAAACAATTTGTTCTCCATGTATTTGGAGAACTTGGCTGGGGCATTGTTTTTAGCTGGGCACTGTTTTTGCCTGGGGCACTGTATTTGGAGAAATTGGCTGCGGCACTGTTTTAACATTAGGGTTAAAGAAATTTTGTTTCCATGTATGTGGAGTTTTGAAGCAATTTGTTCTCCATGTATTTGCAGAACTTGGCTGGGGCACTGTATTTAGAGTAATTAGCTGGGGCACTGTATTTGGAGAAATTAGCAGGGGCACTGTTTTAACCTTAGGGTTAAAGCAATTGGTTCTCCATGTGTTTGGAGAACTTGGCTGGGGCACTGTTTTTGGCTGGAGCACTGTATTTGGAGAAATTAGCTGGGGCACCGTATTTGGAGAAATTAGCTTGGGCACTATTTTAACCTTAGGGCTAAAGCAATTTGTTCTCCATGTACATTTATTTGGAGTTTGTTCCTCATGCGAGGTTTATTTATTACCAACTTTGTTTAGTTTAACGTCCTCAGCTTCATTGGCTGGGCACTGTTTTAAACTTACGGTTAAAGCCATTTGTTCTCCATGTATTTGGATAACCTGACTGGGGCACTGTTTTTGGCTGGGTCACTGTATTTGGAGAAATTGTCTGGGGCACTGTTTTAACCTTAGGGTTAAAGCAATTTGTTCTCCATGTATTTGGAGTTTTCTCCTCATCCGAGGTTAAACAGCTTTGTTTTAACACAACTTTGTTTGGTTTAAGGTCCTCAGCTTCATTGGCTGGGGCACTGTTTTAACCTTAAGTGTTAAAGAAATTTCTTCTCCATGTATTTGGAGAACTTGGCTGGCGCAATGTTTTTGGCTGGGGCACTGTATTTGGAGAATTTAGCTGGGGCACTGTTTTAACCTTAGGATTAAAGCAATTTGTTATCCATGTATTTGGAGTTTGTTCCTCATGTGCGGTTTATTTATTACAAACATTGTTTGGTTTAAAGTCCTCAGCTTCATTGGCTAGGGCACTGTTTTAACCTTAAGTGTTAAAGCAATTTCTTCTCCATGTATTTGGAGAACTTGGCTGGGGCACTGTTTTTGTCTGGAGCACTGTATTTGGAGAAATTAGCTGGGCACTGTATTTGGAGAAATTAGCTGGGGCACTGTTTTAACCTTAGGATTAAAGCAATTTGTTCCCCATGTATTTCGAGTTTCCTCCTCATATGAGGTTAAAACAGATTTGTTTTAACACAACTTTGCTTGGTTTAAGGTCTTCAGCTTCATTGGCTGGGACACTGTTTTAATTTTGGGTTAAGCAATTGTTCTCAATGTATTTGGAGTTTGTTCCTTATGTGTGGTTTATTTATTACCAAATTTGTTTGGTTTAAGGTCCTCAGCTTCATTGGCTGGGCACTGTTTTAACCTTATGGTTAAGCAATTGTTCTCCATGTATTTGGAGTTTGTTCCTCATGTGAAGTTTATTCATTACCAACTTTGTTTGATTTAAGATCCTCAGCTTCATTGGCTGGCGCGTTGCTTTAACCTTAGGGTTAATGAAATTTGTTCTGCGTGTATTTGGAGTTTGTTCCTCATGCGAAGTTTATTTATCACCAACTTTGTTTGGTTTAAGGTCCTCACCTTCATTGGCTGGGGCACTGTTTTAACCTTCGAGTTAAACAATTTGTTCTCCATGTATTTGGAGAAATTAGTGGGGGCACTGTATTTGGAGAAATTAGCAGGGGCACTGTTTTAACCTTAGGGTTAAAGCAATTTGTTCTCCATGTATTTGGAGTTTGTTCCTCATCTGAAATTTATTTATTACCAACTTTGATTGGTTTAAGGTCCGCACCTTCATTGGCTGGGGCACTGTTTTAACCTTGGGGATAAGCAATTGTTCTCCATGACATGTATTTGGAGTTTGTTCCTCATGCGAAGTTTATTTGTTGCCAATTGTGTTTGGTTTAAGGTCCTCATCTTCATTGGCTGGGGCACTGTTTTAACCTTGTGGTTAAACAATTTGTTGTCCATGTATTTGGAGAACTTGGCTGGGGCACTGTTTTTGGCTGGGGCACTGTATTTAGAGAAATTAGCTGGGGCACTGTATTTAGAGAAATTAGCTGGGGCACTGTATTTGGGGAAATTAGATGGGGTACTGTTTTAACCTTGTGGTTAAGCAATATGTTCTCCATGTATTTGGAGAACTTGGCTGGGGCACAGTTTTTGTCTGGGGCACAGTATTTGGTGAAATTGGCTGGGGCACTGTTTTAACATTACGGTTAAAGCAATTTGTTCTCCATCTATTTGGAGTTTGTTCCTCGTGCCAAGTTTATTTATCACCAACTTTGTTTAGTTTAAGGTCCTCAGCTTCATTGGCTAGGGCACTGTTTTAACCTTAGGGTTAAAGCAATTTGTTCTCCATGTATGTGGAGTTTGTTCCTGATGTGAGGTTTATTTATCACCAAATTTGTTTGGTTTAAGATCCTCCCCTTCATTGGCTGGCGCACTGTTTTAACCATAGCCTTAAAGCAATTGGTTCTCCATGTATTTGGAGAACTTGGCTGGGGCACTGTTTTTGGCTGGAGTACTGTATTTGGAGAAATTAGCTGTGGCACTGTATTTGGAGAAATTAGCTGGGGCACTGTTTTAACCTGAGGATTAAAGCAATTTGTTCAACATGTATTTGGAGTTTGTTCCTCATGTGAGGTTTATTTATTACAAACTTTGTTTGGTTTAAAGTCCTCAGCTTCATTGGCTAGGGCACTGTTTTAACCTTAGGGTTAAAGCAATTTGTTCTCCATGTATGTGGAGTTTGTTCCTGATGTGAGGTTTATTTATCACCAAATTTGTTTGGTTTAAGATCCTCCCCTTCATTGGCTGGCGCACTGTTTTAACCATAGCCTTAAAGCAATTGGTTCTCCATGTATTTGGAGAACTTGGCTGGGGCACTGTTTTTGGCTGGAGCACTGTATTTGGAGAAATTACCTGGGGCACCGTATTTGGAGAAATTAGCTTGGGCACTATTTTAACCTTAGGGCTAAAGCAATTTGTTCTCCATGTACATTTATTTGGAGTTTGTTCCTCATGCGAGGTTTATTTATTACCAACTTTGTTTAGTTTAAGGTCCTCAGCTTCATTGACTGGGGCACTGTTTTAAACTTAGGGTTAAAGCAATTTGTTCTCCATGTATGCGGAGTTTTAAAGCAATTTGTTCTCCATGTATTTGGAGAACTTGGCTGGGGCAATGTTTTTGGCTGGGGCACTGTATTTGGTGAAATTGGCTGGGGCATTATTTTAATATTAGGGTTAAAGAAATTTGTTGTCCATGTATTTGGAGTGTTAAAGCAATTTGTTCTCCATGTATTTGGAGATTGTTCCTGATGTCAGTTTTATTTATTACCAAATTTCTTTGGTTTAAGATCCTCCCCTTCATTGGCTGGAGCACTGTTTTAACCTTAGGCTTAAAGCAATTGGTTGTCCATGTATTTGGAGAACTTGGCTGGGGCACTGTTTTTCGCTCGGGCACTGTTTTTACGCTGGGGCACTGTTTTTAATGGAGCACTGTATTTGGAGAAATTATCTAGGGCACTGTATTTGGAGAAATTATCTGGGGCACTATTCTAACATTAGGGTTAAAGCAATTTGTTCTCCATGTATTTGGAGTTTGTTCCTCATGTGAGATTTATTTATTACAAAGTTTGTTTGGTTTAAAGTCCTCAGCTTCATTGGTTAGGGCACTGTTTTAACCTTAGGGTTAAGCAATTGTTCTCCATGTATTTGGAGTTTGTTCCTCATGTGAGGTTTCTTTATTACCAACTTTGTTTGATTTAAGATCCTCAGCTTCATTGGCTGGTGCGTTGTTTTAACCTTAGGGTTAATGAAATTTGTTCTCCATCTATTTGGAGTTTGTTCTTCATGCGAAGTTTATTTATTACCAATTTTGTTTGGTTTAAGGTCCTCACCGTCATTGGCTGGGGCACTGTTTTAACCTGGGGGTTAGACAATTTGTTCTCCATGTCTTTGAAGAACTTGGCTGGGGCACTGTGTTTGGCTGGGGCACTGTTTTTGGCTGGGGCACTGTTTTTGGCTGGGGCACTGTATTTGGAGAAATTGGCTGGGGCACTGTTTAACATTAATGTTAAAGAAATTTGTTCTCCATGTATTTGGAGTTTGTTCCTCATGTGAGGTTTATTTATCACCAACTTTGTTTAGTTCACTGTTTTAACCTTAGGGTTAAAGCAATTTGTTTTCCATGTATGCGGAGTTTTAAAGCAATTTGTTCTCCACGTATTTGGAGAACTTCGCTCGGGCACTGTATTTGGTGAAATTGGCTGGGGCATTATTTTAATATTAGGGTTAAAGAAATTTGTTGTCCATGTATTTGGAGTGTTAAAGCAATTTGTTCTCCATGTATCTGGAGTTTGTTCCTGATGTGAATTTTATTTATTACCAAATTTGTTTGGTTTAAGATCCTCCCCTTCATTGGCTGGAGCACTGTTTTAACCTTAGGCTTAAAGCAATTGGTTCTCCATGTATTTGGAGAACTTGGCTGGGGCACTGTTTTTGGCTGGAGTACTGTATTTGGAGAAATTAGCTGTGGCACTGTATTTGGAGAAATTAGCTTGGGCACTATTTTAACCTTAGGGCTAAAGCAATTTGTTCTCCATGTACATTTATTTGGAGTTTGTTCCTCATGCGAGGTTTATTTATTACCAACTTTGTTTAGTTTAACGTCCTCAGCTTCATTGGCTGGGCACTGTTTTAAACTTAGGGTTAAAGCCAATTGTTCTCCATGTATTTGGAGTTTATCCTGACTGGGCACTGTTTTTGGCTGGGTCACTGTATTTGGAGAAATTGGCTGGGGCACTGTTTTAACCTTATGGTTAAAGCAATTTGTTCTCCATGTATTTGGAGTTTTCTCCTCATGTGAGGTTAAACAGCTTTGTTTTAACACAACTTTGTTTGGTTTAAGGTCCTCAGCTTCATTGGCTGGGGCACTGTTTTAACCTTTGTGTTAAAGCAATTTCTTCTCCATGTATTTGGAGAACTTGGCTGGCGCAATGTTTTTGGCTGGGGCACTGTATTTGGAGAATTTAGCTGGGGCACTGTTTTAACCTTAGGATTAAAGCAATTTGTTCTCCATGTATTTGGAGTTTGTTCCTCATGTGCGGTTTATTTATTACCAACTTTGTTTGGTTTAAGGTCCTCAGCTTCATTGGCTGGGGCACTGTTTTAACCTTAAGTGTTAAAGCAATTTCTTCTCCATGTATTTGGAGAACTTGGCTGGGGCACTGTTTTTGTCTGGAGCACTGTATTTGGAGAAATTAGCTGGGCACTGTATTTGGAGAAATTAGCTGGGGCACTGTTTTAACCTTAGGGTTAAAGCAATTTGTTCCCCATGTATTTCGAGTTTCCTCCTCATATGAGGTTAAAACAGCTTTGTTTTAACACAACTTTGCTTGGTTTAAGGTCCTCAGCTTCATTGGCTGGGACACTGTTTTAATTTTGGGTTAAGCAATTGTTCTCTATGTATTTGGAGTTTGTTCCTCATGTGAGGTTTATTTATTACCAAATTTGTTTGGTTTAAGGTCCTCAGCTTCATTGGCTGGGCACTGTTTTAACCTTATGGTTAAGCAATTGTTCTCCATGTATTTGGAGTTTGTTCCTCATGTGAAGTTTATTCATTACCAACTTTGTTTGATTTAAGATCCTCAGCTTCATTGGCTGGCGCGTTGTTTTAACCTTAGGGTTAATGAAATTTGTTCTGCATGTATTTGGAGTTTGTTCCTCATGCGAAGTTTATTTATCACCAACTTTGTTTGGTTTAAGGTCCTCACCTTCATTGGCTGGGGCACTGTTTTAACCTTCGAGTTAAACAATTTGTTCTCCATGTATTTGGAGAAATTAGTGGGGGCACTGTATTTGGAGAAATTAGCAGGGGCACTGTTTTAACCTTAGGGTTAAAGCAATTTGTTCTCCATGTATTTGGAGTTTGTTCCTCATCTGAAATTTATTTATTACCAACTTTGATTGGTTTAGGTCCGCACCTTCATTGGCTGGGGCACTGTTTTAACCTTGGGGATAAGCAATTGTTCTCCATGACATGTATTTGGAGTTTGTTCCTCATGCGAAGTTTATTTGTTACCAATTGTGTTTGGTTTAAGGTCCTCATCTTCATTGGCTGGGGCACTGTTTTAACCTTGTGGTTAAACAATTTGTTGTCCATGTATTTGGAGAACTTGGCTGGGGCACTGTTTTTGGCTGGGGCACTGTATTTAGAGAAATTAGCTGGGGCACTGTATTTAGAGAAATTAGCTGGGGCACTGTATTTGGGGAAATTAGATGGGGTACTGTTTTAACCTTGTGGTTAAGCAATATGTTCTCCATGTATTTGGAGAACTTGGCTGGGGCACAGTTTTTGGCTGGGGCACAGTATTTGGTGAAATTGGCTGGGGCACTGTTTTAACATTAGGGTTAAAGCAATTTGTTCTCCATCTATTTGGAGTTTGTTCCTCGTGTGAAGTTTATTTATCACCAACTTTGTTTAGTTTAAGGTCCTCAGCTTCATTGGCTGGGGCACTGTTTTAACCTTAGGGTTAAAGCAATTTGTTCTCCATGTATTTGGAGTTTGTTCCTGATGTGAGGTTTATTTATCACCAAATTTGTTTGGTTTAAGATCCTCCCCTTCATTGGCTGGCGCACTGTTTTAACCATAGCCTTAAAGCAATTTGTTCTCCATGTATTTGGAGAACTTTGCTGGGGCACTGTTTTTGGCTGGAGCACTGTATTTGGAGAAATTAGCTGTGGCACTGTATTTGGAGAAATTAACTGGGGCACTGTTTTAACCTTAGGATTAAAGCAATTTGTTCAACATGTATTTGGAGTTTGTTCCTCATGTGAGGTTTATTTATTACAAACTTTGTTTGGTTTAAAGTCCTCAGCTTCATTGGCTAGGGCACTGTTTTAACCTTAGGGTTAAAGCAATTTGTTCTCCATGACATGTATTTGGAGTTTGTTCCTGATGCGAAGTTTATTTATTACCAAATTTGTTTGGTTTAAGGTCCTCCCCTTCATTGGCTGGGGCACTGTTTTAACCATAGCCTTAAAGCAATTTGTTCTCCATGTATTTGGAGAACTTGGCTGGGGCACTGTTTTTGGCTGGAGCACTGTATTTGGAGAAATTAGCTGGGGCACTGTATTTGGAGAAATTAGCTTGGGCACTGTTTTAACCTTAGGGCTAAAGCAATTTGTTCTCCATGTACATTTATTTGGAGTTTGTTCCTCATGCGAGGTTTATTTATTACCAACTTTGTTTAGTTTAAGGTCCTCAGCTTCATTGGCTGGGGCACTGTTTTAAACTTAGGGTTAAAGCAATTTGTTCTCCATGTATTTAAAGCAATTTGTTCTCCATGTATTTGGAGAACTTGGCTGGGGCACTGTTTTTGGCTGGGGCACTGTATTTGGTGAAATTGGCTGGGGCACTGTTTTAATATTAGGGTTAAAGAAATTTGTTGTCCATGTATTTGGAGTGTTAAAGCAATTTGTTCTCCATGTATTTGGAGATTGTTCCTGATGTCAGTTTTATTTATTACCAAATTTGTTTGGTTTAAGGTCCTCCCCTTCATTGGCTGGAGCACTGTTTTAACCTTAGGGTTAAAGCAATTTGTTGTCCATGTATTTGGAGAACTTGGCTCTGTTTTTCGCTCCACTGTTTTTACGCTGGGGCACTGTTTTTAATGGAGCACTGTATTTGGAGAAATTATCTAGGGCACTGTATTTGGAGAAATTAGCTGGGGCACTGTTTTAACATTAGGGTTAAAGCAATTTGTTCTCCATGTATTTGGAGTTTGTTCCTCATGTGAGGTTTATTTATTACCAACTTTGTTTGGTTTAAGGTCCTCAGCTTCATTGGCTGGGGCACTGTTTTAACCTTAGGGTTAAGCAATTGTTCTCCATGTATTTGGAGTTTGTTCCTCATGTGAGGTTTATTTATTACCAAATTTGTTTGGTTTAAGGTCCTTAGCTTCATTGGCTGGGGCACTGTTTTAATCTTAGGTTTAAAGCAATTTGTTCTCCATATATTTGGAGTTTGTTCCTCATGCGAAGTTTATTTATCACCAACTTTGTTTGGTTTAAGGTCCTCACCTTCATTGGCTGGGGCACTGTTTTAACCTTTGGCTGGGGCACTGTATTTGAAGAAATTGGCTGGGGCACCGTTTTAACATTAGGCTTAAACCAATTTGTTCTCTATGTATTTCGAGTTTGTTCCTCATGTGAGGTTAAAACAGCTTTGTTTTAACACAACTTTGTTTGGTTAAAACTCAGCTTCATTGGCTGGGAACTTTTTTAACCTTATGGTTGAAGCAATTTGTTCTCCATGTATTTGGAGTTTGCTCCTTATATGAGGTTAAAACAGCAGCCTTGTTTTAACACAACTTTGTTTGGTTTAAGGTCCTCAGCTTTATTGGCTGGGGCACTGTTTTAAACTTAGGGTTAAGCAATTGTTCTCCACGTATTTGGAATTTTTTCCTCATGTGAGGTTTATTTATTACCAACTTTGTTTAGTTTAAGATCCTCACCTTTATTGGCTGGGGCACTGTTTTAACCTTATGGCTAAAGCAATTTGTTCCCCAGGTATTTGGAGTTTGCTCCTCATGTGAGGTAAAAACAGCTTTGTTTTAACACAACTTTGTTTGGTTTAAGGTCCTCAGCTTCATTTGTTGGGGTACTGTTTTAATCTTTGGGTTAAGCAATTGTTCTACATGTATTTGGAATTTGTTCCTCATGCGAAGGTTATTGGTCACCAACTTTGTTTGGTTTAAGGTCCTCACCTTCATTGGCTGGGGCACTGTTTTAACCTTCGGGTAAAGCAATTTGTTCTCCATGTATTTGGAGTTTTCTGCTCATGTTAGGTTAAAACAGCTTTGTTTTAACACAACTTTGTTTGGTTTAAGGTTCTCACCTTCATTGGCTGTGGCACTGTTTTAACCTTATGGTTAAAGCAATTTGTTCCCCATTTATTTGGCGTTTGCTCCTCATGTGAGGTTAAAACAGCTTTGTTTTAACACAACTTTGTTTGGTTTAAGGTCCTCAGTTTCATTGGCTGGGACACTGATTGAATCTTTGGGTTAAGCAATTGTTCTACATGTATTTGGAATTTGTTCCTCATGCGAAGTTTATTTATCACCAACTTTGTTTGGTTTAAGGTCCTCACCTTCATTGGCTGGGGCACTGTTTTGGCTGGGGCACTGTATTTGAAGAAATTGGCTGGGGCACCGTTTTAACATTAGGGTTAAACCAATTTGTCCTCTATGTATTTCGAGTTTGTTCCTCATGTGAGGTTAAAACAGCTTTGTTTTAACACAACTTTGTTTGGTTAAGGTCCTCAGCTTCATTGACTGGTGCACTGTTTTAACCTTATGGTTAAAACCTTATGGTTAAACTAATTTGTTCTCTATGTATTTCGAGTTTGTTGCTCATGTGAGGTTAAAACAGCTTTGTTTTAACACAACTTTGTTTGGTTTAAGGTCCTCAGCTTCATTGGCTGGGACACTGTTTTAATCTTTGGGTTAAGCAATTGTTCTACATGTATTTGGAATTTGTTCCTCATGCGAAGTTTATTTATCACCAACTTTGTTTGGTTTAAGGTCCTCACCTTCATTGGCTGGGGCACTGTTTTAACCTTCGAGTTAAACAATTTGTTCTCCATGTATTTGGAGAAATTAGCTGGGGCACTGTATTTGGAGAAATTAGCAGGGGCACTGTTTTAACCTTAGGGTTAAAGCAATTTGTTCTCCATGTATTTGGAGTTTGTTCCTCATCTGAAATTTATTTATTACCAACTTTGTTTGGTTTAGGTCCGCACCTTCATTGGCTGGGGCACTGTTTTAACCTTGGGGATAAGCAATTGTTCTCCATGACATGTATTTGGAGTTTGTTCCTCATGCGAAGTTTATTTGTTACCAATTGTGTTTGGTTTAAGGTCCTCATCTTCATTGGCTGGGGCACTGTTTTAACCTTGTGGTTAAACAATTTGTTGTCCATGTATTTGGAGAACTTGGCTGGGGCACTGTTTTTGGCTGGGGCACTGTATTTATAGAAATTAGCTGGGGCACTGTATTTAGAGAAATTAGCTGGGGCACTGTATTTAGAGAAATTAGCTGGGGCACTGTATTTAGAGAAATTAGCTGGGGCACTGTATTTGGGGAAATTAGATGGGGTACTGTTTTAACCTTGGGGTTAAGCAATATGTTCTCCATGTATTTGGAGAACTTGGCTGGGGCACAGTTTTTGGCTGGGGCACAGTATTTGGTGAAATTGGCTGGGGCACTGTTTTAACATTAGGGTTAAAGCAATTTGTTCTCCATCTATTTGGAGTTTGTTCCTCGTGTGAAGTTTATTTATCACCAACTTTGTTTAGTTTAAGGTCCTCAGCTTCATTGGCTGGGGCACTGTTTTAACATTAGGCTTAAAGCAATTTGTTCTCCATGTATTTGGAGAACTTTGCTGGGACACTGTTTTTGGCTGGAGCACTGTATTTGGAGAAATTAGCTGAGGTACTGTATTTGGAGAAATTAGCTGGGGCACTGTTTTAACCTTATGGTTAAAGCAGTTGTTCTCCATGTACATGTATTTGGAGTTTGTTCCTCATGCGAGGTTTATTTATTACCAACTTTGTTTAGTTTAAGGTCCTCAGCTTCATTGGCTGGGGCACTGTTTTAACCTTGGGGACAAGCAATTGTTCTCCATGTACATGCATTTGGAGTTTGTTCCTCATGCGAGGTTTATTTATTACCAACTTTGTTTAGTTTAAGGTCCTCAGCTTCTTTGGCTGGGACACTGTTTTAACCTTAGGGTTAATGCAATTTGATCTCCATGTATTTGGAGAACTTGGCCGGGGCACTGTTTTTGGCCGGGACACTGTATTTGGAGAAATTAGCTGGGGCAAATTAGCTGGGGCACTGTTTTAACCTGAGGATTAAAGCAATTTGTTCTTCATGTATTTGGAGAACTTGGCTGGGGCACGGTTTTTGGCTCGGGCACTGTTTGTTTGACTCGGGCACTGTTTTTCTGGCTCGGGAACTGTTTTTGGTGGAGCACTGTATTGGGAGAAATTAGCTGGGGCACTGTTTTAAACTTGGGGTTAAACAATTTGTTCTCCATGTATTTGAAGAACTTGGCTGGGGCACTGTTTTTGGCTGGGGCACTGTATTTGGAGAAATTGGCTGGGGCACTGTTTTAACATTAGGGTTAAAGAAATTTGTTCTCCATGTATTTGGGGTTTGTTCCTCATGCGAGGTTTATTTATTTCCAACTTTGTTTAGTTTAAGGTCCTCAGCTTCATTGGCTGGGGCACTGTTTTAACCTTGGGGATAAGCAATTGTTCTCCATGTACATGCATTTGTAGTTTGTTCCTCATGCGAGGTTTATTTATTACCAACTTTGTTTAGTTTAAGGTTCTCAGCTTCTTTGGCTGGGACACTGTTTTAACCTTAGGGTTAATGCAATTTGATCTCCATGTATTTGGAGAACTTGGCTGGGGCACCGGTTTTGGCCGGGGCACTGTATTTGGAGAAATTAGCTGGGGCACTGTATTTGGAGAAATTAGCTGTGGTACTGTATTTGGAGAAATTGGCTGGGGCACTGTTTTAACATTAGGGTTAAAGAAATTTGTTCTCCATGTATTTGGAGTTTGTTCCTCATGTGAGGTTTATTTATCAGCAACTTTGTTTAGTTCACTGTTTTAACCTTAGGGTTAAAGCAATTTGTTCTCCATGTATGCGGAGTTTTAAAGCAATTTGTTCTCCATGTATTTGGAGAACTTGGCTGGGGCACTGTTTTTGGCTGGGGCACTGTATTTGGTGAAATTGACTGGGGCATTGTTTTAATATTAGGGTTAAAGAAATTTGTTGTCCATGTATTTGGAGTGTTAAAGCAATTTGTTCTCCATGTGTTTGGAGAACTTGGCTGGGACACTGTTTTTGGCTGGAGCACTGTATTTGGAGAAATTAGCTATGGCACTGTATTTGGAGAAATTAGCTGGGGCACTGTATTTGGAGAAATTAGCTGGGGCACTGTTTTAACCTTAGCGTTAAAGCAATTTGTTCTCCATGTATTTGGAGTTTGTTCCTGATGTGAGGTTTATTTATTACCAAATTTGTTTGGTTTAAGATCCTCCCCTTCATTGGCTGGGGCACAGTTTTAACCTTAGGCTTAAATCAATTTGTTCTCCATGTATTTGGAGAACTTGGCTGGGGCACTGTTTTTGGCTGGAGTACTGTATTTGGAGAAATTAGCTGTGGCACTGTATTTGGAGAAATTAGCTGGGGCACTGTTTTAACCTGAGGATTAAAGCAATTTGTTCAACATGTATTTGGAGTTTGTTCCTCATGTGAGGTTTATTTATTACCAACTTTGTTTGGTTTAAGGTCCTCAGCTTCATTGGCTAGGGCACTGTTTTAACCTTAGGGTTAAAGAAATTTGTTCTCCATGTATGTGGAGTTTGTTCCTGATGTGAGGTTTATTTATCACCAAATTTGTTTGGTTTAAGATCCTCCCCTTCATTGGCTGGCGCACTGTTTTAACCATAGCCTTAAAGCAATTGGTTCTCCATGTATTTGGAGAACTTGGCTGGGGCACTGTTTTTGGCTGGAGCACTGTATTTGGAGAAATTAGCTGGGGCACCGTATTTGGAGAAATTAGCTTGGGCACTATTTTAACCTTAGGGCTAAAGCAATTTGTTCTCCATGTACATTTATTTGGAGTTTGTTCCTCATGCGAGGTTTATTTATTACCAACTTTGTTTAGTTTAAGGTGCTCAGCTTCATTGGCTGGGGCACTGTTTTAAACTTAGGGTTAAAGCAATTTGTTCGCCATGTATGCGGAGTTTTAAAGCAATTTGTTCTCCATGTATTTGGAGAACTTGGCTGGGGCACTGTTTTTGGCTGGGGCACTGTATTTGGTGAAATTGGGTGGGGCATTATTTTAATATTAGGGTTAAAGAAATTTGTTGTCCATGTATTTGGAGTGTTAAAGCAATTTGTTCTCCACGTATTTGGAGATTGTTCCTGATGTCAGTTTTATTTATTACCAAATTTGTTTGGTTTAAGATCCTCCCCTTCATTGGCTGGAGCACTGTTTTAACCTTAGGCTTAAAGCAATTTGTTCTCCATGTATTTGGAGAACTTGGCTGGGGCACTGTTTTTGGCTCGGGCACTGTTTTTACGCTGGGGCACTGTTTTTGATGGAGCACTGTATTTGGAGAAATTATCTGGGGCACTGTATTTGGAGAAATTATCTGGGGCACTATTTTAACATTAGGGTTAAAGCAATTTGTTCTCCATGTATTTGGAGTTTGTTCCTCATGTGAGGTTTATTTATTACAAAGTTTGTTTGGTTTAAAGTCCTCAGCTTCATTGGTTAGGGCACTGTTTTAACCTTAGGGTTAAGCAATTGTTCTCCATGTATTTGGAGTTTGTTCCTCATGTGAGGTTTCTTTATTACCAACTTTGTTTGATTTAAGATCCTCAGCTTCATTGGCTGGTGCGTTGTTTTAACCTTAGGGTTAATGAAATTTGTTCTCCATCTATTTGGAGTTTGTTCTTCATGCGAAGTTTATTTATTACCAATTTTGTTTAGTTTAAGGTCCTCACCGTCATTGGCACTGTTTTAACCTGGGGGTTAAACAATTTGTTCTCCATGTCTTTGAAGAACTTGGCTGGGGCACTGTGTTTGGCTGGGGCACTGTTTTTGGCTGGAGCACTGTTTTTGGCTGGGGCACTGTATTTGGAGAAATTGGCTGGGGCACTGTTTTAACATTAGGGTTAAAGAAATTTGTTCTCCATGTATTTGGAGTTTGTTCCTGATGTGAGGTTTATTTATTACCAACTTTGTTTAGTTTAAGGTCCTCAGCTTCTTTGGTGGGACACTGTTTTAACCTTAGGGTTAATGCAATTTGTTCTCCATGTATTTGGAAAACTTGGCTGGGGCACTGTTTTTGGCCGCGGCACTGTTTTTATCCGGGGCACTGTATTTGGAGAAATTAGCTGGGGCACTGTATTTGGAGAAATTAGCTGGGGCACTGTTTTAACCTCAGGATTAAAGCAATTTGTTCTCCATGTATTTGGAGAACTTGGCTGGTGCACTGTTTTTTGGCTCGGCGCTGTTTTTGGTGGAGCACTGTATTTGGAGAAATTATCTGGGGCACTATTTTAACATTAGGGTTAAAGCAATTTGTTCTCCATGTATTTGGAGTTTGTTCCTCATGTGAGGTTTATTTATTACAAAGTTTGTTTGGTTTAAAGTCCTCAGCTTCATTGGTTAGGGCACTGTTTTAACCTTAGGGTTAAGCAATTGTTCTCCATGTATTTGGAGTTTGTTCCTCATGTGAGGTTTATTTATTACCAACTTTGTTTGATTTAAGATCCTCAGCTTCATTGGCTGGTGCGTTGTTTTAACCTTAGGGTTAATGAAATGTGTTCTCCATGTATTTGGAGTTTGTTCTTCATGCGAAGTTTATTTATTACTAATTTTGTTTGTTTTAAGGTCCTCACCTTCATTGGCTGGGGCACTGTTTTAACCTTGGGGTTAAATAGTTTGTTCTCCATGTCTTTGAAGAACTTGGCTGGGGCACTGTTTTTGGCTGGGGCACTGTTTTTGGCTGGAGCACTGTTTTTGGCTGGGGCACTGTTTTTGGCTGGGACACTGTATTTGGAGAAATTGGCTGGGGCACTGTTTTAACATTAGGGTTAAAAAAATTTGTTCTCCATGTATTTGGAGTTTGTTCCTCATGTGAGGTTTATTTATCACCAACTTTGTTCAGTTCACTGTGTTAACCTTAGGGTTAAAGCAATTTGTTTTCCATGTATGCGGAGTTTTAAAGCAATTTGTTCTCCACGTATTTGGAGAACTTGGCTGGGGCACTGTATTTGGTGAAATTGGCTGGGGCATCGTTTTAATATTAGAGTTAAAGAAATTTGTTGTCCATGTATTTGGAGTGTTAAAGCAATTTGTTCTGCATGTATTTGGAGAACTTGGCTGGGACACTGTTTTTGGCTGGAGCACTGTATTTGGAGAAATTAGCTGGGGCACTGTATTTGGAGAAATTAGCTGGGGCACTGTTTTAACCTTGGGGTTAAGAAATTTGTTCTCCATGTATTTGGAGTTTGTTCCTCATGTGAGTTTTATTTATTACAAACTTTGTTTGGTTTAAAGTCCTCAGCTTCATTGGCTAGGGCACTGTTTTAACCTTTGGGTTAAGCAATTGTTCTCCATGTATTTGGAGTTTGTTCCTCATTTGAGGTTTATTTATTACCAACTTTGTTTGATTTAAGATCCTCAGCTTCATTGGCAGGTGCGTTGTTTTAACCTTAGGGTTAATGAAATTTGTTCTCCATGTATTTGGAGTTTGTTCCTCATGTGAGTTTTATTTATTACAAACTTTGTTTGGTTTAAAGTCCTCAGCTTCATTGGCTAGGGCACTGTTTTAACCTTAGGGATAAGCAATTGTTCTCCATGACATGTATTTGGAGTTTGTTCCTCATGCGAAGTTTATTTGTTACCAATTGTGTTTGGTTTAAGGTCCTCATCTTCATTGGCTGGGGCACTGTTTTAACCTTGTGGTTAAACAATTTGTTGTCCATGTATTTGGAGAACGTGGCTGGGGCACTGTTTTTGGCTGGGGCACTGTATTTAGAGAAATTAGCTGGGGCACTGTATTTGGGGAAATTAGATGGGGTACTGTTTTAACCTTGGGGTTAAGCAATATGTTCTCCATGTATTTGGAGAACTTGGCTGGGGCACTGTTTTTGGCTGGGGCTCTGTATTTAGAGAAATTAGCTGGGGCACTGTATTTAGAGAAATTAGCTGGGGCACTGTATTTGGGGAAATTAGCTGGGGCACCGTTATAACCTTAGGGTTAAAGCAATTTGTTCTCCATGTATTTGGAGTTTGTTCCTCATGCGAAGTTTATTTATTACAAACTTTGTTTGATTTAAGATCCTCAGCTTCATTGGCTGGTGCGTTCTTTTAACCTTAGGGTTAATGAAATTTGTTCTCCATGTATTTGGAGTTTGTTCTTCATGCGAAATTTATTTATTACCAATTTTGTTTGGTTTAAGGTCCTCACCTTCATTGGCTGGGGCACTGTTTTAACCTTGGGGTTAAACAATTTGTTCTCCATGTATTTGAAGAACTTGGCTGGGGCACTGTTTTTGGCTGGGGCACTGTATTTGGAGAAATTAGCTATGGCACTGTATTTGGAGAAATTAGCTGGGGCACTGTTTTAACCTTATGGTTGAAGCAATTTGTTCTCCATGTATGCGGAGTTTGTTCCTCATGTGAGGTTTATTTATCACCAACTTTGTTTAGTTCACTGTTTTAACCTTAGGGTTAAAGCAATTTGTTGTCCATGTATTTGGAGTGTTAAAGCAATTTGTGCTCCATGTATTTGGAAAACTTGGCTGGGACACTGTTTTTGGCTGGAGCACTGTATTTGGAGAAATTAGCTGGGGCACTGTATTTGGAGAAATTAGCTGGGGCACCGTTATAACCTTAGGGTTAAAGCAATTTGTTCTCCATGTATTTGGAGAACTTGGCTGGGGCACTGTTTTTGGCTGGGCACTGTTTTTGGCTGGGCACTGTTTTTGGCTCGGGCTCTGTTTTTTCGCTGGGGCACTGTTTTTAATGGATCACTGTATTTGGAGAAAGTATCTGGGGCACTGTATTTGGAGAAATTAGCTGGGGCACTGTTTTAACCTTAGGATTAAAGCAATTTGTTATCCATGTATTTGGAGTTTGTTCCTCATGTGAGGTTTATTTATTACAAACATTGTTTGGTTTAAAGTCCTCAGCTTCATTGGCTAGGGCACTGTTTTAACCTGAAGTGTTAAAGCAATTTCTTCTCCATGTATTTGGAGAACTTGGCTGGGGCACTGTTTTTGTCTGGAGCACTGTATTTGGAGAAATTAGCTGGGGCACTGTATTTGGAGAAATTAGCTGGGGCACTGTATTTGGAGAAATTAGCTGGGGCACTGTTTTAACCTTAGGGTTAAAGCAATTTGTTCCCCATGTATTTCGAGTTTGCTCCTCATATGAGGTTAAAACAGATTTGTTTTAACACAACTTTGTTTGGTTTAAGGTCCTCAGCTTCATTGGCTGGTTCATTATTTTAACCTTATTTAAAGCAATTTGTTCTCTATGTATTTCTAGTTTGTTCCTCATGTTAGGTTAAAACAGCTTTGTTTTAACACAACTATGTTTGGTTTAAGGTCCTCAGCTTCATTGGCTGGGACACTGTTTTAATCTTTGGTTAAGCAATTGTTCTACATGTATTTGGAATTTTTCCCTCATGTGAGGTTTATTTATTACCAACTTTGTTTAGTTTAAGTTTCTCAGTGTCATTGGCTGGCGCACTGTTTTAACCTTTGGGTTAAAGCTATTTGTTCTCCATGTATTTGGAGTTTGTTCCTTAATGCACCTAAGCACCTAAGTTAATGCACTTAATGCACCTAAGACAAAATTAATGCTTTTTGGCAGCCGCCAAATGATCACGAAAATCCCTAACTTCCGTCTGTCTTTACTTGGTAAGGAACTAATACCTGCACAATCAGCCAAAGATCTCGGAGTAATTTTTGACCCGAGCCTTTCTTTTGATCCTCATGTTGTCAAAACTGTTTCTTCATGCATGTCAAGTTTAGCGTAGATTAACCGAGTGAAACATGTCTTGAATAGAGACTTACTTATTACAGTCATTCAAAGTTTGGTGTTCAGCAAAATGTATTATTATTCATCTGTATGGGCTAACTGCTAACACCACTGCAAGTAATATTTGTAAACTTCGGTCAGTACAGAATTTTGCCGCCCGAGTAATCACTAACTCTAGGAAATTCGACCATATTACCCCATTGTTGAATGAACTGCGCTGGATTCCCGTTCAACTCCACCTTTTTTATCGTGATGCTATATTAACTTTTAAATGTATGAATGGAACTGCACCTGGTTATTTATCTAAGCAATTTGTGAAGAGAGGCAGTATAAGTGGACGTTGTACCCGAAATTCGCAATCTTTAAATATTCCCTTTTATAAAAGCGCCACTGGCCAAAGAACGTTTTATTATCGAGCTGTTTCTCTCTGGAACGCTCTTCCAGTGAACATTAAATCCAGTGCGTCAATACATATTTTTAAAACTAAACTTCGTAGACATCTCTTAGAATCTTGTTCTTGATTTTTGACTTTCGTTTTGAATATCATAGTATCTTATCTTAAATTTAATTATTTATAATTCATAGTAACTTATTATGTAATATATACTCATAAGCTTAGTATTTGTAATTGTCTCTGAAAAGCCCCTTTGGGGAGAGTTCAATAAAGTATTGTATTGTATTGTATTGTATGTGTGGTTTATTTATTACCAAATTTGTTTGGTTTAAGGTCCTCAGCTTCATTGGCTGGGCACTGTTTTAACCTTATGGTAAAGCAATTTGTTCCCCATGTATTTGGAGTTTGCTCCTGATGTGAGGTTAAAACAGCTTTGTTTTAACACAACTTTGTTTGCTTTAAGGTCCTCAGCTTCATTGGCTGGTGCACTGTTTTAACCTTATGGTTAATCCAATTTGTTCTCTATGTATTTCGAGTTTTTCCTCGTGTGAGGTTAAAACATCTTTGTTTTAACACAACTTTGTTTGGTTTAAGGTCCCCAGCTTCATTGGCTGGGACACTGTTTTAATCTTTGGGTTAAGCAATTGTTCTACATGTATTTGGAATTTTTTCCTCATGTGAGGTTTATTTATTACCAACTTTGTTTGGTATAAGTTTCTCAGTGTCATAGGCTGGCGCACTGTTTTAACCTTTGGGTTAAAGCTATTTGTTCTCCATGTATTTGGAGTTTGCTCTTTATATGAGGTTAAAACAGCTTTGTTTTAACACAACTTTGTTTGATTTAAGGTCCTCAGCTTCATTGGCTGGGGCACTGTTTTAACCTTATGGTTAAAGCAATTTGTTCCCCATGTATTTCGAGTTTGTTCCTAGTGTGAGGTTAAAACAGCTTTGTTTTAACACAACTTTGTTTGGTTTAAGGTCCCCAGCTTCATTGGCTGGGGTGCTGTTTTAATCTTTGGGTTAAGAAATTGTTCTACATGTATTTGGAATTTGTTCCTAATGCGAAGTTTATTTATCACCAACTTTGTTTGGTTTAAGCTCCTCACCTTCATTGGCTGGGAGACTGTTTTAACCTTGGGGTTAAGAAATTTATTCTCTATGTATTTTGAGAACTTGGCTGGGGCACTGTTTTTGGCTGGAGCACTGTATTTGGAGAAATTAGCTGGGGCACTGTTTTTTGGCTCGGGCACTGTTTTTGGTGCACTGTTTTAAACTTATGGTTAAAGCAATTTGTTCTCCATGTATTTGGAGTTTGTTGCTCGTGTGAGTTTAAAACAGCTTTGTTTTAACACAACTTTGTTTTGTTTTAGGTCCTCAGCTTCATTGGCTGGCGCACGTTTTTAACCTTAGGGTTAAAGCAATTTGTTCCCCATGTATTTGGAGTTTGTTCCTCATGTGAGTTTTATTTATTACCAACTTTGTTTAGTTTAAGGTCCTCACCTTCATTGACTGGGGCACTGTTTTAACCTTAGGGTTAAAGAAATTTGTTCTTCATGTATTTGGAGTTTGCTCCTTATGTGAGGTTAAAATAGCTTTGTGTTAAAATAGCTTTGTTTTAACACAACTTTCTTTGGTTTAAGATCCTCAGCTTCATTGGGTGGCGCACTTTTTTAATCTTTGGGTAAAGCAATTGTTCTACATGTATTTGGAATTTGTTCCTGAGGTGAGGTTTATTTATTACCAAATTTGTTTGGTTTATGGTCCTTAGCTTCATTGGCTGGGGCACTGTTTTAATCTTAGGGTTAAAGCAATTTGTTATCCATGTATTTGGAGTTTGTTCCAAATAAGTTTACTCATTACCAACTGTGTTTGTTTTAAGTTCCTCCAATTCATTTGCTGGGGCATTTTGTTACCTTAGGGTGAAAGCAATTTGTTCTCCATGTATTTGGAGAACTGTTTTTGGAGAAATCAGCTGGGGCACTGTTTTAACCTTAGGGTTAAAGCAATTTGTTCTCCATGTATTTGGAGTTTGTTCCTCATGTGAGGTTTATTCATTACCAACTTTGTTTGGTTTAAGGTCCTCTCCTTCATTGGCTGGGGCACTGTTTTAACATTACGGTTAAACCAATTTGTTCTGCATGTATTTGGAGTTTGTTCCTGATGTGAGGTTTATTTATTACCAAATTTGTTTGGTTAAGGTCCTTAGCTTCATTGGCTGGGGCACTGTTTTAATCTTAGGATTAAAGCAATTTGTTATCCATGTATTTGGAGTTTGTTCCAAATAAGTTTACTCATTACCAACTATGTTTGTTTTAAGTTCCTCCAATTCATTTGCTGGGGCATTATTTTACCTTAGGGTGAAAGCAATTTGTTCTCCATGTATTTGGAGAACTGTTTTTGGAGAAATTAGCTGGGGCACTGTTTTAACCTTAGGGTTAAAGCAATTTGTTCTCCATGTATTTGGAGTTTGTTCCTCATGTGAGGTTTATTCATTACCAACTTTGTTTGGTTTAAGGTCCTCACCTTCATTGGCTGGGGCACTGTTTTAACATTACGGTTAAACCAATTTGTTCTGCATGTATTTGGAGTTTGTTCCTGATGTGAGGTAATGCTTTAATCTTAGGGTTAAAGCAATTTGTTATCCATGTATTTGGAGTTTGTTCCAAATAAGTTTACTCATTACCAACTATGTTTGTTTTAAGTTCCTCCAATTCATTTGCTGGGGCATTTTTTTAACCTTAGGGTAAAAGCAATTTGTTCTCCATGTATTTGGAGAACTGTTTTTGGAGAGATTAGCTGGGGCACTGTTTTAACCTTAGGGTTAAATGTGAGGTTTATTCATTACCAACTTTGTTTGGTTTAAGGTCCTCACCTTCATTGCCTGGGGCACTGTTTTAACCTTCGGGTTGAGCAATTTGTTCTCCAAGTATTTGGAGAATTTGGCTGGGGCACTTATTTGGTGGGGGCACTGTTTTGGCTGGGTCAATGTATTTGAAGAAATTGGCTGGGGCACCGTTTTAACATTAGGGTTAAACCAATTTGCTCTCTATGTATTTCGAGTTTGTTCCTCATGCGAAGTTTATTTATCACCAACTTTGTTTGGTTTAAGGTCCTCAGCTTCATTGGCTGGGCCACTGTTTTAACCTTGTGGTTAAACAATTTGTTCTCCATGTATTTGGAGAAATTAGCTGGTGCACTGTATTTGTTTTAACCTTAGGGTTAAAGCAATTTGTTCTCCATGTATTTGGAGTTTGTTCCTCATCGGAAGTTTATTTATTACCAACTTTGTTTGATTTAAGATCCTCAGCTTCATTGGCTGGTGCGTTGTTTTAACCTTAGGGTTAATGAAATTTGTTGTCCATGTATTTGGAGTTTGTTCTTCATGCGAAGTTTATTTATTACCAATTTTGTTTGGTTTAAGGTCCTCACCTTCATTGGCTGGGGCACTGTTTTAACCTTGGGGTTAAACAATTTGTTCTCCATGTATTAGAAGAACTTGGATGGGGCACTGTTTTTGGCTGGGGCACTGTATTAGGAGAAATTGGCTGGGGCACTGTTTTAACATTAGGGTTAAGAAATTTGTTCTCCATGTATTTGCAGTTTGTTCCTCATGTGAGGTTTATTTATCACCAACTTTGTTTAGTTCACTGTTTTAACTTAGGGTTAAAGCAATTTGTTCTCCATGTATGCGGAGTTTTAAAGCAATTTGTTCTCCATGTATTTGGAGAACTAGGCTGGGGCACTGTTTTTGGCTGGGGCATTGTATTTGGTGAAATTGGCTGGGGCATTGTTTTAATATTAGGGTTAAGGAAATTTGTTGTCCATGTATTTGGAGTGTTAAAGCAATTTGTTCTCCATGTATTTGGTGAACTTGGCTGGGACACTGTTTTTGGCTGGAGCACTGTATTTGGAGAAATTAGCTGGGGCACTGTACTGTATTTGGAGAAATTAGCTGGGGCACCGTTATAACCTTAGGGTTAAAGCAATTTGTTCTCCATGTATTTGGAGAACCTGACTGGGGCACTGTTTTTGGCTGGAGCATTGTATTTGGAGAAATTAGTTGGGGCACTGTATTTGGAGAAATTAGCTGGGGCACTGTTTTAATCTTAGGCTTAATGAAATTTGTTCTCCGTGTATTTAGAGTTTGTTCCTCATGCAAAGTTTATTTATTACCAATTTTGTTTGGTTTAAGGTCCTCACGTTCATTGGCTGGGGCACTGTTTGAACCTTGGGGTTAAACAATTTGTTCTCCATGTATTTGAAGAACTTGGCAGGGGCACTGTTTTTCGCTGGGCACTGTTTTTGGCTGGGGCACTGTTTTTGGCTGGGGAACTGTATTTGGAGAAATTGGCTGCGGCACTGTTTTAACATTAGGGTTAAATAAATTTGTTCTCCATGTATTTGGAGTTTGTTCCTCATCTGAAGTTTATTTATTAACAACTTTGTTTGATTTAAGATCCTCAGCTTCAAAGCGTGGTGCGTTGTTTTAACCTTAGGGTTAATGAAATTTGTTCTCGATGTATTTGGAGTTTGTTCTTCATGTGAGGTTTATTTATTACAAACTTTGTTTGGTTTAAAGTCCTCAGCTTCATTGGCTAGGGCACTGTTTTAACCTTAGGGTTAAGCAATTGTTCTCCATGTATTTGGAGTTTGTCCTCATGTGAGGTTTATTCATTACCAACTTTGTTTGATTTAAGATCCTCAGCTTCATTGGCTGGTGCGTTGTTTTAACCTTAGGGTTAATGAAATTTGTTCTGAGTGTATTTGGAGTTTGTTCCTCATGCGAAGTTTATTTATTACCAATTTTGTTTGGTTTAAGGTCCTCACGTTCATTGGCTGGGGCACTGTTTTAACCTTGGGGTTAAACAATTTGTTCTCCATGTATTTGGAGAACTTGGCTGGGGCATTGTTTTTAGCTGGGCACTGTTTTTGGCTGGGGCACTGTATTTGGAGAAATTGGCTGCGGCACTGTTTTGTTCTCCGTGTATTTGGAGTTTGTTCCTCATGTGAGGTTTATTTATCACCAATGTTGTTTAGTTTAAGGTCCTCGGCTTAATTGGCTGGGGCACTGTTTTAATCTTAGGGTTAAAGCAATTTTGTTTCCATGTATCTGGAGTTTTGAAGCAATTTGTTCTCCATGTATTTGGAGAACTTGGCTGGGGCACTGTATTTAGAGTAATTAGCTGGGGCACTGTATTTGGAGAAATTAGCAGGTGCACTGTTTTAACCTTAGGGTTAAAGCAATTGGTTCTCCATGTGTTTGGAGAACTTGGCTGGGGCACTGTTTTTGGCTGGAGCACTGTATTTGGAGAAATTAGCTGGGGCACCGTATTTGGAGAAATTAGCTTGGGCACTATTTTAACCTTAGGGCTAAAGCAATTTGTTCTCCGTGTACATTTATTTGGAGTTTGTTCCTCATGCGAGGTTTATTTATTACCAACTTTGTTTAGTTTAACGTCCTCAGCTTCATTGGCTGGGCACTGTTTTAAACTTAGGGTTAAAGCCATTTGTTCTCCATGTATTTGGATAACCTGACTGGGGCACTGTTTTTGGCTGGGTCACTGTATTTGGAGAAATTGTCTGGGGCACTGTTTTAACCTTAGGGTTAAAGCAATTTGTTCTCCATGTATTTGGAGTTTTCTCCTCATGCGAGGTTAAACAGCTTTGTTTTAACACAACTTTGTTTGGTTTAAGGTCCTCAGCTTCATTGGCTGGGGCACTGTTTTAACCTTAAGTGTTAAAGCAATTTCTTCTCCATGTATTTGGAGAACTTGGCTGGCGCAATGTTTTTGGCTGGGGCACTGTATTTGGAGAATTTAGCTGGGGCACTGTTTTAACCTTAGGATTAAAGCAATTTGTTATCCATGTATTTGGAGTTTGTTCCTCATGTGAGGTTTATTTATTACAAACATTGTTTGGTTTAAAGTCCTCAGCTTCATTGGCTAGGGCACCGTTTTAACCTTAAGTGTTAAAGCAATTTCTTCTCCATGTATTTGGAGAACTTGGCTGGGGCACTGTTTTTGTCTGGAGCACTGTATTTGGAGAAATTAGCTGGGGCACTGTATTTGGAGAAATTAGCTGGGGCACTGTTTTAACCTTAGGATTAAAGCAATTTGTTCCCCATGTATTTCGAGTTTGCTCCTCATATGAGGTTAAAACAGATTTGTTTTAACACAACTTTGCTTGGTTTAAGGTCTTCAGCTTCATTGGCTGGGACACTGTTTTAATTTTGGGTTAAGCAATTGTTCTCAATGTATTTGGAGTTTGTTCCTTATGTGTGGTTTATTTATTACCAAATTTGTTTGGTTTAAGGTCCTCAGCTTCATTGGCTGGGCACTGTTTTAACCTTATGGTTAAGCAATTGTTCTCCATGTATTTGGAGTTTGTTCCTCATGTGAAGTTTATTCATTACCAACTTTGTTTGATTTAAGATCCTCAGCTTCATTGGCTGGCGCGTTGCTTTAACCTTAGGGTTAATGAAATTTGTTCTGCTTGTATTTGGAGTTTGTTCCTCATGCGAAGTTTATTTATCACCAACTTTGTTTGGTTTAAGGTCCTCACCTTCATTGGCTGGGGCACTGTTTTAACCTTCGAGTTAAACAATTTGTTCTCCATGTATTTGGAGAAATTAGCTGGGGCACTGTATTTGGAGAAATTAGCAGGGGCACTGTTTTAACCTTAGGGTTAAAGCAATTTGTTCTCCATGTATTTGGAGTTTGTTCCTCATCTGAAATTTATTTATTACCAACTTTGTTTGGTTTAGGTCCGCACCTTCATTGGCTGGGGCACTGTTTTAACCTTGGGGATAAGCAATTGTTCTCCATGACATGTATTTGGAGTTTGTTCCTCATGCGAAGTTTATTTGTTACCAATTGTGTTTGGTTTAAGGTCCTCATCTTCATTGGCTGGGGCACTGTTTTAACCTTGTGGTTAAACAATTTGTTGTCCATGTATTTGGAGAACTTGGCTGGGGCACTGTTTTTGGCTGGGGCACTGTATTTAGAGAAATTAGTTGGGGCACTGTATTTAGAGAAATTAGCTGGGGCACTGTATTTGGGGAAATTAGATGGGGTACTGTTTTAACCTTGGGGTTAAGCAATATGTTCTCCATGTATTTGGAGAACTTGGCTGGGGCACAGTTTTTGGCTGGGGCACAGTATTTGGTGAAATTGGCTGGGGCACTGTTTTAACATTAGGGTTAAAGCAATTTGTTCTCCATCTATTTGGAGTTTGTTCCTCGTGTGAAGTTTATTTATCACCAACTTTGTTTAGTTTAAGGTCCTCAGCTTCATTGGCTGGGGCACTGTTTTAACATTAGGTTTAAAGCAATTTGTTCTCCATGTATTTGAAGAACTTGGCTGGGGCACTGTTTTTGGCTGGGGCACTGTATTTGGAGAAATTAGCTGAGGTACTGTATTTGGAGAAATTAGCTGGGGCACTGTTTTAACCTTATGGTTAAAGCAGTTGTTCTCCATGTACATGTATTTGGAGTTTGTTCCTCATGCGAGGTTTATTTATTACCAACTTTGTTTAGTTTAAGGTCCTCAGCTTCATTGGCTGGGGCACTGTTTTAACCTTGGGGACAAGCAATTGTTCTCCATGTACATGCATTTGGAGTTTGTTCCTCATGTGAGGTTTATTTATTACCAACTTTGTTTAGTTTAAGGTCCTCAGCTTCTTTGGCTGGGACACTGTTTTAACCTTAGGGTTAATGCAATTTGATCTCCATGTATTTGGAGAACTTGGCCGGGGCACTGTTTTTGGCCGGGACACTGTATTTGGAGAAATTAGCTGGGGCACTGTATTTGGAGAAATTAGCTGGGGCACTGTTTTAACCTGAGGATTAAAGCAATTTGTTCTTCATGTATTTGGAGAACTTGGCTGGGGCACGGTTTTTGGCTCGGGCACTGTTTGTTTGGCTCGGGCACTGTTTTTCTGTCTCGCGAACTGTTTTTGGTGGAGCACTGTATTTGGAGAAATTAGCTGGGGCACTGTTTTAAACTTGGGGTTAAACAATTTGTGCTCCATGTATTTGAAGAACTTGGCTGGGGCACTGTTTTTGGCTGGGGCACTGTATTTGGAGAAATTGGCTGGGGCACTGTTTTAACATTAGGGTTAAAGAAATTTGTTCTCCATGTATTTGGAGTTTGTTCCTCATGCGAGGTTTATTTATTACCAACTTTGTTTAGTTTAAGGTCCTCAGCTTCATTGGCTGGGGCACTGTTTTAACCTTGGGGATAAGCAATTGTTCTCCATGTACATGCATTTGTAGTTTGTTCCTCATGCGAGGTTTATTTATTACCAACTTTGTTTAGTTTAAGGTTCTCAGCTTCTTTGGCTGGGACACTGTTTTAACCTTAGGGTTAATGCAATTTGATCTCCATGTATTTGGAGAACTTGGCTGGGGCACCGGTTTTGGCCGGGGCACTGTATTTGGAGAAATTAGCTGGGGCACTGTATTTGGAGAAATTAGCTGGGGCACTGTATTTGGAGAAATTGGCTGGGGCACTGTTTTAACATTAGGGTTAAAGAAATTTGTTCTCCATGTATTTGGAGTTTGTTCCTCATGTGAGGTTTATTTATCAGCAACTTTGTTTAGTTCACTGTTTTAACCTTAGGGTTTTAACCTTAGGGTCATTGTTCTCCATGTCTGCGGAGTTTTAAAGCAATTTGTTCTCCATGTATTTGGAGAACTTGGCTGGGGCACTGTTTTTGGCTGGGGCACTGTATTTGGTGAAATTGACTGGGGCATTGTTTTAATATTAGGGTTAAAGAAATTTGTTGTCCATGTATTTGGAGTGTTAAAGCAATTTGTTCTCCATGTATTTGGAGAACTTGGCTGGGACACTGTTTTTGGCTGGAGCACTGTATTTGGAGAAATTAGCTATGGCCCTGTATTTGGAGAAATTAGCTGGGGCACTGTTTTAACCTTAGCGTTAAAGCAATTTGTTCTCCATGTATTTGGAGTTTGTTCCTGATGTGAGGTTTATTTATTACCAAATTTGTTTGGTTTAAGATCCTCCCCTTCATTGGCTGGGGCACAGTTTTAACCTTAGGCTTAAATCAATTTGTTCTCCATGTATTTGGAGAACTTGGCTGGGGCACTGTTTTTGGCTGGAGTACTGTATTTGGAGAAATTAGCTGTGGCACTGTATTTGGAGAAATTAGCTGGGGCACTGTTCTAACCTGAGGATTAAAGCAATTTGTTCAACATGTATTTGGAGTTTGTTCCTCATGTGAGGTTTATTTATTACAAACTTTGTTTGGTTTAAAGTCCTCAGCTTCATTGGCTAGGGCACTGTTTTAACCTTAGGGTTAAAGCAATTTGTTCTCCATGTATGTGGAGTTTGTTCCTGATGTGAGGTTTATTTATCACCAAATTTGTTTGGTTTAAGATCCTCCCCTTCATTGGCTGGCGCACTGTTTTAACCATAGCCTTAAAGCAATTGGTTCTCCATGTATTTGGAGAACTTGGCTGGGGCACTGTTTTTGGCTGGAGCACTGTATTTGGAGAAATTAGCTGGGGCACCGTATTTGGAGAAACTAGCTTGGGCACTATGTTAACCTTAGGGCTAAAGCAATTTGTTCTCCATGTACATTTATTTGGAGTTTGTTCCTCATGCGAGGTTTATTTATTACCAACTTTGTTTAGTTTAAGGTCCTCAGCTTCATTGGCTGGGGCACTGTTTTAAACTTAGGGTTAAAGCAATTTGTTCTCCATGTATGCGGAGTTTTAAAGCAATTTGTTCTCCATGTATTTGGAGAACTTGGCTGGGGCACTGTTTTTGGCTGGGGCACTGTATTTGGTGAAATTGGCTGGGGCATTATTTTAATATTAGGGTTAAAGAAATTTGTTGTCCATGTATTTGGAGTGTTAAAGCAATTTGTTCTCCATGTATTTGGAGATTGTTCCTGATGTCAGTTTTATTTATTACCAAATTTCTTTGGTTTAAGATCCTCCCCTTCATTGGCTGGAGCACTGTTTTAACCTTAGGCTTAAAGCAATTGGTTGTCCATGTATTTGGAGAACTTGGCTGGGGCACTGTTATTGGCTCGGGCACTGTTTTTACGCTGGGGCACTGTTTTTGATGGAGCACTGTATTTGGAGAAATTATCTGGGGCACTGTATTTGGAGAAATTATCTGGGGCACTATTTTAACATTAGGGTTAAAGCAATTTGTTCTCCATGTATTTGGAGTTTGTTCCTCATGTGAGGTTTATTTATTACAAAGTTTGTTTGGTTTAAAGTCCTCAGCTTCATTGGTTAGGGCACTGTTTTAACCTTAGGGTTAAGCAATTGTTCTCCATGTATTTGGAGTTTGTTCCTCATGTGAGGTTTCTTTATTACCAACTTTGTTTGATTTAAGATCCTCAGCTTCATTGGCTGGTGCGTTGTTTTAACCTTAGGGTTAATGAAATTTGTTTTTCCATCTATTTGAAGTTTGTTCTTCATGCGAAGTTTATTTATTACCAATTTTGTTTGGTTTAAGGTCCTCACCGTCATTGGCTGGGGCACCGTTTTAACCTGGGGGTTAAACAATTTGTTCTCCATGTCTTTGAAGAACTTGGCTGGGGCACTGTGTTTGGCTGGGGCACTGTTTTTGGCTGGGGCACTGTTTTTGGCTGGGGCACTGTATTTGGAGAAATTGGCTGGGGCACTGTTTTACATTAGGGTTAAAGAAATTTGTTCTCCATGTATTTGGAGTTTGTTCCTCATGTGAGGTTTATTTATCACCAACTTTGTTTAGTTCACTGTTTTAACCTTAGGGTTAAAGCAATTTGTTTTCCATGTATGCGGAGTTTTAAAGCAATTTGTTCTCCACGTATTTGGAGAACTTCGCAGGGGCACTGTATTTGGTGAAATTGGCTGGGGCATCGTTTTAATATTAGGGTTAAAGAAATTTGTTGTCCATGTATTTGGAGTGTTAAAGCAATTTGTTCTCCATGTATTTGGAGAACTTGGCTGGGACACTGTTTTTGGCTGGAGCACTGTATTTGGAGAAATTAGCTGGGGCACTGTATTTGGAGAAATTAGCTGTGGCACTGTTTTAACCTTGGGTTAAGAAATTTGTTCTCCATGTATTTGGAGTTTGTTCCTCATGTGAGTTTTATTTATTACAAACTTTGTTTGGTTTAAAGTCCTCAGCTTCATTGGCTAGGGCACTGTTTTAAACTTAGGGTTAAAGCAATTTGTTCTCCATGTATGCGGAGTTTTAAGCAATTTGTTCTCCATGTATTTGGAGAACTTGGCTGGGGCACTGTTTTTGGCTGGGGCACTGTTTTTGGCTGGGGCACTGTATTTGGAGAAATTGGCTGGGGCATTATTTTAATATTAGGGTTAAAGAAATTTGTTGTCCATGTATTTGGAGTGTTAAAGCAATTTGTTCTCCATGTATCTGGAGTTTGTTCCTGATGTGAGTTTTATTTATTACCAAATTTGTTTCGTTTAAGATCCTCCCCTTCATTGGCTGGAGCACTGTTTTAACCTTAGGCTTAAAGCAATTGGTTCTCCATGTATTTGGAGAACTTGGCTGGGGCACTGTTTTTGGCTGGAGCACTGTATTTAGAGAAATTGTCTGGGGCACTGTTTTAACCTTATGGTTAAAGCAATTTGTTCTCCATGTATTTGGAGAACTTGGCTGGGGCACTGTTTTTGGCTCGGGCACTGTTTTTTCGCTGGGGCACTGTTTTTGATGGAGCACTGTATTTGGAGAAATTATCTGGGGCACTGTATTTGGAGAAATTAGCTGGGGCACTGTTTTAACCTTAGGATTAAAGCAATTTTTATCCATGAATTTGGAGTTTGTTCCTCATGTGAGGTTTATTTATTACAAACATTGTTTGGTTTAAAGTCCTGAGCTTCATTGGCTAGGGCACTGTTTTAACCTTAGGATTAAAGCAATTTTTATCCATGAATTTGGAGTTTGTTCCTCATGTGAGGTTTATTTATTACAAACATTGTTTGGTTTAAAGTCCTGAGCTTCATTGGCTAGGGCACTGTTTTAACCTTAGGGTTAAGCAATTGTTCTCCATGTATTTGGAGTTTGTTCCTCATGTGAGGTTTATTTATTACAACTTTGTTTAGTTTAAGGTCCTCAGCTTCATTGGCTGGGGCACTGTTTTAACCTTAGGCTTAAACCAATTTGTTCTCCATGTATTTGGAGTGTTAAAGCAATTTATTCTCCATGTATTTGGAGAACTTTGCTGGGACACTGTTTTTGGCTGGAGCACTGTACTTGGAGAAATTAGCTGGGGTACTGTATTTGGAGAAATTAGCTGGGGCACTGTTTTAAACTTATGGTTAAAGCAGTTGTTCTCCATGTACATGTATTTGGAGTTTGTTCCTCATGCGAGGTTTATTTATTACCAACTTTGTTTAGTTTAAGGACCTCAGCTTCTTTGGTGGGACACTGTTTTAACCTCAGGATTAAAGCAATTTGTTCTCCATGTATTTGGAGAACTTGGCTGGGGCACTGTTTTTTGGCTCGGGCACTGTTTTTTTGTCTCGGCACTGTTTTTGGTGGAGCACTGTATTTGGAGAAATTATCTGGGGCACTATTTTAACATTAGGGTTAAAGCAATTTGTTCTCCATGTATTTGGAGTTTGTTCCTCATGTGAGGTTTATTTATTACAAAGTTTGTTTGGTTTAAAGTCCTCAGCTTCATTGGCTGGGGCACTGTTTTAACCTTAGGGTTAATGCAATTGTTCTCCATGTATTTGGAGTTTGTTCCTCATGTGAGGTTTATTTATTACCAACTTTGTTTGATTTAAGATCCTCAGCTTCATTGGCTGGTGCGTTGTTTTAACCTTAGGGTTAATGAAATTTGTTCTCCATGTATTTGGAGTTTGTTCTTCATGCGAAGTTTATTTATTACTAATTTTGTTTGTTTTAAGGTCCTCACCTTCATTGGCTGGGGCACTGTTTTAACCTTGGGGTTAAATAATTTGTTCTCCATGTCTTTGAAGAACTTGGCTGGGGCACTGTTTTTGGCTGGAGCACTGTATTTGGAGAAATTAGCTGGGGCACCGTATTTGGAGAAACTAGCTTGGGCACTATGTTAACCTTAGGGCTAAAGCAATTTGTTCTCCATGTACATTTATTTGGAGTTTGTTCCTCATGCGAGGTTTATTTATTACCAACTTTGTTCAGTTTAAGGTCCTCAGCTTCATTGGCTGGGGCACTGTTTTTGCTGGGGCACTGTTTCCTGGGCACTGTTTTTGGCTGGGCACTGTTTTTGGCTGGGACACTGTATTTGGAGAAATTGGCTGGGGCACTGTTTTAACATTAGGGTTAAAAAAATTTGTTCTCCATGTATTTGGAGTTTGTTCCTCATGTGAGGTTTATTTATCACCAACTTTGTTCAGTTCACTGTGTTAACCTTAGGGTTAAAGCAATTTGTTTTCCATGTATGCGGAGTTTTAAAGCAATTTGTTCTCCACGTATTTGGAGAACTTGGCTGGGGCACTGTATTTGGTGAAATTGGCTGGGGCATCGTTTTAATATTAGGGTTAAAGAAATTTGTTGTCCATGTATTTGGAGTGTTAAAGCAATTTGTTCTCCATGTATTTGGAGTTTGTTCCTCATGTGAGGTTTCTTTATTACCAACTTTGTTTGATTTAAGATCCTCAGCTTCATTGGCTGGTGCGTTGTTTTAACCTTAGGGTTAATGAAATTTGTTTTTCCATCTATTTGGAGTTTGTTCTTCATGCGAAGTTTATTTATTACCAATTTTGTTTGGTTTAAGGTCCTCACCGTCATTGGCTGGGGCACCGTTTTAACCTGGGGGTTAAACAATTTGTTCTCCATGTCTTTGAAGAACTTGGCTGGGGCACTGTGTTTGGCTGGGGCACTGTTTTTGGCTGGGGCACTGTTTTTGGCTGGGGCACTGTATTTGGAGAAATTGGCTGGGGCACTGTTTTAACATTAGGGTTAAAGAAATTTGTTCTCCATGTATTTGGAGTTTGTTCCTCATGTGAGGTTTATTTATCACCAACTTTGTTTAGTTCACTGTTTTAACCTTAGGGTTAAATCAATTTGTTTTCCATGTATGCGGAGTTTTAAAGCAATTTGTTCTCCACGTATTTGGAGAACTTCGCTGGGGCACTGTATTTGGTGAAATTGGCTGGGGCATCGTTTTAATATTAGGGTTAAAGAAATTTGTTGTCCATGTATTTGGAGTGTTAAAGCAATTTGTTCTCCATGTATTTGGAGAACTTGGCTGGGACACTGTTTTTGGCTGGAGCACTGTATTTGGAGAAATTAGCTGGGGCACTGTATTTGGAGAAATTAGCTGTGGCACTGTTTTAACCTTGGGTTAAGAAATTTGTTCTCCATGTATTTGGAGTTTGTTCCTCATGTGAGTTTTATTTTTTACAAACTTTGTTTGGTTTAAAGTCCTCAGCTTCATTGGCTAGGGCACTGTTTTAAACTTAGGGTTAAAGCAATTTGTTCTCCATGTATGCGGAGTTTTAAGCAATTTGTTCTCCATGTATTTGGAGAACTTGGCTGGGGCACTGTTTTTGGCTGGGGCACTGTTTTTGGCTGGGGCACTGTATTTGGTGAAATTGGCTGGGGCATTATTTTAATATTAGGGTTAAAGAAATTTGTTGTCCATGTATTTGGAGTGTTAAAGCAATTTGTTCTCCATGTATCTGGAGTTTGTTCCTGATGTGAGTTTTATTTATTACCAAATTTGTTTCGTTTAAGATCCTCCCCTTCATTGGCTGGAGCACTGTTTTAACCTTAGGCTTAAAGCAATTGGTTCTCCATGTATTTGGAGAACTTGGCTGGGGCACTGTTTTTGGCTGGAGCACTGTATTTAGAGAAATTGTCTGGGGCACTGTTTTAACCTTATGGTTAAAGCAATTTGTTCTCCATGTATTTGGAGAACTTGGCTGGGGCACTGTTTTTGGCTCGGGCACTGTTTTTTCGCTGGGGCACTGTTTTTGATGGAGCACTGTATTTGGAGAAATTATCTGGGGCACTGTATTTGGAGAAATTAGCTGGGGCACTGTTTTAACCTTAGGATTAAAGCAATTTTTATCCATGAATTTGGAGTTTGTTCCTCATGTGAGGTTTATTTATTACAAACATTGTTTGGTTTAAAGTCCTGAGCTTCATTGGCTAGGGCACTGTTTTAACCTTGGGATTAAAGCAATTTTTATGCATGAATTTGGAGTTTGTTCCTCATGTGAGGTTTATTTATTACAAACATTGTTTGGTTTAAAGTCCTGAGCTTCATTGGCTAGGGCACTGTTTTAACCTTAGGGTTAAGCAATTGTTCTCCATGTATTTGGAGTTTGTTCCTCATGTGAGGTTTATTTATTACAACTTTGTTTAGTTTAAGGTCCTCAGCTTCATTGGCTGGGGCACTGTTTTAACCTTAGGCTTAAACCAATTTGTTCTCCATGTATTTGGAGTGTTAAAGCAATTTATTCTCCATGTATTTGGAGAACTTTGCTGGGACACTGTTTTTGGCTGGAGCACTGTACTTGGAGAAATTAGCTGGGGTACTGTATTTGGAGAAATTAGCTGGGGCACTGTTTTAAACTTATGGTTAAAGCAGTTGTTCTCCATGTACATGTATTTGGAGTTTGTTCCTCATGCGAGGTTTATTTATTACCAACTTTGTTTAGTTTAAGGACCTCAGCTTCTTTGGTGGGACACTGTTTTAACCTCAGGATTAAAGCAATTTGTTCTCCATGTATTTGGAGAACTTGGCTGGGGCACTGTTTTTTGGCTCGGGCACTGTTTTTTTGTCTCGGCACTGTTTTTGGTGGAGCACTGTATTTGGAGAAATTATCTGGGGCACTATTTTAACATTAGGGTTAAAGCAATTTGTTCTCCATGTATTTGGAGTTTGTTCCTCATGTGAGGTTTATTTATTACAAAGTTTGTTTGGTTTAAAGTCCTCAGCTTCATTGGTTAGGGCACTGTTTTAACCTTAGGGTTAAGCAATTGTTCTCCATGTATTTGGAGTTTGTTCCTCATGTGAGGTTTATTTATTACCAACTTTGTTTGATTTAAGATCCTCAGCTTCATTGGCTGGTGCGTTGTTTTAACCTTAGGGTTAATGAAATTTGTTCTCCATGTATTTGGAGTTTGTTCTTCATGCGAAGTTTATTTATTACTAATTTTGTTTGTTTTAAGGTCCTCACCTTCATTGGCTGGGGCACTGTTTTAACCTTGGGGTTAAATAATTTGTTCTCCATGTCTTTGAAGAACTTGGCTGGGGCACTGTTTTTGGCTGGGGCACTGTTTTTGGCTGGGGCACTGTTTTTGGCTGGGGCACTGTTTTTGGCTGGGGCACTGTTTTTGGCTGGGCACTGTTTTTGGCTGGGACACTGTATTTGGAGAAATTGGCTGGGGCACTGTTTTAACATTAGGGTTAAAAAAATTTGTTCTCCATGTATTTGGAGTTTGTTCCTCATGTGAGGTTTATTTATCACCAACTTTGTTCAGTTCACTGTGTTAACCTTAGGGTTAAAGCAATTTGTTTTCCATGTATGCGGAGTTTTAAAGCAATTTGTTCTCCACGTATTTGGAGAACTTGGCTGGGGCACTGTATTTGGTGAAATTGGCTGGGGCATCGTTTTAATATTAGGGTTAAAGAAATTTGTTGTCCATGTATTTGGAGTGTTAAAGCAATTTGTTCTGCATGTATTTGGAGAACTTGGCTGGGACACTGTTTTTGGCTGGAGCACTGTATTTGGAGAAATTAGCTGGGGCACTGTATTTGGAGAAATTAGCTGGGGCACTGTTTTAACCTTGGGGTTAAGAAATTTGTTCTCCATGTATTTGGAGTTTGTTCCTCATGTGAGTTTTATTTATTACAAACTTTGTTTGGTTTAAAGTCCTCAGCTTCATTGGCTAGGGCACTGTTTTAACCTTAGGGTTAAGCAATTGTTCTCCATGTATTTGGAGTTTGTTCCTCATGTGAGGTTGATTTATTACCAACTTTGTTTGATTTAAGATCCTCAGCTTCATTGGCTGGTGCGTTGTTTTAACCTTAGGGTTAATGAAATTTGTTCTCCATGTATTTGGAGTTTGTTCCTCATGTGAGTTTTATTTATTACAAACTTTGTTTGGTTTAAAGTCCTCAGCTTCATTGGCTAGGGCACTGTTTTAACCTTAGGGTTAAGCAATTGTTCTCCATGTATTTGGAGTTTGTTCCTCATGTGAGGTTTATTTATTACCAACTTTGTTTGATTTAAGATCCTCAGCTTCATTGGCTGGTGCGTTGTTTTAACCTTAGGGTTAACGAAATTTGTTCTCCATGTATTTGGAGTTTGTTCCTCATGTGAGTTTTATTTATTACAAACTTTGTTTGGTTTAAGGTCCTCATCTTCATTGGCTGGGGCACTGTTTTAACCTTGTGGTTAAACAATTTGTTGTCCATGTATTTGGAGAACGTGGCTTGGGCACTGTTTTTGGCTGGGGCACTGTAAAATGGTATTATGATAATCTACTTACATTAAATACATCCAAGTGCAAATTCATTGTGTTCGGTGGCACTCAGAAATTGAAGCAGTATGGGACTATATCATTAAAAATTGGAAACTACCTAGGAGTAATTTTCCATGAAAATATGACTTGGACAGATCATGTGGAAACACTGATCAAGAAGATAAACCAACGTATTGGTGTTATTCGGCGGGTTAAACACCTATTACCACTAAAGTCTCGCCATTCGTTATACAATAGCCTCATCCTGCCTCTATTTAATTATGGAGATCTCGTTTGGGGCGATAAAAACAATTCGGATTTGATGAATAGTCTACAGGTGACACAAAATAAAGCTGCCAAGATGATCCTTGATCTCCCAGTTTGGAGTTCGGCAACTGCAGCTCTTGATCGTCTCAACTGGATTTGTCTGGAAAAAAGACGTCACTATCACAGATGCCTCACAATTTTTAAATGCCTAAATAACTATGTCGATATAAACTTTAACTTAATTCATAATTCCAACATTCATTCACATAACACTCGTAGAAAGGATGACTTGCGTCTGCCTCCAATACACAGGAACTGGGGTAAACAACGGCTTGTTTACCAAGCAGCTAAAGATTGGAATAATCTCCACATTAATATTAGAAAAGACACGACTGATGTCAGTCTTTTTAAAATTAAGTTTTTTAATAATTTGTGATGTTATTTATGTTTATATGTTATTTAATGTTTTCTATGTACAATTTTCACTGTATTTATAGGTAGGTATAATTTAATTTAATTTATTTTATTTGTATTCGTATGCAGGTCCCCACTGAAAAGCACCTCGGTGAGTTGGGCAATCCTGATTAAATATTATTATTCATTCATTTAGAGAAATTAGCTGGGGCACAGTATTTGGTGAAATTGGCTGGGGCACTGTTTTAACATTAGGGTTAAAGCAATTTGTTCTCCATCTATTTGGAGTTTGTTCCTCGTATGAAGTTTATTTATCACCAACTTTGTTTAGTTTAAGGTCCTCAGCTTCATTGGCTGGGGCACTGTTTTAACATTAGGCTTAAAGCAATTTGTTCGCCATGTATTAAGTGTTAAAGCAATTTGTTCTCCATGTATTTGGAGAACTTTGCTGGGATACTGTTTTTGGCTGGAGCACTGTATTTGGAGAAATTAGCTGAGGTACTGTATTTGGAGAAATTAGCTGGGGCACTGTTTTAACCTTATGGTTAAAGCAGTTGTTCTCCATGTACATGTATTTGGAGTTTGTTCCTCATGGGAGGTTTATTTATTACCAACTTTGTTTAGTTTAAGGTCCTCAGCTTCATTGGCTGGGGCACTATTTTAACCTTGGGGACAAGCAATTGTTCTCCATGTACATGCATTTGGAGTTTGTTCCTCATGCGAGGTATATTTATTACCAACTTTGTTTGATTTAAGATCCTCAGCTTCATTGGCTGGTGCGTTGTTTTAACCTTAGGGTTAATGAAATTTGTTCTCCATGTATTTGGAGTTTGTTCTTCATGCGAAGTTTATTTATTACTAATTTTGTTTGTTTTAAGGTCCTCACCTTCATTGGCTGGGGCACTGTTTTAACCTTGGTGTTAAATAATTTGTTCTCCATGTCTTTGAAGAACTTGGCTGGGGCACTGTTTTTGGCTAGGGCACTGTTTTTGGCTGGGGCACTGTTTTTGGCTGGGGCACTGTTTTTGGCTGGGACACTGTATTTGGAGAAATTGGCTGGGGCACTGTTTTAACATTAGGGTTAAAGAAATGTGTTCTCCTATGTATTTGGAGTTTGTTCCTCATGTGAGGTTTATTTATCACCAACTTTGTTTAGTTCACTGTTTTAACCTTAGGGTTAAAGCAATTTGTTTTCCATGTATGCGGAGTTTTAAAGCAATTTGTTCTCCACGTATTTGGAGAACTTGGCTGGGGCACTGTATTTGGTGAAATTTGCTGGGGCATCGTTTTAATATTAGGGTTAAAGAAATTTGTTGTCCATGTATTTGGAGTGTTAAAGCAATTTGTTCTCCATGTATTTGGAGCACTGTATTTGAAGAAATTAGCTGGGGCACTGTATTTGGAGAAATTAGCTGGGGCACTGTTTTAACCTTGGGGTTAAGAAATTTGTTCTCCATGTATTTGGAGTTTGTTCCTCATGTGAGTTTTATTTATTACAAACTTTGTTTAGTTTAAAGTCCTCAGCTTCATTGGCTAGGGCACTGTTTTAACCTTAGGGTTAAGCAATTGTTCTCCATGTATTTGGAGTTTGTTCCTCATGTGAGGTTTATTTATTACCAACTTTGTTTGATTTAAGATCCTCAGCTTCATTGGCTGGTGCGTTGTTTTAACCTTAGGGTTAATGAAATTTGTTCTCCATGTATTTGGAGTTTGTTCCTCACGTGAGTTTTATTTATTACAAACTTTGTTTGGTTTAAAGTCCTCAGCTTCATTGGCTAGGGCACTGTTTTAACCTTAGGGTTAAGCAATTGTTCTCCATGACATGTATTTGGAGTTTGTTCCTCATGTGAGGTTTATTTCTTACAAACTTTGTTTGGTTTAAAGTCCTCAGCTTCATTGGCTAGGGCACTGTTTTAACCTTAGGGTTAAGCAATTGTTCTCCATGACATGTATTTGGAATTTGTTCCTGAGGTGAGGTTTATTTATTGCCAAATTTGTTTGGTTTAAGGTCCTTAGCTTCATTGGCTGGGGCACTGTTTTAATCTTAGGGTTAAAGCAAATTGTTATCCATGTATTTGGAGTTTGTTCCAAATAAGTTTACTCATTACCAACTATCTTTGTTTTAAGTTCCTCCAATTCATTTGCTGGGGCATTTTTTTAACCTTAGGGTGAAAGCAATTTGTTCTCCATGTATTTGGAGAACTGTTTTTGGAGAAATTAGCTTCGGCACTGTTTTAACCTTAGGGTTAAAGCAATTTGTTCTCCATGTATTTGGAGTTTGTTCCTCATGTGAGGTTTATTCATTACCAACTTTGTTTGGTTTAAGGTCCTCACCTTCATTGGCTGGGGCACTGTTTTAACATTACGGTTAAGCCAATTTGTTCTGCATGTATTTGGAGTTTGTTCCTGATGTGAGGTTTATTTATTACCAAATTTGTTTGGTTTAAGGTCCTTAGCTTCATTGGCTGGGGCACTGTTTTAATCTTAGGGTTAAAGCAAATTGTTATCCATGTATTTGGAGTTTGTTCCAAATAAGTTTACTCATTACCAACTATCTTTGTTTTAAGTTCCTCCAATTCATTTGCTGGGGCATTTTTTTAACCTTAGGGTAAAAGCAATTTGTTCTCCATGTATTTGGAGAACTTGGCTGGGGCACTGTTTTTGGATTGGGTACTGTATTTGGTGAAATTGGCAGGGCACTGTTTTAACATTAGGGTTAAAGAAATTTGTTCTCCATGTATTTGAAGTTTGTTCCTGATGTGAGGTTTATTTATTACCAAATTTGTTTGGTTTAAGGTCCTCATCTTCATTGGCTGGGGCACTGTTTGAATCTTAGGGTTAAAGCAATTTGTTCTCCATGTATTTGGAGTTTGTTCCAAATAAGTTTATTCATTGCCAACTTTGTTTGGTTTAAGGTCCTCCATCCAATTCATTTGCTGGGGCATTTTTTTTAACCTTAGGGTTAAAGGAATTTGTTCTCCATGTATTTGGAGAACTTTACTGGGGCACTGTATTTGGAGAAATTGGCTGGGGCACTGTTTTAACATTAGGGTTAAAGAAATGTGTTCTCCTATGTATTTGGAGTTTGTTCCTCATGCGAGGTTTATTTATTACCAACATTGTTAGTTTAATATCCTCGCCTTCATTGGCTGGGGCACTCTTTTAACCTTAGGGTTAAAGCAAATTGTTCTCCATGTATTTGTAGAGCTTGACTGGGGCACTGTTTTTGGCTGGGGCACTGTTTTAATCTTAGGGTTAAGCAATTTCTTTTCCATGTATTTGGAGTTTGCTCCTCATGCGAGGTAAAAACAGCTTTGTTTTAACACAACTTTGTTTGGTTTAAGGTCCTCTGCTTCATTGGTTGGAGTACTGTTTTAATCTTTGGGTTAAGCAATTGTTCTACATGTATTTGGAATTTGTTCCTCATGTGAGGTTTATTGGTCACCAACTTTGTTTAGTTTAAGATCCTCACCTTCATTGGCTGGGGCACTGTTTTAACATTCGGGTAAAGCAATTTGTTCTCCATGTATTTGGAGTTTTCTGCTCATGTTAGGTCAAAACAGCTTTGTTTTAACACAACTTTGTTTGGTTTAAGGTTCTCACCTTCATTGGCTGTGGCACTGTTTTAACCTTATGGTTAAAGCAATTTGTTCCCCATTTATTTGGCGTTTGCTCCTCATGTGAGGTTAAAACAGCTTTGTTTTAACACAACTTTGTTTGGTTTAAGGTCCTCAGCTTCATTGGCTGGGACACTGTTTGAATCTTTGGGTTAAGCAATTGTTCTACATGTATTTGGAATTTGTTCCTCATGTGAGGTTTATTTATTACCAACTTTGTTTGGTTTAAGTTTCTCAGTTTCATTGGCTGGCGCACTGTTTTAACCTTTGGGTTAAAGCAATTTGTTCTCCATGTATTTGGAGTTTGTTCCTCATGCGAAGTTTATTGATCACCAACTTTGTTTGGTTTAAGGTCCTCACCTTCATTGGCTGGGGCACTGTTTTGGCTGGGGCACTGTATTTGAAGAAATTGGCTGGGGCACCGTTTTAACATTAGGGTTAAACCGATTTGTCCTTTATGTATTTCGAGCTTGTTCCTCATGTGAGGTTAAAACAGCTTTGTTTTAACACAACTTTGTTTGGTTAAGGTCCTGAGCTTCATTGACTGGTGCACTGTTTTAACCTTATGGTTAAACTAATTTGCTCTCTATCTATTTCGAGTTTGTTGCTCATGTGAGGTTAAAACAGCTTTGTTTTAACACAACTTTGTTTGGTTTAAGGTCCTCAGCTTCATTGGCTGGGACACTGTTTTAATCTTTGGGTTAAGCAATTGTTCTACATGTATTTGGAATTTGTTCCTCATGCGAAGTTTATTTATCACCAACTTTGTTTGGTTTAAGGTCCTCACCTTCATTGGCTGGGGCACAGTTTTAACCTTCGAGTTAAACAATTTGTTCTCCATGTATTTGGAGAAATTAGCTGGGGCACTGTATTTGGAGAAATTAGCAGGGGCACTGTTTTAACCTTAGGGTTAAAGCAATTTGTTCTCCATGTATTTGGAGTTTGTTCCTCATGCGAAGTTTATTTGTTACCAATTGTGTTTGGTTTAAGGTCCTCATCTTCATTGGCTGGGGCACTGTTTTAACCTTGTGGTTAAACAATTTGTTGTCCATGTATTTGGAGAACTTGGCTGGGGCACTGTTTTTGGCTGGGGCACTGTATTTAGAGAAATTAGCTGGGGCACTGTATTTAGAGAAATTAGCTGGGGCACTGTATTTGGGGAAATTAGATGGGGTACTGTTTTAACCTAGGGGTTAAGCAATATGTTCTCCATGTATTTGGAGAACTTGGCTGGGGCACAGTTTTTGGCTGGGGCACAGTATTTGGTGAAATTGGCTGGGGCACTGTTTTAACATTAGGGTTAAAGCAATTTGTTCTCCATCTATTTGGAGTTTGTTCCTCGTGTGAAGTTTATTTATCACCAACTTTGTTTAGTTTAAGGTCCTCAGCTTCATTGGCTGGGGCACTGTTTTAACATTAGGCTTAAAGCAATTTGTTCTCCATGTATTTGGAGAACTTTGCTGGGACACTGTTTTTGGCTGGAGCACTGTATTTGGAGAAATTAGCTGAGGTACTGTATTTGGAGAAATTAGCTGGGGCACTGTTTTAACCTTATGGTTAAAGCAGTTGTTCTCCATGTACATGTATTTGGAGTTTGTTCCTCATGCGAGGTTTATTTATTACCAACTTTGTTTAGTTTAAGGTCCTCAGCTTCATTGGCTGGGGCACTGTTTTAACCTTGGGGACAAGCAATTGTTCTCCATGTACATGCATTTGGAGTTTGTTCCTCATGCGAGGTTTATTTATTACCAACTTTGTTTAGTTTAAGGTCCTCACCTTCATTGACTGGGGCACTGTTTTAACCTTAGGGTTAAAGAAATTTGTTCTTCATGTATTTGGAGTTCGCTCCTTATGTGAGGTTAAAATAGCTTTGTTTTAACACAACTTTGTTTGGTTTAAGATCCTCAGCTTCATTGTGTGGCGCACTTTTTTAATCTTTGGGTTAAGCAATTGTTCTACATGTATTTGGAATTTGTTCCTGAGGTGAGGTTTATTTATTGCCAAATTTGTTTGGTTTAAGGTCCTTAGCTTCATTGGCTGGGGCACTGTTTTAATCTTAGGGTTAAAGCAATTTGTTATCCATGTATTTGGAGTTTGTTCCAAATAAGTTTACTCATTACCAACTATGTTTGTTTTAAGTTCCTCCAATTCATTTGCTGGGGCATTTTTTTAACCTTAGGGTGAAAGCAATTTGTTCTACATGTATTTGGAGAACTGTTTTTGGAGAAATTAGCTGGGGCACTGTTTTAACATTACGGTTAAGCCAATTTGTTCTGCATGTATTTGGAGTTTGTTCCTGATGTGAGGTTTATTTATTACCAAATTTGTTTGGTTTAAGGTCCTTAGCTTCATTGGCTGGGGCACTGCTTTAATCTTAGGTTAAAGCAAATTGTTATCCATGTATTTGGAGTTTGTTCCAAATAAGTTTACTCATTACCAACTATCTTTGTTTTAAGTTCCTCCAATTCATTTGCTGGGGCATTTTTTTAACCTTAGGGTAAAAGCAATTTGTTCTCCATGTATTTGGAGAACTTGGCTGGGGCACTGTTTTTGGATTGGGTACTGTATTTGGTGAAATTGGCAGGGCACTGTTTTAACATTAGGGTTAAAGAAATTTGTTCTCCATGTATTTGAAGTTTGTTCCTGTTGTGAGGTTTATTTATTACCAAATTTGTTTGGTTTAAGGTCCTCATCTTCATTGGCTGGGGCACTGTTTGAATCTTAGGGTTAAAGCAATTTGTTCTCCATGTATTTGGAGTTTGTTCTAAATAAGTTTATTCATTGCCAACTTTGTTTGGTTTAAGTCCTCCATCCAATTCATTTGCTGGGGCATTTTTTTAACCTTAGGGTTAAAGGAATTTGTTCTCCAGGTATTTGGACAACTTTACTGGGGCACTGTATTTGGAGAAATTGGCTGGGGCACTGTTTTAACATTAGGGTTAAAGAAATATGTTCTCCTATGTATTTGGAGTTTGTTCCTCATGCGAGGTTTATTTATTACCAACATTGTTAGTTTAAGATCCTCGCCTTCATTGGCTGGGGCACTCTTTTAACCTTAGGGTTAAAGCAAATTGTTCTCCATGTATTTGTAGAGCTTGACTGGGGCACTGTTTTTGGCTGGGGCACTGTTTTAATCTTAGGGTTAAGCAATTTCTTTTCCATGTATTTGGAGTTTGCTCCTCATGCGAGGTAAAAACAGCTTTGTTTTAACACAACTTTGTTTGGTTTAAGGTCCTCTGCTTCATTGGTTGGAGTACTGTTTTAATCTTTGGGTTAAGCAATTGTTCTACATGTATTTGAAATTTGTTCCTCATGCGAAGTTTATTGGTCACCAACTTTGTTTGGTTTAAGGTCCTCACCTTCATTGGCTGGGGCACTGTTTTAACATTCGGGTAAAGCAATTTGTTCTCCATGTATTTGGAGTTTTCTGCTCATGTTAGGTTAAAACAGCTTTGTTTTAACACAACTTTGTTTGGTTTAAGGTCCTCAGCTTCATTGGCTGGGACACTGTTTGAATCTTTGGGTTAAGCAATTGTTCTACATGTATTTGGAATTTGTTCCTCATGTGAGGTTTATTTATTACCAACTTTGTTTGGTTTAAGTTTCTCAGTTTCATTGGCTGGCGCACTGTTTTAACCTTTGGGTTAAAGCAATTTGTTCTCCATATATTTGGAGTTTGTTCCTCATGCGAAGTTTATTTATCACCAACTTTGTTTGGTTTAAGGTCCTCACCTTCATTGGCTGGGGCACTGTATTTGAAGAAATTGGCTGGGGCACCGTTTTAACATTAGGCTTAAACCAATTTGTTCTCTATGTATTTCGAGTTTGTTCCTCATGTGAGGTTAAAACAGCTTTGTTTTAACACAACTTTGTTTGGTTTAAGGTCCTCAGCTTCATTGGTTGGGAACTTTTTTAACCTTATGGTTGAAGCAATTTGTTCTCCATGTATTTGGAGTTTGCTCCTTATATGAGGTTAAAACAGCAGCCTTGTTTTAACACAACTTTGTTTGGTTTAAGGTCCTCAGCTTTATTGGCTGGGGCACTGTTTTAAACTTAGGGTTAAGCAATTGTTCTCCACGTATTTGGAATTTTTTCCTCATGTGAGGTTTATTTATTACCAACTTTGTTTAGTTTAAGATCCTCACCTTTATTGGCTGGGGCACTGTTTTAACCTTATGGCTAAAGCAATTTGTTCCCCATGTATTTGGAGTTTGCTCCTCATGTGAGGTAAAAACAGCTTTGTTTTAACACAACTTTGTTTGGTTTAAGGTCCTCAGCTTCATTGGTTGGGGTACTGTTTTAATCTTTGGGTTAAGCAATTGTTCTACATGTATTTGGAATTTGTTCCTCATGCAAAGGTTATTGGTCACCAACTTTGTTTGGTTTAAGGTCCTCACCTTCATTGGCTGGGGCACTGTTTTAACCTTCGGGTAAAGCAATTTGTTCTCCATGTATTTGGAGTTTGTTCCTCATGCGAAGTTTATTTATCACCAACTTTGTTTGGTTTAAGGTCCTCACCTTCATTGGCTGGGGCACTGTTTTGGCTGGGGCACTGTATTTGAAGAAATTGGCTGGGGCACCGTTTTAACATTAGGGTTAAACCAATTTGTCCTCTATGTATTTCGAGTTTGTTCCTCATGTGAGGTTAAAACAGCTTTGTTTTAACACAACTTTGTTTGGTTAAGGTCCTCAGCTTCATTGACTGGTGCACTGTTTTAACCTTATGGTTAAACTAATTTGTTCTCTATGTATTTCGAGTTTGTTGCTCATGTGAGGTTAAAACAGCTTTGTTTTAACACAACTTTGTTTGGTTTAAGGTCCTCAGCTTCATTGGCTGGGACACTGTTTTAATCTTTGGGTTAAGCAATTTGTTCTCCATGTATTTGGAGAAATTAGCTGGGGCACTGTATTTGGAGAAATTAGCAGGGGCACTGTTTTAACCTTAGGGTTAAAGCAATTTGTTCTCCATGTGTTTGGAGTTTGTTCCTCATCTGAAATTTATTTATTACCAACTTTGTTTGGTTTAAGGTCCTCACCTTCATTGGCTGGGGCACTATTTTAACCTTCGAGTTGAACAATTTGTTCTCCATGTGTTTGGAGAAATTAGCTGGGGCACTGTATTTGGAGAAATTAGCAGGGGCACTGTTTTAACCTTAGGGTTAAAGCAATTTGTTCTCCATGTATTTGGAGTTTGTTCCTCATCTGAAATTTATTTATTACCAACTTTGTTTGGTTTAGGTCCGCACCTTCATTGGCTGGGGCACTGTTTTAACCTTGGGGATAAGCAATTGTTCTCCATGACATGTATTTGGAGTTTGTTCCTCATGCGAAGTTTATTTGTTACCAATTGTGTTTGGTTTAAGGTCCTCATCTTCATTGGCTGGGGCACTGTTTTAACCTTGTGGTTAAAGAATTTGTTGTCCATGTATTTGGAGAACTTGGCTGGGGCACTGTTTTTGGCTGGGGCACTGTATTTAGAGAAATTAGCTGGGGCACTGTATTTAGAGAAATTAGCTGGGGCACTGTATTTGGGGAAATTAGATGGGGTACTGTTTTAACCTTGGGGTTAAGCAATATGTTCTCCATGTATTTGGAGAACTTGGCTGGGGCACAGTTTTTGGCTGGGGCACAGTATTTGGTGAAATTGGCTGGGGCGCTGTTTTAACATTAGGGTTAAAGCAATTTGTTCTCCATCTATTTGGAGTTTGTTCCTCGTGTGAAGTTTATTTATCACCAACTTTGTTTAGTTTAAGGTCCTCAGCTTCATTGGCTGGGGCACTGTTTTAACATTAGGCTTAAAGCAATTTGTTCTCCATGTATTTGGAGAACTTTGCTGGGACACTGTTTTTGGCTGGAGCACTGTATTTGGAGAAATTAGCTGAGGTACTGTATTTGGAGAAATTAGCTGGGGCACTGTTTTAACCTTATGGTTAAAGCAGTTGTTCTCCATGTACATGTATTTGGAGTTTGTTCCTCATGCGAGGTTTATTTATTACCAACTTTGTTTAGTTTAAGGTCCTCAGCTTCATTGGCTGGGGCACTGTTTTAACCTTGGGGACAAGCAATTGTTCTCCATGTACATGCATTTGGAGTTTGTTCCTCATGCGAGGTTTATTTATTACCAACTTTGTTTAGTTTAAGGTCCTCAGCTTCTTTGGCTGGGACACTGTTTTAACCTTAGGGTTAATGCAATTTGATCTCCATGTATTTGGAGAACTTGGCCGAGGCACTGTTTTTGGCCGGGACACTGTATTTGGAGAAATTAGCTGGGGCACTGTATTTGGAGAAATTAGCTGGGGCACTGTTTTAACATGAGGATTAAAGCAATTTGTTCTTCATGTATTTGGAGAACTTGGCTGGGGCACGGTTTTTGGTCGGACACTGTTTGTTTGGCTCGGGCACTGTTTTTCTGGCTCGGGAACTGTTTTTGGTGGAGCACTGTATTTGGAGAAATTAGCTGGGGCACTGTTTTAAACTTGGGGTTAAACAATTTGTTCTCCATGTATTTGAAGAACTTGACTGGGGCACTGTTTTTGGCTGGGGCACTGTATTTGGAGAAATTGGCTGGGGCACTGTTTTAACATTAGGGTTAAAGAAATTTGTTCTCCATGTATTTGGAGTTTGTTCCTCATGCGAGGTTTATTTATTACCAACTTTGTTTAGTTTAAGGTCCTCAGCTTCATTGGCTGGGGCACTGTTTTAACCTTGCGGATAAGCAATTGTTCTCCATGTACATGCATTTGTAGTTTGTTCCTCATGCGAGGTTTATTTATTACCAACTTTGTTTAGTTTAAGGTTCTCAGCTTCTTTGGCTGGGACACTGTTTTAACCTTAGGGTTAATGCAATTTGATCTCCATGTATTTGGAGAACTTGGCAGGGGCACTGGTTTTGGCCGGGGCACTGTATTTGGAGAAATTAGCTGGGGCACTGTATTTGGAGAAATTAGCTGGGGCACTGTATTTGGAGAAATTAGCTGGGGCACTGTATTTGGAGAAATTGGCTGGGGCACTGTTTTAACATTAGGGTTAAAGAAATTTGTTCTCCATGTATTTGGAGTTTGTTCCTCATGTGAGGTTTATTTATCAGCAACTTTGTTTAGTTCACTGTTTTAACCTTAGGGTTAAAGCAATTTGTTCTCCATGTATGCGGAGAACTTGGCTGGGGCACTGTTTTTGGCTGGAGTACTGTATTTGGAGAAATTAGCTGTGGCACTGTATTTGGAGAAATTAGCTGTGGCACTGTATTTGGAGAAATTAGCTGGGGCACTGTTTTAACCTTAGCGTTAAAGCAATTTGTTCTCCATATATTTGGAGTTTGTTCCTGATGTGAGGTTTATTTATTACCAAATTTGTTTGGTTTAAGATCCTCCCCTTCATTGGCTGGGGCACAGTTTCAACCTTAGGCTTAAATCAATTTGTTCTCCATGTATGCGGAGAACTTGGCTGGGGCACTGTTTTTGGCTGGAGTACTGTATTTGGAGAAATTAGCTGTGGCACTGTATTTGGAGAAATTAGCTGTGGCACCGTATTTGGAGAAATTAGCTTGGGCACTATTTTAACCTTAGGGCTAAAGCAATTTGTTCTCCATGTACATTTATTTGGAGTTTGTTCCTCATGCGAGGTTTATTTATTACCAACTTTGTTTAGTTTAAGGTCCTCAGCTTCATTGGCTGGGGCACTGTTTTAAACTTAGGGTTAAAGCAATTTGTTCTCCATGTATGCGGAGTTTTAAAGCAATTTGTTCTCCATGTATTTGGAGAACTTGGCTGGGGCACTGTTTTTGGCTGGGGCACTGTATTTGGTGAAATTGGCTGGGGCATTATTTTAATATTAGGGTTAAAGAAATTTGTTGTCCATGTATTTGGAGTGTTAAAGCAATTTGTTCTCCATGTATTTGGAGATTGTTCCTGATGTCAGTTTTATTTATTACCAAATTTGTTTGGTTTAAGATCCTCCCCTTCATTGGCTGGAGCACTGTTTTAACCTTAGGCTTAAAGCAATTTGTTCTCCATGTATTTGGAGAACTTGGCTGGGGCACTGTTTTTGGCTGGGGCACTGTATTTGGTGAAATTGGCTGGGGCATTATTTTAATATTAGGGTTAAAGAAATTTGTTGTCCATGTATTTGGAGTGTTAAAGCAATTTGTTCTCCATGTATCTGGAGTTTGTTCCTGATGTCAGTTTTATTTATTACCAAATTTATTTGGTTTAAGATCCTCCCCTTCATTGGCTGGAGCACTGTTTTAACCTTAGGCTTAAAGCAATTGGTTGTCCATGTATTTGGAGAACTTGGCTGGGGCACTGTTTTTGGCTCGGGCACTGTTTTTTACGCTGGGGCACTGTTTTTGATGGAGCACTGTATTTGGAGAAATTATCTGGGGCACTGTATTTGGAGAAATTATCTGGGGCACTATTTTAACATTAGGGTTAAAGCAATTTGTTCTCCATGTATTTGGAGTTTGTTCCTCATGTGAGGTTTATTTATTACAAAGTTTGTTTGGTTTAAAGTCCTCAGCTTCATTGGTTAGGGCACTGTTTTAACCTTAGGGTTGAGCAATTGTTCTCCATGTATTTGGAGTTTGTTCCTCATGTGAGGTTTCTTTATTACCAACTTTGTTTGATTTAAGATCCTCAGCTTCATTGGCTGGTGCGTTGTTTTAACCTTAGGGTTAATGAAATTTGTTCTCCATCTATTTGGAGTTTGTTCTTCATGCGAAGTTTATTTATTACCAATTTTGTTTGGTTTAAGGTCCTCACCGTCATTGGCTTGGGCACTGTTTTAACCTGGGGGTTAAACAATTTGTTCTCCATGTCTTTGAAGAACTTGGCTGGGGCACTGTGTTTGGCTGGGGCACTGTTTTTGGCTGGGGCACTGTTTTTGGCTGGGGCACTGTATTTGGAGAAATTGGCTGGGGCACTGTTTTAACATTAGGGTTAAAGAAATTTGTTCTCCATGTATTTGGAGTTTGTTCCTCATGTGAGGTTTATTTATCACCAACTTTGTTTAGTTCACTGTTTTAACCTTAGGGTTAAAGCAATTTGTTTTCCATGTATGCGGAGTTTTAAAGCAATTTGTTCTCCACGTATTTGGAGAACTTCGCTGGGGCACTGTATTTGGTGAAATTGGCTGGGGCATCGTTTTAATATTAGGGTTAAAGAAATTTGTTGTCCATGTATTTGGAGTGTTAAAGCAATTTGTTCTCCATGTATTTGGAGAACTTGGCTGCGACACTGTTTTTGGCTGGAGCACTGTATTTGGAGAAATTAGCTGGGGCACTGTATTTGGAGAAATTAGCTGGGGCACTGTTTTAACCTTGGGTTAAGAAATTTGTTCTCCATGTATTTGGAGTTTGTTCCTCATGTGAGTTTTATTTATTACAAACTTTGTTTGGTTTAAAGTCCTCAGCTTCATTGGCTAGGGCACTGTTTTAAACTTAGGGTTAAAGCAATTTGTTCTCCATGTATGCGGAGTTTTAAGCAATTTGTTCTCCATGTATTTGGAGAACTTGGCTGGGGCACTGTTTTTGGCTGGGGCACTGTATTTGGTGAAATTGGCTGGGGCATTATTTTAATATTAGGGTTAAAGAAATTTGTTGTCCATGTATTTGGAGTGTTAAAGCAATTTGTTCTCCATGTATCTGGAGTTTGTTCCTGATGTGAGTTTTATTTATTACCAAATTTGTTTGGTTTAAGATCCTCCCCTTCATTGGCTGGAGCACTGTTTTAACCTTAGGCTTAAAGCAATTGGTTCTCCATGTATTAACGTATTACTGTTTTAACCTTATGGTTAAAGCAATTTGTTCTCCATGTATTTGGAGAACTTGGCTGGGGCACTGTTTTTGGCTCGGGCACTGTTTTTTCTCTGGGGCACTGTTTTTGATGGAGCACTGTATTTGGAGAAATTACCTGGGGCACTGTATTTGGAGAAATTAGCTGGGGCACTGTTTTAACCTTAGGATTAAAGCAATTTGTTATCCATGTATTTGGAGTTTGTTCCTCATGTGAGGTTTATTTATTACAAACATTGTTTGGTTTAAAGTCCTCAGCTTCATTGGCTAGGGCACTGTTTTAACCTGAAGTGTTAAAGCAATTTCTTCTCCATGTATTTGGAGAACTTGGCTGGGGCACTGTTTTTGTCTGGAGCACTGTATTTGGAGAAATTAGCTGGGGCACTGTATTTGGAGAAATTAGCTGGGGCACTGTATTTGGAGAAATTAGCTGGGGCACTGTCTTAACCTTAGGGTTAAAGCAATTTGTTCCCCATGTATTTCGAGTTTGCTCCTCATATGAGGTTAAAACAGATTTGTTTTAACACAACTTTGTTTGGTTTAAGGTCCTCAGCTTCATTGGCTGGTTCATTATTTTAACCTTATTTAAAGCAATTTGTTCTCTATGTATTTCTAGTTTGTTCCTCATGTTAGGTTAAAACAGCTTTGTTTTAACACAACTATGTTTGGTTTAAGGTCCTCAGCTTCATTGGCTGGGACACTGTTTTAATCTTTGGTTAAGCAATTGTTCTACATGTATTTGGAATTTTTCCCTCATGTGAGGTTTATTTATTACCAACTTTGTTTAGTTTAAGTTTCTCAGTGTCATTGGCTGGCGCACTGTTTTAACCTTTGGGTTAAAGCTATTTGTTCTCCATGTATTTGGAGTTTGTTCCTTAATGCACCTAAGCACCTAAGTTAATGCACTTAATGCACCTAAGACAAAATTAATGCTTTTTGGCAGCCGCCAAATGATCACGAAAATCCCTAACTTCTTTACTTGTCTGTCTTTACTTGGTAAGGAACTAATACCTGCACAATCAGCCAAAGATCTCGGAGTAATTTTTGACCCGAGCCTTTCTTTTGATCCTCATGTTGTCAAAACTGTTTCTTCATGCATGTCAAGTTTAGCGCAGATTAACCGAGTGAAACATGTCTTGAATAGAGACTTACTTATTACAGTCATTCAAAGTTTGGTATTCAGCAAAATGTATTATTATTCATCTGTATGGGCTAACTGCTAACACCACTGCAAGTAATATTTGTAAACTTCGGTCAGATCAGAATTTTGCCGCCCGAGTAAACACTAACTCTAGGAAATTCGACCATATTACCCCATTGTTGAATGAACTGCGCTGGATTCCCGTTCAACTCCACCTTTTTTATCGTGATGCTATATTAACTTTTAAATGTATGAATGGAACTGCACCTGATTATTTATCTAAGCAATTTGTGAAGAGAGGCAGTATAAGTGGACGTTGTACCCGAAATTCGCAATCTTTAAATATTCCCTTTTATAAAAGCGCCACTGGCCAAAGAACGTTTTATTATCGAGCTGTTTCTCTCTGGAACGCTCTTCCAGTGAACATTAAATCCAGTGCGTCAATACATATTTTTAAAAGTAAACTTCGTAGACATCTCTTAGAATCTTGTTCTTGATTTTTGACTTTCGTTTTGAATATCATAGTATCTTATCTTAAATTTAATTATTTATAATTCATAGTAACTTATTATGTAATATATACTCATAAGCTTAGTATTTGTAATTGTCTCTGAAAAGCCCCTTTGGGGAGAGTTCAATAAAGTATTGTATTGTATTGTATTGTATGTGTGGTTTATTTATTACCAAATTTGTTTGGTTTAAGGTCCTCAGCTTCATTAGCTGGGCACTGTTTTAACCTTATGGTAAAGCAATTTGTTCCCCATATATTTGGAGTTTGCTCCTGATGTGAGGTTAAAACAGCTTTGTTTTAACACAACTTTGTTTGCTTTAAGGTCCTCAGCTTCATTGGCTGGTGCACTGTTTTAACCTTATGGTTAATCCAATTTGTTCTCTATGTATTTCGAGTTTTTCCTCGTGTGAGGTTAAAACATCTTTGTTTTAACACAACTTTGTTTGGTTTAAGGTCCCCAGCTTCATTGGCTGGGACACTGTTTTAATCTTTGGGTTAAGCAATTGTTCTACATGTATTTGGAATTTTTCCCTCATGTGAGGTTTATTTATTACCAACTTTGTTTAGTTTAAGTTTCTCAGTGTCATAGGCTGGCGCACTGTTTTAACCTTTGGGTTAAAGCTATTTGTTCTCCATGTATTTGGAGTTTGCTCTTTATATGAGGTTAAAACAGCTTTGTTTTAACACAACTTTGTTTGATTTAAGGTCCTCAGCTTCATTGGCTGGGGCACTGTTTTAACTTATGGTTAAAGCAATTTGTTCCCCATGTATTTCGAGTTTGTTCCTCGTGTGAGGTTAAAACAGCTTTGTTTTAACACAACTTTGTTTGGTTTAAGGTCCCCAGCTTCATTGGCTGGGGTGCTGTTTTAATCTTTGGGTTAAGAAATTGTTCTACATGTATTTGGAATTTGTTCCTCATGCGAAGTTTATTTATCACCAACTTTGTTTGGTTTAAGCTCCTCACCTTCATTGGCTGGGACACTGTTTTAACCTTGGGGTTAAGAAATTTATTCTCTATGTATTTTGAGAACTTGGCTGGGGCACTGTTTTTGGCTGGGGCACTGTATTTGGAGAAATTAGCTGGGGCACTGTTTTTTGGCTCGGGCACTGTTTTTGGTGCACTGTTTTAAACTTATGGTTAAAGCAATTTGTTCTCCATGTATTTGGAGTTTGTTGCTCGTGTGAGTTTAAAACAGCTTTGTTTTAACACAACTTTGTTTTGTTTTAGGTCCTCAGCTTCATTGGCTGGCGCACTTTTTTAACCTTAGGGTTAAAGCAATTTGTTATCCATGTATTTGGAGTTAATTTGTTCCAAATAAGTTTACTCATTACCAACTATGTTTGTTTTAAGTTCCTCCAATTCATTTGCTGGGGCATTTTTTTAACCTTAGGGTAAAAGCAATTTGTTCTCCATGTATTTGGAGAACTGTTTTTGGAGAGATTAGCTGGAGCACTGTTTTAACCTTAGGGTTAAAGCAATTTGTTCTCCATGTATTTGGAGTTTGTTCCTCATGTGAGGTTTATTCATTACCAACTTTGTTTGGTTTAAGGTCCTCACCTTCATTGCCTGGGGCACTGTTTTAACCTTGGGGTTGAGCAATTTGTTCTCCAAGTATTTGGAGAATTTGGCTGGGGCATTTATTTGGCTGGGGTAATGTTTTACCTGCGGCACTGCAATTGAAGAAATTGGCTGGGGAACCGTTTTAACATTAGGGTTAAAGAAATTTGTTCTCCATGTATTTGGAGTTTGTTCCTCATGTGCGGTTTATTTATCACCAACTTTGTTTGGTTTAAGCTCCTCACCTTCATTGGCTGGGACACTGTTTTAACCTTAGGGTAAAAGCAATTTGTTCTCCATGTATTTGGAGAACTGTTTTTGGAGAGATTAGCTGGGGCACTGTTTTAACCTTAGGGTTAAAGCAATTTGTTCTCCATGTATTTGGAGTTTGTTCCTCATGTGAGGTTTATTCATTACCAACTTTGTTTGGTTTAAGGTCCTCACCTTCATTGCCTGGGGCACTGTTTTAACCTTGGGGTTGAGCAATTTGTTCTCCAAGTATTTGGAGAATTTGGCTGGCGCATTTATTTGGCTGGGGTAATGTATTTGGAGTTTGTTCCTCATGTGAGGTTTATTCATTACCAACTTTGTTTGGTTTAAGGTCCTCACCTTCATTGGCTGGGGCACTGTTTTAACATTACGGTTAAACCAATTTGTTCTGCATGTATTTGGAGTTTGTTCCTGATGTGAGGTTTATTTATAACCAAATTTGTTTGGTTAAGGTCCTGAGCTTCATTGGCTGGGGCACTGTTTTAATCTTAGGGTTAAAGCAATTTGTTATCCATGTATTTGGAGTTTGTTCCAAATAAGTTTACTCATTACCAACTATGTTTGTTTTAAGTTCCTCCAATTCATTTGCTGGGGCATTATTTTACCTTAGGGTGAAAGCAATTTGTTCTCCATGTATTTGGAGAACTGTTTTTGGAGAAATTAGCTGGGGCACTGTTTTAACCTTAGGGTTAAAGCAATTTGTTCTCCATGTATTTGGAGTTTGTTCCTCATGTGAGGTTTATTCATTACCAACTTTGTTTGGTTTAAGGTCCTCACCTTCATTGCCTGGGGCACTGTTTTAACCTTGGGGTTGAGCAATTTGTTCTCCAAGTATTTGGAGAATTTGGCTGGGGCATTTATTTGGCTGGGGTAATGTTTTACCTGCGGCACTGCAATTGAAGAAATTGGCTGGGGAACCGTTTTAACATTAGGGTTAAAGAAATTTGTTCTCCATGTATTTGGAGTTTGTTCCTCATGTGCGGTTTACTTATTACCAACTTTGTTTGGTTTAAGGTCCTCATCTTCATTGGCTGGGGCACTGTTTTAATCTTAGGGTTAAAGCAATTTGTTCTCCATGTATTTGGAGAATTTGGCTGGGGCACTTATTTGGTGGGGGCACTGTTTTGGCTGGGGCAATGTATTTGAAGAAATTGGCTGGGGTACCGTTTTAACATTAGGGTTAAACCAATTTGTTCTCTATGTATTTCGAGTTTGTTCCTCATGCGAAGTTTATTTATCACCAACTTTGTTTGGTTTAAGGTCCTCAGCTTCATTGGCTGGGGCACTGTTTTAACCTTGTGGTTAAACAATTTGTTCTGCATGTATTTGGAGAAATTAGCTGGTGCACTGTATTTGTTTTAACCTTAGGGTTTAAAGCAATTTGTTCTCCATGTATTTGGAGTTTGTTCCTCATCTGAAGTTTATTTATTACCAACTTTGTTTAGTTTAAGGTCCTCATCTTCATTGGCTGGGGCACTGTTTTAACCTTGGGGATAAGCAATTGTTCTCCATGTACATGTATTTGGAGTTTGTTCCTCTTGCGAAGTTTATTTGTCACCAATTTTGTTTGGTTTAAGGTCCTCATCTTCATTGGCTGGGGCACTGTTTTAACCTTGTGGTTAAACAATTTGTTCTCCATGTATTGGGAGAACTTGGCTGGGGCACTGTTTTTGGCTGGGTCACTGTATTTAGAGAAATTAGCTGGGGCACTGTATTTAGAGAAATTAGCTGGGGCACTGTATTTGGGGAAATTAGCTGGGGTACTGTTTTAACCTTGGGGTTAAGCAATATGTTCTCCATGTATTTGGAGAACTTGGTTGGGGCACTGTTTTTGGTGGGGCACAGTATTTTGTGAAATTGGCTGGGGCACTGTTTTAACATTAGGTTTAAAGAAATGTGTTCTCCATGTATTTGGAGTTTGTTCCTCGTGTAAGGTTTATTTATCACCAACTTTGTTTAGTTTAACGTCCTCAGCTTCATTGGCTTGGGCACTGTTTTAACCTTATGGTTAAACAATTGTTCTCCACGTATTTGTAATTTGTTCCTCATGTGAGGTTTATTTATTGCCAACTTTGTTTAGTTTAAGGTCCTCGCCTTTATTGGCTGGGGCACTGTTTTAACCTTATGGTTAAAGCAATTTCTTCCCCATGTATTTGGAGTTTGCTCCTCATGTGAGGTGAAAACAGCTTTGTTTTAACACAACTTTGTTTGGTTTAAGGTCCTCAGCTTCATTGGCTGGTGCACTGTTTTAACCTTATGGTTAATCCAATTTGTTCTCTATGTATTTCGAGTTTGTTCCTCGTGTGAGGTTAAAACAGCTTTGTTTTAACACAACTTTGTTTGGTTTAAGGTCCTCAGCTTCATTGGCTGGGGTGCTGTTTTAATCTTTGGGTTAAAGCTATTTGTTCTCCATGTATTTTGAGAACTTGGCTGGGGCACTGTATTTGGTGAAATTGGCTGCGGCACTGTTTTAACATTAGGGTTAAAGAAATTTGTTCTCCGTGTATTTGGAGTTTGTTCCTCATGTGAGGTTTATTTATCACCAATGTTGTTTAGTTTAAGGTCCTCGGCTTAATTGGCTGGGGCACTGTTTTAACATTAGGGTTAAAGCAATTTTGTTTCCATGTATGTGGAGTTTTGAAGCAATTTGTTCTCCATGTATTTGGAGAACTTGGCTGGGGCACTGTATTTAGAGTAATTAGCTGGGGCACTGTATTTGGAGAAATTAGCAGGGGCACTGTTTTAACCTTAGGGTTAAAGCAATTGGTTCTCCATGTGTTTGGAGAACTTGGCTGGGGCACTGTTTTGGCTGGAGCACTGTATTTGGAGAAATTAGCTGGGTCACCGTATTTGGAGAAATTAGCTTGGGCACTATTTTAACCTTAGGGCTAAAGCAATTTGTTCTCCATGTACATTTGTTTGGAGTTTGTTCCTCATGCGAGGTTTATTTATTACCAACTTTGTTTAGTTTAACGTCCTCAGCTTCATTGGCTGGGCACTGTTTTAAACTTAGGGTTAAAGCCATTTGTTCTCCATGTATTTGGATAACCTGACTGGGGCACTGTTTTTGGCTGGGTCACTGTATTTGGAGAAATTGTCTGGGGCACTGTTTTAACCTTAGGGTTAAAGCAATTTGTTCTCCATGTATTTGGAGTTTTCTCCTCATGCGAGGTTAAACAGCTTTGTTTTAACACAACTTTGTTTGGTTTAAGGTCCTCAGCTTCATTGGCTGGGGCACCGTTTTAAACCTTAAGTGTTAAAGCAATTTCTTCTCCATGTATTTGGAGAACTTGGCTGGCGCAATGTTTTTGGCTGGAGCACTGTATTTGGAGAAATTAGCTGGGGCACTGTATTTGGAGAATTTAGCTGGGGCACTGTTTTAACCTTAGGATTAAAGCAATTTGTTATCCATGTATTTGGAGTTTGTTCCTCATGTGAGGTTTATTTATTACAAACATTGTTTGGTTTAAAGTCCTCAGCTTCATTGGCTAGGGCACTGTTTTAACGTTAAGTGTTAAAGCAATTTCTTCTCCATGTATTTGGAGAACTTGGCTGGGGCACTGTTTTTGTCTGGAGCACTGTATTTGGAGAAATTAGCTGGGGCACTGTATTTGGAGAAATTAGCTGGGGCACTGTTTTAACCTTAGGATTAAAGCAATTTGTTCCCCATGTATTTCGAGTTTGCTCCTCATATGAGGTTAAAACAGATTTGTTTTAACACAACTTTGTTTGGTTTAAGGTCTTCAGCTTCATTGGCTGGGACACTGTTTTAATTTTGGGTTAAGCAATTGTTCTCAATGTATTTGGAGTTTGTTCCTTATGTGTGGTTTATTTATTACCAAATTTGTTTGGTTTAAGGTCCTCAGCTTCATTGGCTGGGCACTGTTTTAACCTTATGGTTAAGCAATTGTTCTCCATGTATTTGGAGTTTGTTCCTCATGTGAAGTTTATTCATTACCAACTTTGTTTGATTTAAGATCCTCAGCTTCATTGACTGGCGCATTGTTTTAACCTTAGGGTTAATGAAATTTGTTCTGCGTGTATTTGGAGTTTGTTCCTCATGCGAAGTTTATTTATTACCAACTTTGTTTAGTTTAAGGTCCTCAACTTCATTGGCTGGGGTACTGTTTTAACCTTAGGGTTAAAGCAATTTGTTCTCCATGTATTTGGAGAACTTGGCTGGGGCACTGTTTTTGGCTCGGGCACTGTTTTTTCGCTGGGGCACTGTTTTTGATGGAGCACTGTATTTGGATAAATTATCTGGGGCACTGTATTTGGAGAAATTAGCTGGGGCACTGTTTTAACCTTAGGATTAAAGCAATTTTTATCCATGTATTTGGAGTTTGTTCCCCATGTGAGGTTTACTTATTACAAACATTGTTTGGTTTAAGGTCCTGGGCTTCATTGGCTAGGGCACTGTTTTAACATTAGGGTTAAGCAATTGTTCTCCATGTATTTGGAGTTTGTTCCTCATGTGAGGTTTATTTATTACCAACTTTGTCAGTTTAAGATCCTCACCTTCATTGGCTGGGGCACTGTTTTAACCTTAGGGTTAAAGCAATTTGTTCTCCATGTATTTGGAGTTTTCTCCTCATGCGAGGTTAAACAGCTTTGTTTTAACACAACTTTGTTTGGTTTAAGGTCCTCAGCTTCATTGGCTGGGGCACTGTTTTAACCTTAAGTGTTAAAGCAATTTCTTCTCGATGTATTTGGAGAACTTGGCTGGCGCAATGTTTTTGGCTGGAGCACTGTATTTGGAGAAATTAGCTGGGGCACTGTATTTGGAGAATTTAGCTGGGGCACTGTTTTAACCTTAGGATTAAAGCAATTTGTTATCCATGTATTTGGAGTTTGTTCCTCATGTGAGGTTTATTTATTACAAACATTGTTTGGTTTAAAGTCCTCAGCTTCATTGGCTAGGGCACTGTTTTAACCTTAAGTGTTAAAGCAATTTCTTCTCCATGTATTTGGAGAACTTGGCTGGGGCACTGTTTTTGTCTGGAGCACTGTATTTGGAGAAATTAGCTGGGGCACTGTATTTGGAGAAATTAGCTGGGGCACTGTTTTAACCTTAGGATTAAAGCAATTTGTTCCCCATGTATTTCGAGTTTGCTCCTCATATGAGGTTAAAACAGATTTGTTTTAACACAACTTTGTTTGGTTTAAGGTCTTCAGCTTCATTGGCTGGGACACTGTTTTAATTTTGGGTTAAGCAATTGTTCTCAATGTATTTGGAGTTTGTTCCTTATGTGTGGTTTATTTATTACCAAATTTGTTTGGTTTAAGGTCCTCAGTTTCATTGGCTGGGCACTGTTTTAACCTTATGGTTAAGCAATTGTTCTCCATGTATTTGGAGTTTGTTCCTCATGTGAAGTTTATTCATTACCAACTTTGTTTGATTTAAGATCCTCAGCTTCATTGGCTGGTGCGTTGTTTTTACCTTAGGGTTAATGAAATTTGTTCTGCGTGTATTTGGAGTTTGTTCCTCATGCGAAGTTTATTTATTACCAACTTTGTTTAGTTTAAGGTCCTCCCCTTCATTGGCTGGAGGTTAAAACAGTGCCCCAGCTAATTTCTCCAAATACAGTGCCCGAGATAATTTATCCAAATACAGTGCTCCATCAAAAACAGTGCCGCAGCCAAAAACAGTGCCCCAGCCAAGTTCTCCAAATACATGGAGAACAAATTGCTTTAACCCTAAGGTTAAAACAGTACCCAGGATTAAAGCAATTTTTATCCATGTATTTGGAGTTTGTTCCTCATGTGAGGTTTACTTATTACAAACATTGTTTGGTTTAAGGTCCTGAGCTTCATTGGCTAGGGCACTGTTTTAACATTAGGGTTAAGCAATTGTTCTCCATGTATTTGGAGTTTGTTCCTCATGTGAGGTTTATCTATTAGCAACTTTGTCAGTTTAAGATCCTCACCTTCATTGGCTGGGGCACTGTTTTAACCTTAGGGTTAAAGCAATTTGTTCTCCATGTATTTGGAGTTTTCTCCTCATGCGAGGTTAAACAGCTTTGTTTTAACACAACTTTGTTTGGTTTAAGGTCCTCAGCTTCATTGGCTGGGGCACTGTTTTAAGCTTAAGTGTTAAAGCAATTTCTTCTCCATGTATTTGGAGAACTTGGCTGGCGCAATGTTTTTGGCTGGAGCACTGTATTTGGAGAAATTAGCTGGGGCACTGTATTTGGAGAATTTAGCTGGGGCACTGTTTTAACCTTAGGATTAAAGCAATTTGTTATCCATGTATTTGGAGTTTGTTCCTCATGCGAGGTTTATTTATTACAAACATTGTTTGGTTTAAAGTCCTCAGCTTCATTGGCTAGGGCACTGTTTTAATCTTAAGTGTTAAAGCAATTTCTTCTCCATGTATTTGGAGAACTTGGCTGGGGCACTGTTTTTGTCTGGAGCACTGTATTTGGAGAAATTAGCTGGGGCACTGTATTTGGAGAAATTAGCTGGGGCACTGTTTTAACCTTAGGATTAAAGCAATTTGTTCCCCATGTATTTCGAGTTTGCTCCTCATATGAGGTTAAAACAGATTTGTTTTAACACAACTTTGTTTGGTTTAAGGTCTTCAGCTTCATTGGCTGGGACACTGTTTTAATTTTGGGTTAAGCAATTGTTCTCAATGTATTTGGAGTTTGTTCCTTATTTGTGGTTTATTTATTACCAAATTTGTTTGGTTTAAGGTCCTCAGTTTCATTGGCTGGGCACTGTTTTAACCTTATGGTTAAGCAATTGTTCTCCATGTATTTGGAGTTTGTTCCTCATGTGAAGTTTATTCATTACCAACTTTGTTTGATTTAAGATCCTCAGCTTCATTGGCTGGTGCGTTGTTTTTACCTTAGGGTTAATGAAATTTGTTCTGCGTGTATTTGGAGTTTGTTCCTCATGCGAAGTTTATTTATTACCAACTTTGTTTAGTTTAAGGTCCTCCCCTTCATTGGCTGGAGGTTTAAAACAGTGCCCCAGCTAATTTCTCCAAATACAGTGCCCGAGATAATTTATCCAAATACAGTGCTCCATCAAAAACAGTGCCGCAGCCAAAAACAGTGCCCCAGCCAAGTTCTCCAAATACATGGAGAACAAATTGCTTTAACCCTAAGGTTAAAACAGTACCCAGGATTAAAGCAATTTTTATCCATGTATTTGGAGTTTGTTCCTCATGTGAGGTTTACTTATTACAAACATTGTTTGGTTTAAGGTCCTGAGCTTCATTGGCTAGGGCACTGTTTTAACATTAGGGTTAAGCAATTGTTCTCCATGTATTTGGAGTTTGTTCCTCATGTGAGGTTTATCTATTACCAACTTTGTCAGTTTAAGATCCTCACCTTCATTGGCTGGGGCACTGTTTTAACCTTAGGGTTAAAGCAATTTGTTCTCCATGTATTTGGAGTTTTCTCCTCATGCGAGGTTAAACAGCTTTGTTTTAACACAACTTTGTTTGGTTTAAGGTCCTCAGCTTCATTGGCTGGGGCACTGTTTTAAGCTTAAGTGTTAAAGCAATTTCTTCTCCATGTATTTGGAGAACTTGGCTGGCGCAATGTTTTTGGCTGGAGCACTGTATTTGGAGAAATTAGCTGGGGCACTGTATTTGGAGAATTTAGCTGGGGCACTGTTTTAACCTTAGGATTAAAGCAATTTGTTATCCATGTATTTGGAGTTTGTTCCTCATGTGAGGTTTATTTATTACAAACATTGTTTGGTTTAAAGTCTTCAGCTTCATTGGCTGGGACACTGTTTTAATTTTGGGTTAAGCAATTGTTCTCAATGTATTTGGAGTTTGTTCCTTATGTGTGGTTTATTTATTACCAAATTTGTTTGGTTTAAGGTCCTCAGCTTCATTGGCTGGGCACTGTTTTAACCTTATGGTTAAGCAATTGTTCTCCATGTATTTGGAGTTTGTTCCTCATGTGAAGTTTATTCATTACCAACTTTGTTTGATTTAAGATCCTCAGCTTCATTGGCTGGTGCGTTGTTTTTACCTTAGGGTTAATGAAATTTGTTCTGCGTGTATTTGGAGTTTGTTCCTCATGCGAAGTTTATTTATTACCAACTTTGTTTAGTTTAAGGTCCTCCCCTTCATTGGCTGGGGTACTGTTTTAACCTTAGGGTTAAAGCAATTTGTTCTCCATGTATTTGGAGAACTTGGCTGGGGCACTGTTTTTGGCTCGGGCACTGTTTTTTCGCTGGGGCACTGTTTTTGATGGAGCACTGTATTTGGATAAATTATCTGGGGCACTGTATTTGGAGAAAGTAGCTGGGGCACTGTTTTAACCTTAGGATTAAAGCAATTTTTATCCATGTATTTGGAGTTTGTTCCTCATGTCAGGTTTATTTATTACAAACATTGTTTGGTTTAAAGTCCTCAGCTTCATTGGCTAGGGCACTGTTTTAACCTTAGGGTTAAGCAATTTTTATCCATGTATTTGGAGTTTGTTCCTCATGTGAGGTTTATTTATTACAAACATTGTTTGGTTTAAAGTCCTCAGCTTCATTGGCTGGGGCACTGTTTTAACCTTAGGGTTAAAGCAATTTCTTCTCCATGTATTTGGAGAACTTGGCTGGCGCAATGTTTTTGGCTGGAGCACTGTATTTGGAGAAATTAGCTGGGGCACTGTATTTGGAGAATTTAGCTGGGGCACTGTTTTAACCTCAGGATTAAAGCAATTTTTATCCATGTATTTGGAGTTTGTTCCTCATGTCAGGTTTATTTATTACAAACATTGTTTGGTTTAAAGTCCTCAGCTTCATTGGCTGGGGCACTGTTTTAACCTTAGGGTTAAAGCAATTTCTTCTCCATGTATTTGGAGAACTGGGCTGGGGCACCGTTTTTGGCTGGGGCACTGTATTTGGAGAAATTAGCTGGGGCACTGTATTTGGAGAAATTAGCTGGGGCACTGTATTTGGAGAAATTAGCTGGGGCACTGTTTTAACCTTAGGATTAAAGCAATTTGTTCCCCATGTATTTCGAGTTTGCTCCTCATATGAGGTTAAAACAGATTTGTTTTAACACAACTTTGTTTGGCTTAAGGTCTTCAGCTTCATTGGCTGGGACACTGTTTTAATTTTGGGTTAAGCAATTGTTCTCAATGTATTTGGAGTTTGTTCCTTATGTGTGGTTTATTTATTACCAAATTTGTTTGGTTTAAGGTCCTCAGCTTCATTGGCTGGGCACTGTTTTAACCTTATGGTTAAGCAATTGTTCTCCATGTATTTGGAGTTTGTTCCTCATGTGAAGTTTATTCATTACCAACTTTGTTTGATTTAAGATCCTCAGCTTCATTGGCTGGCGCATTGTTTTAACCTTAGGGTTAATGAAATTTGTTCTGCGTGTATTTGGAGTTTGTTCCTCATGCGAAGTTTATTTATTACCAACTTTGTTTAGTTTCAGGTCCTCCCCTTCATTGGCTGGGGTACTGTTTTAACCTTAGGGTTAAAGCAATTTGTTCTCCTCAATGTATTTGGAGTTTTCTCCTCATGTGAGGTTAAACAGCTTTGTTTTACAAACATTGTTTGGTTTAAGGTCCTCAGCTTCATTGGCTGGGGCACTGTTTTAACATTAAGGGTTAAAGCAATTTCTTCTCCATGTATTTGGAGAACTTGGCTGGCGCAATGTTTTTGGCTGGAGCACTGTATTTGGAGAAATTAGCTGGGGCACTGTATTTGGAGAATTTAGCTGGGGCACTGTTTTAACCTTAGGATTAAAGCAATTTGTTATCCATGTATTTGGAGTTTGTTCCTCATGTGAGGTTTATTTATTACAAAACTTGTTTGGTTTAAAGTCCTCAGCTTCATTGGCTGGGGCACTGTTTTAACCTTAAGTGTTAAAGCAATTTCTTCTCCATGTATTTGGAGAACTTGGCTGGGGCAATGTTTTTGGCTGGAGCACTGTATTTGGAGAAATTAGCTGGGGCACTGTATTTGGAGAATTTAGCTGGGGCACTGTTTTAACCTTAGGATTAAAGCAATTTGTTATCCATGTATTTCGAGTTTGCTCCTCATATGAGGTTAAAACAGATTTGTTTTAACACAACTTTGTTTGGTTTAAGGTCTTCAGCTTCATTGGCTGGGACACTGTTTTAATTTTGGGTTAAGCAATTGTTCTCAATGTATTTGGAGTTTGTTCCTTATGTGTGGTTTATTTATTACCAAATTTGTTTGGTTTAAGGTCCTCAGCTTCATTGGCTGGGCACTGTTTTAACCTTATGGTTAAGCAATTGTTCTCCATGTATTTGGAGTTTGTTCCTCATGTGAAGTTTATTCATTACCAACTTTGTTTGATTTAAGATCCTCAGCTTCATTGGCTGGTGCGTTGTTTTTACCTTAGGGTTAATGAAATTTGTTCTGCGTGTATTTGGAGTTTGTTCCTCATGCGAAGTTTATTTATTACCAACTTTGTTTAGTTTAAGGTCCTCCCCTTCATTGGCTGGAGGTTAAAACAGTGCCCCAGCTAATTTCTCCAAATACAGTGGAGATAATTTATCCAAATACAGTGCTCCATCAAAAACAGTGCCGCAGCCAAAAACAGTGCCCCAGCCAAGTTCTCCAAATACATGGAGAACAAATTGCTTTAACCCTAAGGTTAAAACAGTACCCAGGATTAAAGCAATTTTTATCCATGTATTTGGAGTTTGTTCCTCATGTGAGGTTTACTTATTACAAACATTGTTTGGTTTAAGGTCCTGAGCTTCATTGGCTAGGGCACTGTTTTAACATTAGGGTTAAGCAATTGTTCTCCATGTTTTTGGAGTTTGTTCCTCATGTGAGGTTTATCTATTACAAACTTTGTCAGTTTAAGATCCTCAGCTTCATTGGCTGGGGCACTGTTTTAACCTTAGGGTTAAAGCAATTTGTTCTCCATGTATTTGGAGTTTTCTCCTCATGTGAGGTTAAACAGCTTTGTTTTAAAACAACTTTGTTTGGTTTAAAGTCCTCAGCTTCATTGGCTGGGGCACTGTTTTAACCTTAAGTGTTAAAGCAATTTCTTCTCCATGTATTTGGAGAACTTGGCTGGCGCAATGTTTTTGGCTGGAGCACTGTATTTGGAGAAATTAGCTGGGGCACTGTATTTGGAGAATTTAGCTGGGGCACTGTTTTAACCTTAGGATTAAAGCAATTTGTTATCCATGTATTTCGAGTTTGTTCCTCATGTGAGGTTTATTTATTACAAACATTGTTTGGTTTAAAGTCTTCAGCTTCATTGGCTGGGACACTGTTTTAATTTTGGGTTAAGCAATTGTTCTCAATGTATTTGGAGTTTGTTCCTTATGTGTGGTTTATTTATTACCAAATTTGTTTGGTTTAAGGTCCTCAGCTTCATTGGCTGGGCACTGTTTTAACCTTATGGTTAAGCAATTGTTCTCCATGTATTTGGAGTTTGTTCCTCATGTGAAGTTTATTCATTACCAACTTTGTTTGATTTAAGATCCTCAGCTTCATTGGCTGGTGCGTTGTTTTTACCTTAGGGTTAATGAAATTTGTTCTGCGTGTATTTGGAGTTTGTTCCTCATGCGAAGTTTATTTATTACCAACTTTGTTTAGTTTAAGGTCCTCCCCTTCATTGGCTGGGGTACTGTTTTAACCTTAGGGTTAAAGCAATTTGTTCTCCATGTATTTGGAGAACTTGGCTGGGGCACTGTTTTTGGCTCGGGCACTGTTTTTTTTCGCTGGGGCACTGTTTTTGATGGAGCACTGTAATTGGTTAAATTATCTGGGGCACTGTATTTGGAGAAAGTAGCTGGGGCACTGTTTTAACCTTAGGATTAAAGCAATTTTTTATCCATGTATTTGGAGTTTGTTCCTCATGTCAGGTTTATTTATTACAAACATTGTTTGGTTTAAAGTCCTCAGCTTCATTGGCTAGGGCACTGTTTTAACCTTAGGGTTAAGCAATTTTTATCCATGTATTTGGAGTTTGTTCCTCATGTGAGGTTTATTTATTACAAACATTGTTTGGTTTAAAGTCCTCAGCTTCATTGGCTGGGGCACTGTTTTAACCTTAGGGTTAAAGCAATTTCTTCTCCATGTATTTGGAGAACTGGGCTGGGGCACTGTTTTTGGCTGGAGCACTGTATTTGGAGAAATTAGCTGGGGCACTGTATTTGGAGAAATTAGCTGGGGCACTGTTTTAACCTTAGGATTAAAGCAATTTGTTCCCCATGTATTTCGAGTTTGCTCCTCATATGAGGTTAAAACAGATTTGTTTTAACACAACTTTGTTTGGTTTAAGGTCTTCAGCTTCATTGGCTGGGACACTGTTTTAATTTTGGGTTAAGCAATTGTTCTCAATGTATTTGGAGTTTGTTCCTTATGTGTGGTTTATTTATTACCAAATTTGTTTGGTTTAAGGTCCTCAGCTTCATTGGCTGGGCACTGTTTTAACCTTATGGTTAAGCAATTGTTCTCCATGTATTTGGAGTTTGTTCCTCATGTGAAGTTTATTCATTACCAACTTTGTTTGATTTAAGATCCTCAGCTTCATTGGCTGGTGCATTGTTTTAACCTTAGGGTTAATGAAATTTGTTCTGCGTGTATTTGGAGTTTGTTCCTCATGCGAAGTTTATTTATTACCAACTTTGTTTAGTTTAAGGTCCTCCCCTTCATTGGCTGGAGGTTAAAACAGTGCCCCAGCTAATTTCTCCAAATACAGTGCCGAGATAATTTATCCAAATACAGTGCTCCATCAAAAACAGTGCCGCAGCCAAAAACAGTGCCCCAGCCAAGTTCTCCAAATACATGGAGAACAAATTGCTTTAACCCTAAGGTTAAAACAGTACCCAGGATTAAAGCAATTTTTATCCATGTATTTGGAGTTTGTTCCTCATGTGAGGTTTACTTATTACAAACATTGTTTGGTTTAAGGTCCTGAGCTTCATTGGCTAGGGCACTGTTTTAACATTAGGGTTAAGCAATTGTTCTCCATGTATTTGGAGTTTGTTCCTCATGTGAGGTTTATCTATTACCAACTTTGTCAGTTTAAGATCCTCACCTTCATTGGCTGGGGCACTGTTTTAACCTTAGGGTTAAAGCAATTTGTTCTCCATGTATTTGGAGTTTTCTCCTCATGCGAGGTTAAACAGCTTTGTTTTAACACAACTTTGTTTGGTTTAAGGTCCTCAGCTTCATTGGCTGGGGCACTGTTTTAAGCTTAAGTGTTAAAGCAATTTCTTCTCCATGTATTTGGAGAACTTGGCTGGCGCAATGTTTTTGGCTGGAGCACTGTATTTGGAGAAATTAGCTGGGGCACTGTATTTGGAGAATTTAGCTGGGGCACTGTTTTAACCTTAGGATTAAAGCAATTTGTTATCCATGTATTTGGAGTTTGTTCCTCATGTGAGGTTTATTTATTACAAACATTGTTTGGTTTAAAGTCCTCAGCTTCATTGGCTGGGGCACTGTTTTAACCTTAGGGTTAAAGCAATTTCTTCTCCATGTATTTGGAGAACTTGGCTGGCGCAATGTTTTTGGCTGGAGCACTGTATTTGGAGAAATTAGCTGGGGCACTGTATTTGGAGAATTTAGCTGGGGCACTGTTTTAACCTTAGGATTAAAGCAATTTGTTATCCATGTATTTGGAGTTTGTTCCTCATGTGAGGTTTATTTATTACAAACATTGTTTGGTTTAAAGTCCTCAGCTTCATTGGCTGGGGCACTGTTTTAACCTTAGGGTTAAAGCAATTTCTTCTCCATGTATTTGGAGAACTGGGCTGGGGCACCGTTTTTGGCTGGGGCACTGTATTTGGAGAAATTAGCTGGGGCACTGTATTTGGAGAAATTAGCTGGGGCACTGTTTTAACCTTAGGATTAAAGCAATTTGTTCCCCATGTATTTCGAGTTTGCTCCTCATATGAGGTTAAAACAGATTTGTTTTAACACAACTTTGTTTGGCTTAAGGTCTTCAGCTTCATTGGCTGGGACACTGTTTTAATTTTGGGTTAAGCAATTGTTCTCAATGTATTTGGAGTTTGTTCCTTATGTGTGGTTTATTTATTACCAAATTTGTTTGGTTTAAGGTCCTCAGCTTCATTGGCTGGGCACTGTTTTAACCTTATGGTTAAGCAATTGTTCTCCATGTATTTGGAGTTTGTTCCTCATGTGAAGTTTATTCATTACCAACTTTGTTTGATTTAAGATCCTCAGCTTCATTGGCTGGCGCATTGTTTTAACCTTAGGGTTAATGAAATTTGTTCTGCGTGTATTTGGAGTTTGTTCCTCATGCGAAGTTTATTTATTACCAACTTTGTTTAGTTTAAGGTCCTCCCCTTCATTGGCTGGGGTACTGTTTTAACCTTAGGGTTAAAGCAATTTGTTCTCCTCCATGTATTTGGAGAACTTGGCTGGGGCACAGTTTTTGGCTCGGGCACTGTTGCTGGGGCACTGTTTTTGATGGAGCACTGTATTTGGATAAATTATCTGGGGCACTGTATTTGGAGAAATTAGCTGGGGCACTGTTTTAACCTTAGGATTAAAGCAATTTTTATCCATGTATTTGGAGTTTGTTCCTCATGTGAGGTTTACTTATTACAAACATTGTTTGGTTTAAGGTCCTGAGCTTCATTGGCTAGGGCACTGTTTTAACATTAGGGTTAAGCAATTGTTCTCCATGTATTTGGAGTTTGTTCCTCATGTGAGGTTTATTTATTACCAACTTTGTCAGTTTAAGATCCTCACCTTCATTGGCTGGGGCACTGTTTTAACCTTAGGGTTAAAGCAATTTGTTCTCCATGTATTTGGAGTTTTCTCCTCATGCGAGGTTAAACAGCTTTGTTTTAACACAACTTTGTTTGGTTTAAGGTCCTCAGCTTCATTGGCTGGGGCACTGTTTTAACCTTAAGTGTTAAAGCAATTTCTTCTCCATGTATTTGGAGAACTTGGCTGGCGCAATGTTTTTGGCTGGAGCACTGTATTTGGAGAAATTAGCTGGGGCACTGTATTTGGAGAATTTAGCTGGGGCACTGTTTTAACCTTAGGATTAAAGCAATTTGTTATCCATGTATTTGGAGTTTGTTCCTCATGTGAGGTTTATTTATTACAAACATTGTTTGGTTTAAAGTCCTCAGCTTCATTGGCTAGGGCACTGTTTTAACCTTAAGTGTTAAAGCAATTACTTCTCCATGTATTTGGAGAACTTGGCTGGGGCACTGTTTTTGTCTGGAGCACTGTATTTGGAGAAATTAGCTGGGTTACTGTATTTGGAGAAATTAGCTGGGGCACTGTTTTAACCTTAGGATTAAAGCAATTTGTTCCCCATGTATTTCGAGTTTGCTCCTCATATGAGGTTAAAACAGATTTGTTTTAACACAACTTTGTTTGGTTTAAGGTCTTCAGCTTCATTGGCTGGGACACTGTTTTAATTTTGGGTTAAGCAATTGTTCTCAATGTATTTGGAGTTTGTTCCTTATGTGTGGTTTATTTATTACCAAATTTGTTTGGTTTAAGGTCCTCAGCTTCATTGGCTGGGCACTGTTTTAACCTTATGGTTAAGCAATTGTTCTCCATGTATTTGGAGTTTGTTCCTCATGTGAAGTTTATTCATTACCAACTTTGTTTGATTTAAGATCCTCAGCTTCATTGGCTGGTGCGTTGTTTTTACCTTAGGGTTAATGAAATTTGTTCTGCGTGTATTTGGAGTTTGTTCCTCATGCGAAGTTTATTTATTACCAACTTTGTTTAGTTTAAGGTCCTCCCCTTCATTGGCTGGGGTACTGTTTTAACCTTAGGGTTAAAGCAATTTGTTCTCCATGTATTTGGAGAACTTGGCTGGGGCACTGTTTTTGGCTCGGGCACTGTTTTTTCGCTGGGGCACTGTTTTTGATGGAGCACTGTATTTGGATAAATTATCTGGGGCACTGTATTTGGAGAAAGTAGCTGGGGCACTGTTTTAACCTTAGGATTAAAGCAATTTTTATCCATGTATTTGGAGTTTGTTCCTCATGTCAGGTTTACTTATTACAAACATTGTTTGGTTTAAGGTCTCAGCTTCATTGGCTAGGGCACTGTTTTAACATTAGGGTTAAGCAATTGTTCTCCATGTATTTGGAGTTTGTTCCTCATGTGAGGTTTATTTATTACCAAGGTCCTCAGCTTCATTGGCTGGGGCACTGTTTTAACCTTAAGTGTATTGTTTGGTTTAAAGTCCTCAGCTTCATTGGCTGGGGCACTGTTTTAACCTTAGGGTTAAAGCAATTTCTTCTCCATGTATTTGGAGAACTTGGCTGGCGCAATGTTTTTGGCTGGAGCACTGTATTTGGAGAAATTAGCTGGGGCACTGTATTTGGAGAATTTAGCTGGGGCACTGTTTTAACCTCAGGATTAAAGCAATTTTTATCCATGTATTTGGAGTTTGTTCCTCATGTCAGGTTTATTTATTACAAACATTGTTTGGTTTAAAGTCCTCAGCTTCATTGGCTGGGGCACTGTTTTAACCTTAGGGTTAAAGCAATTTCTTCTCCATGTATTTGGAGAACTGGGCTGGGGCACCGTTTTTGGCTGGGGCACTGTATTTGGAGAAATTAGCTGGGGCACTGTATTTGGAGAAATTAGCTGGGGCACTGTTTTAACCTTAGGATTAAAGCAATTTGTTCCCCATGTATTTCGAGTTTGCTCCTCATATGAGGTTAAAACAGATTTGTTTTAACACAACTTTGTTTGGTTTAAGGTCTTCAGCTTCATTGGCTGGGACACTGTTTTAATTTTGGGTTAAGCAATTGTTCTCAATGTATTTGGAGTTTGTTCCTTATGTGTGGTTTATTTATTACCAAATTTGTTTGGTTTAAGGTCCTCAGCTTCATTGGCTGGGCACTGTTTTAACCTTATGGTTAAGCAATTGTTCTCCATGTATTTGGAGTTTGTTCCTCATGTGAAGTTTATTCATTACCAACTTTGTTTGATTTAAGATCCTCAGCTTCATTGGCTGGCGCATTGTTTTTACCTTAGGGTTAATGAAATTTGTTCTGCGTGTATTTGGAGTTTGTTCCTCATGCGAAGTTTATTTATTACCAACTTTGTTTAGTTTAAGGTCCTCCCCTTCATTGGCTGGGGTACTGTTTTAACCTTAGGGTTAAAGCAATTTGTTCTCCATGTATTTGGAGAACTTGGCTGGGGCACTGTTTTTGGCTCGGGCACTGTTTTTTCGCTGGGGCACTGTTTTTGATGGAGCACTGTATTTGGATAAATTATCTGGGGCACTGTATTTGGAGAATTTAGCTGGGGCACTGTTTTAACCTTAGGATTAAAGCAATTTTTATCCATGTATTTGGAGTTTGTTCCTCATGTGAGGTTTACTTATTACAAACATTGTTTGGTTTAAGGTCCTGAGCTTCATTGGCTAGGGCACTGTTTTAACATTAGGGTTAAGCAATTGTTCTCCATGTATTTGGAGTTTGTTCCTCATGTGAGGTTTATTTATTACCAACTTTGTCAGTTTAAGATCTCCATGTATTTGGAGTTTTCTCCTCATGCGAGGTTAAACAGCTTTGTTTTAACACAACTTTGTTTGGTTTAAGGTCCTCAGCTTCATTGGCTGGGGCACTGTTTTAACCTTAAGTGTTAAAGCAATTTCTTCTCCATGTATTTGGAGAACTTGGCTGGCGCAATGTTTTTGGCTGGAGCACTGTATTTGGAGAAATTAGCTGGGGCACTGTATTTGGAGAATTTAGCTGGGGCACTGTTTTAACCTTAGGATTAAAGCAATTTGTTATCCATGTATTTGGAGTTTGTTCCTCATGTGAGGTTTATTTATTACAAACATTGTTTGGTTTAAAGTCCTCAGCTTCATTGGCTAGGGCACTGTTTTAACCTTAAGTGTTAAAGCAATTTCTTCTCCATGTATTTGGAGAACTTGGCTGGGGCACTGTTTTTGTCTGGAGCACTGTATTTGGAGAAATTAGCTGGGGCACTGTATTTGGAGAAATTAGCTGGGGCACTGTTTTAACCTTAGGATTAAAGCAATTTGTTCCCCATGTATTTCGAGTTTGCTCCTCATATGAGGTTAAAACAGATTTGTTTTAACACAACTTTGTTTGGTTTAAGGTCTTCAGCTTCATTGGCTGGGACACTGTTTTAATTTTGGGTTAAGCAATTGTTCTCAATGTATTTGGAGTTTGTTCCTTATGTGTGGTTTATTTATTACCAAATTTGTTTGGTTTAAGGTCCTCAGCTTCATTGGCTGGGCACTGTTTTAACCTTATGGTTAAGCAATTGTTCTCCATGTATTTGGAGTTTGTTCCTCATGTGAAGTTTATTCATTACCAACTTTGTTTGATTTAAGATCCTCAGCTTCATTGGCTGGCGTGTTGTTTTTACCTTAGGGTTAATGAAATTTGTTCTGCGTGTATTTGGAGTTTGTTCCTCATGCGAAGTTTATTTATTACCAACTTTGTTTAGTTTAAGGTCCTCCCCTTCATTGGCTGGGGTACTGTTTTAACCTTAGGGTTAAAGCAATTTGTTCTCCATGTATTTGGAGAACTTGGCTGGGGCACTGTTTTTGGCTCGGGCACTGTTTTTTCGCTGGGGCACTGTTTTTGATGGAGCACTGTATTTGGATAAATTATCTGGGGCACTGCATTTGGAGAAATTAGCTGGGGCACTGTTTTAACCTTAGGATTAAAGCAATTTTTATCCATGTATTTGGAGTTTGTTCCTCATGTGAGGTTTACTTATTACAAACATTGTTTGGTTTAAGGTCCTGAGCTTCATTGGCTAGGGCACTGTTTTAACATTAGGGTTAAGCAATTGTTCTCCATGTATTTGGAGTTTGTTCCTCATGTGAGGTTTATTTATTACCAACTTTGTCAGTTTAAGATCCTCACCTTCATTGGCTGGGGCACTGTTTTAACCTTAGGGTTTAAAGCAATTTGTTCTCCATGTATTTGGAGTTTTCTCCTCATGCGAGGTTAAACAGCTTTGTTTTAACACAACTTTGTTTGGTTTAAGGTCCTCAGCTTCATTGGCTGGGGCACTGTTTTAACCTTAAGTGTTTAAAGCAATTTCTTCTCCATGTATTTGGAGTTTGTTCCTCATGTGAGGTTTATTTATTACAAACATTGTTTGGTTTAAAGTCCTCAGCTTCATTGGCTAGGGCACTGTTTTAACCTTAAGTGTTAAAGCAATTACTTCTCCATGTATTTGGAGAACTTGGCTGGGGCACTGTTTTTGTCTGGAGCACTGTATTTGGAGAAATTAGCTGGGTTACTGTATTTGGAGAAATTAGCTGGGGCACTGTTTTAACCTTAGGATTAAAGCAATTTGTTCCCCATGTATTTCGAGTTTGCTCCTCATATGAGGTTAAAACAGATTTGTTTTAACACAACTTTGTTTGGTTTAAGGTCTTCAGCTTCATTGGCTGGGACACTGTTTTAATTTTGGGTTAAGCAATTGTTCTCAATGTATTTGGAGTTTGTTCCTTATGTGTGGTTTATTTATTACCAAATTTGTTTGATTTAAGGTCCTCAGCTTCATTGGCTGGGCACTGTTTTAACCTTATGGTTAAGCAATTGTTCTCCATGTATTTGGAGTTTGTTCCTCATGTGAAGTTTATTCATTACCAACTTTGTTTGATTTAAGATCCTCAGCTTCATTGGCTGGTGCGTTGTTTTTACCTTAGGGTTAATGAAATTTGTTCTGCGTGTATTTGGAGTTTGTTCCTCATGCGAAGTTTATTTATTACCAACTTTGTTTAGTTTAAGGTCCTCCCCTTCATTGGCTGGGGTACTGTTTTAACCTTAGGGTTAAAGCAATTTGTTCTCCATGTATTTGGAGAACTTGGCTGGGGCACTGTTTTTGGCTGGGGCACTGTTTTTGGCTGGGGCACTGTTTTTTCGCTGGGGCACTGTTTTTGATGGAGCACTGTATTTGGATAAATTATCTCGGGCACTGTATTTGGAGAAATTAGCTGGGGCACTGTTTTAACCTTAGGATTAAAGCAATTTTTATCCATGTATTTGGAGTTTGTTCCTCATGTGAGGTTTACTTATTACAAACATTGTTTGGTTTAAGGTCCTGAGCTTCATTGGCTAGGGCACTGTTTTAACATTAGGGTTAAGCAATTGTTCTCCATGTATTTGGAGTTTGTTCCTCATGTGAGGTTTATCTATTACCAACTTTGTCAGTTTAAGATCCTCACCTTCATTGGCTGGGGCACTGTTTTAACCTTAGGGTTAAAGCAATTTGTTCTCCATGTATTTGGAGTTTTCTCCTCATGCGAGGTTAAACAGCTTTGTTTTAACACAACTTTGTTTGGTTTAAGGTCCTCAGCTTCATTGGCTGGGGCACTGTTTTAAGCTTCATTGGCTGGGGCACTGTTTTAAGCTTAAGTGTTAAAGCAATTTCTTCTCCATGTATTTGGAGAACTTGGCTGGCGCAATGTTTTTGGCTGGAGCACTGTATTTGGAGAAATTAGCTGGGGCACTGTATTTGGAGAATTTAGCTGGGGCACTGTTTTAACCTTAGGATTAAAGCAATTTGTTATCCATGTATTTGGAGTTTGTTCCTCATGTGAGGTTTATTTATTACAAACATTGTTTGGTTTAAAGTCTTCAGCTTCATTGGCTAGGGCACTGTTTTAATTTTGGGTTTAGCAATTGTTTCTCATGTATTTGGAGTTTGTTCCTTATGTGTGGTTTATTTATTACCAAATTTGTTTGGTTTAAGGTCCTCAGCTTCATTGGCTGGGCACTGTTTTAACCTTATGGTTAAGCAATTGTTCTCCATGTATTTGGAGTTTGTTCCTCATGTGAAGTTTATTCATTACCAACTTTGTTTGATTTAAGATCCTCAGCTTCATTGGCTGGTGCGTTGTTTTTACCTTAGGGTTAATGAAATTTGTTCTGCGTGTATTTGGAGTTTGTTCCTCATGCGAAGTTTATTTATTACCAACTTTGTTTAGTTTAAGGTCCTCCCCTTCATTGGCTGGGGTACTGTTTTAACCTTAGGGTTAAAGCAATTTGTTCTCCATGTATTTGGAGAACTTGGCTGGGGCACTGTTTTTGGCTCGGGCACTGTTTTTTCGCTGGGGCACTGTTTTTGATGGAGCACTGTATTTGGATAAATTATCTGGGGCACTGTATTTGGAGAAATTAGCTAGGGCACTGTTTTAACCTTAGGATTAAAGCAATTTTTATCCATGTATTTGGAGTTTGTTCCTCATGTCAGGTTTATTTATTACAAACATTGTTTGGTTTAAAGTCCTCAGCTTCATTGGCTAGGGCACTGTTTTAACCTTAGGGTTAAGCAATTTTTATCCATGTATTTGGAGTTTGTTCCTCATGTGAGGTTTATTTATTACAAACATTGTTTGGTTTAAAGTTCTCAGCTTCATTGGCTGGGGCACTGTTTTAACCTTAGGGTTAAAGCAATTTGTTCTCCATGTATTTGGAGTTTTCTCCTCATACGAGGTTAAACAGCTTTGTTTTAACACAACTTTGTTTGGTTTAAGGTCCTCAGCTTCATTGGCTGGGGCACTGTTTTAACCTTAAGAGTTAAAGCAATTTCTTCTCCATGTATTTGGAGAACTGGGCTGGGCACCGTTTTTGGCTGGGGCACTGTATTTGGTGAAATTGGCTGGGGCACTGTTTTGATATTAGGGTTAAAGAAATTTCTTGTCCATGTATTTGGAGTGTTAAAGCAATTTGTTCTCCATGTATTTTGAGAACTTGGCTGGGGCACTGTATTTGGAGAAATTAGCTGGGTCACTGTATTTGGAGAAATTAGCAGGGGCACTGTTTTAACCTTAGGGTTAAAGCAATTTGTTCTCCATGTATTTCGAGTTTGTTCCTGATGTGAGGTTTATTTATTACCACATTTGTTTGGTTTAAGGTCTTCAGCTTCATTGGCTGGAGCACTGTTTTAATTTTGGGTTAAGCAATTGTTCTCCATGTATTTGGAGTTTGTTCCTCATGTGAAGTTTATTTATTACCAACTTTGTTTGTTTAAGATCCTCACCTTCATTGGCTGGGGCACTGTTTTAACCTTAGGGTTAAAGCAATTTGTTCCCCATGTATTTGGAGTTTGTTCCTCATGCGAGGTTAAACATCTTTGTTTTAACACAACTTTGTTTGGTTTAAGGTCCTCAGCTTCATTGGCTGGTGTACTGTTTTAACCTTAGGGTTAAAGCAATTTGTTCTCCATGTATTTGGAGTTTGTTCCTCATGTTAGGATAAAACAGCTTTGTGTTAACACAACTTTGTTTTGTTTAAGGTCCTCAGCTTCATTGGCTGGGGCACTGTTTTAACCTTAGGGTTAAGCAATTGTTCTACATGTATTTGGAATTTTTTCCTCATGTGAGGTTTATTTATTACCAACTTTGTTTGGTTTAAGTTTCTCAGTGTCATTGGCTGGCGCACTGTTTTAACTTTGGGTTAAAGCTATTTGTTCTCCATGTATTTGGAGTTTGTTCCTCATGTGTGGTTTATTTATTACCAAATGTGTTTGGTTTAAGGTCCTCAGCTTCATTGGCTGCGCACTGTTTTAACCTTATGGTTAAAGCAATTTGTTCCCCATGTATTTGGAGTTTGCTCCTCATGTGAGGTTAAAACAGCTTTGTTTTAACACAACTTTGTTTGGTTTAAGGTCTTCAGCTTCATTGGCTGGGACACTGTTTTAATCGTTTGGGTTAAGCAATTGTTTTACATGTATTTGGAATTTCTTCCTCATGTGAGGTTTATTTATTACCAACTTTGTTTGGTTTAAGTTTCTCAGTGTCATTGGCTGGCGCACTGTTTTAACCTTTGGGTTAAAGCTATTTGTTCTCCATGTATTTGGAGTTTGTTCCTCATGTGTGGTTATTTATTACCAAATTTGTTTAGTTTAAGTTCCTCAGCTTCATTGGCTTTGCACTGTTTTAACCTTATCGTTAAAGCAACTTGTTCTCCATGTATTTGGAGATTGCTCTTTATATGAGGAGGTTAAAACAGCTTTGTGTTGACACAACTTTGTTTGGTTTAAGGTCCTCAGCCTCATTGGCAGGGGCACTGTTTTAACGTTAGGGTTAAGCAATTGTTCTCCACGTATTTGGAATTTGTTCCTCATGTGAGGTTTATTTATTACCAACTTTGTTTAGTTTAAGTTTCTCAGTGTCATTGGCTGGCGCACTGTTTTAACCTTATGGTTAAAGCAATTTGTTCCCCATGTATTTGGAGTTTGCTCCTCATGCGAGGTTAAACAGCTTTGTTTTAACACAACTTTGTTTGGTTTAAGGTCCTCAGCTTCATTGGCTGGGACACTGTTTTCATCTTTGGGTTAAGCAATTGTTCTACATGTATTTGGAATTTTTTCCTCATGTGAGGTTTATTTATTACCAACTTTGTTTGGTTTAAGTTTCTCAGTGTCATTGGCTGGCGCACTGTTTTAACCTTTGGTTTAAAGCTATTTGTTCTCCATGTATTTGGAGTTTTTTCCTCATGTGAGGTTTATTTATTACCAACTTTGTTTGGTTTAAGTTTCTCAGTGTCATTGGCTGGCGCACTGTTTTAACCTTATGGTTAAAGCAATTTGTTCCTCATGTATTTGGAGTTTGCTCCTCATGTGAGGTTAAAACCAGCTTTGTTTTAACACAACTTTGTTTGGTTTAAGGTCCTCAGCTTCATTGGCTGGTGCACTGTTTTAACCTTATGGTTAATCCAATTTGTTCTCTATGTATTTCGAGTTTGTTCCTCGTGTGAGGTTAAAACAGCTTTGTTTTAACACAACAGTTTGGTTTAAGGTCCTCAGCTTCATTGGCTGGGACACTGTTTTAATCTTTGGGTTAAAGCAATTGTTCTACATGTATTTGGAATTTGTTCCTCATGTGAGGTTTATTTATTACCAACTTTGTTTGGTTTAAGGTCCTGAGTGTCATTGGCTGGGGCACTGTTTTAACCTTTGGTTTTAAGCTATTTGTTCTCCATGTATTTGGAGTTTGTTCCTCATGTGTGGTTTATTTATTACCAAATTTGTTTGGTTTAAGGTCCTCAGCTTCATTGGCTGGGCACTGTTTTAACCTTATGGTTTAAAGCAATTTGTTCCTCATGTATTTGGAGTTTGCTCCTCATGTGAGGTTAAAACCAGCTTTGTTTTAACACAACTTTGTTTGGTTTAAGGTCCTCAGCTTCATTGGCTGGTGCACTGTTTTAACCTTATGGTTAATCCAATTTGTTCTCTATGTATTTCGAGTTTGTTCCTCGTGTGAGGTTAAAACAGCTTTGTTTTAACACAACTGTTTGGTTTAAGGTCCTCAGAATCATTGGCTGGGACACTGTTTTAATCTTTGGGTTAAAGCAATTTGTTATCCATGTATTTGGAATTTGTTCCTCATGTGAGGTTTATTTATTACCAACTTTGTTTGGTTTAAGTTTCTCAGTGTCATTGGCTGGCGCACTGTTTTAACCTTTGGTTTAAAGCTAATTGTTCTCCATGTATTTGGAGTTTGTTCCTCATGTGTGGTTTATTTATTACCAAATTTGTTTGGTTTAAGGTCCTCAGCTTCATTGGCTGGGCACTGTTTTAACCTTATGGTTCAAAGCAATTTGTTCTCCATGTATTTGGAGTTTGTTCCTCATGTGAGGTTTAAACCAGCTTTGTTTTAACACAATTTTGTTTAGTTTAAGGTCCTCACCTTCATTGGCTGGGGCACTGTTTTAACCTTAGGGTTAAAGGAATTTGTTCTCCATGTATTTGGAGTTTGCTCCTCATGTGAAGTTAAAATAGCTTTGTTTTAACACAACTTTGTTTTGTTTTAGGTCCTCAGCTTCATTGGCTGGGGTACTGTTTTAATCTTAGGGTTAAAGCAATTGTTCTCCATGTATTTGGAATTTGTTCCTCATGTGAGGCACCAACTTTGTTTGGCTTAAGGTCCTCACTTTCATTGGCTGGGGCACTGTTTTAACCTTGGGGTTAAGCAATTAGTTCTCCATGTATTTGGAGAAATTGGCTGGGGCACTGTATTTGGTGAAATTGGCTGGGGCACTTGTTTTAACATTAGGGTTAAAGCATTTTCTTCGCTATGTATTTGGAGTTTTTTCCTCGTGTGAGTTTTGTTTGTTACAAAATTTGTTTGGTTTAAAGTCCTCAGCTTCATTGGCTCGCGCACTGTTTTTACCGTAGGGTTAAGCAATTGTTCTCCATGTATTTGGAATTTGTTCCTCATGTGAGGTTTATTTATTAGAAACATTGTTTGGTTTAAGGTCCTCAGCTTCATTGGCTGGGGCACTGTTTTTACCGTAGGGTTAAGCAATTGTTCTCCATGTATTTGGAATTTGTTCCTCATGTGAGGTTTATTTATTACCAACTTTGTTTAGTTTAAGGTCCTCACCTGATTTGCTGGTGCACTGCTTTAAACTGAGGATTAAAGCAATTTGTTCTCCATGTATTTGGAGTTTGTTCCTCATGTGAGGTTTATTTATTACCAACTTTGTTTGGTTTAAGGTCCTCACCTTCATTGGCTTGGGCACTGTTTTAATCTTGGGGTTAAAGCAATTTGTTCTCCATGCATTTGGAGAAATTGGCTGGGGCACCGTTTTAACATTATGGTTAAAGCAATTTGTTCTCCATGTATTTGGAGTTTGTTCCTCATGTGAGGTTTATTTATCACCATCTTTGTCTAGTTTAAGGTCCTCACCTTCATTGGCTTGGGCACTGTTTTACTCTTGGGGTTAAGCAATTTGTTCTCCATGCATTTGAATAAATTGGCTGGGGCACCGTTTTAACATTATGGTTAAAGCTATTTGTTCTCCATGTATTTGGAGTTTGTTCCTCATGTGAGGTTTATTTATCACCATCTTTGGTCTAGTTTAAGGTCCTCAGCTTCATTGGCTGGGGCACTGTTTTAACCTTAGGGTTAAAGCAATTTGTTCTCCATGTATTTGGAATTTGTTTCTGATACGAGGTTTATTTATTACCAACTTTGTTTGGTTTCCGGTCCTCACCTTCATTGGCTGGGGCAATGTTTTAATCTTGGGGTTATGCAATTTGTTCTCCATGTATTTGAAGAAATTGGCTGGGGCACCGTTTTAACATTAGGGTTAAAGCTATTTCTTCTCCATGTATTTGGAGTTTGACCAGTTTCATTGGTCGGGGCACTGTTTTAACCTATGGTTAAAGCAATTTGTTCTCCATGTATTTGGAGTTTGTTCCTCATGTGAGGTTTATTTGATTACCAACTTCGTTTGGTTTAAGATCCTCACCTTCATTTGCTAGGTACTGTTTATCCTTATGGTTTAAAGCAATTTGTTCTCATGTATTTGGAGTTTGTTCCTCGTGTGAGTTGAAAACAGCTTTGTTTTAACACAACTTTGTTTTGTTTTATGTCCTCAGATTCATTGGCTGGCGCACCTTTTTTAATCTTATGGTTAAAGCAATTTGTTCCCCATGTATTTGGAGTTTGTTCCTCATATGAGGTTTATTTATTACCAACTTTGCTTAGTTTAAGGTCCTCACCTTCATTGGCTGAGGCACTGTTTTAAACCTTTGGGTTAAGCAATTGTTCTCCATGTATTTGGAGTTTGTTCCTCATTGTGAGTCATATTTATTACCAACTTTGTTTGGTTAAAGTCCTCATCTTCATTGGCTGGGCGCACTCTTTTAACCTTAGGGTTAATGGAATTTGTTCTCCGTGTATTTGGAGTTTACTTCTTATGTGAGGTTAAAACAGTTTTGTTTTAACACTACTTTGTTTGGTTTAAGGTCCTCAGCTTCATTGGCTGGGGGCACTTGTTTTAACTTTAGGGTTAAGGAATTGTTTCTCCATGTATTTGGAATTTGTTCCTCATATGAAGTTTATTTATTACCAACTTTGTGCGGGTTTAGGTTCCGCACCGTCATTGACTGGGGCATGGTTTTAAACTTAGCGTAAAGCAATTTGCTTTCCATGTATTTTCCAATTTGTTCCACATGTAAGCAATTGTTATAATTTTTTTAATTTAATTTGTTTTCGGTTTACATAGACAAGGCAAGACACAACAGGGATGTTCAGCCCTAGTCATGGTGTCTTACCCTAAGAATTAACAAACATATCATAATACATTACATATATAACTATAACATTTACATATTACTATATCACAGCCTGTGATACGCTTATTATATCACTTATTACAACAAATACATTATACTAACACACACACTCACGTACGTACGCACAGTTAATATTAACAAACAAATACTGAAGTTCTGCGATTCAAGGTCTCTAACAGAATTACAATAAAAACTTAAACATATTTTAAAGAGACTATATTTGTTAATTTCTTTTGTTTGGATCGGAGAGTGTGTTCCAAAGTTCTATAGATGATCTTATGAAAATACTTTTTTGAAAATGTTTTGAAAATGAAAGAGGTTTTGGTATTTTGAAACAATTCGCTTCGACTTCGCTCGTTTGAAACAATTCGCTTCGACTTCGCTCGTTTGAAAACAATTCGCTTCGACTTCGCTCGTTTCAAACAATTCGCTTCGACTTCGCTCGTTTGAAACAATTCGCTTCGACTTCGCTCGTTTCAAACAATTCTCTTCGACTTCGCTCGTTTCAAACAATTCGCTTCGACTTCGCTCGTTTCAAACAATTCGCTTCGACTACGCTCGTTTCAAACAATTCGCTTCGACTTCGCTCGTTTCAAACAATTCGCTTCGACTTCGCTCGTTTCAAACAATTCGCTTCGACTTCGCTCGTTTCAAACAATTCCGCTTCGACTTCGCTCGTTTCAAACAATTCGCTTCGACTTCGCTCGTTTGAAACAATTCGCTTCGACTTCGCTCGTTTCAAACAATTCGCTTCGACTTCGCTCGTTTCCAATACAATTCGCTTCGACTTCGCTCGTTTCAAACAATTCGCTTCGACTTCGCTCGTTTGAAACAATTCGCTTCGACTTCGCTCGTTTGAAACAATTCGCTTCGACTTCGCTCGTTTCAAACAATTCGCTTCGACTTCGCTCGTTTCAAACAATTCGCTTCGACTTCGCTCGTTTCAAACAATTCGCTTCGACTTCGCTCGTTTCAAACAATTCGCATCGACTTCGCTCGTTTCAAACAATTCGCTTCGACTTCGCTCGTTTCAAACAATTCGCTTCGACTTCGCTCGTTTGAAACAATTCGCTTCGACTTCGCTCGTTTGAAACAATTCGCTTCGACTTCGCTCGTTTCAAACAATTCGCTTCGACTTCGCTCGTTTCAAACAATTCGCTTCGACTTCGCTCGTTTCAAACAATTCGCTTCGACTTCGCTCGTTTTCAAACAATTCGCTTCGACTTCGTCGTTTCAAACAATTCGCTTCGACTTCGCTCGTTTCAAACAATTCGCTTCGACTTCGCTCGTTTCAAACAATTCGCTTCGACTTCGCTCGTTTAAAACAATTCGCTTCGACTTCGCTCGTTTAAAACAATTCGCTTCGACTTCGCTCGTTTAAAACAATTCGCTTCGACTTCGCTCGTTTCAAACAATTCGCTTCGACTTCGCTCGTTTCAAACAATTCGCTTCGACTTCGCTCGTTTCAAACAATTCGCTTCGACTTCGCTCGTTTGAAACAATTCGCTTCGACTTCGCTCGTTTGAAACAATTCGCTTCGACTTCGCTCGTTTGAAACAATTCGCTTCGACTTCGCTCGTTTGAAACAATTCGCTTCGACTTCGCTCGTTTGAAACAATTCGCTTCGACTTCGCTCGTTTGAAACAATTCGCTTCGACTTCGCTCGTTTGAAACAATTCGCTTTCGACTTCGCTCGTTTGAAACAATTCGCTTCGACTTCGCTCGTTTGAAACAATTCGCTTCGACTTCGCTCGTTTCAAACAATTCGCTTCGAACTTCGCTCGTTTCAAACAATTCGCTTCGGACTTCGCTCGTTTCAAACAATTCGCTTCGACTTCGCTCGTTTCAAAACAATTCGCTTCGACTTCGCTCGTTTCAAACAATTCGCTTCGACTTCGCTCGTTTCAAAACAATTCGCTTCGACTTCGCTCGTTTGAAACAATTCGCTTTCGACTTCGCTCGTTTGAAACAATTCGCTTCGACTTCGCTCGTTTCAAAACAATTCGCTTCGACTTCGCTCGTTTGTAAACAATTTCGCTTCGACTTCGCTCGTTTGAAACAATTCGCTTCGACTTCGCTCGTTTCAAACAATTCGCTTCGACTTCGCTCGTTTGAAACAATTCGCTTCGACTTCGCTCGTTTCAAACAATTCGCTTCGACTTCGCTCGTTTCAAACAATTCGCTTCGACTTCGCTCGTTTCCAACAATTCGCTTCGACTTCGCTCGTTTCAAACAATTCGCATCGACTTCGCTCGTTTCAAACAATTCGCATCGACTTCGCTCGTTTCAAACAATTCGCTTCGACTTCGCTCGTTTGAAACAATTCGCTTCGACTTCGCTCGTTTTGAAACAATTCGCTTCGACTTCGCTCGTTTCAAACAATTCGCTTCGACTTCGCTCGTTTCCAAACAATTCGCTTCGACTTCGCTCGTTTCAAACAATTCGCTTCGACTTCGCTCGTTTCAAACAATTCGCTTCGACTTCGCTCGTTTCAAACAATTCGCTTCGACTTCGCTCGTTTCAAACAATTCGCTTCGACTTCGCTCGTTTAAAACAATTCGCTTCGACTTCGCTCGTTTCAAACAATTCGCTTCGACTTCGCTCGTTTCAAACAATTCGCTTCGACTTCGCTCGTTTCAAACAATTCGCTTCGACTTCGCTCGTTTCAAACAATTCGCTTCGACTTCGCTCGTTTTCAAAACAATTCGCTTCGACTTCGCTCGTTTCAAACAATTTCGCTTCGACTTCGCTCGTTTGAAACAATTCGCTTCGACTTCGCTCGTTTCAAACAATTCGCTTCGACTTCGCTCGTTTGAAACAATTCGCTTCGACTTCGCTCGTTTGAAACAATTCGCTTCGACTTCGCTCGTTTGAAACAATTCGCTTCGACTTCGCTCGTTTGAAAACAATTCGCTTCGACTTCGCTCGTTTGAAACAATTCGCTTCGACTTCGCTCGTTTGAAACAATTCGCTTCGACTTCGCTCGTTTGAAACAATTCGCTTCGACTTCGCTCGTTTGAAACAATTCGCTTCGACTTCGCTCGTTTGAAACAATTCGCTTCGACTTCGCTCGGTTTGAAACAATTCGCTTCGACTTCGCTCGTTTGAAACAATTCGCTTCGACTTCGCTCGTTTGAAACAATTCGCTTCGACTTCGCTCGTTTGAAACAATTCGCTTCGACTTCGCTCGTTTGAAACAATTCGCTTCGACTTCGCTCGTTTGAAACAATTCGCTTCGACTTCGCTCGTTTGAAACAATTCGCTTCGACTTCGCTCGTTTCAAACAATTCGCTTCGACTTCGCTCGTTTGAAACAATTCGCTTCGACTTCGCTCGTTTGAAACAATTCGCTTCGACTTCGCTCGTTTGAAACAATTCGCTTCGACTTCGCTCGTTTGAAACAATTCGCTTCGACTTCGCTCGTTTCAAACAATTCGCTTCGACTTCGCTCGTTTCAAACAATTCGCTTCGACTTCGCTCGTTTCAAACAATTCGGCTTCGACTTCGCTCGTTTGAAACAATTCGCTTCGACTTCGCTCGTTTCAAACAATTCGCTTCGACTTCGCTCGTTTCAAAACAATTCGCTTCGGACTTCGCTCGTTTGAAACAATTCGCTTCGACTTCGCTCGTTTGAAACAATTCGCTTCGACTTCGCTCGTTTGAAACAATTCGCTTCGACTTCGCTCGTTTGAAACAATTCGCTTCGACTTCGCTCGTTTGAAACAATTCGCTTCGACTTCGCTCGTTTGAAACAATTCGCTTCGACTTCGCTCGTTTCAAACAATTCGCTTTTCGACTTCGCTCGTTTGAAACAATTCGCTTCGACTTCGCTCGTTTCAAACAATTCGCTTCGACTTCGCTCGTTTCAAACAATTCGCTTCGACTTCGCTCGTTTGAAACAATTCGCTTCGACTTCGCTCGTTTCAAACAATTCGCTTCGACTTCGCTCGTTTGAAACAATTCGCTTCGACTTCGCTCGTTTTCAAACAATTCGCTTCGACTTCGCTCGTTTCAAACAATTCGCTTCGACTTCGCTCGTTTCAAACAATTCGCTTCGACTTCGCTCGTTTCAAACATTCGCTTCGACTTCGCTTCGCTCGTTTCAAACAATTCGCTTCGACTTCGCTCGTTTCAAACAATTCGCTTCGACTTCGCTCGTTTCAAACAATTCGCTTCGACTTCGCTCGTTTCAAACAATTCGCTTCGACTTCGCTCGTTTGAAACAATTCGCTTCGACTTCGCTCGTTTGAAACAATTCGCTTCGACTTCGCTCGTTTGAAACAATTCGCTTCGACTTCGCTCGTTTGAAACAATTCGCTTCGACTTCGCTCGTTTGACAACAATTCGCTTCGACTTCGCTCGTTTGAAACAATTCGCTTCGACTTCGCTCGTTTGAAACAATTCGCTTCGACTTCGCTCGTTTGAAACAATTCGCTTCGACTTCGCTCGTTTGAAACAATTCGCTTCGACTTCGCTCGTTTGAAACAATTCGCTTCGACTTCGCTCGTTTGAAACAATTCGCTTCGACTTCGCTCGTTTCAAACAATTCGCTTCGACTTCGCTCGTTTCAAACAATTCGCTTCGACTTCGCTCGTTTGAAACAATTCGCTTCGACTTCGCTCGTTTGAAACAATTCGCTTCGACTTCGCTCGTTTGAAACAATTCGCTTTCGACTTCGCTCGTTTGAAAAACAATTCGCTTCGACTCTTCGCTCGTTTGAAACAATTCGCTTCGACTTCGCTCGTTTGAAACAATTCGCTTCGACTTCGCTCGTTTCAAACAATTCGCTTCGACTTCGCTCGTTTGAAAACAATTCGCTTCGACTTCGCTCGTTTCAAACAATTCGCTTCGACTTCGCTCGTTTCAAACAATTCGCTTCGACTTCGCTCGTTTCAAACAATTCGCTTCGACTTCGCTCGTTTCAAACAATTCGCTTCGACTTCGCTCGTTTCAAACAATTCGCTTCGACTTCGCTCGTTTCAAACAATTCGCTTCGACTTCGCTCGTCGCTTCGACTTCGCTCGTTTGAAACAATTCGCTTCGACTTCGCTCGTTTGAAACAATTCGCTTCGACTTCGCTCGTTTGAAACAATTCGCTTCGACTTCGCTCGTTTCAAACAATTCGCTTCGACTTCGCTCGTTTCAAACAATTCGCTTCGACTTCGCTCGTTTCAAACAATTCGCTTCGACTTCGCTCGTTTGAAACAATTCGCTTCGACTTCGCTCGTTTGAAACAATTCGCTTCGACTTCGCTCGTTTCAAACAATTCGCTTCGACTTCGCTCGTTTGAAACAATTCGCTTCGACTTCGCTCGTTTCAAACAATTCGCTTCGACTTCGCTCGTTTCAAACAAGTCGCTTCGACTTCGCTCGTTTGAAACAATTCGCTTCGACTTCGCTCGTTTGAAACAATTCGCTTCGACTTCGCTCGTTTGAAACAATTCGCTTCGACTTCGCTCGTTTCAAACAATTCGCTTCGACTTCGCTCGTTTCAAACAATTCGCTTCGACTTCGCTCGTTTCAAACAATTCGCTTCGACTTCGCTCGTTTGATACAATTCGCTTCGACTTCGCTCGTTTGAAACAATTCGCTTCGACTTCGCTCGTTTCAAACAATTCGCTTCGACTTCGCTCGTTTGAAACAATTCGCTTCGACTTCGCTCGTTTGAAACAATTCGCTTCGACTTCGCTCGTTTGAAACAATTCGCTTCGACTTCGCTCGTTTGAAACAATTCGCTTCGACTTCGCTCGTTTCAAACAATTCGCTTCGACTTCGCTCGTTTCAAACAATTCGCTTCGACTTCGCTCGTTTCAAAGAATTCGCTTCGACTTCGCTCGTTTGAAACAATTCGCTTCGACTTCGCTCGTTTCAAACAATTCGCTTCGACTTCGCTCGTTTCAAACAATTCGCTTCGACTTCGCTCGTTTGAAACAATTCGCTTCGACTTCGCTCGTTTGAAACAATTCGCTTCGACTTCGCTCGTTTGAAACAATTCGCTTCGACTACGCTCGTTTCAAACAATTCGCTTCGACTTCGCTCGTTTCAAACAATTCGCTTCGACTTCGCTCGTTTCAAACAATTCGCTTCGACTTCGCTCGTTTCAAACAATTCGCTTCGACTTCGCTCGTTTCAAACAATTCGCTTTCGACTTCGCTCGTTTGAAACAATTCGCTTCGACTTCGCTCGTTTGAAACAATTCGCTTCGACTTCGCTCGTTTGAAACAATTCGCTTCGACTTCGCTCGTTTGAAACAATTCGCTTCGACTTCGCTCGTTGAAACAATTCGCTTCGACTTCGCTCGTTTTGAAAACAATTCGCTTCGACTTCGCTCGTTTGAAACAATTCGCTTCGACTTCGCTCGTTTGAAACAATTCGCTTCGACTTCGCTCGTTTGAAACAATTCGCTTCGACTTCGCTCGTTTGAAACAATTCGCTTCGACTTCGCTCGTTTGAAACAATTCGCTTCGACTTCGCTCGTTTGAAACAATTCGCTTCGACTTCGCTCGTTTGAAACAATTCGCTTCGACTTCGCTCGTTTGAAACAATTCGCTTCGACTTCGCTCGTTTGAAACAATTCGCTTCGACTTCGCTCGTTTGAAACTATTCGCTTCGACTTCGCTCGTTTGAAACAATTCGCTTCGACTTCGCTCGTTTGAAACAATTCGCTTCGACTTCGCTCGTTTCAAACAATTCGCTTCGACTTCGCTCGTTTGAAACAATTCGCTTCGACTTCGCTCGTTTCAAACAATTCGCTTCGACTTCGCTCGTTTCAAACAATTCGCTTCGACTTCGCTCGTTTCATACAATTCGCTTCGACTTCGCTCGTTTCAAACAATTCGCTTCGACTTCGCTCGTTTCAAACAATTCGCTTCGACTTCGCTCGGTTTCAAAACCAATTCGCTTCGACTTCGCTCGGGGTTCGCTTTTTCCGACCTTCGCTCGTTTGAAACAATTCGCTTTCGACTTCGCTCGTTTGAAACAAATTCGCTTCGACTTCGCTCGTCTTGAAAACAAATTCGCTTCGGGACTTCGCTCGTTTCAAAAAACAATTCGCTTCGACTTCGCTCGTTTCAAACAATTCGCTTCGACTTCGCTCGTTTCAAACAATTCGCTTCGACTTCGCTCGTTTGAAACAATTCGCTTCGACTTCGCTCGTTTGAAACAATTCGCTTCGACTTCGCTCGTTTGAAACAATTCGCTTCGACTTCGCTCGTTTGAAACAATTCGCTTCGACTTCGCTCGTTTGAAACAATTCGCTTCGACTTCGCTCGTTTGAAACAATTCGCTTCGACTTCGCTCGTTTGAAACAATTCGCTTCGACTTCGCTCGTTTGAAACAATTCGCTTCGACTTCGCTCGTTTGAAACAATTCGCTTCGACTTCGCTCGTTTGAAACAATTCGCTTCGACTTCGCTCGTTTGAAACAATTCGCTTCGACTTCGCTCGTTTGAAACAATTCGCTTCGACTTCGCTCGTTTGAAACAATTCGCTTCGACTTCGCTCGTTTGAAACAATTCGCTTCGACTTCGCTCGTTTGAAACAATTCGCTTCGACTTCGCTCGTTTGAAACAATTCGCTTCGACTTCGCTCGTTTGAAACAATTCGCTTCGACTTCGCTCGTTTGAAACAATTCGCTTCGACTTCGCTCGTTTGAAACAATTCGCTTCGACTTCGCTCGTTTGAAACAATTCGCTTCGACTTCGCTCGTTTGAAACAATTCGCTTCGACTTCGCTCGTTTGAAACAATTCGCTTCGACTTCGCTCGTTTGAAACAATTCGCTTCGACTTCGCTCGTTTGAAACAATTCGCTTCGACTTCGCTCGTTTGAAACAATTCGCTTCGACTTCGCTCGTTTCAAACAATTCGCTTCGACTTCGCTCGTTTCAAACAATTCGCTTCGACTTCGCTCGTTTGAAACAATTCGCTTCGACTTCGCTCGTTTGAAACAATTCGCTTCGACTTCGCTCGTTTCAAACAATTCGCTTCGACTTCGCTCGTTTGAAACAATTCGCTTCGACTTCGCTCGTTTGAAACAATTCGCTTCGACTTCGCTCGTTTGAAACAATTCGCTTCGACTTCGCTCGTTTGAAACAATTCGCTTCGACTTCGCTCGTTTGAAACAATTCGCTTCGACTTCGCTCGTTTGAAACAATTCGCTTCGACTTCGCTCGTTTCAAACAATTCGCTTCGACTTCGCTCGTTTGAAACAATTCGCTTCGACTTCGCTCGTTTGAAACAATTCGCTTCGACTTCGCTCGTTTCAAACAATTCGCTTCGACTTCGCTCGTTTCAAACAATTCGCTTCGACTTCGCTCGTTTGAAACAATTCGCTTCGACTTCGCTCGTTTGAAACAATTCGCTTCGACTTCGCTCGTTTGAAACAATTCGCTTCGACTTCGCTCGTTTGAAACAATTCGCTTCGACTTCGCTCGTTTGAAACAATTCGCTTCGACTTCGCTCGTTTGAAACAATTCGCTTCGACTTCGCTCGTTTGAAACAATTCGCTTCGACTTCGCTCGTTTGAAACAATTCGCTTCGACTTCGCTCGTTTGAAACAATTCGCTTCGACTTCGCTCGTTTGAAACAATTCGCTTCGACTTCGCTCGAAACAATTCGCTTCGACTTCGCTCGTTTCAAACAATTCGCTTCGACTTCGCTCGTTTGAAACAATTCGCTTCGACTTCGCTCGTTTGAAACAATTCGCTTCGACTTCGCTCGTTTGAAACAATTCGCTTCGACTTCGCTCGTTTCAAACAATTCGCTTCGACTTCGCTCGTTTTCAAACAATTCGCTTCGACTTCGCTCGTTTGAAACAATTCGCTTCGACTTCGCTCGTTTGAAACAATTCGCTTCGACTTCGCTCGTTTCAAACAATTCGCTTCGACTTCGCTCGTTTCAAACAATTCGCTTCGACTTCGCTCGTTTGAAACAATTCGCTTCGACTTCGCTCGTTTGAAACAATTCGCTTCGACTTCGCTCGTTTGAAACAATTCGCTTCGACTTCGCTCGTTTGAAACAATTCGCTTCGACTTCGCTCGTTTGAAACAATTCGCTTCGACTTCGCTCGTTTGAAACAATTCGCTTCGACTTCGCTCGTTTCAAAGAATTCGCTTCGACTTCGCTCGTTTGAAACAATTCGCTTCGACTTCGCTCGTTTCAAACAATTCGCTTCGACTTCGCTCGTTTCAAACAATTCGCTTCGACTTCGCTCGTTTGAAACAATTCGCTTCGACTTCGCTCGTTTGAAACAATTCGCTTCGACTTCGCTCGTTTGAAACAATTCGCTTCGACTTCGCTCGTTTGAAACAATTCGCTTCGACTTCGCTCGTTTGAAACAATTCGCTTCGACTTCGCTCGTTTGAAACAATTCGCTTCGACTTCGCTCGTTTGAAACAATTCGCTTCGACTTCGCTCGTTTCAAACAATTCGCTTCGACTTCGCTCGTTTGAAACAATTCGCTTCGACTTCGCTCGTTTGAAACAATTCGCTTCGACTTCGCTCGTTTGAAACAATTCGCTTCGACTTCGCTCGTTTGAAACAATTCGCTTCGACTTCGCTCGTTTGAAACAATTCGCTTCGACTTCGCTCGTTTGAAACAATTCGCTTCGACTTCGCTCGTTTGAAACAATTCGCTTCGACTTCGCTCGTTTGAAACAATTCGCTTCGACTTCGCTCGTTTGAAACAATTCGCTTCGACTTCGCTCGTTTGAAACAATTCGCTTCGACTTCGCTCGTTTGAAACAATTCGCTTCGACTTCGCTCGTTTGAAACAATTCGCTTCGACTTCGCTCGTTTGAAACAATTCGCTTCGACTTCGCTCGTTTGAAACAATTCGCTTCGACTTCGCTCGTTTGAAACAATTCGCTTCGACTTCGCTCGTTTGAAACAATTCGCTTCGACTTCGCTCGTTTGAAACAATTCGCTTCGACTTCGCTCGTTTGAAACAATTCGCTTCGACTTCGCTCGTTTGAAACAATTCGCTTCGACTTCGCTCGTTTGAAACAATTCGCTTCGACTTCGCTCGTTTGAAACAATTCGCTTCGACTTCGCTCGTTTGAAACAATTCGCTTCGACTTCGCTCGTTTGAAACAATTCGCTTCGACTTCGCTCGTTTGAAACAATTCGCTTCGACTTCGCTCGTTTGAAACAATTCGCTTCGACTTCGCTCGTTTGAAACAATTCGCTTCGACTTCGCTCGTTTGAAACAATTCGCTTCGACTTCGCTCGTTTGAAACAATTCGCTTCGACTTCGCTCGTTTGAAACAATTCGCTTCGACTTCGCTCGTTTGAAACAATTCGCTTCGACTTCGCTCGTTTCAAACAATTCGCTTCGACTTCGCTCGTTTGAAACAATTCGCTTCGACTTCGCTCGTTTTCAAACAATTCGCTTCGACTTCGCTCGTTTCAAACAATTCGCTTCGACTTCGCTCGTTTGAAACAATTCGCTTCGACTTCGCTCGTTTGAAACAATTCGCTTCGACTTCGCTCGTTTGAAACAATTCGCTTCGACTTCGCTCGTTTGAAACAATTCGCTTCGACTTCGCTCGTTTGAAACAATTCGCTTCGACTTCGCTCGTTTGAAACAATTCGCTTCGACTTCGCTCGTTTGAAACAATTCGCTTCGACTTCGCTCGTTTGAAACAATTCGCTTCGACTTCGCTCGTTTCAAACAATTCGCTTCGACTTCGCTCGTTTCAAACAATTCGCTTCGACTTCGCTCGTTTGAAACAATTCGCTTCGACTTCGCTCGTTTGAAACAATTCGCTTCGACTTCGCTCGTTTGAAACAATTCGCTTCGACTTCGCTCGTTTGAAACAATTCGCTTCGACTTCGCTCGTTTGAAACAATTCGCTTCGACTTCGCTCGTTTGAAACAATTCGCTTCGACTTCGCTCGTTTGAAACAATTCGCTTCGACTTCGCTCGTTTGAAACAATTCGCTTCGACTTCGCTCGTTTGAAACAATTCGCTTCGACTTCGCTCGTTTGAAACAATTCGCTTCGACTTCGCTCGTTTGAAACAATTCGCTTCGACTTCGCTCGTTTGAAACAATTTTGCTTCGACTTCGCTCGTTTGAAACAATTCGCTTCGACTTCGCTCGTTTGAAACAATTCGCTTCGACTTCGCATCGTTTCAAACAATTCGCTTCGACTTTCGCTCGTTTGAAACAATTTCGCTTTCGACTTCGCTTGTTTGAAACAATTCGCTTCGACTATCGCTCGGTTCAAACAATTCGCTTCCCGACTTCGCATCGTTACAAACAATTCGCTTCGACTTCGCCTCGATCAAACAATTCGCTTCGACTTCGCTCGTTTCAAACAATTCGCTTCGACTTCGCGCGTTTCAAAAAATTCGCTTCGACTTCGCTCGTTTCAAACAATTCGCTTCGACTTCGCTCGTTTGAAACAATTCGCTTCGACTTCGCCTTCGTTTGAAACAATTCGCTTCGACTTACGCACGTTAGAAACAATTCGCTTCGACATCGCTCGTTTGAAAACAATTCGCTTCGACTTCGCTCGTTTCGCTTCGACTTCGCTCGTTTGAAACAATTCGCTTCGACTTCGCCTCGTTTGAAACAATTCGCTTCGACTTCGCTCGTTTGAAACAATTCGCTTCGACTTCGCCTCGTTTGAAACAATTCGCTTCGACTTCGCTCGTTTGAAACAAATCGCTTCGACTTCGCCTCGTTTCAAACAATTCGCTTCGAACTTCGCTCGTTTCAAACAATTCCGCTTCGACTTCGCTCGTTTGAAACAATTCGCTTCGACTTTTTTTCCGCTTCGTTTAAAACAATTCGCTTCGACTTCGCTCGTTTGAAACAATTCGCTTCGACATCGCTCGTTTCAAACAAATTCGCTTCGACTTCGCTCGTTTCAAACAATTCGCTTCGACTTCGCTCGTTTCAAACAATTCGCTTCGACTTCGCTCGTTTCAAACAATTCGCTTGCTGACTTCGCTCGTTTTGAAACAATTCGCTTCGACTTCGCTCGTTTCAACAATTCGCTTTCGACTTTCGCTCGTTTCAAACAATTCGCTTCGACTTCGCTCGTTTTGAAACAATTCGCTTCGACTTCGCTCGTTTGAAACAATTCGCTTCGACTTCGCTCGTTTGAAACAATTCGCTTCGACTTCGCTCGTTTGAAACAATTCGCTCGGACTTCGCTCGTTTGAAACAATTCGCTTCGACTTCGCTCGTTTGAAACAATTCGCTTCGACATCGCACGTTTGAAAACACATTCGCTTCGACTTCGCTCGTTTCAAACAGTCATTCGCCTCGACTTCGCTCGTTTGAAAACAATTCGCTTCGACATCGCTCGTTTGAAACAATTCGCTTCGACTTCGCTCGTTTGAAACAATTCGCTTCGACCTTCGCTCGTTAGAAACCATTCGCTTCGACTTCGCTCGTTTCAACAATTCGCTTCGACTTTCGCTCGTTTCAAACAATTCGCTTCGACTTCGCACGTATCAAACAATTCGCTTTCGACTTCGCTCGTTTGAAACAATTCGCTTCGACTTCGCTCGTTTAGAAACAATTCGCTTCGCCTTCGCTCGTTTGAAACAATTCGCTTCGACTTCCGCTCGTTTGAAACAATTCGCTTCGACTTCGCTCGTTTGAAACAATTCCGCTTCGACTTCGCTCGTTTGAAACAATTCGCATCGACTTCGCGCGTTTGAAACAAATTCGCTCCGACTTCGCCGTCGTTTTGAAACAATTCGCTTCGACTTCGCTCGTTTGAAACAATTCGCTTCGACTTCGCTCGTTTGAAACATATTCGCTTCGACTTCTGCTCGTTTGAAACAATTCGCTTCGACTTCGCTCGTTTTGAAACAATTCGCTTCGACTTCGCTCGTTTGAAACACTTCGCTCTGACTTCGCTCGTTTCAAACAATTCGCTTCGACTTCGCTCGTTCAACAATACGCTTCGACTCGGCTCGTTTGAAACAAGTCGCTTCGACTTCGCTCGTTTGAAACAATTCGCTTCGACCCTTCGCTCGTTTGAAAACAATTCGCTTCGACTTCGCCTCCGTTGAAACAATTCGCTTCGACTTCGCTCGTTTCAAACAATACGCTTCGACTTCGCTCGTTTCAAACAATTCGCTTTTTCCGACTTCGCTCGATTGAAACAATTCGCTTCGACTTCGCTCGTTTGAAACAATTCGCTTCGACTTTCGCTCGTTTGAAACAATTCGCTTCGACTTCGATCGTTTTGAAACAATTCGCTTCGACTTCGCTCGTTTGAAACAATTCGCTTCGACTTCGCTCGTTTGAAACAATTCGCTTCGACTTCGCTCGTTTGAAACAAATCCGCTTCGACTTATCGCTCGTTTGAAACAATTCGCTTCGACTTCGCTCGTTTCAAACAATTTCGCTTCGACTTTCGCTCGTTTGAAACAAATCCGCTTCGCCTTCGCTCGTTTGAAACAATTCGCTTCGACTTCGCACGTTTGAAATCAATTCGCTTCGACATCGCTCGTTTGAAACAATTCGCTTCGACTTCGCTTCGTTTCAAACAATTCGCTTCGACCTTCGATCGTTTCAGAACAATTCGCTTCGACTTCGCTCGTTTCAAACAATATCGGCTCGACTTCGCTTCGTTTCAAACAATTCCCTTCGACTTCGCTCGTTTGAAACAATTCGCTTCGACTTCGCTCGTTTTCAAACAAATGCGCTTCGACTTCGCTTCGTTTTGAAACAATTCGCTTCGACTTCGCTCGTTTGATAACAAATTTCGCTTCAGACTTCGCTCGTTTGAAAACATTTCGCATTCGACTTCGCTCGTTTGGAAACAATTCGCTTCGACTTCGCTCGTTTGAAACAATTCGCTTCGACTTCGCTCGTTTTGAAACAATTCGCTTCGACTTCAGCTCGCCCCTTCTGAAACAATTCGTGCTTCTGACCCTTCGCTTTCGCGTTTGAAACAATTCGCTTCGACTTCCGCTCAGTTTGAAACAATTCGCTTCGGACTTCGCTCGTTTGAAACAATTCGCTTCGGACTTCGCTCGTTTGAAACCAATTCGCTTCGACTTCCGCTACGTTTGAAACAATACGCTTCGACTTCCGCTCGTTTCAAACAATTTCGCTTCGACCTTCGCTCGTGTGAAACCAATTCGCTTCGACTTACGCTCGTTTCAAAACAATTCGCTTCGACTTCGCTCGTTTGAAACAAATATCGCTTCGACTTCGCTCGTTTTCAAACAATTTCGCTTCGACTTCGCTCTGTTTGAATCAATTCCGCTTCGACTTCGCTCGTTTGAAATCAATTCGCTTCGACTTCGCTCGTTTTTTGAAAACAATTCGCTTCGACTTCGCCTCGTTTGAACAACAATTCGCTGTCGACTGTCGCTCGTTTGTTGAAAACAATTTCGCTTCGACTTCGCTCGTTGAAACAATTCGCTTCGACTTCGCTCGTTTGAAACAAATTCGCTTCGACTTCGCTCGCTTTGAAACAATTCTGCCTTCGACCTTTCGCTCGTATTGGGAAACAAATTCGCTTCGACTTCGGCTCGTTTCAAACCAATTCGCTTCGACTTCGCTCGTTTGAAACAATTCGACTTCGACTTGTCGCATCGTATTGAAACAATATCGCTTCGACTTCGCTCGTTTGAAACAATTCGACTTTCGACTTCGCCTCGTTTTGAAACAATTTCGCTTCGAGCTTCGCTCGTTTGAAACAATTTACGCTTCGACTTCGCTTCCGTTTGAAAACAATTCGCTTCGACTTCGCTCGTTTGGAAAACAATTCGCTTCGACTTCGCTCGTTTTCAAACAATTCGCTTCGACTTCGCTCGTTTGAAACAATTCGCTTCGACTTCGCTCGTTTGAAACAATTCGCTTCGACTTCGCCTTCGTTTGAAAACAATTCGCTTCGACTTCAGCTCGTTTGAAACAATTCGCTTCGACTTCGCTCGTTTGAAACAATTCGCCTTCGACTTCGCTCGTTTGAAACAATTCGCTTCGGAACTATCGCTCGTTTCAAACAATTCGCCTTCGGACTTCGCTCGTTTGAAACAATTCGCTTTCGACTTTCGCATCGTTTGAAACAATTCGCTATTCGGACTTCGCTCGCCCCTTTCAAACAATTCGCTTCGACTTCCGCCTCGTTTCAAACAATTCGCTTCCGACTCTCGCTCGTTTGAAACAATTCGCTTCGACTTCGCTCGTTTGAAACAAATTCGCTTCGGACTTCGCTCGTTTCAAACCAATTCGCATTCGAACTTCGCTCGTTTTGAAACAATTCGTCTTCGACTTCGCTCGATTTCAAACAATTCGCTTTCGACTTCGCTCGTTTTGAAACAATTCGCTTCGACTTCGCTCGTTTGAAACAATTCGCTTCTCGACTTCGCCTTCGTTTGAAAACAATTCGCTTCGACTTCGCTCGGTTATTGAAACATATTCACGCTTCGACTTCGCTCGTTTCAAACAATTCGCTTCGACTTCCGCTCGTTTGAAACAATTCGCTTTCGACTTCGCCTCGTTTCAAACAATTCGCTTCGACTTCGCCGCTCGTTTGAAACAATTCGCATTCGACTCTTCGCTCGTTTGAAACAATTCGCTTCGACTTCGCTCGTTTGAAACAATTCGCTTCGACTTCGCTCCGTTTGAAGACAATTCGCTTCGACTTCGCTCGTTTTGAAACAATTCGTCTTCGACTTCGCTCGTTTCATGACAATTCGCTTCGACTTCGCTCGTTTGAAACAATTCGCTGCGACTTCGCTCGTTTCAAACAATTCGCTTCGACTTTCGCTCGTTTCGAAACAATTCGCTTCGACTTCGCTCAGTATGGAAACGAATTCGCATCGACTTCGGCTTCGTTTGAAACAATTCGCTTCGTACTTCGAGCTCGTTTTGAAACAATTCGCTTCGAACTTCGCTCGTTTGAAAACAATTCGCTTCGACTTCGCTCGTTTGAAACAATTCGCCTTCGAACTTCGCCTCGTATTCAATAACAATTCGCTTCGACTTTCGCTCGTTTTGAAACATATTCGCTTCGACATTCGCTCGTTTGAACACAATTCGCTTCGACTTCGCTCTGTTTGAAACAATTCGCCTTCGACTATCGCTCGTTTGAAACAATTCGCTTCGACTTCGCTCGTTCAAACAATTCGCTTCGACTTCGCACGTTTCAAACAATTCGCTTCGACTTCGCTCGTTTCAAACAATTCAGCTGTTCGACTTCGCTTCGTTTCAAACAATTCGCTTCGGACTTCGCTCGCTTCAACAATTCGCTTCGACTGCGCTCGTTTGAAACAATTCGCTTACGACTTCGCTTTCGTTTGAAACAATTCGCTTCGACTTCGCTCGTTTGAAACAATTCGCTTCGAACTTCGCTCGTTTGATAACAATTAGCTTCGACTTCGCTCGTTTGAAACAATTCGCTTCGACTTCGCTCGTTGAAACAATTCGCTTCGACTTCGCCCCTCGTCCATTTGAAACAATTACGCTTTCGACTTCGCTCGTTTGAAACAATTCGCTTCGAACTTCGCTCGTTTGAATACAATTCGCTTCGACTTCGCTCGTTTGAAACAATTCGCTTCGACTTCGCTTCGCTCGTTTGAAACAATTCGACTTCGTACTATCGCTCGTTTGAAACAATTCGCTTCGACTTCGCATCGTTTGAAACAATTCGCTTCGACTTCGCCTCGTTTGAAACAATTCGCTTCGACTTCGCTCGTTTCAAAACAATTCGCTTCGACTTCGCATCGTTTAGAAACAATATTGGAGGCGTCTTCGACTTTCGCCTCGTTTGAAACAATTCGCTTCGACTTCGCTCGGTGGGGCGTTTCAAACAATTCGCTTCGACTTCGCTCGTTTGAAACAACTTCGCCTTCGACTTCGCTTCGTTTGAAACAATTCGCTTCGACTTCGCTCGTTTTGAAACAATTACGCTTCGACTTCGCTTCGTTTGAAACAATCGCTTCGTACTTCGCTCCGTTTTGAAACAATTCGCTTCGACTTCGCTCGTTTGAAACAATTCGCTTCGACTTCGCTCGTTTCAACAATTCGCTTCGACTTTCGCGTCGTTTCAAACAATTCGCGATTACGACTTCGCTCGTTTTGAAACAAATTCGCTTCGACTTCGCTCGTTTGAAACAATTCGCTTCGGACTTCGCTCGTTTGAAAACAATTCGCTGTCGACTTCGCTCGTTTTGAAACAATTCGCATTCGACTTCGCTCGTTTGAAACAATTTCGCTTCGACTTCGCTCGTTTGAAACAATTCGCTTCGACTTCGCTCGTTGTGAAACAATTCGCTTCGACTTCGCTCGTTTGAAACAATTCGCTTCGACTTCGCTCGTTTTGAAACAATTCGCTTCGACTTCGCTCGTTTTGAAACACTTCGCTTCGACTTCCGGGGGGCCCTCCCGTTTGTAAACAATTTCGCTTCGACTTCGCTCGTTTTGAAACAATTCGCATCGACATTCGCTCGTTTGAAACAATTCGCTTCGACTTTCGCTCGTTTGGAAACAAAATTCGCTTCGACTTCGCTCGTTTCAAACAATTCGCATCGACTTCGCTCGTTTGAAACAATTCGCTTCGACTTCGCTCGTTTGAAACAATTCGCTTTCGACTTCGCTCGTTTGAAACAATTCGCATTCGACTTCGCTCGTTTGAAACAATTCGGCTTCGACTTCGCTCGTTTGAAACAATTCGCTTCGACTTCGCTCGTTCAACAATTTTCGCTTCGACTTCGCTCGTTTGAAACAATCGCTTCGACTTCGCTCGTTTTGAAACAATTCGCGATTCGACTTCCGCTTCGTTTGAACACAATTCGCTTCGAACTTCGCTTCGTTTTGAAACCAATTTCGCTTCGACTTCGCTCGTTTGAAACAATTCGCTTCGACTTCGCTCGTTTGAAACAATTCGCTTCGACTTCGCTCGTTTGAAACAATTCGCTTCGGACTTCGCTCGTTTGAAACAATTCGCTTCGACTTCGCATCGTTTGAAACAATTCGCTTCGTACTTCGCTCGTTTGAATACAATTCGCTTCGACTTCGCTCGTTTGAAAACAATTCGATTCGACTTCCGCTCGGTTTTGAAACAATATTCGCTTCGGACTTCGGCTCGTTTGAAACAATTCGCTTTCGACTTCGCCTCGTTTGAAACAATTCGCTTCGACTTCGCTCGTTTCTGGAAACCAATTCGCTTTCGACTTCGCTCGTTTGAAACAATTCGCTACGACTTCGCTCGTTTGAAACAATTCGCTTCGACTCCGCTCGTTTTGAAACAATTCTGCTTCGACTTCGCTCGTTTCAAACAAATTCGCTTCGACTTCGCTCGTTTCAAACAATTCGCTTCGACTCTTCGCTCGTTTCAAACAATTCCGCTTCGACTTCGCTCGTTTGAAACAATTCTCCGCTTCGACTTCGCTCCGTTTGAAACAATTCGCTTCGACATTCGCATCGTTTGAAACAATTCATTGCTTCGAATTCGCTCGATTTGAAACAATTCGCTTCGACATTCTCGCTCGTTTGAAACAATTCGCTTCGACTTCGCTCGTTTTGAAACAATTCGCTTCGACTTCGCTCGTTTCAAACAATTCGCTTCGACTTCGCTCGTTTGAAACAATTCGCTTCCGAGACTTACGCTCGTTTTGAAACAATTCGCTTCGACTTCGCTCGTTTTGAAACAATTCGCTTCGACTTCGCTCGTTCTTGAAACAATTCGCTTCGACTTCGCTCGTTTGAAACAATTCGCTTCGACTTCGCTCGTTTCGAAACAATTTCGACCTTCGACCTTCGCTCAGTTTGAAACAATTTCGCTTCGACTTCGCTCGTTTGGAAACAATTCGCTTCGACTTCGCTCGTTTCAAACAGAATTCGCTTCGACTTCGCTCGTTTGAAACAATTCGCTTTCGACTTCGCTCGTTTGAAAGAATTCGCTTCGACTATCGCTCGTTTTGAAACAATTCGCTTCGACTTCGCTCGTTTGAAACAATTCGCTTTCGACTTCGCTCGTTTCAAAACAATTTCGCTTCGACTTCGCTCGTTTCCAAACAATTCGTCTTCGACTTCGCTCCGTTTTATTCAAACAATTCCCGCTTCGACTTCGCTCGTATTGAAACAATTCGCTTCGACTTCGCTCGTTTGAAACAATTCGCTTCGACTTCGCTCGTTTGAAACAATTCCGCTTCGACTTCGCTCGTTTTGAAACAATTCGCTTCGACTTCGCTCGTTTGAAACAATTCGCTTCGACTTCGCTCGTTTGAAACAATTCGCTTACGACGTCGCTCGTTTGAAACAATTCGCTTCGACTTCGCTCGTTTGGAAACAATTCGCTTCGACTTCGCTCGTTTGAAATCAATTCGCTTCGACTTCGCTCGATTTGAAACAATTCCGCTTCGACTTCGGGCTCCGTTTGAAACAATTCAGCATTCGACTTCGCTCGTTTGAAACAGATTCGCTTCGACCTTCTGCTCGTTATTGAAACAATTCGCTTCGACTTCGCTTCGTTTTTTGAAACAATTCGCTTCGACTTCGCTCGTTTGAAACAATTCGCTTCGACTTCGCTCGTTTGAAACAATTCGCTTCGACTTCGCTCGTTTGAAACAATTCGCTTCGACTTCGCTCGTTTGAAACAATTCGCTTCGACTTCGCTTCGTTTGAAACAATTCGCTTCGTACTTCGCTCGATTTGAAACAATTCGCTTCGGACTTCGCTCGTTTCAACAATTCGCTTCGACTTCCGCATCGTTTTGAAACAATTCGCCTTCGACTTCGCTCCGTTTGAAACAATTCGCTTCGACCTTTCGCTCTGTTTGAAACAATTCCCGCCTTCGAACTTCGCTCGTTGAAACAATTCGCTTCGACTTCGCTCGTTTGACAACAATTCGCTTTCTGACTTCGCTCGTTTGAAACAAATTCGCTTCGACTTCGCTCGTTTGAAACAATTCGCTTCGACTTCGCTCGTTTGAAACAATTCGCTTTCGACTTCGCTCGTTTGAAACAATTCGCTTTCGACTTCGCTCGTTTGAAACAATTCGCTTTCGACTTCGCTCGTTTTGAAACAATTCGCTTCGACTTCGCTCGTTTTTGAAACAATTCGCTTCGACTTCGTCCTTCGTTTTTGCAAACAATTCGCTTGCGACCTTCGCTCGTTTTGAAACAAACTTCGCTTCGACTTCGCTCGTTTCGAAACAATTCGCTTCGACTTCGCTCGTTTGAAACAATTTCGCTTCGTACATCGCTCGTTTCCTAATACAATTCGCCTTCGACCTTCGCTCGTTTCTAACAATTCGCTTCGACTTCGCTCGTTTGAAACAATTCGCTTCGACTTCGCATCGTTTAAAAACATAAATTCGGCTTCGACTTCGCATCGTTTGTAAACAATTCGCATTCGACTTCGCTCGTTTTGAAACAATTCGCTTCGGACTTCGCTCGTTTGAAACAATTCGCTTCGGACTTCGCTCGTTTGAAACAATTCGCTTCGACTTCGCTCGTTTGAAAACAATTCGCTTCGACTTCGCTCGTTTGAAACCAATTCGATTCGACTTCGCTCGTTCTGAAACAATTCGCTTCGACTTCGCTCGTTTGAAACAAATTCGCTTCGAGCTTCGCTCGTTTGAAACAATTCGCTTCGTACTTCGCTCGTTTGAAACAATTCGCCTTTCGACTTCGCTCGTTATTGAAACAATTCGCTTCGACTTACGCTCGTTTGGAAAACAATTCGTCTTCGACTTCGCTCGTTTGAAACAATTCGCTTCGACTTCGCTTCGTTTGATAAACAATTCGCTTCGAACTTCGCTCGTTTGAAACAATTTCGCTTCGACTTCCGCTCGTCTTGAAACAATTCGCTTCGATCTTCGCTCGGTTTCAAACAATTCGCTTCGACTTCGCTCGTTTGAAAACAATTCGACTTCGACTTCGCTCGTTTGAAACAATTCGCTCTCGGACTTCGCTCGTTTGAAACAATTCGCTTCCTGGACTTCGGCTCGTTTGGGAAACAATATCGCTTCGGACTTCGCTATCGTTGAAACAATTCGCTTCGGACTTTCGCTCGTTTGAAATCAATTCGCTTCGACTTCGCTCGTTTGAAACAATTTTCGCTTCGAACTTCGCTCGTTTTGAAACAAATTCGCTTCGACTCTCGCATCGTTTGAAACAATTCGCTTCGACTTCGCTCGTTTGAAAACAATTCGCTTCGACTTCGCTCGTTTGAAACAATTCGCTTCGGGACTTCGCTCGTTTGAAAACAATTCGCTTCCGACTTCGCTTCGTTTGAAAACAATTCGCTTACGACTTCGCTCGTTTGAAACAATTCGCTTCGACTTCGCTCGTTTGAAATAAACAATTCGCTTCGACTTCGCTCGTTTGAAACAATTCGCTTCGAGACTTCGCTCGTTTGAAACAATTCGCTTCGACTTCGCTCGTATTTGAAACAATTCGCTTCGACTTCGCTCGTTTAGAACACAATTCGCTTCGACTTCGCTCGTTTCAAACAATTTCGCTTCGACATCGCTCGTTTCAAACAATTCGCTTCGACTTCGCACTCGTTTTCAAACAATTCGCTTCGACTTCGACTCGTTTCAAAACAATTTCGCTTCGACTTCGCTCGTTTCAAACAATTCGCTTCGTATCTTCGCTCGTTTGAACACAATTCCGCTGTCGACTTCGCTCGTTTCATAACAATTCGCTTCGACTGCGCTCGTTCCCAAACCATTCGCTTCGACCTTTCGACTCGTTTGTCAAACAATTCGCTTCGACTTCCGCTCGTTTGAAACAATACGCTTCGACTTCGCTCGTTTGAAACAAATTTCGCCTTCGACTTCGCCATCGTTTTTTGAAACAATTCGCTTTCGACTAATCGCTTCGACTACGCTCGTTTGAAACAATTCGCTTCGATCTTCGCTCGTTTTGAAACAATTCGCTTTTCGACTTCGCTCGTTTCAAAACAATTCGCTTCGACTTCGCTCGGTTTCAAAGCAAATCGCTTCGACTTCGCCTCGTTTCAAACAATCCGCTTCGATCGACTTCGCTCGTTTGAAACAATGATTCGCTTCGACTTCGCTCGTTTGCAAACAATTTCGCTTCGACTTCGGGCTCGTTTTGAAACAATTCGCTTCGACTTCGCTCGGTTTGAAACATTCTCGCTTCGACCTTCGCCTCGTTTCAAAACAAATTCGCTTCGACTTCGCTCGTTTGAAACAATTCGCTTCGACTTCGCTCGTTTGAAACAATTCGCTTCGACTTCGCTCGTTTGAAACAATTCGCTTCGACTTCGCTCGTTTGAAACAATTCGCTTCGACTTCGCTCGTTTGAAACAATTCGCTTCGACTTCGCTCGTTTGAAAACAATTCGCTTCGACTTCGCTCGTTTCAAACAATTCGCTTCGACTTCGCTCGTTTCAAACAATTCGCTTCGACTTCGCTCGTTTCAAACAATTCGCTTCGACGTCGCTCGTTTCAAACCAATTCGCTTCGACTTCGCTCGTTTCAAACAATTCGCTTCGACTTCGCTCGTTTGAAACAATTCGCTTCGACTTCGCTCGTTTAAACAATTCGCTTCGACTTCGCTCGTTTGAAACAATTCGCTTCGACTTCGCTCGTTTGAAACAATTCGCTTCGAACTTCGCTCGTTTGAAACAAATTCGCTTCGACTTCGCTCGTTTGAAACAATTCGCTTCGACTTCGCTCGTTTGAAACAATTCGCTTCGACTTCGCTCGTTTGAAACAATTCGCTTCGACTTCGCTCGTTTGAAACAATTCGCTTCGACTTCGCTCGTTTCAAACAATTCGCTTCGACTTCGCTCGTTTGAAACAATTCGCTTCGACTTCGCTCGTTTGAAACAATTCGCTTCGACTTCGCTCGTTTCAAACAATTCGCTTCGACTTCGCTCGTTTGAAACAATTCGCTTCGACTTCGCTCGTTTGAAACAATTCGCTTCGACTTCGCTCGTTTGAAAACAATTCGCTTCGACTTCGCTCGTTTTGAAACAATTCGCTTCGACTTCGCTCGTTTGAAACAATTCGCTTCGACTTCGCTCGTTTGAAACAATTCGCTTCGACTTCGCTCGTTTGAAACAATTCGCTTCGACTTCGCTCGATCGCTCGTTTGAAACAATTCGCTTCGACTTCGCTCGTTTGAAACAATTCGCTTCGACTTCGCTCGTTTGAAACAATTCGCTTCGACTTCGCTCGTTTGAAACAATTCCGCTTCGACTTCGCTCGTTTGAAACAATTCGCTTCGACAATTCGCTCTCCGCTCGTTTTGAAACAATTCGCTTCGACTTCGCTCGTTTGAAACAATTCGCTTCGACTTCGCTCGTTTGAAACAATTCGCTTCGACTTCGCTCGTTTGAAACAATTCGCTTCGACTTCGCTCGTTTGAAACAATTCGCTTCGACTTCGCTCGTTTGAAACAATTCGCTTCGACTTCGCTCGTTTGAAACAATTCCGCTTCGACTTCGCCTCGTTTGAAACAATTCGCTTCGACTTCGCTCGTTTGAAACAATTCGCTTCGACTTCGGCTCGTTTGAAACAATTCGCTTCGACTTCGCTCGTTTGAAACAATTCGCTTCGACTTCGCTCGTTTGAAACAATTCGCTTCGACTTCGCTCGTTTGAAACAATTCGCTTCGACTTCGCTCGTTTCAAACAATTCGCTTCGACTTCGCTCGTTTGAAACAATTCCGACTTCGACTTCGCTCGTTTCAAACAATTCGCTTCGACTTCGCTCGTTTGAAACAATTCGCTTCGACTTTCGCTCGTTTGAAACAATTCGCTTCGACTTCGCTCGTTTGAAACAATTCGCTTCGACTTCGCTCGTTTTGAAACAATTCGCTTCGACTTCGCTCGTTTGAAACAATTCGCTTCGACTTCGCTCGTTTGAAACAATTCGCTTCGACTTCGCTCGTTTGAAACAATTCGCTTCGACTTCGCTCGTTTGAAACAATTCGCTTCGACTTCGCTCGTTTGAAACAATTCGCTTCGACTTCGCTCGTTTGAAACAATTCGCTTGAAACAATTCGCTTCGACTTCGCTCGTTTGAAACAATTCGCTTCGACTTCGCTCGTTTGAAACAATTCGCTTCGACTTCGCTCTTCGACTTCGCTCGTTTGAAACAATTCGCTTCGACTTCGCTCGTTTCAAACAATTCGCTTCGACTTCGCTCGTTTGAAACAATTCGCTTCGACTTCGCTCGTTTCAAACAATTCGCTTCGACTTCGCTCGTTTGAAACAATTCGCTTCGACTTCGCTCGTTTCAAACAATTCGCTTCGACTTCGCTCGTTTGAAACAATTCGCTTCGACTTCGCTCGTTTGAAACAATTCGCTTCGACTTCGCTCGTTTGAAACAATTCGCTTCGACTTCGCTCGTTTGAAACAATTCGCTTCGACTTCGCTCGTTTGAAAACAATTCGCTTCGACTTCGCTCGTTTGAAACAATTCGGATCGACTATCGCTCGTTTGAAACAATTCGCTTCGACTTCGCTCGTTTGAAACAATTCGCTTTCGACTTCGCTCGTTTGAAAACAATTCGCTTCGACTTCGCTCGTTTGAAACAATTCGCTTCGACTTCGCTCGTTTGAAAACAATTCGCTTCGACTTCGCTCGTTTCAAACAATTCGCTTCGACTTCGCTCGTTTGAAACAATTCGCTTCGACTTCGCTCGTTTGAAACAATTCGCTTCGACTTCGCTCGTTTCAAACAATTCGCTACGACTTCGCTCGTTTGAAACAATTCGCTTCGACTTCGCTCGTTTTGAAACAATTCGCTTCGACTTCGCTCGTTTTGAAACAATTCGCTTCGACTTCGCTCGTTTGAAACAATTCGCTTCGACTTCGCTCGTTTGAAACAATTCGCTTCGACTTTCGCTCGTTTGAAACAATTCGCTTCGACTTCGCTCGTTGAAACAATTCGCTTCGACTTCGCTCGTTTGAAACAATTCGCTTCGACTTCGCTCGTTTGAAACAATTCGCTTCGACTTCGCTCGTTTGAAACAATTCGCTTCGACTTCGCTCGTTTGAAACAATTCGCTTCGACTTCGCTCGTTTGAAACAATTCGCATCGACTTCGCTCGTTTCAAACAATTCGCTTCGACTTCGCTCGTTTCAAACAATTCGCTTCGACTTCGCTCGTTTGAAACAATTCGCTTCGACTTCGCTCGTTTGAAACAATTCGCTTCGACTTCGCTCGTTTGAAACAATTCGCTTCGACTTCGCTCGTTTGAAACAATTCGCTTCGACTTCGCTCGTTTGAAACAATTCGCTTCGACTTCGCTCGTTTGAAACAATTCGCTTCGACTTCGCTCGTTTGAAACAATTCGCTTCGACTTCGCTCGTTTCAAACAATTCGCTTCGACTTCGCTCGTTTGAAACAATTCGCTTCGACTTCGCTCGTTTTGAAACAATTCGCTTCGACTTCGCTCGTTTCAAACAATTCGCTTCGACTTCGCTCGTTTGAAACAATTCGCTTCGACTTCGCCTCGTTTCAAACAATTCGCTTCGACTTCGCTCGTTTCAAACAATTCGCTTCGACTTCGCTCGTTTTAAACAATTCGCTTCGACTTCGCTCGTTTGAAACAATTCGCTTCGACTTCGCTCTTTTGAAACAATTCGCTTCGACTTCGCTCGTTTGAAACAATTCGCTTCGACTTCGCTCGTTTGAAACAATTCGCTTCGACTTCGCTCGTTTGAAACAATTCGCTTCGACTTCGCTCGTTTGAAACAATTCGCCTTCGACTTCGCTCGTTTGAAACAATTCGCTTCGACTTCGCTCGTTTGAAACAATTCGCTTCGACTTCGCCTCGTTTGAAACAATTCGCTTCGACTTCCGCTCGTTTGAAACAATTCGCTTCGACTTCGCTCGTTTGAAACAATTCGCTTCGACTTCGCTCGTTTGAAACAATTCGCTTCGACTTCGCTCGTTTGATACAATTCGCTTCGACTTCGCTCGTTTCAAACAATTCGCTTCGACTTCGCTCGTTTCAAACAAATTCGCTTCGACTTCGCTCGTTTCAAACAATTCGCTTCGACTTCGCTCGTTGAAACAATTCGCTTCGACTTCGCTCGTTTGAAACAATTCGCTTCGACTTCGCTCGTTTCAAACAATTCGCTTCGACTTCGCTCGTTTGAAACAATTCGCTTCGACTTCGCTCGTTTGAAACAATTCGCTTCGACTTCGCTCGTTGAAACAATTCGCTGCGACTTCGCTCGTTTGAAACAATTCGCTTCGACTTCGCTCGTTTGAAACAATTCGCTTCGACTTCGCTCGTTTGAAAACAATTCGCTTCGACTTCGCTCGTTTTGAAACAATTCGCTTCGACTTCGCTCGTTTGAAACAATTCGCTTCGACTTCGCTCGTTTGAAACAATTCGCTTCGACTTCGCTCGTTTGAAACAATTCGCCTTCGACTTCGCTCGTTTGAAACAATTCGCTTCGACTTCGCTCGTTTGAAACAATTCGCTTCGACTTCGCTCGTTTGAAACAATTCGCTTCGACTTCGCTCGTTTGAAACAATTCGCTTCGACTTCGCTCGTTTCAAACAATTCGCTTCGACTTCGCTCGTTTCAAACAATTCGCTTCGACTTCGCTCGTTTGAAACAATTCGCTTCGACTTCGCTCGTTTGAAACAATTCGCTTCGACTTCGCTCGTTTGAAACAAATCGCTTCGACTTCGCTCGTTGAAACAATTCGCTTCGACTTCGCTCGTTTGAAACAATTCGCTTCGACTTCGCTCGTTTGAAACAATTCGCTTCGACTTCGCTCGTTTGAAACAATTCGCTTCGACTTCGCTCGTTTGAAACAATTCGCTTCGACTTCGCTCGTTTCAAACAATTCGCTTCGACTTCGCTCGTTTGAAACAATTCGCTTCGACTTCGCTCGTTTGAAACAATTCGCTTCGACTTCGCTCGTTTGAAACAATTCGCTTCGACTTCGCTCGTTTGAAACAATTCGCTTCGACTTCGCTCGTTTGAAACAATTCGCTTCGACTTCGCTCGTTTGAAACAATTCGCTTCGACTTCGCTCGTTTGAAACAATTCGCTTCGACTTCGCTCGTTTGAAACAATTCGCTTCGACTTCGCTCGTTTGAAACAATTCGCTTCGACTTCGCTCGTTTGAAACAATTCGCTTCGACTTCGCTCGTTTGAAACAATTCGCTTCGACTTCGCTCGTTTGAAACAATTCGCTTCGACTTCGCTCGTTTCAAACAATTCGCTTCGACTTCGCTCGTTTGAAACAATTCGCTTCGACTTCGCTCGTTTGAAACAATTCGCTTCGACTTCGCTCGTTTGAAACAATTCGCTTCGACTTCGCTCGTTTGAAACAATTCGCTTCGACTTCGCTCGTTTGAAACAATTCGCTTCGACTTCGCTCGTTTGAAACAATTCGCTTCGACTTCGCTCGTTTGAAACAATTCGCTTCGACTTCGCTCGTTTGAAACAATTCGCTTCGACTTCGCTCGTTTGAAACAATTCGCTTCGACTTCGCTCGTTTGAAACAATTCGCTTCGACTTCGCTCGTTTGAAACAATTCGCTTCGACTTCGCTCGTTTGAAACAATTCGCTTCGACTTCGCTCGTTTCAAACAATTCGCTTCGACTTCGCTCGTTTGAAACAATTCGCTTCGACTTCGCTCGTTTGAAACAATTCGCTTCGACTTCGCTCGTTTCAAACAATTCGCTTCGACTTCGCTCGTTTGAAACAATTCGCTTCGACTTCGCTCGTTTGAAACAATTCGCTTCGACTTCGCTCGTTTCAAACAATTCGCTTCGACTTCGCTCGTTTGAAACAATTCGCTTCGACTTCGCTCGTTTGAAACAATTCGCTTCGACTTCGCTCGTTTCAAACAATTCGCTTCGACTTCGCTCGTTTCAAACAATTCGCTTCGACTTCGCTCGTTTGAAACAATTCGCTTCGACTTCGCTCGTTTGAAACAATTCGCTTCGACTTCGCTCGTTTCAAACAATTCGCTTCGACTTCGCTCGTTTGAAACAATTCGCTTCGACTTCGCTCGTTTGAAACAATTCGCTTCGACTTCGCTCGTTTCAAACAATTCGCTTCGACTTCGCTCGTTTGAAACAATTCGCTTCGACTTCGCTCGTTTGAAAACAATTCGCTTCGACTTCGCTCGTTTCAAACAATTCGCTTCGACTTCGCTCGTTTGAAACAATTCGCTTCGACTTCGCTCGTTTCAAACAATTCGCTTCGACTTCGCTCGTTTCAAACAATTCGCTTCGACTTCGCTCGTTTCAAACAATTCGCTTCGACTTCGCTCGTTTCAAACAATTCGCTTCGACTTCGCTCGTTTGAAACAATTCGCTTCGACTTCGCTCGTTTGAAACAATTCGCTTCGACTTCGCTCGTTTGAAACAATTCGCTTCGACTTCGCTCGTTTGAAACAATTCGCTTCGACTTCGCTCGTTTCAAACAATTCGCTTCGACTTCGCTCGTTTGAAAACAATTCGCTTCGACTTCCGCTCGTTTGAAACAATTCGCTTCGACTTCGCTCGTTTGAAACAATTCGCTTCGACTTCGCTCGTTTGAAACAATTCGCTTCGACTTCGCTCGTTTGAAACAATTCGCTTCGACTTCGCTCGTTTGAAACAATTCGCTTCGACTTCGCTCGTTTGAAACAATTCGCTTCGACTTCGCTCGTTTGAAACAATTCGCTTCGACTTCGCTCGTTTGAAACAATTCGCTTCGACTTCGCTCGTTTGAAACAATTCGCTTCGACTTCGCTCGTTTGAAACAATTCGCTTCGACTTCGCTCGTTTCAAACAATTCGCTTCGACTTCGCTCGTTTCAAACAATTCGCTTCGACTTCGCTCGTTTGAAACAATTCGCTTCGACTTCGCTCGTTTGAAACAATTCGCTTCGACTTCGCTCGTTTGAAACAATTCGCTTCGACTTCGCTCGTTTGAAACAATTCGCTTCGACTTCGCTCGTTTGAAACAATTCGCTTCGACTTCGCTCGTTGAAACAATTCGCTTCGACTTCGCTCGTTTGAAACAATTCGCTTCGACTTCGCTCGTTTGAAACAATTCGCTTCGACTTCGCTCGTTTGAAACAATTCGCTTCGACTTCGCTCGTTTCAAACAATTCGCTTCGACTTCGCTCGTTTCAAACAATTCGCTTCGACTTCGCTCGTTTGAAACAATTCGCTTCGACTTCGCTCGTTTGAAACAATTCGCTTCGACTTCGCTCGTTCGTTTGAAACAATTCGCTTCGACTTCGCTCGTTTGAAACAATTCGCTTCGACTTCGCTCGTTTGAAACAATTCGCTTCGACTTCGCTCGTTTGAAACAATTCGCTTCGACTTCGCTCGTTGAAACAATTCGCTTCGACTTCGCTCGTTTGAAACAATTCGCTTCGACTTCGCTCGTTTGAAACAATTCGCTTCGACTTCGCTCGTTTGAAACAATTCGCTTCGACTTCGCTCGTTTGAAACAATTCGCTTCGACTTCGCTCGTTTGAAACAATTCGCTTCGACTTCGCTCGTTTGAAACAATTCGCTTCGACTTCGCTCGTTTCAAACAATTCGCTTCGACTTCGCTCGTTTGAAACAATTCGCTTCGACTTCGCTCGTTTGAAACAATTCGCTTCGACTTCGCTCGTTTGAAACAATTCGCTTCGACTTCGCTCGTTTGAAACAATTCGCTTCGACTTCGCTCGTTTGAAACAATTCGCTTCGACTTCGCTCGTTTCAAACAATTCGCTTCGACTTCGCTCGTTTGAAACAATTCGCTTCGACTTCGCTCGTTTGAAACAATTCGCTTCGACTTCGCTCGTTTCAAACAATTCGCTTCGACTTCGCTCGTTTGAAACAATTCGCTTCGACTTCGCTCGTTTGAAACAATTCGCTTCGACTTCGCTCGTTTGAAACAATTCGCTTCGACTTCGCTCGTTTGAAACAATTCGCTTCGACTTCGCTCGTTTCAAACAATTCGCTTCGACTTCGCTCGTTTGAAACAATTCGCTTCGACTTCGCTCGTTTGAAACAATTCGCTTCGACTTCGCTCGTTTGAAACAATTCGCTTCGACTTCGCTCGTTTGAAACAATTCGCTTCGACTTCGCTCGTTTGAAACAATTCGCTTCGACTTCGCTCGTTTCAAACAATTCGCTTCGACTTCGCTCGTTTGAAACAATTCGCTTCGACTTCGCTCGTTTGAAACAATTCGCTTCGACTTCGCTCGTTTGAAACAATTCGCTTCGACTTCGCTCGTTTGAAACAATTCGCTTCGACTTCGCTCGTTTGAAACAATTCGCTTCGACTTCGCTCGTTTGAAACAATTCGCTTCGACTTCGCTCGTTTGAAACAATTCGCTTCGACTTCGCTCGTTTGAAACAATTCGCTTCGACTTCGCTCGTTTGAAACAATTCGCTTCGACTTCGCTCGTTTGAAACAATTCGCTTCGACTTCGCTCGTTTGAAACAATTCGCTTCGACTTCGCTCGTTTCAAACAATTCGCTTCGACTTCGCTCGTTTCAAACAATTCGCTTCGACTTTCGCTCGTTTGAAACAATTCGCTTCGACTTCGCTCGTTTTCAAACAATTCGCTTCGACTTCGCTCGTTTCAAACAATTCGCTTCGACTTCGCTCGTTTGAAACAATTCGCTTCGACTTCGCTCGTTTGAAACAATTCGCTTCGACTTCGCTCGTTTGAAACAATTCGCTTCGACTTCGCTCGTTTGAAACAATTCGCTTCGACTTCGCTCGTTTGAAACAATTCGCTTCGACTTCGCTCGTTTGAAACAATTCGCTTCGACTTCGCTCGTTTGAAACAATTCGCTTCGACTTCGCTCGTTTGAAACAATTCGCTTCGACTTCGCTCGTTTGAAACAATTCGCTTCGACTTCGCTCGTTTGAAACAATTCGCTTCGACTTCGCTCGTTTGAAACAATTCGCTTCGACTTCGCTCGTTTGAAACAATTCGCTTCGACTTCGCTCGTTTGAAACAATTCGCTTCGACTTCGCTCGTTTGAAACAATTCGCTTCGACTTCGCTCGTTTGAAACAATTCGCTTCGACTTCGCTCGTTTGAAACAATTCGCTTCGACTTCGCTCGTTTGAAACAATTCGCTTCGACTTCGCTCGTTTGAAACAATTCGCTTCGACTTCGCTCGTTTGAAACAATTCGCTTCGACTTCGCTCGTTTGAAACAATTCGCTTCGACTTCGCTCGTTTGAAACAATTCGCTTTGACTTCGCTCGTTTGAAACAATTCGCTTCGACTTCGCTCGTTTGAAACAATTCGCTTCGACTTCGCTCGTTTGAAACAATTCGCTTCGACTTCGCTCGTTTGAAACAATTCGCTTCGACTTCGCTCGTTTGAAACAATTCGCTTCGACTTCGCTCGTTTTGAAACAATTCGCTTCGACTTCGCTCGTTTGAAACAATTCGCTTCGACTTCGCTCGTTTGAAACAATTCGCTTCGACTTCGCTCGTTTGAAACAATTCGCTTCGACTTCGCTCGTTTGAAACAATTCGCTTCGACTTCGCTCGTTTGAAACAATTCGCTTCGACTTCGCTCGTTTGAAACAATTCGCTTCGACTTCGCTCGTTTGAAACAATTCGCTTCGACTTCGCTCGTTTGAAACAATTCGCTTCGACTTCGCTCGTTTGAAACAATTCGCTTCGACTTCGCTCGTTTGAAACAATTCGCTTCGACTTCGCTCGTTTGAAACAATTCGCTTCGACTTCGCTCGTTTGAAACAATTCGCTTCGACTTCGCTCGTTTGAAACAATTCGCTTCGACTTCGCTCGTTTGAAACAATTCGCTTCGACTTTCGCTCGTTTGAAACAATTCGCTTCGACTTCGCTCGTTTGAAACAATTCGCTTCGACTTCGCTCGTTTCAAACAATTCGCTTCGACTTCGCTCGTTTGAAACAATTCGCTTCGACTTCGCTCGTTTGAAACAATTCGCTTCGACTTCGCTCGTTTGAAACAATTCGCTTCGACTTCGCTCGTTTGAAACAATTCGCTTCGACTTCGCTCGTTTCAAACAATTCGCTTCGACTTCGCTCGTTTCAAACAATTCGCTTCGACTTCGCTCGTTTGAAACAATTCGCTTCGACTTCGCTCGTTTGAAACAATTCGCTTCGACTTCGCTCGTTTCAAACAATTCGCTTCGACTTCGCTCGTTTCAAACAATTCGCTTCGACTTCGCTCGTTTGAAACAATTCGCTTCGACTTCGCTCGTTTGAAACAATTCGCTTCGACTTCGCTCGTTTGAAACAATTCGCTTCGACTTCGCTCGTTTGAAACAATTCGCTTCGACTTCGCTCGTTTGAAACAATTCGCTTCGACTTCGCTCGTTTCAAACAATTCGCTTCGACTTCGCTCGTTTGAAACAATTCGCTTCGACTTCGCTCGTTTGAAACAATTCGCTTCGACTTTCGCTCGTTTGAAACAATTCGCTTCGACTTCGCTCGTTTGAAACAATTCGCTTCGACTTCGCTCGTTTGAAACAATTCGCTTCGACTTCGCTCGTTTCAAACAATTCGCTTCGACTTCGCTCGTTTCAAACAATTCGCTTCGACTTCGCTCGTTTGAAACAATTCGCTTCGACTTCGCTCGTTTCAAACAATTCGCTTCGACTTCGCTCGTTTGAAACAATTCGCTTCGACTTCGCTCGTTTGAAACAATTCGCTTCGACTTCGCTCGTTTCAAAACAATTCGCTTCGACTTCGCTCGTTTCAAACAATTCGCTTCGACTTCGCTCGTTTGAAACAATTCGCTTCGACTTCGCTCGTTTGAAACAATTCGCTTCGACTTCGCTCGTTTCAAACAATTCGCTTCGACTTCGCTCGTTTGAAACAATTCGCTTCGACTTCGCTCGTTGAAACAATTCGCTTCGACTTCGCTCGTTTGAAACAATTCGCTTCGACTTCGCTCGTTTTCAAACAATTCGCTTCGACTTCGCTCGTTTGAAACAATTCGCTTCGACTTCGCTCGTTTCAAACAATTCGCTTCGACTTCGCTCGTTTGAAACAATTCGCTTCGACTTCGCTCGTTTGAAACAATTCGCTTCGACTTCGCTCGTTTGAAACAATTCGCTTCGACTTCGCTCGTTTGAAACAATTCGCTTCGACTTCGCTCGTTTCAAACAATTCGCTTCGACTTCGCTCGTTTGAAACAATTCGCTTCGACTTCGCTCGTTTGAAACAATTTCGACTCGCTCGTTTGAAACAATTCGCTTCGACTTCGCTCGTTTGAAACAATTCGCTTCGACTTCGCTCGTTTGAAACAATTCGCTTCGACTTCGCTCGTTTGAAACAATTCGCTTCGACTTCGCTCGTTTCAAACAATTCGCTTCGACTTCGCTCGTTTCAAAACAATTCGCTTCGACTTCGCTCGTTTGAAACAATTCGCTTCGACTTCGCTCGTTTGAAAACAATTCGCTTCGACTTCGCTCGTTTCAAACAATTCGCTTCGACTTCGCTCGTTTGAAACAATTCGCTTCGACTTCGCTCGTTTGAAACAATTCGCTTCGACTTCGCTCGTTTGAAACAATTCGCTTCGACTTCGCTCGTTTGAAACAATTCGCTTCGACTTCGCTCGTTTCAAACAATTCGCTTCGACTTCGCTCGTTTCAAACAATTCGCTTCGACTTCGCTCGTTTTCAAACAATTCGCTTCGACTTCGCTCGTTTCAAACAATTCGCTTCGACTTCGCTCGTTTCAAACAATTCGCTTCGACTTCGCTCGTTTGAAAACAATTCGCTTCGACTTCGCTCGTTTGAAACAATTCGCTTCGACTTCGCTCGTTTGAAACAATTCGCTTCGACTTTCGCTCGTTTGAAACAATTCGCTTCGACTTCGCTCGTTTCAAACAATTCGCTTCGACTTCGCTCGTTTCAAACAATTCGCTTCGACTTCGCTCGTTTGAAACAATTCGCTTCGACTTCGCTCGTTTCAAACAATTCGCTTCGACTTCGCTCGTTTCAAACAATTCGCTTCGACTTCGCTCGTTTGAAACAATTCGCTTCGACTTCGCTCGTTTGAAACAATTCGCTTCGACTTCGCTCGTTTTGAAACAATTCGCTTCGACTTCGCTCGTTTGAAACAATTCGCTTCGACTTCGCTCGTTTCAAACAATTCGCTTCGACTTCGCTCGTTTGAAACAATTCGCTTCGACTTCGCTCGTTTTCAAACAATTCGCTTCGACTTCGCTCGTTTGAAACAATTCGCTTCGACTTCGCTCGTTTGAAACAATTCGCTTCGACTTCGCTCGTTTCAAACAATTCGCTTCGACTTCGCTCGTTTGAAACAATTCGCTTCGACTTCGCTCGTTTGAAACAATTCGCTTCGACTTCGCTCGTTTGAAACAATTCGCTTCGACTTCGCTCGTTTGAAACAATTCGCTTCGACTTCGCTCGTTTGAAACAATTCGCTTCGACTTCGCTCGTTTGAAACAATTCGCTTCGACTTCGCTCGTTTGAAACAATTCGCTTCGACTTCGCTCGTTTGAAACAATTCGCTTCGACTTCGCTCGTTTGAAACAATTCGCTTCGACTTCGCTCGTTTTGAAACAATTCGCTTCGACTTCGCTCGTTTGAAAACAATTCGCTTCGACTTCGCTCGTTTGAAACAATTCGCTTCGACTTCGCTCGTTTGAAACAATTCGCTTCGACTTCGCTCGTTTGAAACAATTCGCTTCGACTTCGCTCGTTTGAAACAATTCGCTTCGACTTCGCTCGTTTCAAACAATTCGCTTCGACTTCGCTCGTTTGAAACAATTCGCTTCGACTTCGCTCGTTTCAAACAATTCGCTTCGACTTCGCTCGTTTCAAACAATTCGCTTCGACTTCGCTCGTTTGAAACAATTCGCTTCGACTTCGCTCGTTTGAAACAATTCGCTTCGACTTCGCTCGTTTGAAACAATTCGCTTTCGACTTCGCTCGTTTGAAACAATTCGCTTCGACTTCGCTCGTTTGAAACAATTCGCTTCGGACTTCGCTCGTTTGAAACAATTCGCTTCGACTTCGCTCGTTTGAAACAATTCGCTTCGACTTCGCTCGTTTTGAAACAATTCGCTTCGACTTCGCTCGTTTGAAACAATTCGCTTCGACTTCGCTCGTTTCAAACAATTCGCTTCGACTTCGCTCGTTTGAAACAATTCGCTTCGACTTCGCTCGTTTGAAACAATTCGCTTCGACTTCGCTCGTTTGAAACAATTCGCTTCGACTTCGCTCGTTTCAAACAATTCGCTTCGACTTCGCTCGTTTGAAACAATTCGCTTCGACTTCGCTCGTTTGAAACAATTCGCTTCGACTTCGCTCGTTTGAAACAATTCGCTTCGACTTCGCTCGTTTGAAACAATTCGCTTCGACTTCGCTCGTTTGAAACAATTCGCTTCGACTTCGCTCGTTTCAAACAATTCGCTTCGACTTCGCTCGTTTGAAACAATTCGCTTCGACTTCGCTCGTTTGAAACAATTCGCTTCGACTTCGCTCGTTTCAAACAATTCGCTTCGACTTCGCTCGTTTGAAACAATTCGCTTCGACTTCGCTCGTTTCAAACAATTCGCTTCGACTTCGCTCGTTTGAAACAATTCGCTTCGACTTCGCTCGTTTGAAACAATTCGCTTCGACTTCGCTCGTTTGAAACAATTCGCTTCGACTTCGCTCGTTTCAAACAATTCGCTTCGACTTCGCTCGTTTCAAACAATTCGCTTCGACTTCGCTCGTTTGAAACAATTCGCTTCGACTTCGCTCGTTTGAAAACAATTCGCTTCGACTTCGCTCGTTTGAAACAATTCGCTTCGACTTCGCTCGTTTGAAACAATTCGCTTCGACTTCGCTCGTTTGAAACAATTCGCTTCGACTTCGCTCGTTTGAAACAATTCGCTTCGACTTCGCTCGTTTGAAACAATTCGCTTCGACTTCGCTCGTTTGAAACAATTCGCTTCGACTTCGCTCGTTTCAAACAATTCGCTTCGACTTCGCTCGTTTGAAACAATTCGCTTCGACTTCGCTCGTTTCAAACAATTCGCTTCGACTTCGCTCGTTTCAAACAATTCGCTTCGACTTCGCTCGTTTCAAACAATTCGCTTCGACTTCGCTCGTTTGAAACAATTCGCTTCGACTTCGCTCGTTTGAAACAATTCGCTTCGACTTCGCTCGTTTGAAACAATTCGCTTCGACTTCGCTCGTTTCAAACAATTCGCTTCGACTTCGCTCGTTTGAAACAATTCGCTTCGACTTCGCTCGTTTGAAACAATTCGCTTCGACTTCGCTCGTTTGAAACAATTCGCTTCGACTTCGCTCGTTTGAAACAATTCGCTTCGACTTCGCTCGTTAGAAACAATTCGCTTCGACTTCGCTCGTTTGAAACAATTCGCTTCGACTTCGCTCGTTTCAAACAATTCGCTTCGACTTCGCTCGTTTGAAACAATTCGCTTCGACTTCGCTCGTTTTGAAACAATTCGCTTCGACTTCGCTCGTTTCAAACAATTCGCTTCGACTTCGCTCGTTTGAAACAATTCGCTTCGACTTCGCTCGTTTCAAACAATTCGCTTCGACTTCGCTCGTTTTGAAACAATTCGCTTCGACTTCGCTCGTTTGAAACAATTCGCTTCGACTTCGCTCGTTTGAAACAATTCGCTTCGACTTCGCTCGTTTGAAACAATTCGCTTCGACTTCGCTCGTTTGAAACAATTCGCTTCGACTTCGCTCGTTTGAAACAATTCGCTTCGACTTCGCTCGTTTGAAACAATTCGCTTCGACTTCGCTCGTTTGAAACAATTCGCTTCGACTTCGCTCGTTTGAAACAATTCGCTTCGACTTCGCTCGTTTGAAACAATTCGCTTCGACTTCGCTCGTTTGAAACAATTCGCTTCGACTTCGCTCGTTTGAAACAATTCGCTTCGACTTCGCTCGTTTTGAAACAATTCGCTTCGACTTCGCTCGTTTGAAACAATTCGCTTCGACTTCGCTCGTTTCAAACAATTCGCTTCGACTTCGCTCGTTTGAAACAATTCGCTTCGACTTCGCTCGTTTGAAACAATTCGCTTCGACTTCGCTCGTTTGAAACAATTCGCTTCGACTTCGCTCGTTTCAAACAATTCGCTTCGACTTCGCTCGTTTCAAACAATTCGCTTCGACTTCGCTCGTTTGAAACAATTCGCTTCGACTTCGCTCGTTTGAAACAATTCGCTTCGACTTCGCTCGTTTGAAACAATTCGCTTCGACTTCGCTCGTTTCAAACAATTCGCTTCGACTTCGCTCGTTTGAAACAATTCGCTTCGACTTCGCTCGTTTGAAACAATTCGCTTCGACTTCGCTCGTTTGAAACAATTCGCTTCGACTTCGCTCGTTTGAAACAATTCGCTTCGACTTCGCTCGTTTCAAACAATTCGCTTCGACTTCGCTCGTTTGAAACAATTCGCTTCGACTTCGCTCGTTTGAAACAATTCGCTTCGACTTCGCTCGTTTGAAACAATTCGCTTCGACTTCGCTCGTTTCAAACAATTCGCTTCGACTTCGCTCGTTTCAAACAATTCGCTTCGACTTCGCTCGTTTGAAACAATTCGCTTCGACTTCGCTCGTTTGAAACAATTCGCTTCGACTTCGCTCGTTTGAAACAATTCGCTTCGACTTCGCTCGTTTGAAACAATTCGCTTCGACTTCGCTCGTTTGAAACAATTCGCTTCGACTTCGCTCGTTTGAAACAATTCGCTTCGACTTCGCTCGTTTGAAACAATTCGCTTCGACTTCGCTCGTTTGAAACAATTCGCTTCGACTTCGCTCGTTTGAAACAATTCGCTTCGACTTCGCTCGTTTGAAACAATTCGCTTCGACTTCGCTCGTTTCAAACAATTCGCTTCGACTTCGCTCGTTTGAAAACAATTCGCTTCGACTTCGCTCGTTTCAAACAATTCGCTTCGACTTCGCTCGTTTGAAAACAATTCGCTTCGACTTCGCTCGTTTGAAACAATTCGCTTCGACTTCGCTCGTTTGAAACAATTCGCTTCGACTTCGCTCGTTTGAAACAATTCGCTTCGACTTCGCTCGTTTGAAACAATTCGCTTCGACTTCGCTCGTTTGAAACAATTCGCTTCGACTTCGCTCGTTTCAAACAATTCGCTTCGACTTCGCTCGTTTGAAACAATTCGCTTCGACTTCGCTCGTTTGAAACAATTCGCTTCGACTTCGCTCGTTTGAAACAATTCGCTTCGACTTCGCTCGTTTGAAACAATTCGCTTCGACTTCGCTCGTTTCAAACAATTCGCTTCGACTTCGCTCGTTTGAAACAATTCGCTTCGACTTCGCTCGTTTGAAACAATTCGCTTCGACTTCGCTCGTTTGAAACAATTCGCTTCGACTTCGCTCGTTTGAAACAATTCGCTTCGACTTCGCTCGTTTGAAACAATTCGCTTCGACTTCGCTCGTTTGAAACAATTCGCTTCGACTTCGCTCGTTTGAAACAATTCGCTTCGACTTCGCTCGTTTGAAACAATTCGCTTCGACTTCGCTCGTTTGAAACAATTCGCTTCGACTTCGCTCGTTTGAAACAATTCGCTTCGACTTCGCTCGTTTGAAACAATTCGCTTCGACTTCGCTCGTTTGAAACAATTCGCTTCGACTTCGCTCGTTTTGAAACAATTCGCTTCGACTTCGCTCGTTTGAAACAATTCGCTTCGACTTCGCTCGTTTGAAACAATTCGCTTCGACTTCGCTCGTTTGAAACAATTCGCTTCGACTTCGCTCGTTTGAAACAATTCGCTTCGACTTCGCTCGTTTGAAACAATTCGCTTCGACTTCGCTCGTTTGAAACAATTCGCTTCGACTTCGCTCGTTTGAAACAATTCGCTTCGACTTCGCTCGTTTGAAACAATTCGCTTCGACTTCGCTCGTTTCAAACAATTCGCTTCGACTTCGCTCGTTTGAAACAATTCGCTTCGACTTCGCTCGTTTGAAACAATTCGCTTCGACTTCGCTCGTTTCAAACAATTCGCTTCGACTTCGCTCGTTTGAAACAATTCGCTTCGACTTCGCTCGTTTGAAACAATTCGCTTCGACTTCGCTCGTTTGAAACAATTCGCTTCGACTTCGCTCGTTTGAAACAATTCGCTTCGACTTCGCTCGTTTGAAACAATTCGCTTCGACTTCGACTTCGCTCGTTTGAAACAATTCGCTTCGACTTCGCTCGTTTGAAACAATTCGCTTCGACTTCGCTCGTTTGAAACAATTCGCTTCGACTTCGCTCGTTTTGAAACATTTCGCTTCGACTTCGCTCGTTTTCAAACAATTCGCTTCGACTTCGCTCGTTTCAAACAATTCGCTTCGACTTCGTCGCTTCGACTTCGCTCGTTTCAAACAATTCGCTTCGACTTTTCAAACAATTCGCTTCGACTTCGCTCGTTTGAAACAATTCGCTTCGACTTTCGCTCGTTTGAAACAATTCGCTTCGACTTCGCTCGTTTGAAACAATTCGCTTCGACTTCGCTCGCTCGCTTCGTTTGAAACAATTCGCTTCGACTTCGCTCGTTTTTTGAAAATTCGCTTCGACTTCGCTCGTTTGAAACAATTCGCTTCGACTTCGCTCGTTTGAAACAATTCGCTTCGACTTCGCTCGTTTCAAACAATTCGCTTCGACTTCGCTCGTTTCAAACAATTCGCTTCGACTTCGCTCGTTTCAAACAATTCGCTTCGACTTCGCTCGTTTGAAACAATTCGCTTCGACTTCGCTCGTTTGAAACAATTCGCTTCGACTTCGCTCGTTTCAAACAATTCGCTTCGACTTCGCTCGTTTGAAACAATTCGCTTCGACTTCGCTTCGCTCGTTTGAACAATTCGCTTCGACTTCGCTCGTTTCAAACAATTCGCTTCGACTTCGCTCGCTCGTTTCAAACAATTCGCTTCGACTTCGCTCGTTTCAAACAATTTCGCTTCGACTTCGCTCGTTTCAAACAATTCGCTTCGACTTCGCTCGTTTTAAACAATTCGCTTCGACTTCGCTCGTTTCAAACAATTCGCTTCGACTTCGCTCGTTTCAAACAATTCGCTTCGACTTCGCTCGTTTGAAACAATTCGCTTCGACTTCGCTCGTTTGAAACAATTCGCTTCGACTTCGCTCGTTTGAAACAATTCGCTTCGACTTCGCTCGTTTGAAACAATTCGCTTCGACTTCGCTCGTTTGAAACAATTCGCTTCGACTTCGCTCGTTTGAAACAATTCGCTTCGACTTCGCTCGTTTGAAACAATTCGCTTCGACTTCGCTCGTTTGAAACAATTCGCTTCGACTTCGCTCGTTTCAAACAATTCGCTTCGACTTCGCTCGTTTGAAACAATTCGCTTCGACTTCGCTCGTTTGAAACAATTCGCTTCGACTTCGCTCGTTTGAAACAATTCGCTTCGACTTCGCTCGTTTGAAACAATTCGCTTCGACTTCGCTCGTTTCAAACAATTCGCTTCGACTTCGCTCGTTTCAAACAATTCGCTTCGACTTCGCTCGTTTCAAACAATTCGCTTCGACTTCGCTCGTTTCAAACAATTCGCTTCGACTTCGCTCGTTTGAAACAATTCGCTTCGACTTCGCTCGTTTGAAACAATTCGCTTCGACTTCGCTCGTTTCAAACAATTCGCTTCGACTTCGCTCGTTTGAAACAATTCGCTTCGACTTCGCTCGTTTGAAACAATTCGCTTCGACTTCGCTCGTTTGAAACAATTCGCTTCGACTTCGCTCGTTTGAAACAATTCGCTTCGACTTCGCTCGTTTGAAACAATTCGCTTCGACTTCGCTCGTTTGAAACAATTCGCTTCGACTTCGCTCGTTTGAAACAATTCGCTTCGACTTCGCTCGTTTGAAACAATTCGCTTCGACTTCGCTCGTTTCAAACAATTCGCTTCGACTTCGCTCGTTTGAAACAATTCGCTTCGACTTCGCTCGTTTGAAACAATTCGCTTCGACTTCGCTCGTTTGAAACAATTCGCTTCGACTTCGCTCGTTTGAAACAATTCGCTTCGACTTCGCTCGTTTCAAACAATTCGCTTCGACTTCGCTCGTTTCAAACAATTCGCTTCGACTTCGCTCGTTTCAAACAATTCGCTTCGACTTCGCTCGTTTAAACAATTCGCTTCGACTTCGCTCGTTTGAAACAATTCGCTTCGACTTCGCTCGTTTGAAACAATTCGCTTCGACTTCGCTCGTTTGAAACAATTCGCTTCGACTTCGCTCGTTTGAAACAATTCGCTTCGACTTCGCTCGTTTGAAACAATTCGCTTCGACTTCGCTCGTTTGAAACAATTCGCTTCGACTTCGCTCGTTTGAAACAATTCGCTTCGACTTCGCTCGTTTGAAACAATTCGCTTCGACTTCGCTCGTTTCAAACAATTCGCTTCGACTTCGCTCGTTTCAAACAATTCGCTTCGACTTCGCTCGTTTGAAACAATTCGCTTCGACTTCGCTCGTTTGAAACAATTCGCTTCGACTTCGCTCGTTTGAAACAATTCGCTTCGACTTCGCTCGTTTGAAACAATTCGCTTCGACTTCGCTCGTTTCAAACAATTCGCTTCGACTTCGCTCGTTTGAAACAATTCGCTTCGACTTCGCTCGTTTGAAACAATTCGCTTCGACTTCGCTCGTTTCAAACAATTCGCTTCGACTTCGCTCGTTTGAAACAATTCGCTTCGACTTCGCTCGTTTCAAACAATTCGCTTCGACTTCGCTCGTTTCAAACAATTCGCTTCGACTTCGCTCGTTTCAAACAATTCGCTTCGACTTCGCTCGTTTCAAACAATTCGCTTCGACTTCGCTCGTTTCAAACAATTCGCTTCGACTTCGCTCGTTTGAAACAATTCGCTTCGACTTCGCTCGTTTGAAACAATTCGCTTCGACTTCGCTCGTTTGAAACAATTCGCTTCGACTTCGCTCGTTTAAACAATTCGCTTCGACTTCGCTCGTTTGAAACAATTCGCTTCGACTTCGCTCGTTTGAAACAATTCGCTTCGACTTCGCTCGTTTGAAACAATTCGCTTCGACTTCGCTCGTTTGAAACAATTCGCTTCGACTTCGCTCGTTTCAAACAATTCGCTTCGACTTCGCTCGTTTCAAACAATTCGCTTCGACTTCGCTCGTTTCAAACAATTCGCTTCGACTTCGCTCGTTTGAAACAATTCGCTTCGACTTCGCTCGTTTCAAACAATTCGCTTCGACTTCGCTCGTTTGAAACAATTCGCTTCGACTTCGTCGTTTGAAACAATTCGCTTCGACTTCGCTCGTTTGAAACAATTCGCTTCGACTTCGCCTCGAAACAATTCGCTTCGACTTCTTTTCAAACAATTCGCTTCGACTTCGCTCGTTTCAAACAATTCGCTTCGACTTCGCTCGTTTCAATTCGCTTCGACTTCGCTCGTTTCAAACAATTCGCTTCGACTTCGCTCGTTTGAAACAATTCGCTTCGACTTCGCTCGTTTGAAACAATTCGCTTCGACTTCGCTCGTTTGAAACAATTCGCTTCGACTTCGCTCGTTTGAAACAATTCGACTTCGCTCGTTTGAAACAATTCGCTTCGACTTCGCTCGTTTGAAACAATTCGCTTCGACTTCGCTCGTTTGAAACAATTCGCTTCGACTTCGTCGCTCGTTTGAAACAATTCGCTTCGACTTCGCTCGTTTGAAACAATTCGCTTCGACTTCGCTCGTTGAAACAATTCGCTTCGACTTCGCTCGTTTGAAACAATTCGCTTCGACTTCGCTCGTTTGAAACAATTCGCTTCGACTTCGCTCGTTTCAAACAATTCGCTTCGACTTCGCTCGTTTCAAACAATTCGCTTCGACTTCGCTCGTTTGAAACAATTCGCTTCGACTTCGCTCGTTTGAAACAATTCGCTTCGACTTCGCTCGTTTGAAACAATTCGCTTCGACTTCGTCGTTTGAAAACAATTCGCTTCGCTCGTTTGAAACAATTCGCTTCGACTTCGCTCGTTTGAAACAATTCGCTTCGACTTCGCTCGTTTGAAACAATTCGCTTCGACTTCGCTCGTTTGAAACAATTCGCTTCGACTTCGCTCGTTTCAAACAATTCGCTTCGACTTCGCTCGTTTGAAACAATTCGCTTCGACTTCGCTCGTTTGAAACAATTCGCTTCGACTTCGCTCGTTTGAAACAATTCGCTTCGACTTCGCTCGTTTGAAACAATTCGCTTCGACTTCGCTCGTTTCAAACAATTCGCTTCGACTTCGCTCGTTTGAAACAATTCGCTTCGACTTCGCTCGTTTGAAACAATTCGCTTCGACTTCGCTCGCTTCGTTCAAACGCTTCGACTTCGCTCGCTCGTTTGAAACAATTCGCTTCGACTTCGCTCGTTTTGAAACAATTCGCTTCGACTTCGCTCGTTTGAACAATTCGCTTCGACTTCGCTCGTTTCAAACAATTCGCTTCGACTTTCGCTTTCAAACAATTCGCTTCGACTTCGCTCGTTTGAAACAATTCGCTTCGACTTCGACTTCGCTCGTTTCAAACAATTCGCTTCGACTTCGCTCGTTTGAAACAATTCGCTTCGACTTCGCTCGTTTCAAACAATTCGCTTCGACTTTCGCTCGTTTCAAACAATTCGCTTCGACTTCGCTCGTTTGAAACAATTCGCTTCGACTTCGCTCGTTTGAACAATTCGCTTCGACTTCGCTCGTTTGAAACAATTCGCTTCGACTTCGCTCGTTTGAAACAATTCGCTTCGACTTCGCTCGTTTGAAACAATTCGCTTCGACTTCGCTCGTTTCAAACAATTCGCTTCGACTTCGCTCGTTTGAAACAATTCGCTTCGACTTCGCTCGTTTGAAACAATTCGCTTCGACTTCGCTCGTTTCAAACAATTCGCTTCGACTTCGCTCGTTTGAAACAATTCGCTTCGACTTCGCTCGTTTGAAACAATTCGCTTCGACTTCGCTCGTTTCAAACAATTCGCTTCGACTTCGCTCGTTTGAAACAATTCGCTTCGACTTCGCTCGTTTCAAACAATTCGCTTCGACTTCGCTCGTTTCAAACAATTCGCTTCGACTTCGCTCGTTTGAAACAATTCGCTTCGACTTCGCTCGTTTCAAACAATTCGCTTCGACTTCGCTCGTTTGAAACAATTCGCTTCGACTTCGCTCGTTTGAAACAATTCGCTTCGACTTCGCTCGTTTGAAACAATTCGCTTCGACTTCGCTCGTTTGAAACAATTCGCTTCGACTTCGCTCGTTTGAAACAATTCGCTTCGACTTCGCTCGTTTGAAACAATTCGCTTCGACTTCGCTCGTTTGAAACAATTCGCTTCGACTTCGCTCGTTTGAAACAATTCGCTTCGACTTCGCTCGTTTGAAACAATTCGCTTCGACTTCGCTCGTTTGAAACAATTCGCTTCGACTTCGCTCGTTTGAAACAATTCGCTTCGACTTCGCTCGTTTGAAACAATTCGCTTCGACTTCGCTCGTTTGAAACAATTCGCTTCGACTTCGCTCGTTTGAAACAATTCGCTTCGACTTCGCTCGTTTCAAACAATTCGCTTCGACTTCGCTCGTTTCAAACAATTCGCTTCGACTTCGCTCGTTTCAAACAATTCGCTTCGACTTCGCTCGTTTCAAACAATTCGCTTCGACTTCGCTCGTTTGAAACAATTCGCTTCGACTTCGCTCGTTTCAAACAATTCGCTTCGACTTCGCTCGTTTGAAACAATTCGCTTCGACTTCGCTCGTTTGAAACAATTCGCTTCGACTTCGCTCGTTTGAAACAATTCGCTTCGACTTCGCTCGTTTGAAACAATTCGCTTCGACTTCGCTCGTTTGAAACAATTCGCTTCGACTTCGCTCGTTTGAAACAATTCGCTTCGACTTCGCTCGTTTGAAACAATTCGCTTCGACTTCGCTCGTTTGAAACAATTCGCTTCGACTTCGCTCGTTTGAAACAATTCGCTTCGACTTCGCTCGTTTCGCTTCGACTTCGCTCGTTTGAAACAATTCGCTTCGACTTCGCTCGTTTGAAACAATTCGCTTCGACTTCGCTCGTTTGAAACAATTCGCTTCGACTTCGCTCGTTTGAAACAATTCGCTTCGACTTCGCTCGTTTGAAACAATTCGCTTCGACTTCGCTCGTTTGAAACAATTCGCTTCGCTTCGACTTCGCTCGTTTGAAACAATTCGCTTCGACTTCGCTCGTTCGCTCAAACAATTCGCTTCGACTTCGCTCGTTTCAATTCGCTTCGTTCGAAACAATTCGCTTCGACTTCGCTCGTTTGAAACAATTCGCTTCGACTTCGCTCGTTTGAAACAATTCGCTTCGACTTCGCTCGTTTGAAACAATTCGCTTCGACTTCGCTCGTTTGAAACAATTCGCTTCGACTTCGCTCGTTTGAAACAATTCGCTTCGACTTCGCTCGTTTGAAAAATTCGCTTCGCTCGTTTGAAACAATTCGCTTCGACTTCGCTCGTTTGAAACAATTCGCTTCGACTTCGCTCGTTTGAAACAATTCGCTTCGACTTCGCTCGTTTCAAACAATTCGCTTCGACTTCGCTCGTCGTTTGAAACAATTCGCTTCGACTTCGCTCGTTTGAAACAATTCGCTTCGACTTCGCTCGTTTGAAACAATTCGCTTCGACTTCGCTCGTTTGAAACAATTCGCTTCGACTTCGCTCGTTTGAAACAATTCGCTTCGACTTCGCTCGTTTGAAACAATTCGCTTCGACTTCGCTCGTTTCAAACAATTCGCTTCGACTTCGCTCGTTTCAAACAATTCGCTTCGACTTCGCTCGTTTTCATCGCCTTCGCTCGTTTCAAACAATTCGCTTCGACTTCGCTCGTTTCAAACAATTCGCTTCGACTTCGCTCGTTTCAAACAATTCGCTTCGACTTCGCTCGTTTCAAACAATTCGCTTCGACTTCGCTCGTTTCAAACAATTCGCTTCGACTTCGCTCGTTTCAAACAATTCGCTTCGACTTCGCTCGTTTCAAACAATTCGCTTCGACTTCGCTCGTTTCAAATTCGCTTCGACTTCGCTCGTTTCAAACAATTCGCTTCGACTTCGCTCGTTTCAAACAATTCGCTTCGACACTTCGCTCAAATTCGCTTCGACTTCGCTCGTTTCAAACAATTCGCTTCGACTTCGCTCGTTTGAAACAATTCGCTTCGACTTCGCTCGTTTGAAACAATTCGCTTCGACTTCGCTCGTTTGAAAATTCGCTTCGACTTCGCTCGTCGTTTGAAACAATTCGCTTCGACTTCGCTCGTTTCAAACAATTCGCTTCGACTTCGCTCGTTTCAAACAATTCGCTTCGACTTCGCTCGTTTGAAACAATTCGCTTCGACTTCGCTCGTTTCAAACAATTCGCTTCGACTTCGACTTCGCTCGTTTCAAACAATTCGCTTCGACTTCGCTCGTTTCAAACAATTCGCTTCGACTTCGCTCGTTTCAAACAATTCGCTTCGACTTCGCTCGTTTCAAACAATTCGCTTCGACTCGTTTCGTTTGAAACAATTCGCTTCGACTTCGCTCGTTTCAAACAATTCGCTTCGACTTCGCTCGTTTGAAACAATTCGCTTCGACTTCGCTCGTTTCAAACAATTCGCTTCGACTTCGCTCGTTTCAAACAATTCGCTTCGACTTCGCTCGTTTCAAACAATTCGCTTCGACTTCGCTCGTTTCAAACAATTCGCTTCGACTTCGCTCGTTTCAAACAATTCGCTTCGACTTCGACTTCGCTCGTTTCAAACAATTCGCTTCGACTTCGCTCGTTTCAAACAATTCGCTTCGACTTCGCTCGTTTCAAACAATTCGCTTCGACTTCGCTCGTTTGAAACAATTCGCTTCGACTTCGCTCGTTCAATTCGCTTCGACTTCGCTCGTTTCAAACAATTCGCTTCGACTTCGCTCGTTTGAAACAATTCGCTTCGACTTCGCTCGTTTGAAACAATTCGCTTCGACTTCGCTCGTTTGAAACAATTCGCTTCGACTTCGCTCGTTTGAAACAAATTCGCTTCGACTTCGCTCGTTTCAAACAATTCGCTTCGACTTCGCTCGTTTCAAACAATTCGCTTCGACTTCGCTCGTTTGAAACAATTCGCTTCGACTTCGCTCGTTTCAAACAATTCGCTTCGACTTCGCTCGTTTCAAAACAATTCGCTTCGACTTCGCTCGTTTGAAACAATTCGCTTCGACTTCGCTAAAACAATTCGCTTCGACTTCGCTCGTTTGAAACAATTCGCTTCGACTTCGCTCGTTTGAAACAATTCGCTTCGACTTCGCTCGTTTCAAACAATTCGCTTCGACTCGCTTCGTCGTTTTTACAATTCGCTTCGACTTCGCTCGTTTGAAACAATTCGCTTCGACTTCGCTCGTTTGAAACATCGCTTCGACTTCGCTCGTTTGAAACAATTCGCTTCGACTTCGCTCGTTTGAAACAATTCGCTTCGACTTCGCTCGTTTGAAACAATTCGCTTCGACTTCGCTCGTTTGAAACAATTCGCTTCGACTTCGCTCGTTTAACAATTCGCTCGCTTTTCGCAATTCGCTTTTCAAACAATTCGCTTCGACTTCGCTCGTTTCAAACAATTCGCTCGCAATTCGCTTCGACTTCGCTCGTTTCAAACAATTCGCTTCGACTTCGCTCGTTTCAAACAATTCGCTTCGACTTCGCTCGTTTCAAACAATTCGCTTCGACTTCGCTCGTTTGAACAATTCGCTTCGACTTCGCTCGTTTGAAACAATTCGCTTCGACTTCGCTCGTTTGAAACAATTCGCTTCGACTTCGCTCGTTTCCAATTCGACTTCGCTCGTTTCAAACAATTCGCTTCGACTTCGCTCGTTTGAAACAATTCGCTTCGACTTCGCTCGTTTCAAACAATTCGCTTCGACTTCGCTCGTTTGAAACAATCGTTTCAAACAATTCGCTTCGACTTCGCTCGTTTCAAACAATTCGCTTCGACTTCGCTCGTTTCAAACAATTCGCTTCGACTTCGCTCGTTTCAAACAATTCGCTTCGACTTCGCTCGTTTCAAACAATTCGCTTCGACTTCGCTCGTTTGAAACAATTCGCTTCGACTTCGCTCGTTTGAAACAATTCGCTTCGACTTCGCTCGTTTCAATTCGCTTCGACTTCGCTCGTTTCAAACAATTCGCTTCGACTTCGCTCGTTTCAAACAATTCGCTTCGACTTCGCTCGTTTGAAACAATTCGCTTCGACTTCGCTCGTTTGAAACAATTCGCTTCGACTTCGCTCGTTTCAAACAATTCGCTTCGACTTCGCTCGTTTCAAACAATTCGCTTCGACTTCGCTCGTTTCAAACAATTCGCTTCGACTTCGCTCGTTTCAAACAATTCGCTTCGACTTCGCTCGTTTGAAACAATTCGCTTCGACTTCGCTCGTTTGAAACAATTCGCTTCGACTTCGCTCGTTTGAAACAATTCGCTTCGACTTCGCTCGTTTGAAACAATTCGCTTCGACTTCGCTCGTTTGAAACACTTCGCTTCGACTTCGCTCGTTTGAAACACTTCGCTTCGACTTCGCTCGTTTGAAACACTTCGCTCGTTTGAAACACTTCGCTTCTTTGAAACACTTCGCTTCTTTGAAACACTTCGCTTCTTTGAAACACTTCGCTTCTTTGAAACACTTCGCTTCTTTGAAACACTTCGCTTCTTTGAAACACTTCGCTTCTTTGAAACACTTCGCTTCTTTGAAACACTTCGCTTCTTTGAAACACTTCGCTTCTTTGAAACACTTCGCTTCTTTGAAACACTTCGCTTCTTTGAAACACTTCGCTTCTTTGAAACACTTCGCTTCTTTGAAACACTTCGCTTCTTTGAAACACTTCGCTTCTTTGAAACACTTCGCTTCTTTGAAACACTTCGCTTCTTTGAAACACTTCGCTTCTTTGAAACACTTCGCTTCTTTGAAACACTTCGCTTCTTTGAAACACTTCGCTTCTTTGAAACACTTCGCTTCTTTGAAACACTTCGCTTCTTTGAAACACTTCGCTTCTTTGAAACACTTCGCTTCTTTGAAACACTTCGCTTCTTCGAAACTTCGCTTCTTCGAAACTTCGCTTCTTCGAAACTTCTCTTCTTCGAAACTTTGCTTCTTCGAAACTTTGCTTCTTCGAAACTTTGCTTCTTCGAAACTTTGCTTCTTCGAAACTTTGCTTCTTCGAAACTTTGCTTCTTCGAAACTTTGCTTCTTCGAAACTTTGCTTCTTCGAAACTTTGCTTCTTCGAAACTTTGCTTCTTCGAAACTTTGCTTCTTCGAAACTTTGCTTCTTCGAAACTTTGCTTCTTCGAAACTTTGCTTCTTCGATAGCTTCTGCGATAGTACGGTAACAAAATAGTTTAACAGATGAATTTTGCATCCCTGCTTCTGCGCCTGATCGTAAAATTGGTAAAGATTGAACGTAAAATTAGTAAAGATGCCGGAGTTGAAGTGAAATAAAGAAGAAACCCAAAGAAATAAAATGAGAACTGAAGCCTCCGCATAACAATAGTCCACCCATGTTATCTATCAAAATATGTTGCGAAACAGGTTTTTACAAATCCTTGCCCCTGTAACAGCACATTTAATTTCCTGAATGGTAGGATAGCGTCTCACCGGCAATTACAATTTTACTTCCATGAGGATGCAAAACAATGTGAATCTGTTGCTTTTACTCTATTATAAACGCAGGTTTTGTAATGATGAATAAGGATATTACATCAACAACATACGTCATATGTACGCTCTGCTATTAAATGAAGCGGAAACGTAAGTTGAGCTTGTGAGAATGAATGGTTCCTTTCCTCGCGCGCGTATTTTCGATCTCTTTAGCCACCATAGAAACAAATTCGTCTTTAAACAAATATCTCTAGAAATGATCAAGAGACACTGACAGACTTGTAGTAGGACTTGTAGTCTAGTAGGATATGCGAAATACAATTCTGTTAAGATATAATATAGTGTACTTACTTGAATAATTGATTCCATTGCCAAAAAATCCAGTATTGCACTCACAATAAAGCCACTTTCAATAGAATTAACACAGGTGGAATTCATATTGCATAAAGAAGAATTAGAATTGTCTGCTAAATAAATAAAGTAAGATGAATGTTATGGTTGAAAAAGACTTCTCTAAATTTATCAATGTACTTGCTTGTACAATTGGTTCTATTGACATTAAATCCGCTATTGCACTCACAATAAAGAGATTTTCAGTAGATTGAATAAAAGTAGGAATATGGCATAAAGAACCATATTGCAATTGTTTGAACAACGAACAAATAACGAACAGCAAACAAGTCTTTAAACGACCACATTAGGCACTTGAATATCTAAGGCAAAGCGACCTCGCGACCTGTCCCTCAAAACGTCAACGAACAGCGCGAATTTAAGCATTTGAAATAATCGATGGTAAATTGACTACCGTATTTGATGTTTGAAGCTTGTTTTATTACCTTCAAACGGTCCAGTTCTGCGAAAACGATTGTAGTGTTTGAGCTGAAGTCACCATCAAGGAACAGCTCTCTTCTCAGCAAGTTCATGTTGTCGTGAAGAAGTGAAAATGCTCAGAGTTGCGTTGTAAACAGAACAAGAACGACGTTGAGAATACTCTTGGGACTACGAATTAGTCATTCTCTTTGTTTCGCATGACAAATCTTTGTCTCAAAGACCGCATCGTAGATTGTTAATTCCTTAAATACAATTAACCGCGCTTTTAAACTAAATGGTCTGTCCTCTGGGACCGTTTAACTTGTCAAAATATGCAAATTTGTAGATGTCTGCGTCAGATACTACGCTGTGTACGAAGTTGATTTTAAGTTTGTAAAATGGCATAAAACGAACCTCGTCACATTACCAGCGAGAAATACATCGAGTACAACAAGCGTGTCTTCATCACATATCGAAAATAAGACGCCCGAAAACAAGAATCCAGATCATATCCCTAAAATCTTTCCAATGATAACAGCCGTTTGACGATAGTACGGTATCACAATAGTTTAACAGATGAATTTTGCATCCCTGCTTCTGCGCCTGAACGTAAAATTAGTAAAGATTGAACGTAAAATTAGTAAAGATGCTGGAGTAAGTGAAATAAAGAAGAAACCCAAAGAAATAAAATGAGAACTGAAGCCTCCGCATAATAATAGTCCACCCATGTTATCTATCAAAATATGTTGCAAAACAGGTTTTTACAAATCCTTGCCCCTGTAACAGCACATTTAATTTCCTGAATAGTAGGATAGCGTCTCACCGGCAATTACAATTTTACTTCCATGAGGATGCAAAACAATGTGAATCTGTTGCTTTTACTCTATTATAAACGCAGGTTTTGTATAGGTTTCGTAAGTTGAGCTTGTGAGAATGAATGGTTCCTTTCCTCGCGCGCGTATTTTCGATCTCTTTAGCCGCCATAGAAACAAATTCGTCTTTAAACAAATATCTCTAGAAATAATCAAGAGACACTGACAGACTTGTAGTAGGACTTGTAGTCTAGTAGGATATGCGAAATACAATTCTGTTAAGATATAATATAGTGTACTTACTTGAATAATTGATTCCATTGCCAAAAAATCCAGTATTGCACTCACAATAAAGCCACTTTCAATAGAATTAACACAGGTGGAATTCATATTGCATAAAGAAGAATTAGAATTGTCTGCTAAATAAATAAAGTAAGATGAATGTTATGGTTGAAAAAGACTTCTCTAAATTTATCAATGTACTTGCTTGTACAATTGGTTCTATTGACATTAAATCCGCTATTGCACTCACAATAAAGAGATTTTCAGTAGATTGAATAAAAGTAGGAATATGGCATAAAGAACCATATTGCAATTGTTTGAACAACGAACAAATAACGAACAGCAAACAAGTCTTTAAACGACCACATTAGGCACTTGAATATCTAAGGCAAAGCGACCTCGCGACCTGTCCCTCAAAACGTCAACGAACAGCGCGAATTTAAGCATTTGAAATAATCGATGGTAAATTGACTACCGTATTTGATGTTTGAAGCTTGTTTTATTACCTTCAAACGGTCCAGTTCTGCGAAAACGATTGTAGTGTTTGAGCTGAAGTCACCATCAAGGAACAGCTCTCTTCTCAGCAAGTTCATGTTGTCGTGAAGAAGTGAAAATGCTCAGAGTTGCGTTGTAAACAGAACAAGAACGACGTTGAGAATACTCTTGGGACTACGAATTAGTCATTCTCTTTGTTTCGCATGACAAATCTTTGTCTCAAAGACCGCATCGTAGATTGTTAATTCCTTAAATACAATTAACCGCGCTTTTAAACTAAATGGTCTGTCCTCTGGGACCGTTTAACTTGTCAAAATATGCAAATTTGTAGATGTCTGCGTCAGATACTACGCTGTGTACGAAGTTGATTTTAAGTTTGTAAAATGGCATAAAACGAACCTCGTCACATTACCAGCGAGAAATACATCGAGTACAACAAGCGTGTCTTCATCACATATCGAAAATAAGACGCCCGAAAACAAGAATCCAGATCATATCCGTAAAAATCTTTCCAATGATAACAGCCGTTTGACGATAGTACGGTATCACAATAGTTTAACAGATGAATTTTGCATCCCTGCTTCTGCGCCTGAACGTAAAATTAGTAAAGATTGAACGTAAAATTAGTAAAGATGCTGGAGATGAAGTGAAATAAAGAAGAAACCCAAAGAAATAAAATGAGAACTGAAGCCTCCGCATAATAATAGTCCACCCATGTTATCTATCAAAATATGTTGCAAAACAGGTTTTTACAAATCCTTGCCCCTGTAACAGCACATTTAATTTCCTGAATAGTAGGATAGCGTCTCACCGGCAATTACAATTTTACTTCCATGAGGATGCAAAACAATGTGAATCTGTTGCTTTTACTCTATTATAAACGCAGGTTTTGTAATGATGAATGAGGATAAATATCAACAACATACGTCATATGTACGCTCTGCTATTAAATTAAGCGGATACGTAAGTTGAGCTTGTGAGATCGAATGGTTCCTTTCCTCGCGCGCGTATTTTCGCTCTCTTTAACTAACATAGAAATAAATTCGTCTTTAAACAAATATTTCTAGAAATAATCAAGAGACACTGACAGACTTGTAGTAGGACTTGTAGTCTAGTGGGATATGCGAAATATAATTCTGTTAAGATATAATATAGTGTACTTACTTGAATAATTGATTCCATTGCCATCAAATCCAGTATTGCACTCACCATAAAGCCACTTTCAATAGAATTAACACAGGTGGAATTCATATTGCATAAAGAAGAATTGGAATTGTCTGCTAAATAAATAAAGTAAGATGAATGTTATGGTTGAAAAAGCCTTCTCTAAATTTATCAATGTACTTGCTTGTACAATTGGTTCTATTGACATTAAATCCGCTATTGCACTCACAATAAAGAGATTTTCAGTAGATTGAATAAAAGTAGCAATATGGCATAAAGAACCATATTGCAATTGTTTGAACAGCGAACAAATAACGAACAACAAACAAGTCTTTAAACGACCACATTAGGCACTTGAATATCTAAGGCGCAGCGACCTCGCGACCTGTCCCACAAAACGTCAACGAACAGCGCGAATTTAAGCATTTGAAAGAAGCGATGGTAAATTGACTACCGTATTTGATGTTTGAAGCTTGTTTTATTACCTTCAAACGGTCCAGTTCTGCGAAAACGATTGTAGTGTTTGAGCTGAAGTCACCATCAAGGAACAGCTCTCTTCTCAGCAAGTTCATGTTGTCGTGAAGAAGTGAAAATGCTCAGAGTTGCGTTGTAAACAGAACAAGAACGACTTTGAGAATACTCTTGGGACTACGAATTAGTCATTCTCTTTGTATCGCATGAAAAATCTTTGTCTCAAAGACCGCGTCGTAGATCGTTAATTCCTTAAATACAATTAACCGCGCTTTTAAGCTAAATGGTCTGTCCTCTGAGACCGTTTAACTTGTCAAAATATGCAATTTTGTAGATGTCTGCGTCAGATACTACACTGAGTACGAAGTTGATTTTAAGCTTTAGACCGAAGAAAATACGAGCAGTTAGTTTGTAAAATGGCATAAAACGAACCTCGTTTCATTACCCGCCAGAAAAACAAGAACACTCCAGATCTTATACATAAAAATCCTTCCAATGATAACAGCCATCTGACGATAGTAAGGTAAACAAAATAGTTTAACAGATGAATTTTGCATCCCTGCTTCTGCGCCTGAACGTAAAATTAGTAAAGATTGAACGTAAAATTAGTAAAGATGCCGGAGTTGAAGTGAAATAAAGAAGAAACCCAAAGAAATAAAATGAGAACTGAAGCCTCCGCATAACAATCGTCCACCCATGTTATCTATCAAAATATGTTGCGAAACAGGTTTTTACAAATCCTTGCCCCTGTAACAGCACATTTAATTTCCTGAATGGTAGGATAGCGTCTCACCGGCAATTACAATTTTAATTACAATTTTACTTCCATGAGGATGCAAAACAATGTGAATCTGTTGCTTTTACTCTATTATAAACGCAGGTTTTGTAATGATGAATGAGGATAAACATCAACAACATACGTCATATGTACGCTCTGCTATTAAATTAAGCGGAAACGAAAGTTGAGCTTGTGAGAATGAATGGTTCCTTTCCTCGCACGCGTATTTTCGCTCTGTTTAGCCGCCATAGAAACAAATTCGTCTTTAAAAAAATATCTCTAGAAATAATCAAGAGACACTGACAGACTTGTAGTAGGACTTGTAATCTAGTAGGATATGCGAAATACAATTCTGTTAAGATATAATATAGTGTACTTACTTGAATAATTGATTCCATTGCCATCGAATCCAGTATTGCACTCACAATAAAGCCACTTACAATAGAATTAACACAGGTGGAATTCATATTGCATAAAGAAGAATTGGAATTGTCTGCTAAATAAATAAAGTAAGATGAATGTTATGGTTGAAAAAACTTCTCTAAATTTATCAATGTACTTGCTTGTACAATTGGTTCTATTGACATTAAATCCGCTATTGCACTCACAATAAAGAGATTTTCGGTAGATTGAATAAAAGTAGGAATATGGCATAAAGAACCATATTGCAATTGTTTGAACAACGAACAAATAACGAACAGCAAACAAGTTTTTAAACGACCACATTAGGCACTTGAATATCTAAGGCGCAGCGACCTCGCGACCTGTCCCTCAAAACGTCAACGAACAGCGCGAATTTAAGCATTTGAAAGAATCGATGGTAAATTGACTACCGTATTTAATGTTTGAAGCTTGTTTTATTACCTTCAAACGGTCCAGTTCTGCGAAAACGATTGTAGTGTTTGAGCTGAAGTCACCATCAAGGAACAGCTCTCTTCTCAGCAAGTTCATGTTGTCGTGAAGAAGTGAAAATGCTCAGAGTTGCGTTGTAAACAGAACAAGAACGACGTTGAGAATACTCTTGGGACTACGAATTAGTCATTTTCTTTGTTTCGCATGACAAATCATTGTCTCAAAGACCGCATCGTAGATCGTTAATTCCTTAAATACAATTACGTTAATTCCTTAAATTAATTAATACGCTTTTAAACTAAATGTCTGTCCTCTGGGACCGTTTAACTTGTCAAAATATGCAATTTTGTAGATGTCTGCGTCAGACACTACACTGAATACGAAGTTGATTTTAAGCTTTAGACCGAAGAAAATACGAGCAGAAAGTTTGTAAAATGGCATAAAACGAACCTCGTTACATTACCAGCGAGAAATACATCGAGTACAACAAGCGTGTCTTCATTACATATCGAAAATAAGACGCCCGAAAACAAGAATCCAGATCTTATACATAAAAATCTTTCCAATAATAACTGCCATTTGACAATAGTATGGTAACAAAATAGTTTAACAGATGAATTTTGCTTAAACATGTCAGGGCAATACTGTTCAAAATTGCCTGAAATTTCTCACGAAAAGTGAGCGAATTCTTAAAAAATCTTTGGAGCAAAGCCCCTTGAATTCACTCCGCCTTCTCCGCCTATGGCTATGAACTTAAAATTAGTAAAGATGCCGCAGTTGAAGTGAAATAAATAAGAAACCCAAAGAAATAAAGTGAAAACTGAAGGCTCCGTTTAATAATTGTCCACCGATGTACCGCAATGTGTCGCGAAACACGTTTTACAAATCATTGCCCCTGTAACAGCACCTTTAATGTCTTTAATGGCAGTAAAGCCTCTCACCGGCAATCACAATTTTAGTCCAGCAGCCAATTCTCAGAAGAAGTATAAATAAAGAGTTCGTAGCACCCTCAGTACAGACAAAGTTTGGCTGATTTTTTTGATAGAAGGATTCCTGGGGAGCGTTTGTAGCTATGATGTACTATTGAAAGTTGGAGTCGGAACTGTGTTACAGGCTGATAAGTAGTAGTGATCATTTAAGTATATGTCGTAAAGAAAAGGACCTTTCTAAATGCTGTTGCACTTGAGAAGCCACAACATTTGATACAGGAGGCATAGTATCATGAAACTTGAGCAATGCTCGTGTCAAGCCCTTGTTCTATTATAAAGCAAATAAATTTAAAGTAAAGAAGTTTCCATAGCAACCATCGCTATGAGCACATCAAACATTTTCGTTACGACGTGAAATTAAGCTAAGTTAAGCTAATACGTTGAAAAATCTTCTACGATTTAATTTGAGAAGTCTTTTACAATTTTCAGGAATATTTTCAGTAAATTTTAAATAAACACTGATTAGGTATTTTTCAAAAATTGCACAGAAATAAAGGGATTTGGGGGACCTAAACCCCTAGTAACCATAATACAATGATGGTTTAAAGCTTTCATATTTTCCCCTTTATACAATAAATATTTTAAATACAAATGATAATTTTTTAAACATAATTGTATCATATGATGAACATTCAACTTATAATTAAAAATTAATCCATCGTCCACTGACATATATATGAAATGGATGTATGGAATTGGAACCTTTTCATATATGAAATCTGATTTCATATATGGAATTTTTCATATATGAAATGGATGTATGGAATTGGAATCTGATTTCATATAAAATTTCCATATATGAAATGGATGGAATTAGAACCTTTTCACATATGAAGTATTAATATATGAAATTTTCACATGAGAATTACAGAATATGAAATAGATGCGTTTTCACATGTGAAACATTCGCACACGGTGTCGTTTTCCTTAGCGTTTTATATTGTTCTCTATTCCTTCGCGAGGACGGAGAACAATTTAACGCTAACGAAATTAACGACACCGTGTGCACATGGTCTAATATATGAAATTATAATATGTGAATATATGAAATAATTATATGAAATAATTATATGAAATTATAATATGTGAATTAAATATTAATTATCGCCACTGTAAATGTTGTATATTAGCCTCTAAATCTACTAATTAAGCACTCAGTCAAAAACAAAAAGTATTAGATTAAATTATTTAATATGATAAAATATATACAAAAACACCTATTGATTTTCACGTCCTTCTATCTTAATTTGCTTTCTTTTGCATGCTTCTCTTTCATCCTTTATCTTTTGCGAAATTGCATTCCTTATGGCGGACCTTGCTGCAAATGGAAAGCTTTGGGTCACATAACCTGCACATAAACAAAGAAAATCAACATATTAGATTTTATTACATTCAACATCACTGCAAGTCATAATTACGTAAATGGCTGAATAATAATAATAATAATAATAATAATAATGACAATAATAATAATAATAAATTTTATTTCAAAATGGTTAAACACATGACAGTAAAAACTGATAAACCAGTAGCCCTCCAATAAAGAAACAAATTTATGCCTAAGATAATACTAGTATTACACTGTGAAGTTAAACTATACAGTAGTTAAGAATTAATTTACAAAATTACATGCGTAATTCACATATTGATAAGCATAAAATATTTAAAAATTCGAAGTAAATACTAAAATAGTTAATTTCCTTATAGTTACAGTGTATCTATGAAAATATTGAAATAGTGCTTTCTTAAAATTTACTAAACTATGAATAGTTTATATATTATCTGGCAGGGGGTTCCAATGATGCAAACACAGGTTTATCGGATGTGATAACAAAATGTTTTACCGGCTTACTAAATACAAATGTTTTGACGAACTTGAATATAAAAGCTGTTCATTTTGCATGATCAAGGGCATACATGCATAAGTTGAGAGTTGCGTAAAACCTTATATAATATATGACTTGGTTTTAGATAAAGCTCTTAATTGTATCTGGAAAAAGGCTGCATACAGCTAGTTTGAAGGACATTGGCAACGAAAATTAAGTTTGTTTTATTTGAAAGAACTCTTAAAATAATGAAGAATATTAATTTTTATTATATGGCTAAGAAAGATGGCGCACGCTGATTGGTTCGTGAGAGGTCCGGAAAAAAGCGTATTGCCCTCCCGGCGCTGTGAGAGGGCAATACGCTTTTTGCAGACCGGTAAGTTTTGGCGGGAAAATTTCTGAGTTGATTTAGATGAAAATAAAAGAGGATTTGAGTATGTTCGTTGAAAAAGTTCGAACAATAACACGTCCTGGAACGGTAGTGCTGCTTTTCTTGAAAGCTGTTTATCTATAAGTGAAGAAAATGAATGCCTAACGACCTACTGGTCGTTACTACGCGTTACTACGCGTTACTACGCGTATAAACATGAAGCGACATCAACAAGCTCAGAGGTAAGGTAAACGGCAACATCTGAAGACAAACACAACGTTAAAAACAGAGAACAAAATGAACCAAAAGCCATATAATAAATATCTTATTAACCTCGTTTGCTTGGTCTGTACGGTAAAGTATTTGCCTTCGGTTTTTTCGCACAGACCTCGCGCCTTCGGCGCTCGGTCTGTACGAAAACCTCAGGCAAATACTTTACCGTACAGACCTCGCACTCAGTTAATAAGTCTTTAATAGTTCTTTCATATTTTACTTAGTTCTTGAGATATTTAGATTAATACGATATTCAAATGAGATGATCTATGACGTCATAACATGGGAAATACATTTTAACATGTTGGAAAATCGTGAATATCTTTGATTATCAAATGAAATTACTTGAAACTTTGCACGTAGGTACATACCACTAAACTGAAAATCATCGTTCAAGTCTTATGGTTGCCATGGTAACGGATTAGTTTACAGACCTCTTGATTTCGAAAACAAAACTATTTGTTTTCTGACATGGTAGACTTTGTACCAACTTCAAATCTCAGTTTCGAATTGCAGGCTATGACAGTGAACATTTGCTGAACAGATACCAACCCAATAAGGTTCGGCACTGAAGAGAAAACAAATAATTTTGTTATCGAAATCAAGAGGTCTGTAAACTAATCGATTACCATAGAAACTATACGACTTGAACGATGATCTTTAGTTTAGTGGTATGTATCTACATGCAAAGTTTCAAGTAATTTCATTTAATAATCATAAAGATATTCACGATTTTCCAATATGTTAAAATGTATTTCCCATGTTATGACGTCATAGATCATCTCATTTGAATATCGCATTAGTCTAAATATCTCAAGAACTAAGTAAAATATAGTCTGCGAAAGCAGCCTCTGTCCTCACCCCCCCTGGCGGTTGAGAAGAGAGTCTGCGACCAATCGAAGATAATGCCGTACAGTGACGTATGAAATATTAGTATAATTTATGCAATTCCTCAATTTCATAAATGACAAAATGGCGGATAGCGGATTTGTCGCGAAGCGAGGGTCTTATAAATATTCATGCATCTTGTGTTCGTTGGTACTTGGAAGAAGCTCTTTTAACATTGTCGATGCTATAATGCTTTTACCATGGGATATAGACATAGCCGAGAAAGCATATGTTTGCCGAAAAATATGCTTTGCGCGTTTGAAGAAGATAAATAAATGTCTTTCTGAATTACGCGAACTCAATGTCGAACAGGCAACCGTTACTATCTGCTCTTACAAGAACACAAAACAGGTCTTTTAACTATTTTAAGAACTGCAAAAGAGTAGTATTTTAAACAATTTAAATATTTATAAACTGCATGATTGGATCAATGAACAATATTAATGCACTATGTTATTATTATAAAACATAGAAAACGAATACTCTAAAAATTTGGTATACTGCCGAAATTGTGTGTAGGGTCTCTCACATTTCAAGTAAGGCCCATTCATCATATTTTTTGACCAACTTTTTAGAGTATTAGCTTTGTATTTCTACACAGCCTATGTAACACAACATTTTATATATATATATATATATATATATATATATATATATATATATATATATATATATATATATATATATATATATATATATATATATATATATATATATATATATATATATATATATATATATATATATTAATTAATATTAGAGAGGATTTAATATAGTCAAATACATATATGGAAAAAGTGACTGCCCCAATCAGGGTTCGATTCCCAGTATATACACTGTATATAAATATACGGTAGTTTCAATCAGCTATTCAGCTTAGAATTAGAACATAGTACCGTAGTATGTTGATTGATCTTTGTTAAGTTATTTTAGCTAATGTCAACTGATGTTATTTAGTAGGAGACATTGATTCAGCGGGGGAGGTGAAAGAGTTTGGATAAATATACTGTCAGTTAGTACCAGTAAATTATATAAGCAGCACTGTAGTGTTTATATTGATATCAACCAGAGGAGTGTAGTATACTAAATACCTGTACAGGTACATACAAATTGAACAAATAGTATGCTGAAAATACCATTAATTCCATAGAAGCACAGTATACTAAATATCAACGGCCTTAGGATTCATCAAATTTAAATATACCAAATACCTACAATGTAACAACTGTACACTGATTAAAAAACGTCTTAGATACCATATTATACCCAAAACTCCCTGCAGACCTCAATACATACATGTTTATCCATAATGTACTTTACTGTACATCAAATCTTAAATAATGCACATGTGCATTTTAATGAATTTTTGTTACTCCTGCATGTGCATTACATGTTTAAATAAACTATCATCTTACTATTGTCTGCATATATATGAAATAATTATTCACAAAAATTGTAAAGCTTCTTCAGCAATTGCGGAAACCCATCATCATTGTCTTCTGTGGTGGTCACATCAAAATTGATGAAATGTCTACATCACTAATTGGATATATAAAACTAAATCAAGTGTCCATAATTTCATCCCATTCATCTTCACCATCATATTCTGATTGTTCATAATCTTTATAGTCAATTTCAGGCAAGGGGCACATCATCAAGCAAAAGAAAATTTTTATTGCATGTTCCTTTTTCCATATTTCAATATGATATGTAATATCTTCCAAACTAAACAGGAATTCAGCTTTTTCAAGAGTTTGGTTGATCTGGAAGGATGAAAACATACAATGTACTAGGTAGTGTTGGGGTAGAGGCGGTAGACTTCTGCATCATGTCCAACAAATTTTTCAAACATGGGCATCATGAGTTCCTTTCACAATATCAGAAGCTTGTTGCTCAAAAGTTCTCGATGTTGAGATGTCACAGTTCTGCATTGTGTTGCTGTACGCACAGACACAGTGCTTCAGATAAGTAATTTAATTCAGCACAATTACCAGCACTGCATGAACATGATTTGGCACATAAATCACAACATTCATATTTATATGAAAATGTCTGGGCCATAAGCATCTCCTCTGAACTTATGTCAAAAAACTGTAACAGAAATTTTCTTCTACATGCACTATGCAGTACAGGTAGTTGGTAATTTGACATAATCTTTCATACCTTTGCTGACATTTCGAAGCATCCTTCCAATAAATAAAATGATGGGCTTACCCTTTTCCCCACATCTACCACTTTCTTGCATATATGCCTCTACATTTTGGGAAGGTCCAAAGTTGATGTCAGTTGTCACACTCGTGCAATCCATGCCCATCCCAAATACAATTGTGTACAAAAGACATCTACAGTTCCATTAACCTAAGGTTAATTGAAATGCTCCATTCAAGTTCAACTACACCAGAATGTGTAAAAGAAAACATAATCAATTATATGGCAATCCATGAACTGTTAGATGTCTTTTGTGCACAATTGCATTTGGGATGGGCATGGATTGCAAGAGTGTACTGCCCAAAGTTGATGACAGTTGTGTGTAGCACTGCTTATAATAACCTCTAAATCACACAGACAACAGCGTCAACAAATTTATCATCAATGTATATTAATTATTAATTATTTATTATATTTATTATTACCAGTCATAGTGCTGAATGGGCTACCCTGCTAAAATAAAGTTTAAAGTTTATTCATTCATTATCGAAATGATGCGGGAAGGAATTAAAAATCAACAAATATTTAACAAATAATACTCTTACCAGTGGCTTATAGTTATAGTGTGCTTCATCTACGACACCATTTACACGATCTTTGTATACTGGCGAACCAAACAATTATCGCCTTAAATTATCACTCAATAACGATTCTGGAGATGAATAAACGAACGTGTAGTCACCGGACTGAAGTTTTGGATCCAATGTGTCCGCTTGAGATAAGCAAATGCACTAACTCCAATGGCATTTATCCTCGGCATTTAAATATCGAACCTGTTCTTGCAAATAGAGCAACTGAAGCGAAGCAGCGAGTTGGTATATTAACGACTTCCCAAAGCCAGTCGGAAGGCTGACAAACACATCTTTCTTGCAGATAAAGTTAAATAAAGCTTCCAACTGTTCTTGTTTCATGGTTTCTACACAAAAACCGCCTTTCGTACACTCGACTGCATGTAAAAATACATCGTAATCCGCCATGTTTACTAAGAAATTCGATTTGGGGTTTCCCATTTCAATGAGCCAATTATAAACCGCCGACCATATTTCATCGGTAACTGTACGGCATTAACTTCGATTGGTCGCAGACTCTCTTCTCAACCGCCAGGGGGGGTGAGGACAGAGGCTGCTTTCGCAGACTAAGTAAAATATGAAAGAACTATAAATTAATATTCTTCATTATTTTAGGAGTTCTTTCAAATAAAACAAACTTAATTTTCGTTGCCAATGTCTTATAAAGCAAAGGTAAATGGTCGAATATGAGCACGAAGGGCTTCCTGGGACTTGCGATAAATTTATTACATTTTAAGTGTGATCCAACTCCTTCAACATCTAACTCCACCATTTCCTTCAAAATCACAGCTCATGATCGCAAGTTTTCCGTCAGCGAATTTCTTAACACCAACTGGAATTAAAATTAGTCATTCCCAACAAGCCTTTCGCCACTTGTGTCGGTCCCTTTGAATTTCACGTCCTCGTGCATGCCGCATCTTGATCATCACCAGCAACTTCGCCATTCGTCGCCATCCTGGCCAGTCCATCCTGGCCAGTTCCCCCGGCAGTTTTGATCTTAGCAAGAAGGTCAAAAAGGCCGATACGATGGCGTTGGCTGGCGTAATTTGTCGTCATCAGACAGCTTCGCCCGGCTCTTTTGACCCACATAGGAGGGTCAAAAGGACAGGGGGAACTGGCCAGAATGGCGTAATCTGACGTACACAATTCGCCCATGCGCATTGAAGAAAAGTGGAGAAGTTTTCACACGAGTTGGACTTCTGCTTGATTCTTATTCTGTGCTTTCGCACTCATATTCAACCTTTTCCCTTTGCTTTGGAACAACCTTAATTGGATTAGCTATAAACATCTAGACTTGAACAAACTGCTTACCAATTATCGACTCAACTTTGCCAGCATCCAACACATTACCACCATCCTTTTTCTTTCCTGCCAACGTCGACTTTTGTAACGTTTCTCGGTCGAAAAGAGCAGCTAACAATGTTTTTGTCATTTTTGAAAATGTTTTGCATCTATCAAGCTCGACTAATGCTTGTGGTTTCAACATTGCCTAGAAGACAAAAAATAAAAAATTAATAAAAAGCCAGCAAAACAAAGTAAATGATAAAGTGTGATTTTAAGAATTGTTGTGGGAATCATAGTGACATTAGTATTTAGTAAAACTCAGCAAATCAAGCAATTTCTCAAAGCATATATGACATTCCGGACTGATTTTGATAAGTTTTAAAACCCGGACTGATTTTGATAATTTTTAAGTGTGGGATGTATATTAATTATAAGGAAATCTTAGCCTGGTTGTTCAAAAGGCAACTAACTTCTTCCAGGGAAGTTTGTAGACAAAATTATAAAGATACAGGCAGCAATTTTGGAAGTTTTCTGTTCCAACATTGCTAGAATTTCATGTTTTACCTTGGAAAATTTAAACTTTATTTGTCAATGAGAATTGCATACCAAAATAAAAATGTATATTACATTTAAGAATTAGTGGTCATCACATTTGCCTTTTGAACAATATTACTGTCCACCTCAGAAAGATGTCTGTCTTAAAGGGACACTCCGGCCCAAATACAAATGTAGTTCATATGAAAGATTCTTACTGACTTTAGATTATTTCCAAAGTTTCAGCATTCCTATCAATTTAGTTAAGAAGATGTGGCTAGTTGAAGTTGGAGAGTTTGTCCTATTTCGACGCCATTTTGTTTCTCAAATATGACGTCACTGAGTGACGTGATCTCGTATTATGCCTAAGAAGCTCCTCTACTTTCCTGCATGATGAAACTAAATAGTTTATTTCGACTAATTTTCGTCCAAAGACCATTCACAATAACTATCACTATGTGATCGCCATCAAAACAACTCCACTGACGATAAAGCATCACTCAATGACGTCATATTTTCAAAACCAATATGGCGTCAAAATCCACAAATTTTCAACTTCAACTAGCAATATCTTCTCAACTAAATTGATAGGAATGCTGAAACTTTGGCAATAAACTAAAGTCAGTAAGATCTTTCATATGAACTGCATTTGTATTTGGGCCGGAGTGTCCCTTTAAGGTTTTTCCACCTTGTTACAGAAATAGGCTTGCAACAAGTACTTGCATCTAATTAAAAAGAACCTCAAGCGAGCAAACAATCAAGTGCAAGTTGCTATTAATTGGATGCAAATAAATACTGCAAGGCTGTTTCTGCGATGAATCATAGTTAATAGAACATGAACATTATGGTCCTCCTACTCGTGTTTGAACTATTACTTAAAAGGGTGGTTGAGCGATTAAACCAAAACGTTGCTACTGGGTGATTGCTTCATTATACAGAAAACACAATGGGTCCTGTGATCACGAATCAACTCAAATCAACTTAAGCTACATAATTATTGTAATTTTCATATTTTAAATATTAATTTAAAAGCAAAAGGCATAAATGTATGTAACTTTGTAAACTTACATGTAGTTCATTCCTGTCAAACACTCTTGGTGTTTCTTCTGGTATCTGAGATGGACTAGCAGGTACTAGATATGGAGTCTTTGGAAAGGTTTCAGTTTTTGTTGGAATATTTGATGAAAGTTGGTCTTCCATAACTGTTGGAGAATTGGGAATGGGCAGAGTTGCTCTCGGGTTGGCTCTCGGGAATAGATGGGGACTCAGTAAATGCTGTTGTGGGACTAGGGCTGTGTGTTGTATATTTACTTGGAGGAGTTTCTACTGCACTTTGTTGCTGGGATCCAGATCGCAGAAAATTGGATAATTTCAGTGGCTCAAATTTCTTCACTGAGCTACTTCTAATACTGGATAGTTGCCTCAATTTCTCAAGTACTTTCTGGTTTGACATTGCCTTAACTAGCATTCCAGGAAGATCTGTAAGAAAAAATATGGTAATCTAACTTTTTACTGTAGCTCAAAAACATTTATACAAGTGAATGAAAAATTCTAAATTAAGGACACATCCTAGCATTGCAAAGTGCACCCTTGCCTGTAAATGGGTTATTAGTTTTATAATAATAACACAAAGTGAACATCAATATTGGATATTTCTGAAATGTGATCGTTTAGGTTAGTGTTGTCTTGAGAAGGACTGTTTGTGACAGTAGTGACAGATGTCTTGACTGCCTCAATGGCAATCATACTCAGAGTCAACTGAAAAGCATCCATCAGGTTCACCTATTTATACTGTACATGGCTTGTGAACTTGATTCCCACCGGTCTACCACGTATAAACAGTCAATTTGTAACAAAATGCAACTTATTTCGGACCAGCTTTCAATCCTGGGCTTACTATTTTTAGCTGTGTTTTGCGAACAAATTGTCCATTTATACGAGTCCATTTATACATGTCCTATATTCGCACATGGTCAAAATTCTTGCTTGTTGATTGTAACATATTTTGCGTTTGGGACGATGAAAAGCAGTTGCTGATGAGACCTGTTTCCTGTATTCGCGCGCTGTCAAAATTCTTGTATGTTTACGTGCAAAAACAAATGCTTATCTTGTAAAAAAGTCGCTCATGACAGGTTAAACGCTAAAAAGTGGTCGCGTTTGGCAGGTGGTCGCTAATTGCAGGTATATACATTTTAACTACAAATCGTGGTCGTAAAACACAGGGTCATAAAAACTCAGGTTCTACTGTATAGTGCAAGTGTATAGGGTCCATTCAAATTAAGGCAATGAATAACAGCTGTATACGCAGGCTAATTCAAATTGGGTTATAGGTTTCTATAGGCTAATAGGTTTCTCTGTAGGTTGCCTATAGAACATGTTCCAATTGCCTATAGAAGTCTATAGGTTTCATATGGGATCCTATACGTTGCCTATAGACATGCATATATAGGCAGGCCTATAGACTTTTTTTGTTAGGGTATTGATTTCTCTCAAGAGGACCGGTCTCAATGCAGAGCAGGGAAACTGATCTAGGTCTATAACTCAGAACTTGAAACTGATTTGTTAATAGAAACCGTAGGATTTGCAGGTACCTCTTGTAATTAGAAATTCTGTGAAGGCATTTTCACATCATATCTAAAGAACTAATATTATCTCAATGAATCTATTCATACATACATGTTTTAGCAATTAAGGCAATTGATAATCTGCAGGATATACAACTTTTGAGTTAAAATTAATTTTTGTAACATTGTACTGTACATAATTATATGAATTATGTGTTTATATTTGTAATAACTTTAATTTGTTAGGCCATTGATACCAGTGTAACAGTATTGAAGGCTTGATTAACAGCCTTTGACAATCATACCAACACTAAAATATATTGGGACTGATTGCTATAGAAAAGCGAAAGCGACGCTCGGATTGGGTTCACAAACTATGATAAATATATTAGATATTCCGACGACGATATCTTATGAACTACTGGCTCTAGCAAATCATGCTATAAAACTCGGACATATTTACAAAATTATCTTTGTAACTGACTACAATAAACAGCATCAAAAAAGGGAAAACGGGTTTACCTTTTGTCGCCAATTAAAATTTACGAGTTTGTTATCTTCCGCCAACGGTACTGTATCTTTTGAACACTACATAATCATTTTCAATGAACTTTTTGAACACAAATCTTCATTCGCCGTATAAATTCCTTTTGTTACCAAGGCAACGAAAATTGGACGGCGGTTGATGCACAACCAATTCTGCAAACAGCATCCCGTGAGAAGGGACTAAACGCCGGTCGATATTAGCACCCTCGCCCTCAGGCCTTCGGCCGGCGCTTCGCGCCGGGCGAGGGGATAATACGATTTTTATCATGAAACAAATACAATCTTAAATCTTAATATAATAGAGCTACTTAATACTATAGAGCTAAGGTTATGCATGTTCAATTCCTGTATTTCAACAAACATCAGCTTGCTGTTCAACACCATCCTTTGCCTCATGACTTCTACGATGAGATTATTATTCCCATATGGTTATATGCATATTGTCCGGCCTACCCTACCCCAGGGTCCACCCCTAATAGATGCATATAAAAAATATTTAGAATGGTAACCATTTATATGAAAGTGGTCAATATCCAAGAAAAATTATCATATAAAAAATATAAAAATCTGGTAGCACTGAACAGACAGGATATATAATATATAACATGTTAAAACTCTCACCTTGGCCTTGACATTGGGCTTTGGAGCAATTGCTTCTTCAACATCAGAACTTAATTCGTCATCGGAAGCCAAAATACCAAACTTCCTCTTCTTTAATGGTCCATTCAGACAATTCTCCTTGTCCTCCATTAGGAATTCTTCTTCCTGCTTGCGAGCGTCTTTCTTTGTATCTAAACAAAGGCAGAACACCATTATTCAGTAGTTACTATAATATAAGCAAACAAACATTCTTCGCGTGTTTCAGGACGATTTAGATCCAATAAACACGGACACATAAAATAACATGGAGTATAAAAAGAAACAGTCTGTTTACTTACCATGGACAGATACAACCCGACCAAGATACGCTCTCCATCCACCACTCGGAGTTTTCTTTCCGATTACTTTGTGATAGATCATGCCTTCTTTGCTTGGATTATTCAACATCGTAACATCCCGCACGCTGTGGTCTTCCATAATACTGGTTTCGTTTGTTTCAGACCAGTTTACCAGCACATACTTCATGTTGAATGTCGAGGGTTAAAAGTTGATTAAAAAACGAATATTTCCTTGTAAAAGACGGAGCAAAAAGCCAGAAACTTCTCTCAAGCGAAGGAGTCAAACCAGTGAGTCAAACACGTGCGATGTAAACATTTGTTTTCGGGGGGGACTGTTGAGGGCAGGGGCAGAGGAGGGGGGTCCCGGACTTCTCCAGAGTTCCCAAGGGGCCAACTTCACTGGCAACCTCCATTCTCGTTCCCAGACCCTACAGGGCCGCGTAGGGTCTGGGAACGAGAATGTGGCAACCTCGTAACCTGCCAGTGATATATTAAAAAGTGATTCCTTTGCGAGGAAAAGATCTATTTCGTTAATCACAAATCTACATCTTCTCGCAGGGGACAGTACAAACGATGGATGAACGAAGAGGATAATACCCAAGACAACAAGATGGCGTCGTAGGAAGCGTGACCGTATAAATGAAAACGCTACTGTTATCTCTATTGATAATGATAGTTCATGTGCCAACGATACCGATGATGTCAATGACCAGAATGACAGAAATTCTACTGGATCGGGTTATAATAGTCAGGATGAACATCCAGAATTGGAAACAGAAGAGGTATGTTTGCGAAATTCATATTTCCATATTAGACTGAAATACCCCCTGGAAATGGTGAAAATACTGTTATTTTGAGGGGACCCCTGGAATTGCAAGTAGGTTCATTTTTTTTGCTGACTGCCCAACATGTTTATGAGTTATGTTTGAGTTGAGATAGCAAATGCTCATATTTGTTAGTCCATGTGTGTGCACTGCAGCTTGATATCTTGCAATATTGACAGCAACATTGCTATTTTGGTTCATGACACTTCCTAGCAGGTTGCTTAAAATCTTGTCTCGGGATGTGCACAGTTTGTAATATCTCATTTTCTTATGAAAACGTACAGTTGTCTGCCACATTTGCTTTAAATCAGCTGTTTGGTATTAAGTCACACCAAAGGCAAAGCTGGTCCAAAGGTTAGTCACACATCTGCATGACTAGACCACAGTAGCCTGAGTAATCAGTTGAAAACTGTACAAAAACGGTCCAACAAGAACACTTCAACCAAAGGCAAAGCTGAAGCAATACTTACACTTAACGCAAGTTAAGCATGCCATTCACTAGATTGTATGTACTGAGACCAGGTATGGCGAGTGGTCTGAAGACTGGGTTACATCGGCTGAACCTAGTAACCACATGGTTACCTGGCCTCAGTGGTTACAATCTATAATGTATTATTGTATTTGTGCAATTTTTGCAATATCACAACAAGAAAAATAATAGCAATAAGTTACTGTATAGATATTCAAATTGTCAGCAAAAGCTAGCAATAAAATCCATAGACTTTGTCTTAACCCTTTCTTTCCCATGAGGCCACTTAAAAAGAAATGGTTGGTGAGCGTCCTTGCCCGCCCACAAAAAATGATTTTTTTATTTTTAATAAAACAACTTTAATAAAACCGCTCGCTTTTTGGAAAACGTAACTGAGGATGATCACCAACTTTTTGCCCTAAGGTGACCCTACAGTACATTGTATATGTCAAGTACTTCATTCATATATTATTTTATAGGATGGAACACATGAGAATTGCAGCAATCTTGACCAACCACTGTATGAAAATTGTAAAGTCACCCTGGGGCAATGCCTGTTGCTGTTGATGTCCTTCATTCTTGGAAATGGGCTTACATCTTCAGCCATTACTGATTTGTTAAAACTATTAGCACTGATTTTACCAGTTGGTAATCTGTTGCCTGACACTAAGTTTTTATTTGACAAGTACTTTAGTGAGTTTCGCAAAGGAACACAACTCCATTTGTATTGCCCAGATTGCCATCAATGGCTAGGAACGGGAGCTTCCGTCCAGTGCAGTGTGTGCCATACCAACTATGCAGAGGAAGATTTAGTCAAAAAAGGATCTTTTGTGTATATTCCACTTCAAGAGCAACTGACTGAACTGCTGCAAAGACCTGATATTGGCGCAAAAATAGATCATCGATTTACACAAATTAAGAAGAATGAAAACAACTATGAGGATATTTATGATGGTCAAATGTACAAACAGATTGCAGATGGAAAGCTGACAAAGGACCCAAATGCACTAAGTATCTCATTTAATTGTGATGGAGTTCCAGTATTCAAATCTTCGAACTACAGTATTTGGCCCTAACAGGGGATTCTTAATGAACTTCCAACTAAAGAAAGGAAAGCAAATGTTTTTCTTCTGGGACTTTGGTTTGGAAATATCAAGCCCATAGTCAATTCATTCCTTCGGCCATTCACAGATGAAATGAAACAGCTCGGCTCAACTGGCATGGATTGGATTAAAGCTCCTGGTGACTGGATCTTATCAACTGTCCATGCGTGTATCTGTTCTGCTGATAGTGTCGCGAGATGTATCCTGCAGAATATCAAGCAATTCAACGGACTGTGTGGCTGCAGCTGGTGTGAAAACCCAGGGAAGGTTGTAGTCAAAGGTCATGGACATTGTAGAGTCTATCCAAATTCAGATGAAGGAGACAAGTTAAGAACACACACTGGCATGATAATAAATGCACGAAATGCTTTTTTATCAAATGATGTTGTGCTTGGAGTAAAAGGTCCAACCCAACTTGTCCAGTTACCACAATTTGACGTAGTGTCTGGTTTTGTTGTTGACAACCTTCACTGCATCGACCTTGGTGTATCGAGACAGTTGGGTCATTTGTGGTTTGATTCTGCAAACCACCAACAACCTTGGTACATTGGAAATAAGATTGCGTCTATTGACAGCAGGCTAAATCTTGTTCACCCACCGAATGAGATCACCAGAATTCCAAGATCTTTACTTCAACGGGCTTACTGGAAAGGTTCTGAATGGCATTGGTGGCTACTTCTTTATGCTCCTGCTGTCCTCTCTGGAATTCTCCCTCCTCCCTTTTATGGTCACCTCTTGTTACTTGTGGAAGCAGTTTATCTCTTAACAAGTTCATCAATTTCACGGCAAGACCTCAATAAAGCAGATGCTTGTTTATCACGGTATGTTTGTCGGTTTGAAGAGTTGTATGGGAACCAGCATCTAACCTACAACATTCATCAACTTCTTCATTTAACTAAAACTGTAACTGACTGGGGTCCATTGTCATGCTACTCAGCCTATATTTTTGAAGGTTTCAATATGGTCCTTCTTAAACTGTTTCATGGAACTCAGGCTGTCCCTAGTGTGACGAACGCGTGGCGAACGCAGAGCAAACAGATTGCTATTGGCTATTGCCAGCTCAATTCCCAGAGAGACAGATGATGATCCAGTTTTGGCATACACTGATGCAGTGCTGATTGGGTGTCCACCTCTAAAGAAATCATTGAAGCTGCAGGATGATGTTACTTTTCTTGGAGCCCACTATGTAAGAAACCTCACTTTGGAAGAAAAATTCCTTGTGGAAGAATACTTCAGTGATGATGTTGAAGAAGAAGCTTTTAATTTTCAACAAAGCTGTTGTTAAAGGTAATGTTTTATATTCTGTAAATTATCATAAGTCTCTTAAGAGAAATAATTTTACTGTGGGATTAGTGGATGGTACCATTGTACAAATAATTGATTTTGTCATTGTAAAGTTTGTTATTGGGTGCAGGGTAACTATTGCCTTTGCAAAGAATATTATTATTGGTAGCCATTGGCTGCGGCCTGACAGTGAATGTGGTTACTGTTGCTCCCACATCAAGGTTGTTACTGAGCATGAAACGAACTTGAGAATGATTGAACTATCCGAACTTGAACATAAGTATGCTGTGATAGAGAGTGGTCATTCTCTACCGGGGACAATGTGTTGTAGACTGCCCAATCTTATAGATACATGTAGGGATTAGTTTGAATACCTGACCAGGTCTGGTTTTTAAAGGCTGCATGATTATAAGTAATCCAGGATGGATATACACATATATATCAATATATAAACACATATATATCAATATATATATATATATATATATATATATATAGGTAATATTTGGCATTTCACTCGATCAAACTACATGTTGAAAGGATTTATGGTGAAGGAAAATTTCAACCGGGACCAGTTGCGAAAAATGCAACTTAGCGGCCTTCCGGTAGGAATTGACCCTGCGATTGCTAGTGCAGCGCTCTGACCACTGAGCTACGGAAGCCGTTGCCGAGAGCCTAGTCACGAGTTCTGTATATATGGTGGTAATGCTGGGATAAGATTCTGGGTATATTATAGGTAATATTTGGCATTTCACTCGATCAAACTACATGTTGAAAGGATTTATGGTGAAGGAAAATTTTGAGTGTTGGAATACATACATTTTAAGACCAAACCGGGACCAGTTGCGAAAAATGCAACTTAGCGGCCTTCCAGTAGGAATTGAACCTGCGATTGCTAGTGCAGCGCTCTGACCACTGAGCTACGGAAGCCGTTGCCGAGAGCCTAGTCACGAGTTCTGTATATCCCGGCATCTAACCACCATATATACAGAACTTTCCTTCACCATAAATCCTTTCAACATGTAGTTTGATCGAGTGAAATGCCAAATATTACCTATAATATACCCAGAATCTTATCCCGGCATTACCACCATATATACAGAACTCGTGACTAGGCTCTCGGCAACGGCTTCCGTAGCTCAGTGGTCAGAGCGCTGCACTAGCAATCGCAGGGTCGCGGGTTCAATTCCAACCGGAAGGCCGCTAAGTTGCATTTTTCGCAACTGGTCCCGCGGTTTGGTCTTAAAATGTATGTATTCCAACACTCGAAATTTTCCTTCACCATAAATCCTTTCACTATATATATATATATATACAATCTCAGGAACGCGGGTTTGATTCCCAGCCGAAAGGCCTTGCATTTTTTCACATCTGGTGCCTGTTGGGTCTTAAAGGGCAACTGCATTGAAAAATAATTGACTTTTAAATAAAAGACCGTAGAATATAATATTTGGAAATGTTAGTAGTTTTACAATATTAGCTCTTGTACTCAAGAAATCAGATTGTCATTCTCGCGTGTTTATCCTCATGGACGCCGCCATTTTGAGTTTTGTACGCTGGCTCAAGTTTGATGTACAGCGGAATTTTCCTTTCAATTTGATGTCATATCGTCAATTTTATCTTGATTTTGACGATATGATGTCAAAATTGAATGGATAATTCCTCTGTACATCAAACTTACGCCAGCATACGGATACAAAAGCAGATCTAATAAAACTATTAACATTTCTAAACATTATATCCAAGGACCTTTCATTTAAAAGTAACTTATGTTTCGACTGCAGTTTCCCTTTGGTGTACATGACACATTATGTATATATTCAACACACTCTCATAATTTTCTCTTATATGATGACTACTGTATATAAGATTGCTTGATCAAAGATAAATAATGCTTAATATCATTAAGTTCCAACAAAGCCTGTGAAAAGAAAAGTAAAACACAGAAAAAAAACTAATTTGCAAAATTACAGCATTCCCATGCAAGAATGCTGCTACTACCTGTGATTTCACTAATTCTGGATGAAATTAATCACCTTTTAAATAACTAGGTGGTAAACTATTAACGAATTATATAATTTTTGCTGGCTAATATATTGAGTCTGATGTAAATAAACTTTTCCCATAAATATCCTGGAATATAATATTGTAAATATGAATGTATGCACTAAGCATGCAGTGCTGGCCTGTAATTATGTTGCTAGATTTATGTAATTATGTGTATTTATTAAGCATTAATAAAAGAAGTTAACAATAAGCGGTGTCAGTTCTCATTCGGTCAGGGCCTTCGGTGCCAGGTCCCCGGAGTGTTTACCCCCTCTTACAGAGTTATATAAAGGGCTAGCTTAATCTGCATGTTCGGCTTACTTGTTTCTTGTTTGCTCTCCCTCCCTGTCTTGGGATCTTATTCACCCACCCTCTGTTTCCCTGAGGCGGTTTAGCTGCCCGCTTCCCTTGGCACCTAGTTTGCGTTAATTTTATTTTAGCTCCGCTCTTATGAGTTGTTTAGACCAGCAGGGCTGTTTGTACTTGCTTGTCCCTGGTTTGTTTGTTTGTTTGTTTGCACACCCAATCCTTCCTAGTGGCGAAAGGTTCTTCTACTGTGGTGAGTATCTACTGTCTATAATCTAGCTTGGTCTCCATCACCGAAACCGTAAGTACCTGTGTATTCTTGTATTCTTAATTTTAATTTCCCCATCTAGACGGGTGACTTTTAGATATGGGATGGAGGAGGTACCGTTGGCCGGGGGGATCAGCAGGTCCCTTGTTGATGTCGCATCATGGCTTGTCACAGCCGGCATATCAGCTACTGACTCCATCCTACTGATCTGCGCTCTGCCATCGTAGTTATTGTGCGTGTTATCATTATGGGTCATGTAGTTGAGAACCGCGTAGATCGTTAATAGGATTTAAAGACTGGTTAGATCAGTTTATATATGAAATAAAGAAATCAAATGAAAATGAATGCCAATTTTATTTGTGAAATGTTAAATGCATATTACACTTGCATATTATTTCAGTGCTACATACTGTGTGTAAAATTAATAAATTATTTATTATTAGAAATTTCATGTATAAATTAATAATTTCATACTGTATATAATTAAATTCTCCATACTATGATTTGTTTTTCATATATAGAAATTTCATATATGAAATGTTAATTTCATATCTGAATTAAACATGTATGAATAAATTATTCGATATATGATTTCTTTTTCATATATGGAAATTCTATATATGAAATCAAAAATTTCATATATGAATTAAACATATCATATATGAATGAATGATTCCATATATGATTTCTTTTTCATATATGGAAATGTCATATATGAAATTACCATTTCATATATGAAACTTTTTATTTCATATATGAAATTTCAATTTCATATATGAAATTTTATATTTCATATATGAAATTTTATATTTCATATATGAAATTGCCATTTCATATATGAAATTGCCATTTCATATATGAAATCTTATATGAAATTTTCGATCGCAGATGCTTACTTTGAACGAGTTTTCACAATTATCCTCACCCATACACCAACAAGACTCTGTGCATGACATTCGCTTTGCAACTGCACGCATTACTTCTACAAGCAGATTTTTTGCATTGACAGCAAGACAAAGCAAGAAGACTTTTCGGCGCCGACTCCTTTGTCATTAGAATTGGTTCTAGCCCACACCTGTCGTCATACCAGCCATTACCATCAGGTGATGGTAGTTCTTGAATTGGCTCAAGGGAATGCTTCCATATAAAGCTTTGATAGTTTGCGCGCTCGATATGGTGCTTTAGACTGTCTGTTGACGGCGGTACACTCTCGCTATTCTGGTTCTTCTGACAAAACATCCAGTACTAGTCAGGGAGCACGTGTACTCCCGTGGGAATTTTGTGCTGAAAGCACGCCACTGGTCTAGATGTGTTAAGGTGACATTAAAGAACGTAACAAGTTTTGGTGGCAACTTTACAAGATTTACGAGGGGTCAAAAGTGTGACGTTTATAATCTAGCATGGAAACGAGGCTGATACATAAAATAGTCTAACTCATCCAAACGTGGACCAAAACGCACCATAATCACTCAAAAACTACTCCTCAATACCTCAAATACTAATGTATAGTGTTTTAGGGTGTGCGTGATCACGTGGCCGAGTTAGCATGAAAACGAGTCTTATACATAAAATGGGAAACAGAGCCTATTAACGTGTTTAGAACAGCCAATGCTGTTGCTGAAGTTGATCATGTTTATACAATATCTATAGTTTATATAGTATATGCAATGTCATGTGATTAAGCTACAGTAGTATGAACACGAGGCTGAGGCAATAAGAGTGCAGTGACGTAACGGAACAAGATCCACAAAAAATGTTAAAACGATTGAGCAGTGATGAATGCATTTAGACGTTTAAAAAAGTGTGCAAGCTATAAAGAGTCTCACGTCTTCGTTCAGTGAAGAAATGTAACGTAAAAATATCTAGGGCCAGCCTTGCAGGACTTGTAATCATGATTAATTAATCAGGACTTAAAAGTAATCCTTTGACAGTATTGCATGGAGACTAACATCATCATCTCCCTGTAACTATAAACAAAATGCCCTACATTGCGCTTTATCTTCAGTGTGACTTCACATATTTGCACTCGATTATACTGTCTCGCTCCCTCATATGCCAGTACATTTTCATCCTTGTGCACATTTTCGCACTCGCCAGTGTTGGAGAAGCTGCAGAGGTCTGTGCGGCGAAGTGCAGCTTTGCGGCACTAGCAACAGTTAGTATAGAACATATTGATCATCCGCATTTTACAAGTTGTGTAAGATTAAGGTGTTACGTGGTGTCATAACAGGCATCCATTCATATTTATCCCTCTGCTATCCATAATTATGTGATGAGAACAGCTCTGGATTCGGTATCGCGTCGTTATTCTACACCATCATTTGATAATGCGCTCGTAGGATAGCCTGATAAAATGCAGCCTGTGTTGGCGGTGGCCTGTTTGATCGGGCTTGTTTCTTTCTGAACAGGAACCACCTCAGCTCCTTAACGGTTGTGATGCTTGTTTTAGGCAAAATACAGCTGACAGACGAACTTTTCAATGCTTGCGAGCCTGTAAGAGACACTGGAGGCTGCTATACCTAACGACTCAGCTCCGTAGATTCTTATAGGTTATAGAAAAGTATATAAAGAATTAATTTACAGGACAACTGAACTCTAAACCGTTGGACGGATAAATACACAATACTACTTACTTAAATCTGACTTTACGTCATCTGGATCAGAAGTGCTACAGGTAGAGAGCTTCATGTCGTGAGCCTATCTTCAGCGAAGTCAAATTATCGATAGTGAAGAAAAGTTGTTTGTCTTTCACAATATCTGTGGGAGGTCCATCCTCCGTCCTTTTCCATGCATTGAAGAACATGTGCGCCACTAGCGATTCTACTCTTAGAAGACGATTATACTCAACAGACATCACAAACCCAAGGTCCTAATTCCACCCTCTCTTTTTAAGAAAAGTGCACCAAAGGTACATAAACGGGTGAGCATCTAGCTCAGAGTACAGTATCAACGTGTTTATCTGCAACTCAAAAACAAGTCTCAATGACATGATAAACTCTACCCATGAGATACCACAGCAGCTAGCAGTTCACCTTGGCCATTCATCAAGCAATGAGAAGCAGGGAAAGTGTAAACTTGTTACAAGTATAACCCATGTCTTTGACGCTTACCCATTCGGACTCGTCCAATCATTCTGGCTTGTGGAACTCCACATCTTCCAATATGTTCCATATCTTCTGGATAATTCCAATATCTTCTGGATAAGTTCTTTGTGGCCTTCCGGCGCTGCACACCTTCGCTCATACATTATTTTTCTGGGAAATATTCTCATATGCAGCATGTAGCTGAGAAATATTCATTATCTTTCCACTCTTCAGTACCACCTGGCCTCGTACGTCATTGTCAGGAACTCTATCTTGGCGGCTATTTCACTTGCATTTTGATCACTTGTTGTGGCAGCAGGTTTGCAAAGGACGCTTGTGACGTATTTTGTCTGCTCTCAATTGCAGTACAGAGTTTGACAAGGAGTTTCTCATCTCCCAGCTGCTTCAGAGCTGTATCCAGATTATTACCTACAGAAGACGAACTGACCTGCATGTGCAAAGGCTGTCGGTATCCTGCTTTGCCGTCACAGAAAAAGCACGCATCCCTGTTGTAAGGATATATTTTCGAACGAATTAGTGGATGCTTCAATTCTGATAAATCACCCGATTTTCGCCTCGATTCTTTAGCCCAACTAGCTCTCTTTTGTACCTTGCATGCTTTCTTTATCACACTGTATTTAATGTGTTGTATGGAGATCGTTAATTCCTTATTGCGTTAAAGAGTTTCTCATTGCACATTGGGTTTTTCGACAATCTCCTCTTCCTTTTCCGTCTGACGAATGATACACAATTCAAAATTAATTGTTGCCTTTTGAAGAAATTCAGCATCCCATATACAAAACTACATCATCTGCAAGTAAATATGGGGGACGCCTTTTCTATTCTGATAACAAATAATGGCTATGCAGCACAGACTCTCCAGCTCTGAAACAGCTCTGATATACACAAGATTTTTAAAATTATATAGTAATTTATATTTGGTTCGAAATAGAGCATATTGTTACATCTACTGTACGTTTGGTATGGTTGCAGTATGCTATAAATGACATCATCTGCATAATTATTGCATAACTTTATGTTTATACGTTTAGCCTCAAATCAAGTGACACCACGTACTGTGTAAACATTGTAGACTACAGCAACAGCATTGGCCTGCAACTATAACATTTTTGTGTTGTTCAAAACACGTTAACAAGCTCTTTACCTACGAGACTCGTTTTCATGCTAACTTGGTCATGTGACCACGCTAATACCTAAAATACTTTATATTAGTATTTGAGGTGTTGAGGAGCAGTTTCTGAGTGACTATGGTGCGTTTTGGCACACGTTTTGAAGAGTTATAGACGATTTTATGTTTCAGCCTCGTTTCCATGATATATTATATACATCACACTTTTGACCTCCCATAAATCCAGTCTGAGCAAGTTGTAAAGTTGCCACCAAAACTTTTCACGTTCTTTAGGGTCACCTTAACACATCTAGAGCAGCGGCGTGCTTTCAGCACAAAATTCCCACAGGACTTTATTTAATGACATTTGCTCCCGGACTATACCGCACCTCGTCAGCACTATTACCAGCTTTCTCGCACTTTGAATACAACCGACAAACGAAGGTCTCGCAAGCTTCAACGACCTGTTGAGATGGTGGTACAGTATCTCCAAGTTGGGCAATTCCAGCGAAAACAACTGGATTCTTCATCAATCCTTTCCAAGATGTCTTTTTGCCAAGTCCAAATAGCGTGCGTTGTATCACATCCAGTAAGGGCATGAAATCCTGGCAACATTGAAACGACATTGCCAAGTATCTTTGCAATATCATATCCTTGACTCCAATCCGGAACCATAGCTCATCATAAGACATCAATCTGTAAAAGTGCACACCCAGGACCGCTACGTCGGTGTCTGGCGATTGAATTACGACTTTCCTCTGGCTTTCCGAAGCATTTCCTGCATGGAGCAGCATTCGCGCGTCTGCTTCTTCATGATTGGAATGCAAGTGATGCCAGACGTTCATCTACCCAGAGGTAACCGAAACGACTCTTTTACCATCTTCAAAACCACCTGCAAGAACGAGCTGTTGACCTGGTTGTAATTTTTCTTTTCCACGTTCGCACAGCTGTTGGCTGAGGTAACTTGCAAGAGTGGCTTTATTCTTTGCGTTGCTGATGAATTTATTCCACTGACGAGGAACTGGTGTAAATGAACCGCCAATCCTAACTTCAATAGAGGACGTCAAGGATCGCCTGCGCCGTTCACCTTCTTTGATAGATCCGGGATGGTCGTAACGATCAAAAACCACGTCCACCCTGTCACAACAGCCTTCTCGTCTGTATGGGATATGACGATCTCAAAATATTTTGCAGCAAGATCTCCAAAGTTTCGACAAGTACCAACAGGTTTGGTCATATGAACTAGGGCCATACCGTCAAAGATATGTACAGTCGGAATAGTAACGAATGGCACAGATAGACTTGGAACGACGTTGGCTAACTTCTCGAGTTCTGCTAGAAGAACACTCTTCATCTCCTTCCGTAACGTACCGTCTGCATGAGCCAAGGCGAAATTAAGGAATGGTTGACAATTCATACGAGAGAACTTCTTTTAAATCAACATCTCGCTTCGCTGCAATTAACAAACGACCAAAAATTTGACGATCTGCACTCACGGTCATGGTTTCTCATTTACGTTGACCTTCGTTTTTGTCAAAGATGCAAATGTCTTGGTGTTTAGGCGTGGAATAGGATCCCAAAGAGAGGCCACGTTACTTTCAAGTCTTTCCTGGTCGAACTTCATCATGTTTCGCACACCTTCGTCTTTACAATTCAACAGTCTCTTCGAATCATCTGTAGGAAGGACAACACCAGTAGCTATATTACAAATCCAAAGCCAAATGGGTTTGTCATAACATTGGAAGCAGTGTTGACCAGCTTCTGTACGTCCTTCTCATCACGCTCCATACGCCGCGGTCCCATCTCCTTGTGATTTCCAGCCTCGTCACTGTTGATTATACCAAACATGATTTTTGTTTGGGTTGTTACTGCTGCTTTCTTGTGACTGGTGAGGAACCATCAGTAGTTATATTACTATATATTCCAGTCCCATATTTCCAGGAGGGTGTCCTATTTTCAAGGTGTGGTCACCCTGTAAAGAGCGACCAGTGATCAAATCAGGGGGATATGCAACTGGTCGTATACAAGAGGTTTTTTGTATTTCGATGGATGTGGTCGCGGTCAAAGAGTATATATATATATCACTGATCGTCCAAGAGCAGGACGTATTTTGAAGGCCATTCAAGGTGAATAGTGCTAAGCAAGTACTGACGACTTTTGCTATATGCGTTGAGAGCAGTGATCATGAAACAGGCACAGGATGCCTAGTAACAGATTTTTAGTGTTTCGAACAACTGATGACCAGTAGATGCTGATCATCGATTATTTGAAACACGAAATTCTGGGACTAAGCATCCTGTCCCTGTTCCATCACTGCTCTCAACCACATATAGCATCCGCGACAGCACTTGTTTAGATCATAATTCAATGTGATATATATATTGACTGTAAAACACACACCGATTGAAAAAGAAATACAAAAAATACTATTATACACGACCATCATACCTCACCCGATGTGATTTATACTTACGTGCATACCATTGCCCAAAACTTCAAATTATTTTTATTTGAAAAGAGAGTTGATATTTAAATAAAAATATTTAAACCAAAATTGATTTTACAATTAATCATAGAAATTTCCGTCACGGAGCTCTTACCCCAACGCTATCCTATGATGGAATGAATGATATTTCTTAGTTACGGTCTTAAAAAATATGTTCTCAAAAATTTTAGATGAAATGTAGCAAACAAATTTGGTTTTTCTTTGCGTGAATAGTCTTCCAATGATACCCGAAAAGTGTTCTCAAAAATTTTAGATGAAATGTTGCAAAAAAATTAGATGAAATGTACCTAAAAAAGGTTTGGTGAATTGGATTATTTTGTGTGTGTGAAAAGTGTTTGGAAAAAGTTTAGAGGTTTATACCGTAAAGTGTGAAAAAAAATTAGATGAAATGTATCTAAAACAAGTTTAGAGATTGTTATCGTCTCTCTAATCCCGCTATACCCTCTCATTGTTCATGACTTTATTACAATCGTGAAAGACTTTGACGTTAAATATTTCCTAAATAATAAAGAAATAATAAAAAAGTAATAAAGAAATAATAGCTAATGGGTGGAATAGTAAGGTAATAGTTCAAACTTTTCCTGCAGGAATAAGTACAAATAAAAAAAAAGTTTATTAAGGAAATGCTACTGATAAGGGTGGTGTGAAAAATAATATGTATGTAAAAAAATATGATCGTAAATTTCGCACGGGTGTATTTTATATTCTTAGTGATGTATTATTTCGTGCAGTGAAAGATTGTTGTTTTGCTTTAGCAATGTTAGTGGGTTTAGCGTTTTTAAAACAAGAGGATAAATATTTTAAAATGAAAAGAAAACCAAATAAACCTGTTGATGATTTATTTACTTGTGAAGAAATTCGAAATGTATATCGGGAATGCGGGATAGCCGAGGGTAATGTTGATGCTACACAGTTTAATTTTGTATATAATAATTATTTAAAAGAACAGGGTGTTGATTTGTTAGTGTATGCTGACACTCATTCCGATAATATAATTTATGATTTTGTTTTCATTGTGATAAATATATGAAACAACCTCATTATTGTTATGTGAAACCAATGTCATTTGAATATAACAAGGATGAAGAAAGTGAACCCACTTTATTTTTTTTTGATTTTGAAACAAAAGTAAACCCAACTAAATTTCTCGTACCTTTTTATTGTATTTCCCAAAAAGTATGTAAAAAATGTCAACATATTGAAACAAAGGAGGATCAAGAAATTTGAAACAAAGGAGGATCAAGAAATTATCGATAAGACTATTGAAAAAGGTAGTTGTTGTGGGAATAGACAATTTATTTTTGATAACCATGTTATTGGAACTTTATGTGAATTTATGTTTGAACAAAAAAATTTCGTTTGGATAGCTCATAACGGGGGTAGATTTGATACTATTTTTATTTTAAATATTTTTTAGAAATAAAACAGATAATACCGAATACTATAATGAACGGTACTAAAATAATGAGTTTAATAATTAAAGAACAAAATATTAGAATACTAGATAGTTATTTGTTTTTAAGTATGAAATTAGCAGATTTTCCAAAAGCAGTGGACCTCCAAGGTGAATGTAAGGGATTTCATCCTTATGAATTTTACGATTTAACTTATGAGGGTGAAATTGTTGATCGAAAATTTTTTGATACGAAACAAATGAGTACAGCAACGCTTGATGAATTTGAAAAATGGTATTTAGAAAAACAGAAAGAGAAATATATATTTCGTAAAGAGATTTATTATTATTGTTGTAGTGATGTAGATATTTTGAATGTAGAAAGTTTAGATGTAGAAAGGGTTGTGTGAAATTTTCTACAATGATAGGGGAAATTGGTTATATTACACCCTTTTATGCAAAGAATTGTATTACAATTGCTAGTTTAGCTTTGAAAGTGTATAGATTTAATTTTTTTTAAAAATTGTGTAAGAATTATTCCTGCTTCGGGGTATAGAGGGTGTGTAAAACAAAGTTTAATTGCAATTGATTGGTTAGATGAAATTAATCGAGAATTAGCGGGAAATTTAGAATATATCTGTTCACAAAATGGTGAAAAAATATTCTAGGACGTTTTGTCGATGTTTTTTATAATGATACAATATATCAATTTCATGGTTGTTTTTACCATGGATGTCCCAAATGTTTTGATCCCTACGCATTAAACGTTCTTACAAACGAAAAATTTTGTTATTTATATGGAAATACACAACGTTTTACTTGGACAATAAAACATTCCGGTTACAAATTAATCGAGATGTGGGAATGTGATTATTTAGAAGAAAAAATATATACAAAGAAACAATTAATTGAAAAGAAAAGAAAATTTTATCCGTATACCCCTTTAACACCACGTGACGGTGGGCGAACTTCCCCAGTATGTTTATTTAAAGAAACAAAACCCAACGAACAAATAAGTTATGTAGATTTTACATCGCTATACCCCTACGTACAAAAAAATTTTGATTTTCCTGTTGCTCATCCTACTATTTTACTTGGTGAAGATTGTAATAAAATAATAATCAAGGACATATTTACCTGTTTTACAGGTTTGAATATATGGGAAATTATTATTTCCTTTATGTTATAAATGTGCTGTGAATAAATGTAATAAATGTGATAATGAAAGCGATCGATACTTAACGGGTACTTTAGTGTTGAGATTAATGTTGCTATAGATAAGGGGTATAAAATAATAGCTCTTTACGAAATATATCATTTTGAACGCAAAGAAAAACTTTTTTCACAATAAGTAAATCAATTTTTAAAAATCAAACAAGAATCTTCAGGAATTTCTACGGATTGTTTGAACGCTGATTAAAGTAAAAATGATGATAAAATTAAACAGTATTGTAATCATTATTTAAAAAATGAAAATGTTTTTTTATTGCAAAAACATTTTTAAATTCGTTATGGGGAAAATGTGCCCAAAACGAAAATAATACCCAAGTGTTTTTTTTAACGATTATGAAGAATTATTCAATATACAGTTGACTCTCTCAATCCGGACACTCTCCTAGGCGGACAGCTCCAGTTACGGACACCTCTCCAAAACCCCGTTTGAACTCTCAATAAAACTCTGTATTTATACGTTCCCGTAGCCGGACACTCCCGTAAGCGGACGCGGACACTTTTATGGTTATAATTTGGATTTTTCTTTTGTTTTTGCATTCCCGTAAGCGGACACCCCGAAAAATAAACCAATTACTAAAACCCTTATGAGCGTGTATATTATTATTATTACCGTTACGGAGGGTGGGCATTATAATATTCTTCAGTATTTATTCACAACACACTACTAACTTTACATACTCGCACACTCTCTACTCGAGACCCTGTTCATGTTCTCACGCTCCTATATATACATCCGTTACGTCACTACTATGACGTAAGATTATTACATCACTCTTTTTTTTTTTAAATATCAACTTTATTTACAATATGTCAAGTATAAACTGGTTGTCCAAACCTTTCTGGTTGTTTCCTAGTTCTAGCTGATCTACGTACTGTATTGTTTGTATTGTTCGCGTCATGTTCATTAGTGTTGTTGTTATTGTTGGGACCATCGTCATCATCATCGTCTGTGTCTGTATTCTTCGGTTTTGGTATCAACTTAAAGTGTGATACGTTTCTTGTAACAATGTGTCCGTTTTCGTTTTGAGCTGTAACACGTGAGTGGAACCTGTGTGTCACAACATATGGTATCTTGTTAAAGTTAGCAGTTAGTTTGTTCTGTTTTTGTTGTTGTACTAGAACATGATCTCCTATTTTAATGTCACTCTTTTTGACATTTCTCTTGTTATCAGCATACTGTTTGTTGTATTGCTGCTTGTATGTTTCATTCTTGCGAGCTAGCTTGTGTCGATTGACAATGTTCCGTTTGTGTAAAACGGGCAGTTTCCCTTTCACTGTTCGGTTAAACAACAGTTCTGCGGGTGGTACACCAGTTGAACTATGGGGTGCTGTCCGATATTGTAGTAGGAATCTGCTGAGCTCCTGTTGCCAGGGACGGCCTTCAATGTTTGCTGTTCTTAGCACTTTGCCCAATGGCTGCATGAATCTCTCCGCCTCTGCATTCCCTTGTGGCCATTTCGGTGTTGAGAATTCTGGTTTTATTCCAAGTGCTTCTAGATAGCGACTGTACTCGTTTCCATTGAAGGGTGGACCGTTGTCCGTCTTTATTGTTGTTGGAATACCATGTGTTGCAAAGATTTTATCCAACTTCGGTATTACTGTCGATGCTTTTGTGGATCTAACTATTTCCACTTCAGGAAATCTCGAATATCTGTCAATTGCTACAAGCAAATATTCTCCTGAAGGAAGGGGTCCATAAAAGTCAATATGTACAGTTTCCCATGGCCCCTTTTGCATCTCTGTCATAGTTAAAGGTTCTTGAGGCGATGGCTTTCCCACTGCTTGACATGGAATGCATTGATCAATTGTAGTTTTCACCATGTTATCTATGTTAGGAAACCAAACTTTCTCTCGGATTAAAGCCTTTGTTTTGGTGAGACCGGGATGTGTCTCATGGGCAATATCAATTGCTCTTTGCTGTAGTGATTCTGGTATCACTATTCTTGATCCACGAAGAATTATACCTTTGGAAGTGATTGTGAGTTCATCTTTTACAGCTTTATATGGCTTGACAATGTCATAGTTCCACTTATTTAATTTAATTGCTGCTCTCAGTTCTTTCAGGGTTTTATCTTCATTTGTAGCAGTTTCAATTTCTTCTATGGTCATTGCTTTTGGTACACTATTACGGGTGATGAAGTTTAAATACTCTTCAGTCATCTTTTGTTGTTTTGTGCTACTTTTCGTTGGGTGTCTGGATAGATAATCAGCAGGGTTGTTTACTCCAGGTCTGTAAATAACATTAAAAGAGTATGGTTGAAGACGTAGGACCCAGCGCTCTATTCTTGCTGAAGGTTTAGATTTCCGACTGCCATATATGACTTCCAGAGGTTTATGGTCAGTTATCAGAGTAAATTCATTTCCATACAAGTAGAGGTGGAAATGCTCCACAGCCCAAATTATGGCAAGAGCTTCTTTTTCTGTCTGCGAATATCGTGTTTCTACATCTGTCAAGGCTCTGCTTGCATATGCAATGATCTTTGGGTCTTCCATCCCCTTTGTTTTTTGTGATAATATTCCAGATACTCCTACCGGGCTGGCATCCACTGTGACATAGGTTTCTTTCTGCTTGTCGAAATAAGCCATACATGGTGCAGATGAAAGAGCTTTCGTTATTTTATTGTAGGCTTCTTGGTGTACATCTTTCCATTCAAATGGCACATTTTTCTTGGTAAGCTCGCGTAATGGAGCTGTTATGGTTGCATAGTCAGCAATATATTTGCTACTATAATTGGCCATTCCAAGAAGGCTTCGTACGTCATGTACGTTGGTTGGTATGGGTGCTTCCTGTAGATCTTTGACACGTTTCGGGTCTGGTGTAGTACCTTTTTCCGAGAAAACTTGGCCAAAGAATTCAAGAGAATTACTCAAGAAATTGCATTTTGGCTTGTTCAGTCTTAGACCTCTGTCGTACAGGCGTTGGAGACATTTGTCCAAATTTGAATCGTGTTCCTCTCGTGTTGTCCCAAAAATGATAATGTCATCCGCAATATTCTTGACTCCACGTAGCCCTTGAAGTTGGGTTTGCAACATATATTGGAAGATTTCTGCTGCTGCATTTGTGCCGTAATTTAAGCGTTTATAGCGAAAAAGGCCAACGTGCGTGCTGAACGTTGTAATGTACCGACTTGCTTCATCTAGCTCCAGTTGGTGATACGCTTGTGAAAGATCTTGTTTGGAAAAATACTTCGCTCCATTCAGTTCAAAACTGACATCTTCTACGGTAGGTATTGGGTGACGAACTCTCTTTATTGCCTCGTTGGCAAGTCTCATATCTACGCAAATTCGTACGTTCCCATCTTTTTTCGGCACCGCCACTATTGGTGATACCCAGGGCGTTGGTTGATTGTCTGGTACGCGTTCGATAACATCCTTTTGGAGCTCTTCCAACGCGTGTTCAACTTTGTCACGGATGTGATACGGAATCCGTCGTTGTGGTTGTACTTTAGGCATTTCATTTTGATCAATGTTCAATTTTATTGTCTCTCCTTTTAATTTTCCTAGACCGTGGAAGACTTTTTCATGCTTGATCAAAAGTTTCTCAATTGTCCTGTCCTTTCTTCCAGACAATTTATTTAGGTGTAGACTTATGAGACCAAGGTCTTGTGCTGTCGCTGAAGATATCAAATTACCACTGTTCGGTGTCTTGGCAACGTAGAAGGTTGCTACGGCAATGCGTTTCCGAGTTTCGATGAGCGCTTCAAATTTTCCCACGAACTGTACTGGATTTCTAGCGTTATACGCAAACGCCTTAATGTTCGTTCTTTTGAGTTTCGCCCCTTCCATCTTTTCGTATGTAGTTTGGTCGATGACGTTTATCGTCGCTCCAGTATCGACAGTTGCTCTGAAGGAATATTTACACACCTTGACATTCACCTTCGGGGTCTTGTCACTTGTCATCGCATATAAATAGTCATCGGAACCGTCTGTGTCGTTTTCGGTATTGCGTATTGGTTGGATAGGTTTCTTTTTACTCTTGTTTTGTCGATTCTCTCCACGAGGTGAAACGACTTGTTTCTGTGCTTTCCCTCTACAAACGCAAGCGAAATGGTTTGACTTTCCACAATTTCGACATTGTTTACCATTTGCCGGACAACTTCCTTTGTGAGGATATGACCCCCCGCAGTATCGACATTTCTTCTCGAGTTTCTTCTCGAGTGTCTTCTCGTCGATTTTGTTTGTTTCTTCAGCAACTTTCTCCTTTGACTCAATGTCTCGGGCTTGATACGCGCTCTGTTCATCTCGACGACCATCGATGAGTATTGATTTCAGATCATAGGTCGGGTCACGCAAAGATTTCTTGCGAATTCTCGACGATGTGCCTGCGGTTATGATTTGTTGCTCGATTTCGAAGTCAACGTCGGCAAAAGTACACGTTTGCGCTAACGTTCGTAGGCGAGTATGAAATTGATCGAGAGTTTCGCGATTCTCTTGTGTTGCTTGTCTAAAACGATATACTTCGTATCGCCGATTCTTTTGAGGTTCGAAGTATTCTTTTAGCTTTTGTTTCGCGACCTCGTAGTTGGCAGTAGTTCCTGTGTTTGGTATTTGCCGGAAAATTTCTCGAACTCTGTTTCCAGCTTGATACAGGAGAAGCGCACGCTTTCGTGTAGCGTCTGTTATTCCACTCGCTACGATGAACATTTCGAAATCTTCTATCCAAATATTCCAACGAGTGGCTAAGCTTGCTCCCACTTCAGAATCTGGGTTAAATTCAGGTAAAGGCTGAATTGAGACAGACTGCGTATTAATGTTAATGTTCGTTTGTTGTTCAGCCTGCTCTGGCTCCATTCTCGTCGCCAATATAATATTCTTCAGTATTTATTCACAACACACTACTAACTTTACATACTCGCACACTCTCTACTCGAGACCCTGTTCATGTTCTCACGCTCCTATATATACATCCGTTACGTCACTACTATGACGTAAGATTATTACAGGCATTTTGACCACTTCAAATGTGTTGAGATTTCATGTTTATTCAAGCCAGAACAAAGTATTTCCCAGGCTCTCCTCAAGTTTCAGATCGCGATACTCAAATAAATCAACATCACACCGTTTTAAACATGCTAACTGATCTTTTTATTTATTATGCACTTTTACAGTGATTTAGGTATACACTGCCAGTGTATATTGCCATTTACGTTCGACCAGTCACAGGCTCTGGTTGCCTCATTTAGTATCAATATGGTGAACATCCAAGTTTTTCAAGTTTGGACTTGAGCCATGGTAGAGACATTTCATTGTCGCCATAAAAAATATATTTGCAGGGCATTTCTAACCCGTATCCAGCTCCTCTGTTAACACGTTTTCCTGTTATGACAGCTTTCCCGTTGTTTGTTCCCCGCTTTAAAAACTTGCTGATAAACGGGGCCATCCTTACAGGAATGTGACCGAGTACTTCGTCATTCTTGTTTGCGGTGTTTATGTGTTCTTTAACTGAGTTTTCTCTTCGATATTCTGCATCGAGAGACCTTACTACAGCCACGGCATCCGGGTCCTCTACGTTGCTTGGCTCCCGTTTCAAGACTCTCTCCTCTCCGAGTTGTGGAATCCAGTTTGCCTGGTCTTTGTATGCATGATAACCACGAATATAGGACTCCACCGTTATAAACGGCATTTTACAGCTGTGTGCCATAATTCACCCAGTGTTCGTAGGAATCTGATCTGTGCGCGTGTAAACATGCGAACATCCGGTTCAGTATGCGCTGAACCGGATGTTGCAGGTTTACACGCGCGTGTGTTGGCTGTCGAAATCGACATACAGCCAGCTTTGATTATTTGACCATTGGCATTGTAATGTCTTGTAGTAACTGCTCATGTATTACAAAGTATGTTTGTTTGACCTGCAAGAGGCCAGCCTGTAATAAATCAAAGGACTGCTCGATTCCGGCAGATGAAGACGCGCCTGGTTGGAAGGAATGTGTTTCTGTTGGCTGGTGTTTGCCTTGCTTCAACAAGACAGAGGCTGGTGAATGCAATGATAATGCAGTGAACCCTTCAAACGAATCAAATCAGAACGGAAAACGTGCAAGTGATGAAGGGCAAAGGCCAAAGAAACAAAGCAAGAACGAAGCGGCAGCCAAAACTTCAGACGACCAAAATCCAAATCGTAAGTGTCTGACCTTAGGCAAAAAGGTCGAGGCGATACAAGCATGAGGTCAAGGGCAAAGCCTAAGACAGCTGGCAAAGAGATTCGGATGCGGTAAATCGCAAATAGCTACGATTCTTTCGAAGAAAGAAGAGATTATCGAGGAATGGATATCAAATGGCAACTCCAGCAGCAAACGAAGGAACAATGAGAAGTTTCGAGATATAAATCTCCTACTTTGGGAATGGTTCAATAAGGCTAGGGAATCGAACATCCCAGTGGACGGGCCACTACTCAAATAGGAAGCGCGCTTAATCGCAGAGCAACTAGGAGACACCTCCTTCACAGGTTCGGAAGGCTGGTTTTCAAAGTGGAAACAGCGACACAACATCGGACAATTGAACATCGCTGGCGAGGAAGGAGATGTCAAGGAAGAGACTGCAGAAAGTTGGAAGGAGCGAGTTAAAGAGTTGACAAAGGGGTATACACCGGCAAACATATGGAACGAGGATGAGACTGGGACATTTTGGAAAACGTTGCCCAGTAAGTCCCTTGCAGAAAAGGGAAAACGCTGCCGTGGTGGAAAGAATGCAAAGCAACGAATCACTGCTGCATTCTTTGTGAATGCCGCCGGTGAAAAAGAAAGCGCCATCTTAATCGGCAAAAGCAAGAAGCCGCGTTGCTTTGCTGGATTACCTGACATATCACGTCCGTGTGGAGCCCAATATTTCAGTAATGAAAAGGCATGGATGAGGTCGGAAATAATGGTAAACATCATTTCCAAGCTTAATAGCAAAATGAAGCGGCAACATCGACACATACTGCTCTTTCTGGACAATGCGCCTTGCCACCCAGCCTCCCTGAAAAGCCAATTCTCTAACGTCAAGATCGAGTTCCTGCCAAAGAACACCACTTCTCGAACACAGCCTCTGGATGCAAGAATTATAAAAACGTGGAAGGTTTACTACAGGCGGAAACTACTGCGGTACGTTGCAGGTCAAATAGATGGCACGAAGACAGCGAGTGAAATAGTGAAATCGGTCAATTTGCTGATGGCTGTAAGGTGGATGGTAAAGGCGTGGGAAGAGGTTCCCACAGAAGTGATCACTAACTGCTTTAAGCACGTTGGCATGACTGCAGACGAAGAAATGAGCATGGAAATGGATGACGATCCTTTCGCTGGTGAAGAATTACTCGAAATTGAGGAACTTTTATCGAGAATCTCCCCAGATTTAGACATCGCAGCCTTCGATGACGACGTTGCAGCCTACGAGCCTCCAGTCGACACAACATTGCCTAACTGGCGAGAAAACATGCGGAAAGAAATCGTTGAAGAAGCATCAGAAGAAGACAATGGGATGAACGATGAAGAGACAATAGAGGAGTTTGACCAGCCGCTGGCAGTTCCAGAAATTAATTCTGTGCAAGGCGCCATGCAACTTGTTAAGAAGGTGACAGATTTCTCAGACTGGCACGGAAACGAGAAACTGTCTCAAGCTATTGCACACGTCAATGACATGTTGTTGGACATGCAACTGAAGTCATTGAAGCAGTCATCTATTCGTAAATATTTTGTGTAATGTAAGTAGATAACCCCCCCCCCCCCCCCATATAGCAATCAAAGGGATGCCGCCTCATTAAAAAGTCATTAAGACGGATCACTTTCGCATTGGTGAATTTTCAGGCGGACTTCTGCGAAGACATCCCAGTAATGCCGCCACATTAAAAAAGTCATTAAGAAGTGAAACAATGGTGCATGTTCGGTCGAAAGGCTGTTCAACGAACAGTAAACGATTTTCTAGCATAGCAACGCTGTAACGCAATGCCGTTCAAATTTATATTTTTTCCAAGTCAATATGTGTGAGATCTTGAACAGTTCTTCGCACTGTTTCCCGAAGTGTTTCTTCATCATAGGAATTGTGTACACTAAAGCGAGATAAGCCATAATACGGCCAAAATTATTAGGGTTCATCTCTTTGTATGTATATGCGGTGAAAACGCAGGTTCAGTCGAACGCTAAGATATATAGGCTCAGCCGAACGCTTAGGCAACAATCGCACAACTTCCGATGAGAGTCAAGGAGTTGGAATTGGAATCGGTGATATTCCAAATATAATTAAATTTAGGGTTATGAACGTGGAATAGGGTTAGGAGTCTACAAGGGATGTGAGGCGTTCTTAACACTAATTAAGTATACGAAGTCATGGATGATAAATATCCCTCATTATCCCATATTGACTAATGCCGGTTTACCCATAAATATCCTAGTGTGTACCCTCAAAGCAATTAAATATTCCCAAGACATGCAAATATTTGTGAGTTGCACCACCAATGCCTCTTAACGACCCACGGGCTATTGTCCAAGTGAGCACTCAACCTTCGCTTCGTTTGACAAGTCAATACGATTCAAAATTCGTTCTTCGTACGGCTTCTCTTCGTCCAGAGAATCCCTTAGGTTATACATTAAAGTCGCTAGGTTTCATTTTATCATAAACGCGTTAAAGATTTAATCCAGCTATTCGGACACTTATACCGTTGAACAATCTTTGATGTTCCTCTATACAGGTTTTTAGGCACACAATAACTTTGAAAATGAACTCAGCCAAATTTAAAGCTCGATCATATAAACCCTCCATAAATTTTAGTTCTCTCCATATAGAGGACGCAAAAATAGCTGATAAGTTCTTTTACGGTTTTCGATTTTGTCGCGAATGGACTGTCCATTCGTGTCCGAGACATCTGTCTTTAAACATTGCCAAAAAGCCCTATTTTGAATTCCCCGCTAGAAATTTCCTCAAATGCTATACGCAAATAGGCGAATATCGCAAATAGTCAAAATGGGGCTCTTACTTCGTGTATTACATAATTGAAATCTTTAGTTTAAAAGTAGGGTTATAGTATTCTTTTATTTCAGGGCTAGGACTAGAGTTTTTATTTGGGTTATGGGTATGGTTAGAGTTTTTGTTCTTGTACAGGGACTTTATTAGTTTCGAACGTTATTTGTTCAAATCAATCATTTATCATCACGATTCTTACGGACTTACAAATCTTCATGCCTACATTTCGAAGAAAACTTTCGAACCTTTCACGAGGACAAGAGATACTCGAATGAAAGGACTGCTGAATAGCGTGAAGGGAGCGTGATGACCGTATAAACTCCCTCCTACGAACGGGCCAAAAGGCCTTATCGGGCCAAAGAAGGCCAGATAGGGCCTAAACGGGCCTAATATAATACCATGGGGGGTCCCAAAGGTACACGAGACTAGGGTGAGGGGTCGTAAAGGTGAAAGTCAGGCGAGTGATGAAAATACACTTTAATTTCATTTTATTCCCTAATACACATCACGTGTTGTTACAGCAGTCACTAAAATTAATATAACGCGTGGTAAGAATGCATGTTTAGTCCATAATTCCATATAGCAAGTCCCTCGACTGTTCGAATAATAACACTACAAAATCATCGGCTTCTCTGACTAACATTAATCCGCTTTTCCTTCTTTTTTTCTCTCGCTGCATATTGGCGTAGCTGGTTAACCAATATGATATTTTGTCGTTGCGATAGGAACTGCGTTTCTCATTAGGATTCCAAGGCTGTGACGTTTCCTCTTTAGCTTTTGTGACCATTTTCTGCAGTGTTTTTCTTTCCTTTAGTTTTAGGATTGTGTGTGCCCGAAGTAATTGGGTGTTTAAATCTTCGTCTTTTCGGTTCTCCACAAGTTGATGATCTCGTATATAAAGTCGAAGGTTCATTGCTCGTCTCCATTCTTTATTTTCTCCGTCACAGAACCCAAATGTGCCATTCTTCGTTGTTGATGTAGAAGCGGGTTTTCCACGAAGACACTTCATTACGGTGATGTTACGTTGAAGAGAATCAGTACTCGAATGGAACGACGCTGTATTTACTCTATGGTTACAGAACTGTTAATCGTTTGTACATAAAGTAGAAGGTTCATCGCTCGTTTCCATTCTTTATCTTCTCCGTCACAGAACCGAATGTTCCATTCTTCGTTGTTGAGGTAGAAGCGGGTTTTCCAACGAAGACACTTCATGGCGGTGATGTTACGTTGAAGAGAATCATCCCACCAAAACACCCCAAATGGCCCGGAGGGCCTTTTTCGTGGCCCTGTGGCCCGTTTGAGAAATATACCGACTATCCCCGCTCACCTCCATGAATACCTCTCCCTCACAATTCACCCATCCAGCCCTCAAATCGCCATATATAGCCGAAATTGTGACCCACTGCATGCGAAGTTAAAGTAAACTTGAAAGTTAAAATTAAAAGTTAAAGCAAAGTTAAAATAAAGTTAAAGAAAAGTTAAAGTAAAGTTAGAAGTTAAAGTTAAAAGTTAAAGTAAATTTAAAGTTAAAGTTAAAAGTTTAAACTGCTACGCCTGCTACCTCTAGAGGACTGCTACCTTTTGTCCTACTGGCACGAGTACATGTTTAATTTAGTTTATGTTTAATAAATTTGTCACTTTAAAACATATTACAAGAAGGACTAACAAGTTACAGTAAAGTGGGAATAATAAATAAGAATAATAGAAATAATAATATAAGTGTGACAGGAGTAAGGAACAGAACTTTCGTCCCAATTGCAATGGACTTGGACTTAGTATACATTTTTATGTATACTAAGATGTATGACATGGACTTAGTATACATTTTATGTATGACATGGACTTAGTATACATTTTTAAAGCTTTAGTTGGTTCATATGACTCTTACATTTCTATTAATTCCTCCAGCCGTGTTGCAAGACGTACAAACCGATCAAATGAATTTGTTTTAAATATCCCTAAAGTGAATAGCGTAACTTTTCAGAACAGTTTCTACTGTAGATCCCCCATAGGATATTATTCAACTCTCTACCATCACATCTGCGAGACGTAAGCCTGCTGGAAAAATTTGGCATTGCTTGGGGTATAACTGTTTGGATATTGATGTCAACTGAATAGTTTAATTTACTACATAACATTTATACGATAAGTTTACAAAATGGCCCTGAGGGCCTTTTTCGTGGCCCTTTGGCCCTTTGTCTGGCGATACATCCTTCAAAATGGCCCTGGGGGCCTTTATTTCGTGGCCCTGTGGCCCGTTTGAGAAATATACCTACTATCCCGCTCATCCACCCCTCAAATCGCCATATACATGTATAGCCGAAATTGTGACCCGCTGCATGCGAAGTTAAAGTAAATTTAAAAGTTAAAATTAAAAGTTAAAGCAAAGTTAAAGTAAAGTTAAAGTAAAGTTAACGTTAAAAGTTTAAACTGCTACGACTGCTACCTCTAGAGGAATGCTACCTCTGTCCTACTGGCACGAGTACCTGGACTTAGTATACATTTTTAAAGCTTTAGTTCGTTCATGTGACTCTTACATTTCTATTAATTCCTCCAGCCGTGTTGCAAGACGTACAGACCGATCAAATGAATTTGTTTTAAATATCCCTAAAGTGAATAGCGTAACTTTTCAGAACAGTTTCTACTGTAGATCCCCTAGGATATTCAACTCTCTACCGTCACATCTGCGAGCCGCAAGCCTGTTGAAAAAATTTGGCATTGCTTGGGTATATAACTGTTTGGCTATTGATGTCAACTGAATAGTTTAATTTACTACATAACATTTATACGATAAGTTTACAAAATGGCCCTGAGGGCCTTTTTCGTGCCCCTTTGGCCCTTTGTCTGGCGATACATCCTTCAAAATGGCCCTGGGGGCCTTTTTCGTGGCCCTGTGGCCCGTTTGAGAAATATACCTACTATCCTCGCTCACCTCCATGAATACCTCTCCCTCACAATTCACCCATCCACCCCTCAAAAGTTAAAAGTTAAAGCAAAGTTAAAGTGAACATAAAGTTAAAGTAAAGTTAAAAGTTAAAGTAAACATAAAGTTAAAGTAAAGTTAAAAGTTAAAGTTAAAAGTTAAAGTAAAGTTAAAGTTAAAAGTTAAAGCAAAGTTAAAGTAAAGTAAAGTTAAAAGTTAAAGTAAAGTTAAAAGTTAAAGTAAACATAAAGTTAAAGTAAAGTTAAAAGTTAAAAGTTACAGTTAAAAGTTAAAGCAAAGTTAAAGTAAGTTAAAAGTTAAAAGTTAAAGTTAAAAGTCAACGCAAAGTTAAAGTTAAAAGTCAACGCAAAGTTAAAGTAAAGTTAAAAGTTAAAGTTAAAAGTTAAAGTAAAGTTAAAAGTTAAAGTTAAAAGTCAACGCAAAGTTAAAGTTAAAAGTTAAAGCAAAGTTAAAGTAAAGTTAAAAGTTAAAGTAAAGTTAAAAGTTAAAGTAAACATAAAGTTAAAGTAAAGTTAAAAGTTAAAGTTAAAAGTTAAAGCAAAGTTAAAGTAAGTTAAAAGTTAAAAGTTAAAGTTAAAAGTCAACGCAAAGTTAAAGTTAAAGTTAAAAGTCAACGCAAAGTTAAAGTTAAAAGTTAAAGTAAAGTTAAAAGTTTAAAGTTAAAGTAAACATAAAGTTAAAGTAAAGTTAAAAGTTAAATTTAAAAGTTAAAATTAAAAGTTAAAAGTTAAAGTAAAGTTAAAAGTTAAAGGTCAACGCAAAGTTAAAGTTAAAAGTTAAAGCAAAGTTAAAGTAAAGTTAAAAGTTAAAAGTTAAAGCAAAGTTAAAGTAAGTTAAAAGTTAAAGTTAAAAGTCAACGCAAAGTTAAAGTTAAAGTTAAAAGTCAACGCAAAGTTAAAGTTAAAAGTTAAAGAAAAGTTAAAGTTAAAGTAAACATAAAGTTAAAGTAAAGTTAAAAGTTTAAAGTTAAAGTAAACATAAAGTTAAAGTAAAGTTAAAAGTTAAATTTAAAAGTTAAAATTAAAAGCAAAGTTAAAGTAAAGTTAAAGAAAAGTTAAAGTAAAGTTAGAAGTTAAAGTTAAAGTAAAGTTAAAGTAAAGTTAAAGTTAAAAGTTTAAACTGCTATGACTGCTACCTCTAGAGGACTGCTACCTCTAGAGGACTGCTACCTTTTGTCCTACTGGCACGAGTACCTGGACTTAGTATACATTTTTAAAGCATTAGTTGGTTCATATGACTCTTACATTTCTATTGATTCCTCCAGCCGTGTTACAAGACGTACAAACCGATCAAATGAATTTGTTTTAAATATCCCTAAAGTGAATAGCGTAACTTTTCAGAACAGTTTCTACTGTAGATCCCCTATAGGATATTCAACTCTCTACCATCACATCTGCGAGACGTAAGCCTGCTGGAAAAATGCGGCATTGCTTGGGGTATAACTGTTTGGCTATTGATGTCAACTGAATAGTTTAGTTCACTACATATAACATTTATATCGATAAGTTTACAAAATGGCCCTGAGGGCCTTTCTCGTGGCCCTTTAGCCCTTCCTCTGGGGATACATCCTTCAAAATGGCCCCGGGGGCCTTTTTCGTGGCCCGTTTGAGAAATACACCTTCTATCCCCTTCACAATAGCGGTGCACAAATAATTACATCATAGAGCTAGGCGAGCGGGAAATTACTTTTCATTCATTTAGTTCTTTCTTAATGACTCGATTTAAATACCATTAGTCATGCACATATACAATTTAATTTTAATCACAAAACAAAATTGTTTCCCCTCACCCCTTCTTCTAGTTTTGGATTCATTTCGAAAATAAACAGCCAAAAGTGTAGATACAGTACCTGCAGGATGACCGAGTGGTTTAGGGCGCTGGGCGTTAAATCCCGAGATAACGTTTAATTATATCCCAGAAAACGTGGATTCGTATCCCGCACAATGAATAAATTAGACGATTTCAAAGTTGATAAAATTATATTATTAAGTTTTCCTATTTACAAACACACGAATTTAAATTATTTACAAACACACTAGAAACCATAAGGAACTGTATTAAAATTATCTTGAATCATACGTTTATTGTAAACTACTCTATAGTCTTTACTTTGTTGCTTTGTGACAACTTGCTTTGTGCTGGTATCTCTAGTAATTTTAAATGGAATGTCCACTGACACCTTCGCTGGACCTATCCCTACAACCATATCTTTCATAACACTAAAATTAACTGTTTGTAATGTTTGATAATTTAAAGTGATTCCTCGAATTTTACAACATGTCTTTCCACTACTTAGTTTGTACGCATAATTTTTCGGTCCTCCCGAAACAAAAGTGGTGATATAATCACCGTCAAGTTCATCCGTTAATTCTCCAAGGTAAACTCCAGTCTCAGGCTCCAGCTCTCCTGGCTTACTCACGTATATGACTGAGTCCGTGTCGTAATACAACACTCTTTCCCCCAACTGCTCCAACACACTATAGAGTTTGAGCCTCGCATGGGCTGTCGTAAAGGCGGCGATGACTACGTTGGTCCTGGCGTTGGGTTCAACGAAGTTCTCCTGGTTCTCGTATCGTAGCTCAATAACATCGTCACTCACAAAGGATGCATCGGTCACATTGATCTCGTCGGAAGTTAGCATGTCGAAGTATTCTTCGGGTTCGGACACGAGTTTGACTTTGGTCATATTGGGCTTTTGCGCGAACTTCCCTTTAAAAACAAAAGCAAATATATTACGATCTATTAATATATACTCACTCTCTCCCTCCCTTTCTCCTGATGCCACGTATGCATGTCTATATACGCTATTTCTACTTACCCCAAAATGAGTTCAGCATCAGCTTTGATAAGGCACGTAGACCAGGGTTCTTCTCTATTTTGTTGAGATCCATAAGAACACCCTCTCGTTGATAATACTCGTCGATGTACTCTTGCCTCTTCTCTTCGGTGTCACAACCTTCGGGAAAGCCACTGGACTCCTGCTTAATTTTTAAGAAAGTGTCAATATAATCTTTAAAAAGCACATTGCTTTGTTGGGGGAAATGCCACACTTCGTGAATTGCGAGCAGACGATACCCTTTCTGCAATGCTTTTTGCAACTCTAAGGTTACCCATGAACCTTGAATGGCACGCTCCTCATCTGTGTGGTTGCACGGTTCTTGACTCAGACCGTCTGTACATAGTTTGCATAGCGGAAACATCAGTTTCCCATGAGCGCGATACGGAAGGACTGGGTGGTAAAGTCGACGTGGAGGTAGAACAGTGCATTTCACAAGACCAAAATACTGTGAAATATCTCCAAAGTTCTCAGTGATAATTTCTGGATGACCAAGGGGATATTCTCCGTATTTATTACACCAAGGATAAAGACTTGTAAAATCTACGTAGTGTATCTTCTCATCGGGTTGACATTGATGGAATAACTTTGTAGCGTTGGTGCGACCACCGTAGAAAGCATGCCTCGGTTCGAGGGGTTCGACGACGTTGAAGTTGTCGAAATATGATTTCATCTCTGGGTCGGCTTCGAGTTGTCGTCGTAGATCGCATTCCCACATCTCAACTACGTTATAGTTTTGGCCTTTCAAATAACGCATTTTCTCTAGGGTACGCTGGTGGAGATCTTGCATGGTTTGTTGACTTACAGGGTTGACCGTGTCTCTTGCGTAGCATCGGATACAACCATGCCAGAAACATCCATGGAATTCATAAACGGTATTGGACTCTGTGTGGAAACCATCGACGCGATATTTACCAATGCGCTGCTCGCCAAAATTACGCGAATGCCGAATGGAAAGGTTGTTGCTTCGGGCGGTGTGTGCTAACCATTTAAGAGCGATAACTGATTGTTTATCTTGAGGCCGGTAGCCATGCGGTGGAATGATGGCAATCGAATTCTCTCGCAGAAAGTTCTTACGGAACACGAGATTACAGGCCGAAGCAATCGTCAGACATCTCTCGAAGGGGTCGATATCGGTGACAGAACGAAACAGTTCTCTAAACTCAAGACAACAGCGTCGGAGGATGTCGACGTCTGATCGGCAATACTTGAGGATTTCCTCTTGGAAGTTGAACACATAATCGCTGGCTTTTAGGTTATTATACCAGACATAAAATTTCTCGCGATCACCAGGTGCCATGTCGTCCGGATTATAATAATTAGCATCTGGAAGGGGTCCTTCATAGTTCTGGTTGGCTTCGGTGTTGAAATAATGTGGGAAATAGCCCTTGGCAAGTTCGTTTAGACCGAATGTTTTTGGAAAGTTTGCGAGTCTCATCGGTATGAAACATAACGAGTCGACAAACTTGATATTTAACACTGGTACGTTGAGTGTTAAAATCTTCGCACCACGCATAATTACTTCGGGTACCAAACCATTTTTGTGTAGGTATTGCAGGATGAAATATCCGTCATAGCCTTGGAAATTATGGGCCATCACAATACTACCGGAGTTTTGCTCTTGGAACAGCCATTCACAAAAATCATCTCTCGTATTTGGGCCGCTAAACACGTTTTCGTCACCGCTCTCGTTGTGGACGACACATACATTTGGGACGTGGTCTCCGCCTTCTTGCGTGCATTCGAAGTCGAAAAATAATAGCTGGGAGTACTCGCTTTCTCCTCCTTCGTTCGGTTCTCCGCCCACAGCGGTCTCATCGTCAATTAAATTCGTGTCCGATTGTGTTTGATCAGTGGTTTTTCTCTTCTTTGCCGGTTGCATGAAACATTGATGGTTCTCAGGATTTACATACTGTTGACACACAGTGCATCGAACAAGACCCCTTTTCACTACTTGATTGCAGTGTTGACATTTCACGACGGATGCACAAATCGGTCGTTTCTCGCCCACGGTTGCTTGGTGTCGATCGAAACATTCTTGGCTTTTAAAGAATCGGTTGCACTCGTTACAGTATACCCAGTTCGTTATCGGACAGTTTTGTGTATAGCATAACTTGCAGGTATCGCCGCATAGATGGTCTTCGATTTTGTCATAGCCTTTTTTACACGTGTGGCAGTATTTCTTGCGAGCCAAGAACGCAGGCATGCTTGTAATTACATCATAATGATTATCGTGGGCGTAGAGGTAAATATGTTTTGACACTTCAGGACCAGAATAAATAAGTGTATTCAAATGTTCTTTCGACACAATGTTAATTTGGTAGTCGGTTAAATAGGCTTGAAATCGCTTGACTTCTTCAATACCACATTGTCCTAACGGAACGTTGGCTTTCTCGTGTAATTCATGAGCACGGTTGGCTTGTAAAGGACAGTGCCAATTGCTTATGGAACGGTATTGTTCATCATTGTCGACTTTGGCTTTTGCGACGACAATAGCTCGAGCGAGGCATATATTATCTTTATTTTGAATACGGACGATTGCTCTCTTGTTTGTAAGGTACTTATCTAAATTGGCAATCTTTCGTTTCCGTCCCGTACCACCGTTTGGCATCTCGACATGAATGATATTCACAGTAATCGAATCGTCGAGGGTAAACGTATCGTTCGACTGAATTACTCTCTCGATTTCAGCCAAAATTCGCTCGACAGTTAATTTTTCACGAGGCATGAACGGCAGCGAAATAGGATATTCGAGTTGAGGCGAATGCATAATAAAACGGACTTGGTCGTGTGAAGCTACACCATCGGTGACTCGATCTAACACACTCTCAAACACTTCATGTAGATGCCTTAGGACATCAGCCAAGCCTTGAACTTGCAAATTATTAAACTGGATCTTATAATCAATGCCCGTGGTCTTAAATTTCTTAACTTTGACTTGTTTCACAGACTTAACAGTGAATAACGGAACAGTTTTAAGTTTCTTACTTGTTGATGCTCCATCGTTTACCTCAGCTGGCCGCTTGCGGTTGCCTTCTCCGGTCTGGATAGCCTCGGGTATTACTTCAGGTAAGTGTTCGAGGAAAGAATCATCGTCCCAATCGTTGAACCACTCGGGCATAACTTCAGGGGTCGATGGTAGACTAACGAGGAAAGAATCGTCGTTCCAGTCGTTATCGAACTCCGCATTAAATAGCTCTGGGTGTATTCCTCGTCTCTCAATCTCCAAATCTCGCACCAGATTGTTCGACCATATCACGATGCGTCGATTGAAAGCGGCTTCTCGATGCCTCTCGTCAAAGTCAAAAAAATACTCTAGCACTTCAATCTCTTCGATGAGTGTACAACCATTGATCACACTGATAAGATCCATTACTGTCAAAAGATATACGACAACATATTAACCTCTTATAAGAATGAAACAACTATTCAAATATATACAATTCAATTCACTATATAATCACATCAACATCTTACCTTCTCAATATCAATATACGTCCAAAAAATCCAAACAAACTATATCCAACACGGTAAACTTCAGAAATCACAGGTAAAACACTATCCAGCACGGTGAAACACTTTAGGTAAAGTGATGTGGTATGTTTGGCCGGCGCTTATGTACGCTCGCGGTGCTATTTCTTTCCGTTCGCCACGCGTTCGTCACACTAACAATACTAATTACTTTTTGTACGTAACGCTCTTTGTTCTGCCTCGGATAAAAAACGCGCGAAGAAGAGGGAGATGTCTTCGCAGAGGTCCGACTGAAAATTCACCAATGAGGTTCAAGTTAGTGTACTATTCTATCCGTTAATCACCCAAAAGTGATCCGCATGTTGACCGAACATGCACCATTGTTTCACTTCTTAATGACTTTTTTAATGTGGCGGCATTACTGGGATGTCTTCGCAGAAGTCCGCCTGAAAATTCACCAATGCGAAAGTGATCCGTCTTAATGACTTTTTAATGAGGCGGCATCCCTTTGATTGCTATATGGGGGGGGGGGGGTTATCTACTAATGTACATGTATATGACTTGATTGTAACAATTGATATCAATCACACTAAAGACGTTTAGTTATGTTAATGTTTTTTAGATAAAATCGTTTTGGGATATTTAAGCCTTGAATAACTAAATATAAAAACAAGCAACCATTTTAAGACATTCTAAGTTTCATTTTGTGTGAGTACCATTGAAAGTCACCAGTATAAGCTCCTGTAGGCGGACAAAACTCATATATTCGACAAGCGTCCGTCTACGAGAACTATTCCCCTAGGCGGACAACTCTACTTACGGACACTTTTTCAGATTCCCAAGGGTGTCCGAATTGAGAGAGTCAACTGTAGTCAATTTTTTATCATTATAAAAGTAAAAAATTAATATCGATGGAATTTATAAACGAAACATTATTACGTTGTACATATGAAAAAATTGATGATGCAACAACACCCCTAAAAACGGGAAATGTAATCATTGCATGTTTTGTCACTGCATTTGCACGTTTAAAATTATATGAGTTAATCGATAAATTAAACGATCGCGTTTTATATTTTGATACAGATTCTGTTATTTATATATCTAATGAAAATAATTATACTGATGTTAAAACGGGAAATTATTTAGGAGAGTTAACGAATAAATTAAATGAAAATGAATCGATAACAAATTTTTGTTCAACGGGTTCAAAATGTTATGCGTATATAACTAATTTAAATCAGGAATGTATTCATGTCAAAGGATTTACTTTAAAAAATGAAACAATAAAAGAAAAATTGAATTTTTTATCCTTGACACAATGTGTTAAAAATCAAGATCAGATCATTGAAATTAAATATCACAATAAAATATGTAAAGATAAACTTAATCGTATTTTTATTGAGGATGAAATAAAAAAAAATTTCATTTACATTTAATAAACGTGTTGTTAAAAATAATTTGAATACGCTTCCGTTTGGATTTTTAGATAACTGAAATGAACAATGTTTCATTACCATTTCAACACCATTTTATGTTAACGTTATATGATCCCAGTCAAAGTGGGAAAACATATTGGATATTACAATTATTGAAAAATCTTAACACTATGATACACCTACAATTGTTAACATTGTTTATTTATATTCAATTTATCAACCTCTGTACGCTGAAATGGAAAAAGTTCTTGCGAAAAAAACGATATTATTGTTGAATTTATCGATTGTCAAAAGGGTATTCCACGCATTACCTATATACAAACGAATACCCGTGAAAATACTTTAATAATATTAGATGATCTCATGTTGGTTGCAACATAATATTAATGTTATCGTAATATTAGTGTTATTTTTACATGTCAAAATATAACATATGGTAATAGTAAATTGCGAAATTTACAAGTCAATAGTCAATATTATGTTATGTTTAAAAATTTAAGTGATTATAATATGTATACGATATGTGATAATAAAACAATTAATATAAGTAGATTTAATAAAGTATTAAGTGAAATTAATGATAAACCCTATGGTTATCTGGTATTTGATAATTATAGAAAAGGGTATGAAAATTGTAGAATTAGAACCAATGTATTTCCAGATGAATCAACGATAATCTATGATTTTTAATTTATAAATAAAAATAAAAAATGTTTTTTTTCAAAAGAATAAAGAGTTGTTGAAAATAGTTTTTTAAAAAGTATATATAGAAGCAGGAGGAGGGTTATCCTTAGAAAAAAAAGGGGATTAGGCATTAGAAAAAGAAAACAAAAAGGGGGTTTTCGCTTTTTACCTAAAATGTCCTAGATTCCTTACATAAAGGGTCCTAAAAATATAAAATCAAGTAAGAAAAGAAGCGAGAAAAAGAAAACAAAAAGGAGGGTTTCTGAGGAGGTATAAAAAAAGTGGAAAATGGATGTGGTAAAACACGGAAAAAATATAAACACCGTAAATAAGTTAATTTTTGTTTTTAATTAAAAATTGCCATTATTAAAACTACAACATGACTAACTTCTTATTAACCGAGAGCGCGGTCATTACGGGAAAATATCAGACCGAGGTCTTGACAGTACGGACTAAGCCGGAAGGGCGAGGTTCGTACATAAAAGACCGAGGTCTGATATTTTCCAGTAATGACCAAGCGGTCGAGGTTAATAAGAGGTTTATTATATGGCATGGATTTTTTAAACAACATACTTTACATACGTTTTGAGTGACAGAATCGTCATTTTCAATCTTGTTCTTCTATTGCTTTCATGATAGTAAGATTGCTTTCATGATTTCAGATTGTTCATCGTCCAACTCGTACATGATTTAGTGCTTAATTTACTAAATTCGTTCAATTTTTGCTGTTTTTCAAAGTTTCCTATCGTTGTTCGCTCCTTTGTAAACAAAATGGCTGACAAAATCCGTAATCCGGACCGGTCCATTACGGGAAATAACGGACCGGCACGTGACGTGTCTCAGCCTATCAGAGCACGCAATTTCACCGGAAGTAGCGTGTGCCATATAATAATGATTGTTATTACTCTTACATTTTTATTTACATTTTTATTATATATTCTAACTAGTACACTACCCAAAATTGTTTCTTTTTTTTAATTTTTAATTTAATTTTCGACTTCATTACGACATTTATTGTATAAACATAATAAACTCCAATTTCCACACACGGTAGTATTTTTGGATTGTAATTGTTTACTTTGAATATATTGAAATTCTAGTCCTTTTTTTACACTATAATCATACCAATATTCACGTTTATAAAACGATACATATTTAGCAAAACTATCAAAATAATACGTATTTTTTTCTTTCTTTCTTTCTTTATTTCTTTATTTATTATTATTATTTATTATTATTTTTTTTTTTATCAGCTTTATTGGACATACATATAAAAGGTTACATATACAGACAAAGAAAATTACAGGGTATACGTCCAATGGGGCTAGCGCAAACGGGACAACGAGGCCCATGCAGGGCGCCACCCCTAAACTAAACTAGTGAAAACAAACTTATTGACTATACAGAATATATACATATATAACTTAGGACTTAAGTACGGTGACAAGGGCAGTCTCTTATGAGCGACCAAGTACATGTCATATCTACAGTAAAAGTACTGTTCACCAAGGCGGTGTATGTCGTGTGCAAAAAGCTTTTAAAAATACTTAGACTGGCAAACGTTTCTGGAGAGGCTATTTTACATATATAGTTCCAAGGCTTTACTATTCTATTAAAAAACGATGCCTGAAAGGTGGATGTTTTACCACAGGAGTGTTTTAGCATTAGGGTTGGATTCTGTGAGCGAGATCGGTTGTGCTTTACGAAGGTTAAAAGTTGATTAATGTTTAAATCGGTATAACCAAAAATACATTTATAAACCAACACAAGATCTCTGATTTCTCGATCATAAGTTAGTGGCAATAGGTTTAGAGATTTCAGCCTGTCTTAATATGACAGCTCACCAACTTTAGTTCTTAGAATCCATCGAGTTGCCCGTCTCTGTACTCGTTCTAAGAGAATCTGCAACTTTGCGTTTGAAGGTGACCAAACCTCAGTTGCGTAGCACAGCTGCGACTTTACCAAAGCTAGATAAAGTGTTCGTCTAACTTTGGTGTCTGTGATGAGAGGACATGTTCTTTTCAGGAGACCGAGCATCCTGTTAGCTTTGCTGACGATTGAGGAGATGTGAGTGTCCCAAGATAGCTTGCTATTGACGATAACTCCTAGGTCTTTTTCCTGTTGAACGCGTTGTAAAATGGCGTTGTCCAGGCGATTTCAGTAGTATAGAAACTGGGGATCCTAGCGCACTTTTCCATTTTTCATGCTTCGCAATCAAAATTGAAAAATTCGCTATTATCCCCAGTTTCAAGACTACTAAAACGAGACGAAATAAATTAGACTCAAAAACTACCACGCGAGTTTCCCGAAATAGTTTTTTGAGTAAGTAGAAGCTGCAACTCTCTGTTGTGACTGGTCATCCTTTTCCCAAGTGCAGTATGTTTAAACCTCTCGTCTAATTCCTCACATTCTAAGATAGTCTTAGCGAAGAGTTTTCGTTTGATCTCTCTAACCTGGTAGATAAGTAACAACTCTTCGTTGAGTCTCGCTGTCTTTTCCTCCACTGACTCCCGACGTTCTACACTCATTAATTTAATATATACTCATATCTTTAGGTCATTTTGTAAATTAGGTAGATCTGTCTCCTTCATTCGGGGGTTCCTCCTCGGGGACTTCCTCTCTAGCCATGTGGCTGAATACGTGTTTACTAGTTGTCAGTCCACCTGATAACAACCCTAAGCAAGGGAGGTAGGGTGATATGTGTGATATAAACTTCTCTACATCTCTTTTTAGTATCTCAGGTGACTCTATAGCGTCGAACCCTCCTAACGCGTGGGCGAACTTGCTTATTAAAAGATCACAGAGGAACGTGTTCGCTTTCTCCATTCTTCTTATCTCCCATCCTTCATAGATCTTATTGATAACTTTAGCTGAGGCCTTTTTAAGATAAGCGACGGATTGATCTATCTCACCATCCTCTGAGAGTCTTTTTAGTTCGTTTCGTTTCTTGTCTACGTCAGTTTGCAAGGTGTCTTCAACTTGTGGTTCGTCGATTTGTGGTTCGTCGATCACTTCCTGTTCTGCTTCTTGTATGTCTTCGACGAGTTCGTCAATCGTCTCAGGATTTTTTGTCTTACGTCTTGGCATGTCCTATATTATACGACATGTTTTGTTTTCGCGGAACGACTATTTTGTACGAGTACGGATGTCTTAGAAGTATCTCCAATCTTGCGTACTCGTTGTCTTTCAACTGTTTTATTATTTTCTGAATTTCCGCTTTATCAACTCCGTTGAGATAGTCGTCTGCAATAGTTTTCATATCGTTTCTGTTAGGGTTGTAGAATGTCACTAACTCTGAGATGTTCTCACGATATGGTTTACTAATTGAGGTTAGTTGTTGTGTTACAACTATTGTGGATAGGTTGTAATGTCTAGCGCTAAAGGCTAGTTTAACTAGCTCACTTGTTCTGTTTTTAACGTCCTGCCCACCAGCACAATCATCTAATATTATTAATGAGTTGGTGCCTTTATAAGTGTCGGTCACGTGTTTGAGGACTACGTTGACCTTATCTTGCTCACACTGAATAGTGATAAAGTCTGGGTCTCTCAAGTATTTCCACTCTGTGTACGTTTTGTTCCATTCGAATGTTGGACATATGAGAACGATGTAATCGAAGTGATTCGTGTGTTCTTTCTCTATCATATCCAACATGTAGTGTGTTTTACCACAGGCTGTCATACCAACAATTAGCATGTTAAAAGGCGTTTTCATATAGAATACTACATGTATTAGTATTGGATTGATTGTAGGTCGTTGTTGATAAGGTTTACGAGTCCGTCGGAGAGTACGAATATCCTACACATGACGTTCACTGTTGTAGCTTCTTTATTGATTTCCATCAATATTCCTGTCTGAGTGTTCACGATCCTTTTTCCAGTGGCAACTTTCACATTATCTTCGATAGATCTAAGGTCAACAACCAAAGCGAAACCGTCTTTGTAAAACTTTTGGACAGTCATATGCTGGTCACAGTCTAGTTTTTGTCCGAATAGTCTTTTCGCTTCTCCCCATAGTCTTGACTTCGGTATTCCTTGACTGTAAATCATGTTTGGTACACCTTCGATAGTGAGTTTAACTGACTCTATGTTTGGATACACAAACTCCTCACTGTCAGTTCTTGTCTTGTTTGTGAATAGTAGAACGACGGCTTTCATCGATTTTCTTGGCAGGTTAATATTCTCGTTTACGAGTGTGATTCCTTTGTCCCACTCCACAGTCTTCATTAGTGTGACGTGTTCATACGATAAAGATCTACCAGATGCATATAGAGACGATACTTCGCTAGCAATCTCTTGACTCTCGATAGTTTCGTACTCTAACTCAAGGTTATCCAACGTGTAGCCAGCCACAGCTGATCCAGATTGGGCCACCATAATATCAGACGCTTTAGGTAGTGTGATTATGTACCTGAAATTGTTGTTCATGTTGTATGGTGCATATAGACCGTGATCTTCTAGAATCTTGTCGATTTGAATCTTTTGTTTGGTGTCGTGAATAGAGAACATCAGACCGTCGCTAACTTTTTGTACGTTTCCACTGGCTGCGCCACTGTCATCCTTTGAGATTAACTTTCGAAGGTTCTCGTTTGCTATACCATATTCAACCATCTGGTCTCGCTCACTGTTAGATTTCCAGAGGTCTTTGTACGTACTGATGATGCTTTCACCACTATTGTCGTACACAGACTCACCAGCTAATTTTATCACCAGTCTCTCAAGTAATAGTCTCGAAAGGTTGTTAAGAAACCATGACTTCGCATTCGAACTTTTAAAGTCGAATAGGAGATGGAGACTGGAGGGTATCAAACAAGTGTTGCCCTTTGTTTTCGGGATGTTGACGTATAACTCTTCCCCTGGGTTGGCTTTATTGGGGTTTAGCGTTACAACATGACGGGTTCTTGTGCCTTTGATAAGAGATATCTCGCGGCGTCTATATCCAGGAAGCAACTCTTTTTCACTAGTGTTCATGCTATATTATAACACATGTTTTATTTCCTCTGTTTGTACTGGTCGTAGACGAACCAAGCTAGTGCTATCGCTAGGATCCATAAGTTAGACGCTAACCAAGATATACCTGCAGCTCCCCACTTTAGCGCAGTCGCCACCATATTTAACAGTCCAGCCAGTAGAGGGCCAGCCTTTGCCGCTAGGTTAGCTATAGCTTTTCCTAATTCCCCAAGTGCTTGACCACCTTTGAAGACAACACTTCTAGCATATATTATAATTGTGGTGATAGTAGAGGCTATGGTTATTCCTAAAGCTGAGGCACCCAACCAATTTTCTCTAAACCACTCCTTTATTTTTTGTAACCGAGTGAGGTCCTCTTCTTGTTGCTCTCTAACCTCCTCACGTTCCAATTGATCTAAGGTTCGGTCCCTAGCTATCTTGAGACCTGTCAGTCGTTCGTTCAACTCGAACTCCTCTGTGGAGTTGGCTTCCCGTCTGTTGACAAGGTCTACAGTCTTATTAATAGCTTCCTGAAAATAGTCTGCTTGTGCTTTTAGAAATTGTGGTCTAGTGGTTGAGTCGATTGTATCATTTGGGTTTAGGGAACCTCGTAGCTCGCTATTTTCTTTTTCTGTTAACCCAAATACGTTATCGTTATTCGCTTCTGTTCCAATTACTGGGAAGTCACTTGAAACTGTGGTTTCTTCTGTTCTATCGCCAGTTGTTGGGGTGTCTACTGTTGTAACGTCAGTTATGTCGGGGATTTGACCGACCAACTGCTTAAACTGTTCAATCGCACTCTTACTATTTTTGTCTGTACTGTATATTAGACCATTTTTTCCAGGTTTTAGTATTAGTTTAGGTTTCAAATATTCACCATCCTCTCCTACCGGTTTGAAAAGAATAGAACCTGAGGGTGTCACATACGACCTGTTGACTACATTCCTTGACACACCGTCATGACTAAGTCTTTTTTTGTACAGTTTACGTATTTTTCTATCTATTAGATTGGTTCTTTTTATACCATTTTCTACAATGTCTTTGTTGAGTGTTTTTAGTTTACCTAGCCTTCTCTCAATTTCGCTAGCCTCTTCAAAAGCTAAATTGAAGCTCTCATCGTGGACGTCACCATATGTCGCCGGTTCAGCAAACATTACTGCTGGGGCCTCAGTGGTGACACCACTATCCTTACTAGTGATTGACACTGTTTTCCCATCTTTTCTGCTTGTGAATAACGTCTCCATAAATCTGTTTTGTAATTTACGTTTTACGACTCTAGTCTCTATCTCTGTTTCCACCCTGTTGATTGTGGTGAGTCTATCTCTATGTTCTCGGCCTGTCTCACCTTCTACAGGTGTAGTGTTAAGTGTCTCGAGCTCTTCTTTTAACTGCTCGTCTGTATACTCCTTAAACTTTCCACGATCTTGCATTTCGATTTCGTCGAACCCTCCTTCAGCCATTATATACTACTCGATATTTTGAATATCGCTTTCTGGTATCCACGAATTGTGTTTACTGTCGTAGCCAAGCCACTTGACTAAAACCATCTTCTTACCTCCCACCTTTTTCCTCTTTAGTATCTTCTCAACCTTATAAACATCATCTTTCTTATCAACAGCTGATAGCTCTTCCTCGTAGAACTTACCAATGATAGGTTCCCCTTCGTGGTCCTCTATCTCGTACACGGTAGGGTCACCACGTATGACTTTTGTCACTTTGAATAGCTCCTCAGTGATGTTAGCCTCATACCCTTTCGCGAATATGCTCTTGTACTTTGATATCCTGACAGTCTCACCTACTTTAAACTTTGGTAGTGGGTATCCACCGAAATGGTGTCCAAACAACGTCGTCCATACTTCGTTTTCGTTTTTCTTGTTAACGTCTTTAGGTTTCATTAGAATAGTACTATGTTTAGTATTGTTGTAATTTTCAACGAGTTGGTCTAAAACGTCAATCCACTTGTACGTTCCCTTACTGTAGAAGTACTTCCACATAGACGTCTTGAGTGTTCTGTTAAACCGTTCTACGACTGCTGCCTTTTTGTCGGAGTTCGTGCTAAAGTATTTCACGTCGTGTTTTTCCAATAGATCCTTCACACCAACGTTGTAGAATTCCTTACCATCGTCAAACTGAACCAGCTTTGGATACTCACCAAATCTAACCTTAGCCTTCTCTAGTAACTTTGCGACAGCCTTAGTCATGTTTTTCGTATCTTTCCTGTAGACAGGTATTGCGAAAGCATATCTACTAAGGATCTCGGTGGCTGTTAGTATCCAGTAGTACCCGTTGTTCTTGTGCTTGTACTTGCCCATATCGACCAAGTCCATCTGTATCTGCTCACCCAGATAGTCAACAAACGTTTGTCTAAACTTGTGTTTCTTAACAACTGGTTTGTACCTAGTGTATGTGTCTTGGGATTTTAGCCAGTCCTTTATCTTTACCCTACTAACGTTTAGACCGTCTTCCAACGCTTTTTGGTACAGCCTCTCAGCAGACTGGTAACCAGTTGATGGGTTGTAGTAAATGTCTCTTAGTTCTTGCTCCATATACACTACGTGATGTGTAAGTCTAATAGTACCTCACCAACGTTAACACTGTTATCGTCCTGGTCTGTTATCTTGAACTCTAGTTGGTTGATGACTCCTTTGTTTATTGGGATTTTCGACCCAACACCAAAATGTTGTACAGAACCCTTAAGTGTCTGCGTGCTAGTTATTGGTAGTAATGTGATACAATCACTTTTGTTACCATTAACTATGTTATTAGATCTGTCCACTATACTAGACGTTACTTGTATGTATTTCAGTCCTCTGTTAACGTTCACAACGTTGGGACTGGTTTTTGTGGTGGCTATTGTAGTGTTTTCGTCAAATCCTAAGAGTTGTCCAAACTTAAACAGTTCTATTTGTTGATTAGTTGTTATCGTACATGTTGAGTCATGTCTGTTAGCCACTAGCTTGACGTCTCCTAAATCTTTCAAGTCGTCGGCGATCATTTTAAAGGTGTGGTACCCAGGACTAAAAACGTGGTTATTACTGTTGTAAGTTATCTTGTTGTTAGCTGTGGTTACGTTAACGTAATCCCAAAAGATGGTTGCCTTCTTCACTAGTAAGTAAGGGTCTGAGTTAATTGCTAGAATTGACTCTGGTAGGTCTGTAGTTTTCGTTGAACCACTAATCAATACTACTACTCTCATATAACGTACGGTATGTTATGATGGACGCATTCAAAAGAAAGTACCCTTACGCTGACAAGAATAGGTTTTTTCTTGATGTTGACGACAACATGCATATACATATATTCTTCGTAACGAAAACTAATATTGGTGACGAATTCGGTAGACTCAAGTAGGTTTAAGAGTAACCCTGAGTATACTAAGTATCTAACGATAAACAAACCAATGATAGTTAACCAAAAAGAGATAGCTAACGCCGTACGCGTGGCTAAGCTGAATCTAGTGAAAAAGTATCCTCATATCACTCTGAGCAAGTTTGAGTTCGATCCAACTGTCTCACAAGACGGTGAGGTTAATGGCGTTGACATATATTTTAGAAACAACGACATCATAAGCACGAACATAACTAGTGATACCTTCAAAAACGATAAGAGTATATGGGTTTGGTTACACAACAACAAGTCTCCAAAAGGTCACGACAAGTTTCCAGAAATATGGCTATCTGGTGGAACTATCCAACCATTATCAAAAGGTCGCAAGAACCACTGGGGACTTTGGGATGGCTATCCAACGGAAAACGTGTTAAACTACCCAGTGAATAACTTTAGAGTCTTCGTTAATCGAAAGAGCTACTTTCTCTCAAAGCTACCAATACTACAAATCACCACTTCAAAGACAAAGTCAAAGTGGGACGACAACGAGAGCTACTATAGAGTCGTGTTTGCAACGTATTGTGCAAGTTTCTGTTGTGGAGTGTCGTTACAACACTTGTCACCCTCGCAAGAAGTCCACCCTGTTATCACGAGTGTAATGAGGTTTCATATGTACTTTACCATTAGAAGACTTCTCAGAAGGATGGAGGGTGGTGAGAGTATGAGATCGATAAGTAGAGAGTTTGACGCTGGAGAATTGTATGGTAAGACAGACAAGATTCCTAGAAAACATTACTACCAGGGTAAAGTCCTCGCTGATGGTACAACAGGTGAGGAGAGAGTCTTCACGATTAACGACGTTAAGAACGACTACAAACGATACGTTCCTCTAGTGTCGAATGGTCTCACCAACATTGGGAGACAATACCTAAATCAGTCCATAGAGGCCTTTGTTTACTCCACACTTGGTGCACAAGCGAGGACACGTGTGTCAGTCGTTGGTGGTTCTGCAGGTAGTCTAGAGACTCAGCAAGAGTTCCGCAAGTTGGTGGAGGATAGCGTCATAAACTATGACGTGTCAACGTGGATTCTCAACATGAACAAGTCGATTAGAGACACTAACGTTGTCCAAAACCTTGCGCTGTCACCGTCTACGTGGTTAATGCCAAGTAACGTTGTAATCCTCAAGAACAAAATCGCTGGGTATAACAATCTATTGAAGACTGCTACACAGAGTATGAAGTTTGGAGTAAACAGTGGGTTAAACTACACAGAAACGACAGAGGTCAAGAAAGTACACCAAGAAGGTGGAGAGCATCTGGAGACACTTGATAAACCAAAGGTGACGAATCGTCTGACACCAAACGTGACACACCAGGAAGAGCATCTGGAGACACTCGACAAACCAAAGGTGACACACCGTCTGGAGGTATCGAAGACGACACCAGCTGACAACACGACAGAGTCGGGGCTAGTTCTAGTGGTTTCGGCTGTGTCTGGCTACTTAGTAAGTAAATATATGTTATAACATAATGAGTCTAAGTTATGGATTTGAGGACAGAGACTATGAGAGCGACAAGATACTAAGAAGAGCTAAGAGACATCTAGACAGTGACCCTAAGTTAAGCGTGAGCGGTGGGAGGATGTCTGGAGATATAGATATGGCATTCAGGGCACTCAAAAACATAGCAGATCCAGAAGATGATTTGGATGCTGTCAGTAAAAAAGTATTGGAGTCCGTATACTTATCACAATACTTTAGAACGCAGTCCTACAACGTTCTATTTGATTTTAACGTCACAAAGCATGCTGTGAGTATGGTGGAATACCACAGTGGAACAAATAAAGTGAAAACAATTAGAGATAAAACGAATATGTTAGTGCAATACGATCCAACGTATAGTCCTATTATTGGTGTTAACAACGGTCATAGCTTCCTAGTAGTAATATATATATATATATATATATATCAATGTGTTTGAGACTGGCACTAGCTCTAAGCCAATCAGAATCAAGTATTGATTTGAATGGACCAATCAGAGCAGAGCCAGTCAAAAATTTCCAGGGGGGTGTCGTATTTTTAAGGTGTGGTCACCCTGTATAGAACGACCAGTGATCAAATCAGGGGGGATATGCAGCTGGTCGTATACAAGAGGTTTTTTGTATAAAATTAGTCAAAAGTGGTCGCGGTCAAGAGTATATATATCACTTTGGTCGTGTTGTTGTACGACCAGTTTTATAGTCATCCCTGAGTGAAACGACCAGAGAGATTGAAGGTCATTCAAGGTGAATAGTGTTAAGCAAGTACTGACGTCATTTGCTATATGGAGGGTGAAAGCTGTGATGAACAGGAACAGGATGTTTAGTTGTAGAATTTAGTGTTCTGAACAACAAGATCAGGATGGAAAAGTTCACCGAGAAACCAAACATGTCTAAAACTGTCATTTTAGCCATGTTTGGTTTCTTGGTAAACTTATCCCTCCTGATCATCAATTATTCGGAACACGAAATTCTACGACTAAACTTCCTGTTCCTGGTCCATCACAGCTTTCACCACTGCATATAGCATCCGTGCCAGCACTTAGTCAAAGCATCATTCACACTGTGATATATATACTGACACACACCCCGTTTTTGAAAAAAAATACAAAAAATTCTATTATACATAACCATCATACCTCACCCGATGTGATGTATACTTACGTACCATGCAAAAACACCATATTTTTATTTGAAGACTTGTAATGATGTTTGAAAATAAAAATAAACAGTTTTGAACTGTCCTTATTTTTATTTGGAAGAGTAGTCATGTTTATTGAAATAAAAATAAGCATTTTGAATTAATCATAGAAATTTCCGTCGTGGAGCTCTTACCTCGACGCCATCTTATGGCCGAATGACTGATATTCCCTAGTGACGGTATATTTAAAAAGGATCTCAAAATATTATAAGAGGATATATCTCATAAAAATTATTTGGATGTTTCTTCCAAAAAAGTTTGAGGGTTATAGTTTGAAAAAACCTCAAAATAATTTTAGATGAAATATTATCCAATAAAAATATTAGAGTTGTGGAAAAAGTTTTAAAACCGTAAAAGTGTTTTATTAAATTTGGAGAAAACCCAAAATAAATTTTAAGAGATTTGTTTAGTATATAAGCAGATGTTGTTTCATATTTTATCAGTTGTGTGTGTTTTGCTCGCTTGTAAGTTGTGCTTCGGTACAAGACTCTGACATCTTCCAATGTTCTGTTTTTTTATTAAACTGCATTGGTGCGCGTTCAGCCCGTAGTCGAATTTGCGATTCGAATGAGATTGACTCAGGTCCATAGCGACATTCTGGTCATCCCTTGTTCAATGAATTGCTTATTTTACGCAAGGGTTTGTTCGTTAGCATATGATGAAAGAGTTAGCTATAGTAAAAACACACACACGATGGAGAAGTTGAATGAATATATATATTTTAAACACACAAAACAATAAAAAAACTATTTACACGAATAAGTTTGTTATATCCGCGAAGGGTTTTCGGTGAGGATATAATATTCCTCTATAGGTAATCCCTACAAATTAAAAAAATTATAAGTTTTTGGTTTTCACCATACGGTCTGTACTTTCGAAGTACATGAATTTCTCACCCCTGCTATCCACGTACCCCCACACGCGGGGGTCGTTGTCTTCATCTTCTGACGGTGGGTTGTATGTATCGAAGGAGTACTCCGACTCCTCCTGAACACGGAAGGCCCATTCAGTTTCGCCATCGGAGACGAGAAGTACGCCGGGGACCTCCTCTTCCACGTCGATATCTTCGGTTGGCGGTGGAGAGATAACTTCTGTGGGAGGTGGAGGGATGACTTCTTTCTAAGAGAGAAATATAAAAAACATAATAAATACATGTCGATTTTACAGACAGTAAAAACATTATTGCTATCTTACATTTTCTTCTTGCGTTTCTTGCGGTTTCGTATCTTTAGTATCCATTGTATTTTTTCTTTTTCTCGTTTGTCTTCGTGCAAGGGTGAAAGCGTTTTGGTTTGAGATGTGTCTTCGTGCTTATTTTATAATGACGCTCTACGGGGTATTACAATGGATTGCGGTTTTAACCAATCAGAGTTTCTATAATCAAACCTCCCCCGTATCTAACCAATCAGAGTTCGTTCATTAAAGCCTTCATGTCAAAACAAGTGAATTATTATAGGTGGGAACAATATGTGGTGTTAATGACCTCCCCTATGTCAAAACAGTTTGATAAATGATATGGTTAGGAACAATGAAGCTTAAGGATTCGAATATATAATAAGCGTTTTGTTCTGATTCCTCCCCTATGTCAAAACAGTTTGATAAATGATATGGCTAGGGACAATGAATTTACTTGTTGGGATTAGCGACCATTTTGTTTGTTTACTTTGGGTAGCTACGTTTTTTAATGAATTCTAACCTTAATTACTTGTAGGGATTAGCGGGCATTTTGAAGGGATTAGTTCCTGTGAAATATATATTTCCCGTGTTTAAATACGTCTATTTCTAGATATTTAAGCATTTTTACACTTATTTAAGCATATTTTTATGCTTTTTGATACTTTATTTTACACTTTTCACACAATTTAGTATATATTTTAAGATACCCGTTAGCTCGATATCGAGGATAGTGTTAATTAATTCACACATGTCAAAATAGATGATAATGGTTTTTTAATTTTTAACGTAATACTTCTGGATTGTTACAACACATTGTCTGCGAGTTTACAAAGAAGATATGCTTCCCAACGAGAACTTCTTGATTTTCCTGGCGATGAATCACAGCAATAATAATTCCAGCTTCGACTCCCATTCGGGTATTAAGAACAGAGGTAAGATTAATATCTTTGAGTATTATCCCGCGACGTTCATCGAGCCAAGTTTTATCTCGGTCATTTAACCAATTGTTATTTTGGGGCATGAAGTCGACCACGTAAAAATCAGAGTCTCGACACATTGTATATAAAAATTCAGAGCTGTATAACTTCACGTTATCAAGTTTAATTTCGTTTATATCTATGCTTGTTGCCATCGTATCTAATACTAAAATGTTTTTGGAGATAGGTTCGTCGATTGCTATATGCACAAACTTGCCGATCAAATGTGTAAAATCGTCCGTTGAGTAGGATATATATATATATTTCTCATTCCATAACAATAGCATCTTATAGATTATTCTATCAGCACGTGCGGCTTTGGGTAACATAGCCACTTTATGACATTCAACCACTTGATATTCAATATGTGAAAAATACTTTGCTAAATCGATCAGTATTACTAACAGAGGATTTGCTTTAGTACCCACATTCATTTTGAAAGTGTTCTAATAAAAATATAACTTCTAACATGTGTTTATATATCTTTCCCTGCAACGTTTTTTAACCGATAAATATTTTGGAGGCAATATGTACCGCATTAAGTCAACAAAAAGATTAAAGAGATTTACATGTATAATCGTCGGAGCGCGCGACGGTCATCTAACCAAGTTTTATCCCGGGCATTTAACCAATTGTTATTTTGTGACATAAAATATAAAAATTCAGAGCTGTATAACTTCACGTTATTAAGTTTAATTTCGTTTATATCTATACTCGTTGCCATCGTGTCTAATAATTAATGTTTTTGGCTAGAGATGTCTATGTATACAAAGGGATTAGTCTTTTACGATAAATATATTTTGGTTGGTAAGATATATATTTTTACCAATCTTAGTGTGTTCGGATGAACCGAATTCGATTTTAAAATAATTGTTATATGCATCGTTAAAGAAAAGTTCATACATCTGTAGCGGTTCGCCAGCAGGTTTGGGTATTGGTCTTGATCCAATTAACTGTAGATTTCGTTCACGAGATAGAGCCTTCATAGATATTATATCTATAAATGTTGCTTGATTCATGGTTGATACGGCGGAGGTTCCTCGATTGCTACATGTACAAACTGTCCGATCAAATGTGTAAAATCGTCCGATGAGTGGGTATATATATATTTCTCATCCCATAACAATAGCAACTTATATATTATTCTATCGGCACGTGCATTGTTGGGTAACATTTCCACTTTACGACATTCAATCACGTGATATTCAATGTGTGAAAAATACTTTGCTAAATCGGTTAGTATTACCAACAGTGGATTTTCGTTAGTACCAGCTATCATTTTGAAAGTGTTTTAATAAAATATGACTTCTAACGTGTGTTTATATATATCTTCCCCAGCAACGTTTTACACGATAAATATTTTTGGGGAATATGTACTGCATTAAGTCAACAAAAAGATTAAAAAAGATTTACATGTATAATCGTCGGAGCGCGTCTTATAACATTGATTTTATCATTCGACCAATGAGAATACTACGATATTTTATTAGGGAATTAAGGTCAACCAATCAGGATACCCCATTTTTTTTAACGTGTTTTTTATAAGCGTTTGTTCCTATTTTTTTTAGTCACAATATCATGATGGCTCGTGTGAAGCAGACTCATAGAAATTTGTAAAGTGGAAAATCAATTGCTCGGTGTGAAAGTAGAGGAAAAGATATTCCTAAAATGTTAAAGCAACGACGTCTAGAGCGACAAGAATATCGTAATAAGGCTCGGGATATTTCAGATGGTGAAACATCATACCGTCAAGAAATCAGAGGAACAAAGAAAGTCAAACATCGTACAAATAAAGACAACATTGCACAGTCGCCATTAAATTTTGCTGTACCGATAACACCGTACAGTCACGTGTCCCCTCTGCAAGCGAAGTCGTCACCACAGCAAGCAAAGCGACCACCCCTGCAAGTAAATTCATCGTCTCAAGAACAGGGGGGTTACATTCACCCTCTACTCCTGCAATCGAAGTATAACACGTCGCCACGGCAAGTACCGTCTCTAACCCAGCAAGTAAACCATCCACCACCTCTATTATCGCAAGAACAGTATAATATACCGCTTCAAACACCGCAAGCAAAGTATAATGCATCTCCTATTCCCCCGCAAACGATCTCACCGCCACGACCCGAAGATGAATTAGATAATTACATATACGATATGCCTATTGATTTCTTCGGTCAAATCCCTATTCCTTCTCCTGCGAATTTAATACAAATGTGTGATGCAATGATACCCGTTCAACAAGGAACACAATTATTACAAATTGTGGATGAATTAGCAAATGCTCTTTCCCCAACATTATCTCCTATTCCTCTTTCACCACCACAACTACCACAACCACCTATGGCTACAACACCCCAACCATTATTTCCACGGTGTGAAGAAGAGGACGAAGAAGAAGAGGAAGATGACGACGACCGAGAAGTTTTGAACGACCCGCCATTGAAGAAAAGATGTTTCAAACGTTCGTTAATATATATGAAACGTGAAAAAAAAGGCGATGAACATCATGAAGAAAAACGAATGACAATCTATTCGAATTATGATCAAGATATTATTTGCACACAACGCGATAAATATCGTGAGTTAGAGGGTCTCTATATTGAGAAACTATATATAAATAAACAATATTTGCAATGGCGTTCTAGAAAATTTACGAGTGACCTTATGGAAAAACGATATATAATGGATAATAATAAGGATTTGAAACGAAAGACTGATTTAAAAAAAAGGAAACCGAAATGTATAAAATGATATTGTTCTAAATAAAAATATCACTAATGTGAAAACATGGAGGTGTGGAATGTCATGGTAAAAGAACTGGCATGTTTTGAAATAAAAATCAATAAAAATATGGAACAAAGTGTGTGGAAATGTCTTGACGAACATGAGAATTTATTTAAAAATATTATTACCCATTTAAAATGTCCACGTGAACTTTTAGATGTCTATAATCGTATGGATCGCCATGAAATTGGACAAATAATAGCATTTTTTGCTTTAATCCTGTGTTTTTTTAGATATAAACACATTGATAATGGGGAATATTATATCAAACTATTTGTACGTCAAACAATTTTAGATTTTAGAAATTCACATCTTAAATTCATTTTATTCCCTCATGATAAAAAACACACGTCGTGGTTTGGGTTGTGGAATATATTCTTTGAATTTTTTAAACTAGTCTAAATACAATTTTTCAATACTCTGTATTATAATGTCAGGATCTTCAAAGTTAATATTATATGATTCTATAATACTCTTAATAATAAAAGTAGTTGATGTACTGGTATTAGATGTAATCCTTACCCTTATAGAAAAATTATATATTATATCCATATGCGGGGGGTAATATTGTAAACTAAGGGGGGTATTATTTTGTATAATACTATTATTTTTAACTTGATCTGAAAATAAACTGACTTTAAACTTATAGGGTTTACTTGTCTTATAGAATAATTTAAACCAATAAGAGTATTTCTGACAATTTTTATAACAACAGGTACAGGGGGGGGGGGTTTCATATGCATCAGCTTAACAATCTTATCGAGATTAAAAGTATAAACCCTATCGTTACTAGTTTTAAGTTTTGATATAGGGTTATGATTTTCGCAAAAGAAAATAAAGCAACATACAAGCTGATACACTATTTTCTCAAAATTATGTAGATAAAAAAAAGTAGCCTTCAAATAAAATGGATCTATAAAATATAAATAAATACAGCAATATGTAAATTCATGACTAAAACAACGATTAAGTCTATGTAATGTATTACAAAGATAAGACCCTCCATACCCTATGGGTTTAGGAATTGTAGTTTTCTCATCATTAATAGCAATAGAAATAAAGTGGTAAATATCATTTCTTGGATGATAACTGGTTTGAATCTCAATAAAAAAATTATCAGAATGATTATCATTCAAATGAAAAATAGATTTCATTAATGTTTGAGCGGGTATTAATAGTAATTTGTGATAACGCTCACAGAGTTTTTCACCATAAATATAATATTTTCGTTGTGTATGAACAACAGGGATTATATAGTGTTGTTTATCTGTTAAGATTCGCCAATCCATGCATTCATCTTGATACATTTCAGGTTTCATTTTTTCAATATAGGCGTAGTCTTTATATCCACGACCAAGTTGTCTCGATTCAAATTCCATACATTCGATAATTTCCCCATAGTAATAGTCACATAAGTCACAGACGGCAAATAATAATCCAATGTATCGGTTACGAAAATGTTGTATATAATACACAATTTTCAATATCGTCTTAATATTGATTTCTTGAGCTTGCGCATAGGTTCTTTTACTCCCAATGTTTAATGACATTCTCAAAAGTGATAACGTTTTTTAAAAAATCGCCTTGTATATATACTATTTTCTCAATCTTTAAATATATATTTCTACACACAGATTTTAACACGATAAAAATTTGAAAAAAGTATTATTGTAACTACAATGTATAATATATCAACTGATTTGACGTGTGTGTGTTTTAGAACAACATTAGGGATTCGTTTTAATCTACAACACAGCATTTGGTGCAACTAATCCCCGTGTATTTGTTTAGAAGAAAATCGCTAATTATGGATTCGCGTCTCTAATTCCCCAAACACACATTCATTGTATACGAGTATCACAAATCATCGGGATGACATGAAAGCTTTAATCAATGAACTCTGATTGGTCAAACTAATCTATCCACAGTAACGCATAGTAACGCGGGATACAATTATAAAAGCCGATGTAGGGTTGAAAATAATTAATATCAGTCTGAGTGTAGGAGAGTGAGAGATGGCAAAAATATTTGAGAACGTGAACAGCGAAATTAAAGAAGACTTCATACCGTTAGAGACAACTGAGAAGAATGAAGAGACTATCGAAGAGTTGTATGCGGGTAAATATAATTATGCATTAAACAAATGTAAAGAAGAAATATCCCAAGAACGACAGAAATTATTTTTATCGCGTATCACACATATAATGGATTGTGAATGTTACCAGTTTAAGGGAGAGAGACCCAGTTATCGTGAAGTAACTCTTCTTGAACTTCAAACGAAGAAGTATTTTATTTATCATTGTTATGATAGCAAGTTAAAACCCTACAAAGAACTAACTCGAAGGGAACGGTCTACTGTCTACTATCAATATCGATGTCATGGACTAGACTATTTAACTGAAAAAAAATCAAGAGATTATTTTAGTCAAAGTGAACTTATAAATAGATTAAGTTATTTATTTCGTAATGTTTTTCCCCCGAATGCTATTATTGGGTATAAAGGTGGTGATAAAGAATCGTCGTTAGTTAAAACACTTCAAGAAAAAACTATTTTACATTGTGTGAATCTTGAATATTTTGGAATTGAGAAGTACGATTATTTACTTTCGTTTTATAATCTTAAACCAAGAAATTGTTGGTATCATACTAGTGAACCCACATGTTTATTGTATCATTGTAGTTTGTTTGAATGTCTTTTATTTGCTGCATGTTTGTTTCGTAAATTAGAAGATGTGGATAATGAACGATCTGTACTCTCTATGTATGATAAGGAATTTAATTTTTAAAAATTATTCTCTCCTGAACATTTTACCTAAATAAAAAAATACACTTTTTGATTTTAAAAAAAAATATTGAATGTATTTTCCTTTTATTTTTAGAAACACAAAGATTGTTTAAAAAATTATCAAAAGCACATTTAAGAAATGTTTATATTTTAAAAATAAAACGTACATTAGAACGTTATTATTTTGTTAAAGATGTACATGTTATCAAAAACACTATTTTTGTTAAAATAGAAGGAGAGAGAAGTTTTAAAAAAAATAAGATGATCATAGAAACTCTTTGTACATTTAAATATATAAAAAATGATATCATTGCACGTATAGTATAAATAAAACGTTCATAATTTTTTTTCTCTTATTGGAATTAAAATGAGTCAGAAAAAAATCATCCATTATAATGAACGTTTTTATCTTACGAATCCAAGAAAATTCGGGACAATTGCGTTAAAATCAGCAAATAATATATATGAGTTTCAAGAAGTGTCTTGGAAACACGGTGTAATACCCGCGAGTTTTCTTAACGGTTTATTTAAATTTAAAACAAATATTCGTGCTCCAGGTCCAAATACTGATTTTTCATTGACATTTAGTAACAATAGAAAATTTCAAACAGATAAACAGGCTTATCTTACAGGAGAATTAGAAGCAAGAAAAAAAGATTGGCATAAACGAAAAATAATTCATAGTATTGATGTAAAACTTAAAAATAATATTCGTGAATCATATAACGGGGCGTTAGGATGGAGTATTGTTCAAGTTAAAAAAGAGATATTCGAACAGGGTGATTTTGGCTCATATATTGCAAAACCTAATAAACCCTATTTTAGCTCTAATCAATTGTTTATTGATCCCGAGCAAAATTTCTTTAACGGTGATAAACGTTTTGTAGATTTAGCTTATAATTTACCTGCTGACGAAGATTTTATATTGATTCAAAACATTAAATTTATAGATGAAAATTTTTTGTGGAAATATGGTCTTAAAATTGCCGAGGCAGATAAACCCTATAATGAATACGAAATTTCTATTGTTTATTCCGATGGATATACGTAGATAGGGGTATATATAAAGATCGTTTTATCAAAGGGGATCACGTGTCATGGAGTTTCAGCGCGTACAAAATCAAGAGGGATATAAGATTTATCATGATTTAACACAATATAGTTATGTGGAATCCGTTTTTTTTTGGTATTTAGTAGGAAGTATGGAAATTGAAAAATCAAGATATCATCTACTAATATCTATTGCTGATTATGAAGCATATGTACGGTATCAATTTATACTGGAAGTAGAATGTTCAAAAAATCCCAAAATGTATGTTATGCATCATGAGGAACACGATATTCCAGAAGAATGTTATGAATTTCTTCGTAAAATATGTGAAGCATGGAATGATGCTCTATCCCCACGTATCAACGACAAAAGAATTGGAGAATATTTAAAGATACTAGATTATGATAGAAAACATTGTTTTAGTTATGAGTGTTTTAGGAGTATTATAGCATTATATTATGATTTTTGGGTTTATAATAAAACTATAAAATACACTTGTAAAAAATGTAAAGGGGAATGCGAATGTAATGTGGATTACCCTAATTTCATCAGTGTAAATTTTAATGAAATAAGAGCTTATAATGTAGAAAAATATTCAATGGACAATAACCTCTTATGTAACGAAATAATACACTGAATGTATGTTTTTTATTTAAAAAAAATTAATACATTAAAAACTTTTCAACATGGTTTCTGGGTTTATGATATACAAGTCCTCCTTTTTGAAAATGTCTTTTGATTTTTTTCGTTCCTAGTTTTGCAATAATTTTTACTACTTTAGCTTTTTTTTTAAGCTCTTTTTTAAAATCGTTTATAAAAAGTTTGCCGTATTTATTGACTGTTTTATTTCCTCCACGTTGCCTTTTTTTCCCTTTAAAAATACCTCCACGTTGCCTTTTTTTACCCTTAAAATCACCACCCCGTAATTCTCTTATTCTTCCTACCATTGTTATGAAGGTTGTTTTCTCTGCCAATAGTTATCACCATAGTCTGCAAAAATTTCTTCATGGGGTTTTATATGTTTTATACTTTCTAAATACATTTTTTTATTATTTGGGTCGTAAACAAAATCTGAATTATTTTTATATATAGAACCGGTTTTCCCATTATTCGCATAACGTGCTGCAGCGTGAGTTGTCAAATAAGCATCGATACACGTGTTTGCATCGTTACAAATACTATATACAGCATTTGTGTTTTTGCCATATTTACGATCCAATTTGGACTGTGTTGTTTTTTGACCCGTGTAATAAGAAATATTACGATCGGGTTTAAAAGGTTTTTTCCAAGCAAATAATCCTTCACCCGCATTGGGGATCGTTGATTTCTTGATACGTAAGTTATTTTGTTTTGCTAAATGAATCCAACATTTTTTTGTTTTTGCTGTTCGTTTACGACATCTTATTTTTTTTAAGGTTTTACTTCTACATTGAAGAACGTGACGTATACTTTGAGATTTATCATTGCGTCTTTTTTTCGAGGTAACTTAACTCTTACCATTTTGTTTTAAAATATAGTTTTTATTCCTAAATAATCATTATTTTTTTCATGTGTCTGAATAAATTTTACCATACATTCAACTTTATAGATAATATCTTCGGGACAGTTGTATATTTCTTTTTTTAATTCTGTTATTCTTTGTTTTAAAATCTTTGATGAAATGGGTATTATCTTTTCTTTATCTTCTGTAAAATTTAGTAAACATTCCCTTAAAAGATACGGTGTAAATAATATTGAAGGATCATTATCTTGAATTTCATACCCGATATAAGGTGAGTTAGACGCTTGTAAATAAATTTCAATATACACAATTTCACTCATATTTTTTTTTACTCTCTTTTTTTTGTTTTAGTTTTTTTTAAATGGGTTCTTTATTCTCAAAAAAAATCCCTCCTATACTTACGTTGACATGTATTAATATACAGGATTCATACGATGTTACTATTGATCGTGTTGATGGTGAAGACGAAAACATAAATAAAAATAAAACGGCATGTTTTTCTTGTTTTAGAAAAAAAAAAGAAGATGAATGATGATCAGAAAAAATTAAAATATAGTCAAAAAGATATAGATAAAATTGTAAGTTTATTTAATAAGAAAAAAGAAAGTAAGAAAAATGAAAAAATAGACGATTATTTTTCTGTTAATCATATAGAAACTATTAGTAGAGAAAAATTTAAAGTCACTGAACAACATTTTTCTTTGGATGTTTCACGGGAAAAAAACGGTTAATTTTATTAGTTTTATTCAATCGTTATCGTTGGTTTTTTCTTATTTAATTAACATTGCACGGGCAAATGTAAAAAGTGATGATGATTATGTTAGATTTATCTTTAGTAATGCGCCAAAAAGTTTTTTCTCTACAGCCGTTTTACCCGTGAAAGACTTTGACGTTAAATATTTCTTAAATATTATGGAAAAATTTATGCAGAGTAATAAAGAAATAATAGCTAATGGTTGGAATAGTAAAGTAATTGTTCAAACTTTTCCCGCAGGAATAAGTACAAATAAAATAAAAAATAGTGTACTAAGGAAAAAAAGTATTTACAATAGTTTGAATAAGGGAAATGCTACAGATAAAGGTGGTGTGAAAAGTAATGTAAAAAAATATGGCCGTAAATTTCGCACGGGGGTATTTTATATTCTTAGCCATGTATTATTTCGTACAGTGAAAGATTGTTGTTTTGCTTTAGCAATATTAGTGGGTTTATCATTTTTAAAACAAGACTATAAATATTTTATAATGAAAAGAAAACCCAATAAACCCGTGGATGATTTATTTACGTGTGAAGAAATTCGAAATGTATATCGGGAATGTGGGATACCCGAGGGTAATGTTGATGCTACACAGTTTCATTTTGTATATAATAATTATTTAAAAAAACAGGGTGTTGATTTGTTAGTGTATGCTGACACTCATTCCGATAATATAATTTATGATTCACGAACTGATAGTGAAGGTAATCTTATTAAATTGACTAATGAAATTGTATGTTTATGGTTAAATAATAATCATTACGATGTAGTCTTAAGCATAAAGGAATTTTCTAAACTCAGTACCAGTTCTTTTTGTGTTAAATGTATGAGTTATTTTACACGTCATGAATATGTCGATAATCACCTATGTACTACAAATAATTTAACTTGTTTACGATGTTATAAATATCCGAATAAGTGTAAAGATAAAAATAATAAACTTATTTGTGCCAGTTGTGATATAATTTTTTATGATGAAAATTATTTTACAAATCATTTAACAAATAAAATTTTTAAACCTTCTCAAAGTAATTATAACCGTTTAACACCGTGTCAATATTTTTTTTATTGTAAAACCTGTAACAAAATTTGTCCTCGATTCTTTTTCATTTTTTCTAATAAAACAGTTAAACATGATTGTAGCAAACGATTTTGTTTTCATTGTGATAAATACATGAAACAACCTCATTTTTGTTACGTGAAACCCCTTTCACTTGAATATAACAAGAGGAAAGAAAGTGAACCCACTTTATTTTTTTTTGATTTTGAAACAAAAGTAACCAAAACTAAATTGCTCGTACCGTTTTATTGTATCGTCCAAAAGGTATGTTAAAAATGTCAACATATTGAATTTAAAAAAACAAAAATATTTGAAAAAAAGGATCAAGAAATTATCGATAATACTATTGAAAAAGTTAGTTGTTGTGGGAATAGACAATTTATTTTTGATAACAATGTTATTGAAACTTTATGTGAATTTATGTTTGAACAAACAAATTCCGTTTGGATAGCCCATAACGGGGGTAGATTTGATACTATTTTTATTTTAAAATATATTTTAGAAATAAAACAGATAATGCCGAATACTATAATGAACGGTACTAAAATAATGAGTTTAATAATTAAAGAACAAAATATTAGAATCCTCGATAGTTATTTGTTTTTTAGTATGAAATTAGCCGATATTCCAAAAGCAATGGATCTTCAAGGGGAATGTAAGGGATTTCATCCTTATGAATTTTACGATTTAACTTATGAGGGTGAAATTGTAGATCGGAAATTTTTTGATACGAAACATATGAATACAGCAACACTTAATGAATTTGAAAAATGGTATTTAGAAAAAAAGAAAGAGAAATATATATTTCGTAAAGAGATTTATTATTATTGTTGTAGTGATGTAGATATTTTAAGAAAGGGATGTGTTAAATTTTCTACAATGATCGGGACCATAGGTCATATCACCCCCTTTTATGCAAAGAATTGTATTACGATTGCTAGTTTAGCTTTGAAAGTGTATAGGCTTAATTTTTTAAAAAAAAATTGTGTAGGAATTATTCCTGCTTCGGGGTATAGGGGGGGTGTAAAACAGAGTTTAATTGCTATTGATTGGTTAGATGAAATTAATCGAGAATTAGGAGGAAATTTAGAATATATCTGTTCACAAAATGGGGAGAAAAAAATTCTAGGGCGTTTTGTCGATGGTTTTTATAATGAAACGATATATCAATTTCATGGTTGTTTTTATCACGGATGTCCCAAATGTTTCGACCCCTATGCATTAAACGTTCTTACAAACGAAAAATTTAGTAATTTATATGCAAATACGCAACGTTTTTCTTGGACAATAAAAAATGCCGGTTACAAATTAATCGAGATGTGGGAATGTGATTATTTAGAAGAAAAAAAATATACACAGAAACAATTAATTGAAAAGAAAAGAAAATTTTATCCGTTTACTCCTTTAACACCACGTGACGCATTATACGGGGGACGAACTTCCCCCGTATGTTTATTTAAAGAAACAAAACCCAACGAACGAATAAGTTACGTAGATTTTACATCGCTATATCCTGATGTACAAAAAAAATATGATTTTCCTGTGGGTCATCCTACTATTTTACTGGGTGAGGATTGTAATAAAATAAAAATCAAGGACATATTTGGTTTAGTAAAATGTTGTATTTCACCTCCTCGAAATATTTACTTTCCTGTTTTACCCGTTAGAATAGATGGGAAATTATTATTTCCATTATGTTATAAATGTGCTGTGGATAAATGTAATAAATGTGAACATAATGAAAGCGAGCGATACTTAACGGGTACATGGACTAGTGTTGAGATTCATGTTGCTATAGATAAGGGATATAAAATAATTGCTCTTTACGAAATATATCATTTTGAACGCAAAGAAAAAATCTTTTCACAATACGTAAATCAATTTTTAAAAATCAAACAAGAATCTTCAGGAATTCCTACGGATTGTTTGAACGCAGATGGAAGTAAAAATGATGATAAAATTAAACAGTATTGTAATGATTATTTAAAAAATGAAAATGTTTTTTTAGATAAAGACAAAATAGAGAAAAATCCCGGATTAAGAACTATTGCAAAAACATTTTTAAATTCGTTATGGGGAAAATTTGCTCAAAACGAAAATAATACACAAGTGTGTTTTTTAAACGATTATGAAGAATTATTAAATATTGCCAATGATAAAAGTAAAAAATTAACATCGATGGAATTTATAAACGAAACATTATTACGTTGTACATATGAAAAAATTGATGATGCAACAACCCCTCTAAAAACGGGAAATGTAATCATTGCATGTTTTGTTACTGCATATGCACGTTTGAAATTATACGAGTTACTCGTTAAATTAGACGATCGCGTTTTATATTTTGATACAGATTCTGTTATTTATATATCTGATGAAAATAATTATACTGATGTTAAAACGGGAAAATATTTAGGAGATTTAACGAATGAATTAAATGAAAATGAATGGATAACAAATTTTTGTTCAACGGGTCCAAAATGTTACGCGTATATAACTAATTTAAATCAGGAATGTATTCATGTGAAAGGTTTTACTTTAAAAAATGAAACAATAAAAGAAAAATTGAATTTTTTATCCTTGACACAATGTGTTAAAAATCAAGATCAGATCATCGAAATTAAATATCACAATAAAATATGTAAAGATAAACTTAATCATATTTTTATTGAGGATGAAATAAAAAAATTTTCATTTACATTTAATAAACGTGTTGTTAAAAATAATTTTAATACGATTCCGTTTGGATTTTTAGATAACTGAAATGAACAATGTTTCATTACCATTTCAACACCCTTTTATATTAACGTTATGTGGGCCTAGTCAAAGTGGGAAAACATATTGGATATTACAATTATTGAAAAATATTAACATTATGATTACACCAGCAATTGTTAAAATTGTTTATTTATATTCAATTTATCAACCTCTGTACGCTGAAATGGAAAAAGTTCTTGCGGAAAAAACAGATATTAGTGTTGAATTTATCGATTGTCAAAAGGGTATTCCCCGCATTACCGATATACAAACGAATACCCGTGAAAATACGTTAATAATATTAGATGATCTCATGTTAGTTGCAACATCATCAAAGGAAAATCTTGAAAGAATAGATAATATTGCAACTCAAGATGTCCATCATCGTAATATTAGTGTTATTTTTACATGTCAAAATTTAACATATGGTAATGGTAAATTGCGAAATTTACGTGTCAATAGTCAATATTATGTTATGTTTAAAAATTTAAGCGATTATAATAATATGTATACGATATGTGATAATAAAAAAATTAATAGAAATAGATTTAATAAAGTATTAAGTGAAATTAATGAGAAACCCTATGGTTATTTGGTATTTGATAATTGTAGAAAAGGGTATGAAAATTGTAGAATTAGAACCAATGTATTTCCACATGAATCAACGATAATCTATGATTTGTAAATAAATGTAAAAAGAAAAAATAAATGTTTGTTAAAAAAAATAAAAGAGTTGTTGAAATTTTTTTTAAAAGTATATATAGTATGGGGTGTGTATATTGTGTATGAATTTTTTTTTAAAAAATCATGGCAAGAAGAAGATATAGAAGAAGCAGGAGAATTATCCTTAGAAAAAAGAAACAAAAAGGGGGTAGTGCTCTAGATATTTTTGGACCTTTGGGATCGTTAGTTGGAAATCAATTGGCAATTGGTATTCGAAAAAGAAAACAAAAAGGGGGTGCTCGAAAAAGAAAACAAAAAGGGGGTACTCGTAATATGAATTGGAACGATGTTACCGGCTGGTTTAATTAAAAAATCCATAAACAGTGTAAATAAGTTAATTTTTTTGTTTAATTAAAAATTGGCATTGTTAAAACTACAACATGACTGATTGTTATTACTCTTACAATTTTTTTAACATTTTTTATTATATATTCCTACGAGTACACGACCTAAAATTGTTTCTATTTTTTTTTTTAATTTAATATCGTTTTTTAATTTAATACGTTCATTTTTAAATATTTTTTGTTTATTATTATTTTCGAATTCATTACGACATTGATTGTATAAATATAATAAACTCCAATTTCCACACACGGCAGTATTTTTGGATTGTAATTGTTTACTTTGAATATATTGAAATGTTAGTCTTTTTTTTACACTATAATCATACCAATATTCACGTTTATAAAACGAGACATCTTTTGCAAAACTATCAAAAAAATTCATATGTTTTTCTTTATCCACCCATATAGCAATCCAATGTTGACCGTTTTGATCTGCTTCATCCGTATTCCAAATCCAACACGAGGGATAATAAATTTTTTTAGGAAAAATATTTGCAGGAAATGTACCCAAATAATATTTATTTAAAAACTTATTTATTTTTGAAATTTTATTAATCTCGTTCGTAAATAAAAATTGGGTTAAAAAACAATGTAAATTCATTGTTTTTTGCGTCGCCATTTTCTTTGTGTTGAATAGGGCGTTGAAGAGGGGGTAGGAATGTGGGTGGTGAGTGATGTAGATGGTTCTTCGTGACTCGAAAGACCCGAAGGGGTTTTTCCCAAATTTATATAACGTTGTCGTAATTTTATATTTCGTATATAATAGGCGGGCATATGTAATTTTTTCAATTCTTTTAAAGCAACCGTCTGCTTTTGTTGTGTAAGATTGAACATGTTTTGTTTGCTGACATTATGCGTTAAATCGTATAATAAATCATGATGGTTTATTGCAACACCGTTTATTTTTATTATATCTGTACCCCCAGTTTTAATTTTTTTCCTTTCAAGAAATTCTTTTATTTGTTGCCCACTTGTCACAGTCGGTGTTTTCCTTACTCCGGGTGATTCATCATTGGTCACCTCATTTTCAAGTTCATTACTTTTTCTTTTCATATTTTGTTGTCTTTTTAAAAAACTAACCATACTCTCTGCGACACGTTGATCATTATTAACTTTTGTCATTTCTTCTTTCATTTTATTTTTACTTTCAATAAGTTCGAAATTATTTTTGTTGTTAATTCCCTGCAATAATTTTTCGTTTTCATGATCAGTTTTGATTAAATCTAAAATTTCATTTAATTTACTCGGATTAATTAATTGCATTTTATTTACTTCGGTCATTTTTTTTTATTTGTTGGTTAAGTAATTTGTATGCTTTTTGATAGATGTTGATTATACGAAAATCCTCAGATAATAATATTTTTAAATCTTTTTCTTTTATTTTGTTCTTTGAAAACTTATTCAAAATATATTTATTATCACTGGAAAGTTGGATCGAAATTTTTTTATTTAAAATATTTTTAGCGATGTATTGTAATTTATTAATTAATTGAGAATCTAACAACGTATTTTTTTTATCAATATCTGCTTTAAGATATTTTTTTAACGATGGTAAAAAATCCTTTTTTTTTTTTTCAAAAGCTTTTTTCTTTATTTTATTTAATTGAACTAATGTTTCTAAAAATTTTAAATCATCTTCGCAACTTGATGAAGAAGAAGTAACGGAACTTTCACTATCCATTTCATCACTAACATCATCGCTAACAACATCGCTATCATTTTCACTATCATCCTCCTCTTCATCATCATCTCTTGAATTATCATTTTTTTCGTCTTTTTTTACCTCTTCTTTATTTAATTCATCATTTTTTTCTTGATTCATTTTTTTTATGCGTAAACTGAAAACGGCGGAAATACAAGAATATGTTCACGATTTAGGGGTATTTTGTTAATAACTGTTTTGTTTTTTTTTGGTTTTTTTATTCTATTCTTTGTTGTAATGGGTTTTGTGTTCTTCATTTTTTTTTGTACATCCCCTTGTTACAAATGTTGATAATTAAATGCTGTGTAATAATCTTGCAGGGGTATTTAATCCCACTCTAATTTCATTTCGAAATTCACCAACAAATATTAACGCACCTTGAATTGTATTTTGAGAAAAATGAAAATCCACATTAACATTTCCCGACGGCCTTATGGGTAATACTGCAAGATGAGAGTCTCTATTATCTGTTAAATCAAATGCTAATATAGAATACCCGTTTATAAAGTCATTATAAGTCATGGGCATTTCTGAATAGTTGCGATTTAATACCGAACGTAATTTTGAGTAAGCTTCAGCTTGATTTTCTATTCTCCCGACAACAGCGTTATTTACTGAAACTTCAACATTATCATAATTAGGCCAGTTAAATTCAAAAATATTATGAGTATATGATCCGTTCCAATTTGCTAATGGAGAAAATACAATATATAAACGTGTAGGAACGCTACCATTAAACACATCGATTACTTGATGCGAATTTCGTCCTGCAGCTACTGATTCAGTAATACAACGATAATTGGTTGTATAATATAATGTTTCTTTATTATTGTCCACCATCCCTATATTAAGCGCATTTGATAATTGTTTTTTGGGTTTAAATACAGGAATTTTTATTTTAAAATCGTCTAGGGTAATTATAGTAGCAGCAACGGGCATATCAGCATGATTGGCACCCATCATTAAAATTGTATTTAATGCCCTCGTTAAACGTAATTCAACTTTATACGCTGTAGGAATATATATTTCAGCACCCCCTTCGCTAAATAATGAACAATCAATCTCATCTATCAAATACTGTGATTGATTTTGAAATGCCTGTGTTTTTTGTCTCCCTCCTGTATTTACGACAGCAGTTCCATTCGTGAAACCCACGATACTGCTCATATGTGCGGCTGTATCTAAATATGCTATATTAAGCTCTTTAGAATCTTTATATCCCGACGGTATTTGACGCATTATAAATTGTATCCATGATCCAAAATGTGCAAAATTATCTGATGGTGTAATTAAATTTTCATTTATTTTTAATTCTTTTGTTTTCCACATTGTACGAAGGGGTAATGAAATCATCGCAAACCCCGATGCTGCAGGTGCTATAACTCCAGCAGCATTTCTAATCGATACTCTAGCCATTATTTTAGCATCGCTTGTTTTCATTAATCCTACGGCGTTCCCATGTCTTGTAAACGTGTATACTGACGATTGATTATCTACGGGCGTTGCGATAATTTCCGTTTCACGACATTCCGTAAACGTATCATTATAGGGTGATGAAGTAAAAAATTGTAAAGGCTCGCTAAATAATATGTCATTTTTTTCCACATCTTCAATTTTTTTACTCATTTTATTTTTTTTAAACGTTAATTTTAAGAATATTTGAAAGTGTTCCCAACACTTGAGGAAGAACCATACCCAGTGCCAATGCTCCACCAAACCCTCCTTTTTGTATTTTTCTTCTACGTTTTCTTATTCCTCTTTTGTTTTTTCTTTTTTTGATGTATTTTTTACGCGTCATTTATTTTATTTTTAAAAAACAACAATACCCACAACAACAATAAAAATAATAATAATATACACAACATTATGATTTTTTTATATAACTTTTTTTTATTTATACTTTTTTTACACAATCTATCTATTTTGTAAAAAACGTATTACATTTGGATCTATTTTTTTTCTCTTTTTTTTATTATCACTTGTATAATAAGTATCTAAATTTAAATTTGAGGGTAATCCCACACCCTCATTTAATAAAATTTCTTTCTTAGTTGGATTTTCTTTATTTTTTCTTTTCACAACAAAATATGATGAGGAATAATTTTTTCCACGATTTCTACCGTTTAACAATTCAGTGTAATCTTCTACGGATAGTTCATTTATTTTTTCAGTCATTTTTTTCTTCAAATAAATTTATATATATCTTAATTTCTTCACCTTTTAACGGCACGTTATTCTCATAGTTAATAAAGAACTGTAGTGATTGTTTAGCCTCTTTATCACTCATAAATAAAAAATAGGGGAATTTTTTTTTTTCATCATTTAATGATGTATAGGGATTTTTTTCGTCAATATAAAATAATTCTTTTATAGTATATATAAAACGTTGTGTTGCATTGGAAATAATAGTAGATGAAGAAACTGAAATCGTTCCATTATTTATTTTTTTTGATTGTGTTATTGCACTGAAATCCATTTTGTTTGCACACGTAATTCGAAATGAATTTTTGATATTTTTATATTCAATCGAATTTAAATTCCATAAAAATTTTTTCCCACTATTTACTAACACGTAAAGAGAAAAAGGATAAAATATTTTATATTCTTTAATTATCATTTCCCCATTTTTTTCTTCAAGAACAATCAAAAGCATTATGTTGAATGTATTAAACAATCAATACTAAGCGTTCCTGAATCAAAAGGAACTAATTTTCCTGTAGTATCTTTAACTTTAATATGAATTTCTCTTATAATGTCTTTTTTTAATTTTTCTCAATGATTTTGGGGGACTATAATAAACTAATTGTCCATCCCCCCCACCAACTTGTCGATGCCATTGAATGGGTACTGTTGTTAACAATTCGGAACAACTATCACCAACTAACCCCAGTTCTATTTCATCACAATATATAAACATTTTATTTAATCCGTCGGATACATCGGGTAAGTAATCAAAATGTTTAGAAAAAAGGGTTCGAGGTGTAGGGTTATCTTTTTTTATTTCAAACAAGAGAGGAACGATTTCAAGACCTTTTTCATTTTTTAAGCCTAGCATAAAAGCTAATTTTTTTGAAAATAATATATTAATCTTTTGATTAAAAGAAGCATATTGAATACCCTTTTTTTCTACCGTAGTCTTGTTAGATAATCGAAATTCATTTACCTGTAACCCATCGACTGCTTTACTCGCATTTTCATATACCCAATACTCAATCTCAACATTAACATTAATAATTACTTTCCCATTTGACCCGATGGTACAAAAAATTTCAAATCCTTCTAAGATATTATTTAAAAATATAATTAATGAAGATAAATCATAAATTCCGTCGGGTATAATAAATTTATCCGATGTAAAAACGAACTCACTGTTGGCGTATACCGAATTATTATTTTCTTCGGGTATAAAATTCTTATAGGTTATGATAAATGAAAAAAAACATTCATCACCTACAATATTTTTAGTTGTTTGAGGATAACAAACTTGTAAAACTTCTAAAAAACATTCATTGTTCAAAGCATCAATGGGTTGTGCAATTTTCATTTCAAAATCATTAATCAAATTCTTTTGAAGTCCTCTTGATATTGAATTACTAGCAATGTGTAAATTCATTTTTTTTTTAAAACTTGTAATTCAGCACGATAAAAAATTCCTTTAATTTCTTCACGTTGTTCGTCTTCTAATTGATATGTAACGGGATCAGTGATAAATACTTTTTTAATAAAAAATATCTCATTTGTCCATCGTCGAAGACTGCTTTTTTCAAAAATATTATTTTTTACTCTCGCAATACGTACACGCGTACCTTCTCGTATCAGATCTTGAGTGGGAATAGGATAATTTAAATGATCACGTACCATTTTATTTTTTACTTTACGTATTTTTCCTTTTTTTTCTTCGCGATAAATTTCAAAAGGTGTTGCACCAGCTAATGCTTTATGTGGGGAATTATTATAACGATTAACAATAAGGGGTAAATACTGAATATAGTCAAATTCTCCAGTCATTGTTAAAACACGACGAACCATTGTTTTTAAAGTTCCAATTACACGTTCCACATGGGATGCTTTTATTTCTCTATTATACGTATGAAATACTTCAAAATTATATTTTTTACTTAATTTCGTACGTATATCTTGAAATTCTGTTCCTTCATCACTTTGAATTTTAAGAGGGGCTATTCCTTCTTCAATAAGAATACTTTCAAATTTATTTTTAACATTATTAGACGTTTTCTTTTTTATTAATTTCACCCAGCAAAATCTTGAAAAAATATCAATACACACCAACCAATAACGATATTGATTATTATATCGGGCTAAATCTTTATTTTCAGCTAAATCAATTTCCCATTGTTCATTATTTTTATTAACAGCATATTTCAATCGTCTATATTTTTTTTTACTACTACTATGTAATCTATAATTAGAATAATCCTCATCAGTTAATGTCTCTCCTTTTAATAATCTTGAAGCTTTTTCAATAAAGTCAGCAGAAAATTTAGTTTTTTTCTTTTTACTCATTTCTATAATAAAGAAATAAAATTAATATAATATTCTTCAAGTTCATCAACGAGTTCTTTGTCGCGTAATATCCTCATAAAATCAACTTTTATATTTTTACAGGCTAACTCTTTATTTATAGTATCACCGTAAAAACATAATGTATCTTGTATATTTTTACAACATCTAAAACGATAATAAAAAATTTCTGAAATTACTGATGGGCTTAAACGGTGACAAACCTCATCATCATCACTTTCTACTTTTATTTTCTTAATCTTTTCGTTGTCGTCGTCATCGTCGACGTCGTCGTCAAAATTGAGTGTGGGTTTCTTTTTCTTCAATACTCGTTTTTTGATGGGGGTAGGTTGGGATTTATGACCTGTTGCATGATTATACTTTCTTAGGGCAATAATATATTCATCCAAGGAATCTTTCTTTTTTATATGAAAACTACCCCAATCATCAGACCATACGATTTCACTTGGCGTTGCGTTGTTGTGGTTGTTGCTGGTTGTTGGTGTTGGATCATCGTCAAATTCCATTGCATCGGCTAATTCGTTATCTTGATGCTGATAACAAATTTCCAAACCACCCCACGCATCTGTACGAACAACCAAACGGCATGTTTGCTTTTTCCAATTTTCAAATTTTACCACTTCAAAAAATATCTGCGTCGATTTCTCTTGAATGCTAATCTTATTAAGAACATTCAACAATGGGGGAATATGATCATTTTTCACTTCAACAGCGCTATTGTATGTGTACTTGTCACATCTTTTATTTGTGGGATATACTTTGGCGAGAATAGCATTACCGTTGATTTTTTTTTGTGCAATTATTTTTGCAGACAAATCTGTATACGATTGCATTTTATAAAAATGATCATATTGTTGTCGTGCATAAAGTTCCACCATCTTTGAATCCGAGTGAAGGGTAAATGATGAATCACTGTAGGGACAGTGGTTATTTTATACCCTCTGCACAATTTAAAAAAAAATTGTATTCCATCACAATGAAAAAAATTTTATTATATTAATAACCAACGTTTTATATCAAATAAACTATTGTGTTTGCGCTGCATAACTCCTAAAATTTTACATAACTTTCTATGTTGTTTTTTTGTTTTTATTTTACATTCTATTTTATTTTCTAGAAATGCAACAAGTGCTTTCCCTATTCTTCCATTTCCATCGGAAAAAGGATGAATGGTTTCAAAAATATAATAAATCAAAACTGATATATTTTTTCTTTGATAGTTTTTTACGTAAAATTCATCTAAATGTTCCATATATTGTTGAATATCTAGGGGGTCAACCCCCTCATGAAATCCAACAAATCTTTTGTTTTGACTGTAATGTCCAGCATTCGTTAAATGACTCATAGATATTTCATGAATAGTTTTACAACATTCACTTATTTTCCATTTTTCATTTTTTTCCATATAAAATTTTCGAAGGGCAAAACAAAATCTCCCACATCTCATCCAAAATTATTTTTCATTTTCTTCGTCTTCTTCCATTCGTATAACATCATACGCAAACACTTTAAATTTTATACAGTCTTTTAATTCCATTTTTTTTACATACACGTTTGTTCCCTAATACTTTTATAAAAAATATCCCAATTCACATTCGGTTCAGTCAGTTCGTCTTCATATATAGGATTTTTTGAAATTAAATTATAATTCAATGTTGTTTGTATATATTTTCTTATCATAGTAAATAAATCTTGTACTTCATCTTCAATCATTATTACATGTGCAAATATTTTCTCATTATACTTAAATTCTCCCATTCCCCCATAATTTTTTAATTGTACATCGACAGGATGTAATAGTGGGTTTTCATTTAAATCATAATTACGTTTGTTTAAAATACTTAATTTCAGGGGATCAAACTCAAAAAAATAACTTTGACGCGTACAATTTTTATACCGACATTTATCAAGGGATACTTTACCCATTTTTATAGAATATATAAAATTCCAAAAATCATATCTAATATTTTTTTCAGAAAGACCTTTTTTTTGTCTATTGAGAAATCTTCCCATAGGGTTATGTTCACGACAATAAAATATAAAACATGAAGTGACCATGATAATATTTTTAGTTGAACTACAATAAACATAAGAATTGAAAATACTAGGTGCTACCATTAACAAATAAATATTTAAAAAAAGATTAAAATCACCTTTCTCGCGCTGTATGTGTTTAAATTTGTTTACTAAACTTTCTTTTCCATAACCCAGGGTATAAGATATGTATTTTCTTTCAAACGTTAGATTTTGTAGAAAATATGTATAATGGTACTTATCTTTGGATCTTAAACATTGAAATAAATCTGAGTGGTCTTCAAGGGGTAATACAATAAATAATTCTTTAAAACAATCGGGAAATGAAAAAAAACTACAGCATAACGTGTCTGATGATTCAACTAGTAAAGTACGTTGAAAGAGTGTTCTCTTCAAGGAATATTTTCTTTGACTTGCTTGTAAATTCGGGATCATATAAGAGAAACGATCTTCTAGGATAAAATAGGATTCCATTCCACGGGTTCCTTTGATTTTTTTCATATTGACTATATAACTTACTTCGTCGTGGGGTCGAATGTTGTTTTTACATTTCATCATGGGACATGTGATATATTTTCCACGATAATAATCAAATAATCCACATAACCAAAATAAATATCCAATTTCTCCTTGGTTAAAATATTGAAAATAAAGAACAACTCTTAAAATTGTTTCAATCATAATGCTGTGATTTTGAAAGATTTTTTACTCTTTATATATCTTTTCAAATTCATTAAGCTAAATAAACATTAATCTAAATAAAATAAAAAACATTGTGTTTTCTGGTTCATTCTTCAGTTGAATCTCATGCAAACAATATGTCAAAACCCAAACAGTATGATCTTCACTATCTTAAAGAAAATTGTCGAAATCAAATTTTTATTGTACGTAAATGTGAACAAATCCTAAATCCATGCTTTCCTATGAATCGATTAAATATAAATTTGGAAGTTATGGAGTATGTAAAAAATAAAAAGCTTAATTATAAACAATATATAACAACACATGTGGAAGGAGATTGTGGTATACATAATTTCATAGATCAAGAAGTGTATATAAATTTTTTTTTTAAATAAAAAACGCTTTTCTCGATTTATTTTGAACTTTTTTATTTCAAATATTTAATTCATTAAAATTATTACATAATTCCCCACAACAATCTAAATATACATGTTGTTGCAACATAGATTTATCAAAATGTATTTTAGTTATTACTGTTACAATATAATTTCCATTACTGCTACCATAAATCACATTAAGTATAGATAATATATTTTCATCTTTAATAAGAACTAAATAAAGTTCTTCACCATCGAAATTTTCACGTAACTGATATTTTACTAATCTAAATCTTGAATCCTTACATTTACCATATAAAAACGTTTTTGAATAACATGGGATATTATTTATCTCAAAACAATCAAGGGTCGAAATTAACGTAGGTAATCTCGGTTCTCTATCAATAAATACTACATGTTTTCCTACTAACTGATCATAAAATGACATAGTCCAGCTAAAACCTGTTATTAAAAATCTATAATATCTTTTTCCACCATATCGTTTCCGAAATATAGATTGTTCATTTTTATCTTCCACATAAATGTTAAAATATTTATAATCATAATCAGCACATCTAAACTGATAGGGATGTTCACTCCATTCCAAAAAATAAAACGTTGAATCGCGTGTTTTTTCTATCTCAAACAATTCAGCATGTAATAAATATTGAATGTCGGGATAAAGAATTTCATCAAAATCACGCTCAGCCATTTAAATCTTTTTAAAAAAACGTCTTTTCTTCTATTCGTCGTAACCTATTTCCACTGAAACATTCACTGTATATTTCCACCGTATATTTAACTTGTTTAACACCCAACGTTTGAAACTGTTTAGTCTTGAAAGTTTTAATTCATCGGGATGAATCGGACACGGGTGTTTGTTAATACATCTTCCACAAGGATGTTTGTTATAATATAATCGGTTGAATCGTTCATCTGTTGTTTCTTTACGTTCCATTGTCTAACAAATATAAAAACAATTATTTTTTTTACTCTTATTTATACTGTTTTCTTTTTTTTAATTTCTGTTTTCTTCTTTAAATCTTTTAACAACGTATCTTCTTTAACAACCATCTCTTTAATCTACAACAACGTTTTTTTTTTGGATCTTTCCACGGTATATAATTCGCACACACTTCCCCACACATATTTCCGTTAAGACATTGTCCACAGGGATATTTTGAATAGAATAATCTATTATATCGTGCATCCACGGTTTCCATGATATTTTTGTAAAAACCATTTTATTACATTTTTATTTATATCCTACTAAAATTTCTTTTTTATTTTAGAATATCTGTCTTTTTTAATTTTGATTTTTCTTTTTATATTTTTTTTTTATAAAAAATTATATATAAACGCGTTACCCACCATGTGGTACGTTATTTGTGAATGATGTCGAATTCACATGTACAGTATCGTGATTGTGATGAACATACCGGTAGACGTTATCAAAGAATAATTGCTGATGACTTTAACCCCTACAAAATTGAAGATGAAAGTAACTATTATCCAAGTCGTTTTCTAGCCAAAGAATTACACCACTTTACCTATGTTGTAAAGAAATGTCAACCCACGGTATTATGCGAATGTATTGAAGATATACCCTATGAAGATATACCCTCAACGCCTCAAACATATTACCTAGCTCTGGCAGTTAAAAAGAAACATGAATATGAAAATGATGAATGGAATTGTTCATGTCTGGGTGAAAACATAACAACAATTGTTGACTATGATGCTTCTGATCTTTTACAAAAAGAAATTACACTAATAATAGATTCTAATAATTTCATGAAAGCTGTAGCATATACTCAATAAAAAACTTTTTTTAAAAAAAATTCGTGTTTTTTATTTATATATAAGATTACATATTTGATTTAATCATAGTGATAACAAGATGAATCAAGAACAAGATCTCGTGACCTGTATCAATTATAGGGGTGTAGCATATAATGACAATACTCCTCGTTATTATTCATGTCATTTTCTTCAAAAACATTTTCCTAACTATACATATTTGGTAGAGGATTGTAAACCTGCTATACTATGTAAAGTATGTAATCCCCCATTTTGTTCTCCACCTCAAGTTTACGAACTAACTCTGAAAATTATTATACAGGGAGAAGAGAAGGGAATAACCCTAAAAACAATTCTTGAGACTAAAAGTGATCATCTCTTGAATAAAACAATTAAACTAATAAATGGAAACTCAATAATTCCACAACAAATTAATTTGTAAACATATTTATTTTTCTTGTAATAAAATTGTTACACAAAAATAAAAACATTCTGTTTCTAAAAGGTTTTTTATTTTAAAAACATTACAAAGATAAATATATTTGTTTCCCTCTACCCCTATGGTTAATGAAATTGTAGGGTTTAATATTTAATATAGGTGTTTGAGTTTTTGCTAATTTTACATTATCATTATCAATATTTATATATTTTCCCTTCAATGATGATAAGAGGTTCTGTAAATTTTCCTCCGGAGCTCCAAACGCGTCTACTATCATCAATTTGAAATATCGAGGTCCTTGCCAATCTTTCAGATATAAATAATATCCATATCTTAACAACGAGGGAATCACAGGTTCATAATTTACTAATTGTATGGGTTGTGCATGATAATAAAATGTAAGATAAGCATGAGAGTCACAGTCTCCAAAATCAATCATTGAACGCAACCACATGATTGAAAAAATATATTTGATACCCTGTTTATATAGTTTTGCAAAAAATCTATAAAAGTAGGTTGTCAAACTATAAAATTTTCACAAAACGTTCAAAAAATATTGTCAAGATGGTCTATTGCAGTTTCTGTTGTTGTGAAGTGAATTCCTTCTATCATTTTTTCATGCATTACAGATGTAAAGAATGTTTTGTAAACCATCATTATTGTTATCCTTGTAAACAGAATTACTCACGACTTATCTATAGTAGAATAGTTGAACTATGTGAATGTGATGATAGAATACAAAGATGGAAAAAAACTTATTTGGATTAATAATTATTTTTTTAAATACAGCGTCTACCATTTCCAAAATTCATAAAACTTATGATTATAATTCGGATGATCTTTTTTCCATCCTCCTTTTTGAATTTTTTTAGAACGTCGTCGTTTTCGTATTCGTTTTTTTATTTTCGCTTTTCTTATACATCTCCTACTCCTACACTTCATTTTTTTTATGTTAACTGAAGCAAGACAAGCAATGCTATATAAAAAAAAGAAAAAAACGTCTATTTATACTGTTCTGTTTTTTGATTTTTTTTTAATATCTTTTTCTGAGATACATATAAGAGATTTAAACTAAAAAAACTTTATCATTACTGAAACAATGTCCGTATTACGTTATATTAGTATATGTAGGAAAAGTATAACTTTTTTTGACAGCTCCACAGATACTGTTCAGTGCTATTTATCATGTGAATCTCTTCTTAAAGAATATCCTGAATATATATATTTTGTAGAGGATTGCAAACCTGTTACAATAATTGAAACAAAACAATGTTCTGTAAAAAAAATAAATGGTGTGAAACAACATCCGTATGAAGTAACCCTGAAAGTTATCAATCATGGAGAATCTGGAAAAACACTAAAAATATTATCAGAGGTCGATGTTCCTCATCTTTTACATAAAAATGTTAAGTTTATAAAAACTGACAAAGACATAATTCCTTCTCTTGTATAAATTTATTTAATAAAACATGTTATTTTTTATTACATGAATTTCTTTCTTTACTCTAAAAGTTTTTTTCTTTTTTGTCGATGCTTGTTCTTATAATCAGCTAATTTACGGATTCTTCCACTATTCCATAATTTCCCCATTTTACCCTGACGTTTTCCATATTGATATAACGTGGACGGATCATATAGTCTATCTTTAAAATGGTAGAAATCATCAGCATAAGAACGAATGATTTCTCCCCCATATGGAAGCCAATCAAAAATATCAGCTCTTGCTTCTTTGAGATAAACAACCCCTTGAAGAAATCCCAATTCTTTATCTTTTACAATTTCACGACTACATTCAAAAAACGATATTTAATTTAATTTAAGACAATTTTGTGGAGTATGAATTAATTTCGCTGCCTCTATCAATTTTTCAGCCTTTTCTTGATTACGCATTTCAAATGACCAAATCTTTCGCGAGGGCATATACCCTGACATCTTCAACAAAATAACTGAGCCATTTTTTTTATGATATCGTTTTTTATACCCCAGGTTTTGTAGAAATGAAAAAAATTTTTTCTCAAAAAACTTTCATATAAATAAGCTGAAACTTTTCTTTTTCATTTATACGTAAAACATTGTCCCTCTACAAACTTAGTTTAAGAAAAAATGGCGACGAAAGAAGAAGCTTCCGATGGAGAACCCATACCCTTGAATGGTTCCCCTCTCATATGGGATTACAACGATAAAGGAGAGGGATACGCGTACGGTGTACGTGTACGGGATACGGATACGTATACGTCGAAAGTGTTTAATTTCGAAGACTTTAAACCCGTCAAACCTATTCAGGATGGTGATTCTGATAGTGATGATAGTTTGAAAGCATTTTTGGGGACTGACGAAGTAAAGGAAGAAAAAGTATTTAATAGAAACAACATTAAAAAAAAAGTATATACCTGTTGTGATATTAATAGTCTTCGACAGAATTTTCCAAATCAAAAATATATTTTACAACACTGTATATACTTTCCCTCGGGTAATCTATCCAGGTATAAATTATATTTAGAAGTGGTAGATGGGGGATTTCTTTATCCGTATAAATATCTAACAACAATTATGATAACTGATGATTCCATACTTAGTTCCATTAATAAAGAAATGTATTTAGATTAAATAAAAACAATAAAAAGATTTGTTTTTTCAAAAAAAGTTGTTTTTTTTTGGGATATATTTCATCTATTTAAAAACACGAAATAATTATTTGAGACATATCATCTAAAAATATTTTGAGAAATATCCATTTTAAAAATACCATAACTAAGGAATATCAGTCATTCGGCCATAAGATGGCGTAGAGGTAAGAGCTCCATGGCGGAAATTTCTATGATTAATTCTATAAACCCAAATTTGATTATTTTTATTTCAACGTACAACTCTTCCAATAAAAAATAATATGAAGTTTTTTTGGTACGTGTAAGTATAAATCACATTGGGTGAGGTATGATGGTCGTTTATAAAGTTGTTTTTTTTTGAATTTTAAAATATCTATCACATGAAATTGACTACGATCACCTTGATTGACCTCTCTCTCTCTCTGGTCGTCAAACTCAAGGTTAAACCAAAAACTGGTCGTACAACAACACCAGGTTTCATGAGATAAATATATACAAAATTCACAAAAAACCTCTTGTATACGACCAGCTGCATATCCCCCCTGATTTGATCACTGGTCGTTCTATACAGGGTGACCACACCTTAAAAATACGACACCCCCCTGGAAATTTTTGACTGGCTCTGCTCTGATTGGTCCATTCAAATCAATACTTGATTCTGATTGGCTTAGAGCTAGTGCCAGTCTCAAACACATTGATATATATATATATATATATATATTACTACTTTCCTATCCCCTGAACTAACTCCAATTCCGTTTGAAGCTGGAGTACATTTTAACTGTCCACGTATGCAATACTGTGACATATCCGTTTTTGTGGTAGTGAGGTTAGCCATGAGGGTAACTACGAAAGATTGGGAGGCGATTATCTCAAACGATGACGGATCGTGGGACAAATACATAGGGTACAAAGGAGGTGATAAATTATCATATGGTGGTGGAGCTCCAGCAAAGGAGTACACATGTACAATCCCAAATAACATCAACACCACCAAGAGACATATGATATCAATACATTGGCGGATGGGTAACTCCTACGTTAAGGTGAACAACGTAAGATCAACAGACTCGGACTTCACAGCTAATTACGAAGAGATAGGATCTCCTTACGTAACGATCTTTGGAGTGCATCGACCAAAGATACTACTCGCACCCTACAAGTACCCGTCTTTGATAGAGTTCTACGGTGTGAAGATTGTCTCTGGTTACGTGACGAGCCGAGACATAATATTAGTTGGTAGAGATATGATGAAGGAATATGGGGTAAGTTAATGAGGAAGAAGTCAGTTACTGATTTCAATCACATATCAAAGGATATGTCAGAAGAAGAGGTACTAGAGCTCAAACGTTTGTACGCGTACTACCACAAACTAGAAGCCTGTTACAAATGGAAATACAAGAGGTTGAAGAAAACCAAACTATCGTTAAACATGACTAGCATAGGGTTAACGACAGTAGGGATTATAGCTGGATCGATAGCCGCTAACCCTCTAATCATTGCTTGTATTAGTGGTCCTGGTGTGATCATTCAAGGCTACTTGGCTAAATCCAATCTGACGAGTAGAGTGGAGCATTGTAAGTTCGCACACACTAGCTACAAAAAGATACTGACACAACTAAGATCGTATCTTAGAGGTCTTCCTTACAACGAGTCAATGTTCCTCTCAGACGTTAAAGTGTTGGACGATATTGTGACAGACTTATGCCCACCAATCAACGGAATGGTGAAAAGGTACAATAAAATATATGATGAGACACAAGGAGGGTCTGATTCCGACCTCCCTTTAAACACGTAGACGACAAATACAAGACAAACTATTGTTTTTTAGGCCCCGTCGTTTCGACGCCCCCTCTAAACTCACAACCAAACACGATATAACCCTAAAACAGGGTGTTGGTCAAACCGTGCGTTTATGCTAAGCGGTTACTTTCTTAAGAGAACTGCTACTTTGGACCTTAAAATAAAACATACGGTATAATATAGGTGATGAGTCTAACCAAAGTATTTAGTTTTGAGAACAACTCAGTCACGACTATCAAGGAAGGAGACAATATATGGTTCTGCGGACAATCGGTAGCTGCAACGCTAGGTTACACTGACACTAGTCAATCTATTAGAAAACATGTAGACGATAAATACAAGACAAGCTATTGTTTTTTAGGCCCGTCGTTTCGACGCCCCCTTTGAATATGCAACCACACACAGTCTATATATCAGAACCAGGAGTATATGCTCTGATATTCTCATCAAAACTAGAGTCAGCCAAGAGGTTTCAAGAGTGGGTGTTCTCAGAGGTGTTGCCGTCTATTAGAAAGACGGGTCAGTACACACAATGCAACCAGTTATCAATAGTGAACGAGACAGATTTACACTACGACATTGTGAAATACATTAGAGAGTACCATCCAATAATAACCATTCCAGGACTTGGTGAGTACCAAAACACAACAACTAGAAGAAAAGATGGATGGAACAAGGGGTATGTAGGTGGACAACCAGACTTGATAGTTCCACAACTACACAAGAGATATAGTGGGTTTGCTCTAGAGTTCAAAACACCAAAAGGTAATGGGGTTATTAGGAATAACCAGATGAAGGCATTAAGGAGACTAAGATCGCAAGGGTACAACACGTTATATTATACAACCTATTATCGTTGTATTACTGAATCATTAGCTGCATGACGAAATTCACATCAAGTGATCGACATGTTTAACGGTAGCGTTCCTACACGTTTATATATTGTATTTTCCCCATTAGCAAATTGGAATGGGGCATATACTCATAATATTGTTGATTTTACCTGGCCTAATTATGATAATGTTGAAGTTTCGGTAAATAACGCCATTGCTGGGAGAATAGAAAATCATGCTGGAGCTTATTCAAAATTACGAGCAGAAATGCATTCAGAAATGCCCATGTCCTATAATGACTTTATAAACGGATATAGTGTATTAGCATTTGATTTAACAGATAATAGAGACTCTCATCTTTCAGTATTACCCATAAAACCGTCAGGAAATGTTAATGTTGATTTTCATTTTTCTCAAAATACACTATCCTCAGACCAACATGAGATAATACATTTCATAGAGACATATATGAGAGACTCTAGAGCTCTGTGCGAGTACTGTAATAGGAGATTTAGGAGTGAAACCACGCTGTCTAGTCACCAAAGATACTTTCATCGAATACTCTAACTGTGAGATGATCTGTGAGATGACTGTGAGGTCATCTGTGACAAGACACCACGTATAATATAGATGACTGACAGTGAGCCCGTACCTATTATAACGTCGACAACAAGGACCAAAGACCCTAAGAGAGTAGAAGCAGGTAAACGCTTGGCTGCTATATCTAAAGCTGCAAAAGAGAGGAAGATGAGAGAGAGAGTAACAAGTGAGAGAGAGGATGACGATTTTAATTATGGATACATAATAGGAACCATAGGAGTGGTTGTAGCTGCCGGCTCATTGTATTATGCGATGAAGCAAGACAAACAAATGGTGACTGCTAACGAGGAGTCTAAGAACGTTGTAATAAAAAAGGAACCACGTAAACTCGACAGCTTCGATTAAAACATATCGTATAATATATGGCATCAATAGACAGGAAAGAACTGATGAACGAGCTATACGACGCAGCCCTTGTGACTGCTGGAGCCGTAGCCGTGTCCATGGCATCAAAGAAAGTACTAAAAGAACCGTTGGGTACCCCTGAATCAGTAAAGGGCACCCTCAAGTTAGCGACTGCTGTAGGTGTTTCAACGCTACTCGTTAAGTGGGCGCAGAGCAAGAAATACTTACCTATTGACCCGTTCTCAAAATAATCTAACGTAATACATAATGGCTAGTGCGGTAGCAGGTGGGTTGTTCAACGCCATAGCATTCGCAGGAGCTGGGTTTCTATTCAGCAAGCTTAACCATACTGGCTACGAGACAGAGATAAAGAGACACAACAAAGCATTGGAGAGTCTTGCGAGAGCAAAAGAAAAGTTCTACGAGAACGAGATTCGTCAGAGAGACAAAATCCAGGAACTAAGACAACAGTTGTCAGACGCTAATGCAGACATAAACGACACGAACCACGCTCTGGATCAACTAAGACAAGTACTGACTATACAGTATGATGGGAAGACATTTAGTAAAGAGCCTGAGTTGTCAGACTATTACAAACCTTCAGACGAGATGAAAGAGTATCAAATGGTATTCGTTGTAGTTGTTGGAATACCTTTAGGTTACCTAATATACAGAGTAGCATAATGAGCACCAAAACGTTAAAGGAGATGGCTATGGAATTTAAAAAGCGTAACTTGACAGATACGCTCTCTTACCAAACTCGTCAGATAGAAGAGTTGGAACAACTACTGTCAGACGCTCTAAAACAGGTCGCAACAATAAAGTGTGAGTGGGAGACACTAACCGTCAACCACAAAGTTACCACACTATAGTCTAAAGATATAGATAGTGTGGTAACTTAGATGGTTGACGAACGTACTATGAGAATGTTCCACGCTGGGTATACATTAGACGAGATCGCGTCAAAAAAGTGGAGTGGTACTACATTAGGGTACACGTTGGACGAGATCAAGAACGGAATTAAAGACGTGAGATCAAAAAAGTGGTACGACACCACGTACTGTTACGAGTGTAGTAACCAAAGAACCCAAATCGAAGATGGTGTATTCAGTTGTAACAAGTGTGGAGAGACTACATACGGACGTGTGAGGAGATTTGTACCTAACATTTGGATGTACAAGAAATCGGCTCACAGTTACAGCAAGTGGTTAAGGAGAATGTTGACTAGTAAAAGACTAGTCAACGAGAGTGACGTACCAATAGTGGTCAGTGATTTTATAGAGATAGTGTGGTCTCTTAAAAGAAACAATTTGATTGTCAAGAATATATCGAAATATATTTTCTATATCATAAGAATATGCTCTAGAAGAGATATAGAGTTGAGAGGTAGTTTTGGCGACCTCAAACCTGGTAAGGTCAAGGCACGATTCGAGCACAACCTGTATAGTGTAGTATACAAGGATCTAGGTTGGGATGGGAGAGGAGATCCATACTACAACGAGTGGGTAAATAAAATATATAGTAATATATAATGGCAAGATCAAGAATTTACCAAACCAAAGAAGAAGCTTTGTTAGCATCCAGAGCTCAAACTAAAGAGTGGATGAGAACTCACAAATGGGTGTGTGAGACATGTGACCAGTCATACCATGTGACCTCTAAATACAGACATCTGGAGACCAAAAAGCATTTGAGAAATTTGAGCATCTAATTTTAGACTATTTTGTAATGTCCATACGCATAGCTAGACACGCCGTCTGGTAGTATATGTCGCTTGTCCTCAAAGCAACTCAAGGATACTTTATTTATTTCGTAGCTTCCTAGTTGATGGCTCTTGCTGCGAATAGTTTTAATTATGTGAGACATTTGCTCACCATTTGTTAGTACACTTTTATAGTTGTCGTGTCTTATGTTATTTCTAATGGTACTCTTCTTGATACCTTTAGCAGTCTTCCCACCTTTTCCGTCTTCTTTTATGTAGCTATACATTTTAGACCTTAAACCAACGAACTCAACGATGGGGACTCGTAATGTCTCGTCCTTCATTTTACCAATAACCTTCTTGTTAGTTGAGTCGAAGTAAGGAGATGACTTGTCATATCCACTAAAGTCGAACACTTCCTTGTTAGCGTACATGTCTTTGTACACATCTTCCGTCTCGATCTCATACATTAGACTATCCGTGTCTGTGAATAGTAGTTTGGCTTTGTTGCCATACTCCTTTTTGACGTTATTGTAGTGGAAGTCGTACATCAGTGTCTTCGATAGGTCTAGAATACACATACCCACATATGCTGGTCTATTTAGAGTTAGTGTCTCTTTGATCTTGTGAACTGCTACCAAGTTATTGTCAAATATTTTACTGCTCACAAAGGTTGGTTTCGACGTTAGTTTCTTCAGCTTTTCCTCGTCTGTTACTAACTCCACGTTCACACGCTTTCGTAGATTCTCCATAGTCTTTCCAAACACACTATTATTCATGAGTTTGAAGAAATCCTTCTCAAAGTCGTTCTTTGCTTGGGTTCTCTTGTCTGTGTTAAAGTCGATATATTGCTTGAGCCATGGTGACTGATTGAATTGAAGTACTCTATGTATCTTCTTAACCTTCATTCCCAAACTCTTATATAATTGTAGGTTTCTATAGTGAACGACGTACTTACTCTTACCGTTTAGGTTAGGCACAAGTTTTGCAACCTCTCCTACAGATATCTTAAACTTGTTTTGGATTGTCTTACAATAGTTTGACAACATATCACTACTTACTTTCGTCCTCTCAGGGGCTAGAGGATAGTCGTTGTGCAGATCGTGCAACTCCTCTGGGTACTCTAAATCAACCTCGAGTATCAACCCTTTGTCTGAGTCGTCACTATATTCGTCTAGATTGTTGGTGCCCTCAACCCACTCAAATCCACCAGTCGGTAGATACTGACACATAGCCCAACCGTAAAGGTTATTCGCATCTAGGTACACGATATGTTTCGATGGCTTACTACTATCATAGTCCTTCATATATTTATTATTGGCCTTACCATATCTATGCGTGATACAAGAGACACCACCTCGCATTCCTTTCTCAATAAACTGAAACATGTCGATATCAGTCATCAACTCAAGTTTCACTCCTGTCATCTTTAGAGCAGCGTCCCACGATAGTCCTGGTGACGTGAAGTAGTGACAAGGATCTAACTGGTAGTACTGCTTACACGTTCTTCTAAAGTTCTCGAACACGTCAGCCAGCAGTAACACGTCAGACTTTAGGTATAAGTCGTGGTACTCACCCATATTCTCCACACCCATTACCTTCCACACTTCTTGAGCGTGCTCGTAGTCTGTGTCTGACACATGCTCGTCGTTTAGGATGCTGTAGAAACTCTCCTTTGATGGCAACTCGAGTTCATTAAACTTATCGAAACTATCCATATAGTCGTATGGGTACACACCTTTTCGCGACACCAACTCTAGCTCCTCACCTTTAAACAGTTCAGACGTGTACTTGAGACATTCCTTTGGTAGGTTGTTCACTAGGTTGGCTAGACTAGAGCTCATGAATTGGAAACTATCTAGAAACACTAGATGTTTACCTAACATGAATGCCATATATTTCTCCATATTATTTGGTATGACGTTGATTTTCTGACCTAGCTTGCCTATCTCTTGCATTATGAAGTGGCTATCATATCCTCTTAGATTGTGAAATATGACAGGTATCTTATCAGTCAGTCTATAGTTCCTATTACATAACTGATGTGCTGAACCTCTATATTTACCAGTGATATGACAATGATCTCTAACTCTCATGTCTCCACTTTTATATTTCCCATCGCAAATGTGACATTTAGTTGATTCCTTGAAGCTAATCTTATCAGCTCTAGTCAACACCATGTCCTCATTAAAATGCTCCTTTCTAACTTTCTTGCAGTATTTAACCTCCTCTAACATCTTTTTCATGAACTTCCTAACAGAGTTCTTACCTCGAAACATCTCTACTGGTTTACTATACTTATCATCATAACAGCACACTACTTTGTACCCATACCCACAGTCCGTGTGTCTTTGGTACTCACTAGTGTACGATCCTGTGAGTGGTGTCACGTTGTCGACCTTCTCTGTGATAGCCTCGAAGTCTGCGTATATTACGAACGGCACTTCTAATTGCTTGTGGTAATTTTTGTACTCAAGAGTGTTGTCTCCTTCATCTGGCATCTTGATCGCTTGCTTGCCATTTACCACCATACAAACCTCCTTATGTTTCTCTAGAATCTCATTGGTAGTAAAACATTGAAGACAGTATCTACAGAAATTCTTGCGACACTTGTGTTTAGTATGTCTGAACATAAATTTATTAAAGTCTTTGATGTACACGTAGTGTCGTTTAACACCATTCGTTATTAGCAGCAGGTCCATATGATCCTCGTACCTCTCCTCAGAAACGTAGATAGGGAATGGCTGCTTGTCCTCGTACCCAAACACGTTAATACTAGTACCGTTCTGCCTCTCTATCTTGTTGTACTGTTTTGTACTCACTGGAAACCTAACTCCATCATAATTGACAGAACCTACATTCTTCTTATGCTTCGACACTCTCTGCGGATCCTTTCCTACAGGACACTTGTGCAACACGTGACACCACATAAAACACTTGTCATCGTTGTTCTTTATATTAACCAAACCTTTCGACGCGTTCCTCAACTCTTCTGGTAGCTCAATATAACTCGATCCTTTAAGAGGCTTGTACACTACCACATTAATAAAGTGGTCAATAACACTGTCCACAACCCACCCAGACCCTTCTGACAACCACACAGCTATACGATTCACTATCTCCTCACTAGCTTGTCTAGTCCCACTAATATCAACACTACTAACCACTGTTTTGACCACACTATTGAAGAAAGCTGTCTTAAACACAGACTCTCCATCACCAATCTCTTTCTCTAGAGTCACTTTCAATGTCTCTGAGAACTTTAACCCTTTCAGTTTCTTTAACTCTTTCTGTAAAGTCGAGCCCACTACTCCTCTAGTCTTGACTAGTTGTTTTAATGGATCCTTATTATCGATCACCTTAACACTATACGACTTGGTGTACCCTTTGAGAGCAACTCTCCTTTGCGATACAGTAGGACGTTTCATCTTAGCAATAAGACTAGTGATTCTCTCATACTCTTTGTCTGAGGCTTTCTGACTCAATTGTGACTCCCTCACACTAGCCTCACGTCTAGACACCTCACTCTGTAGCTTACTAGCTGACACACGTCTTACAGGCTCCAAACCATGTGACACATTGTCTATTAGTAGTCTCGAAACTGGGGATAATAGCGAATCTTTTCCATTTGAATGTCTCAACTTCTCTGGGGAACGGAGCACTTTTTCCGTTTTTGGATTCCACATATTTGCTCGAAAGACATATGTGGAATCTAAAAACGGAAAAAGTGCTGCGTTAACCAGAGAAATTGAGACATGAAAAATGGAAAAGTGCGCTAGGATCCCCAGTTTCTATACTACTGATTTCTTCCGAGTGACCGTTAATAACTTACACTTGGAGGGATTAAACTTCATATTGGAGTTATGACTCCAAGTATTTAGGTTCGATATGTCACGTTGCAGGTTCTCACAGTCACTTTGGGACGAAATAGGGCGGTATAATTTTGTGTCATCTGCATAGAGAGCTGAACTCGTCTGTTCCTGGATCGAGTCAGGTAAGTCATTAATAAAGATGACAAACAGCAGAGGTCCAACAAGGCTTCCTTGGGGCACACCAGAGGTGACTGGTAGGTACTGAGAGGCAACACCGTCTATCACAACTCTCTGATATCTATGGTTGAGATAGTCCTTAAACCAGTTAAGGAGTTGACCCGTTACGCCATACCATTTAAGTTTATGGATAAGAATGACATGGTCTACAGAATCAAACGCTTTAGCGAAATCAAAATAAAGCAAATCAGTTTGGATGTTCCGGTCGAGTGATTTACCAATAGAGTGGAGAACAGGCAGGAGTTGTGTCACACAAGAACGATTACGCATGAAACCGTGCTGAAGTTCGGTGATTAGACGTGACACGTGGGCATAGAACCTGTTGCAGACGCAGCGTTCCATCACTTTACTAACTATTGACAATAAAGAGATGGGTCTGTAGTTTCCAGCAGGTTCCTTCAGATCTTTCTTGTGCACAGGTGTTACGTCTGCATTCTTCCATTCAGCTGGAAAACGCCCAGTGCGTAGAGAGTGGTTGAACAAAGCACATAAACTTGGTGCGATTTCCTTGCTACATTGTTTTAGAATGTGTGCAGGAATCCCATCTGGACCGGAGGCTTTAGATGAATCTAAGCCAGCCAAGCAAAGTTCCACTTCTTCCACAGACAGCTGCACATCGGAGATTTCAACATCTGATCGATTAAATTTGGGGTTAGAGGGCATCATACTAGGCACTGTGTTGGGAGAAGTAAACACAGAGCAAAAGTACGTATTAAAGAGCTCAGCTTTTTCTCCAGAAGTCTTGGCTGTTTGTCCATTATGCGTAATGACAGAGTCGACTCCTGAGCGATGATGTAATATCGCTTTATGATAGCTCCAGAACAGTTTTGGATTTTCACAGAAAGAACCCACAATTTTATTGAGGTAATCACGATGTTTATGTCTGACAAGGATTTTGATGTCATTACTTAGAGATCTAAGTTTACGTTTGCGTTGATCAGTTCTATTTTCGCGGTATTTTTTGAGAGCTCGATATTTCTTGCGCAGGAGGTGCCTGATTTCTCCGTCAATCCATGGAGGAGAGTTTGTGTCTTTTATAACTTTAACAGGCACACATTTTTCTACTGCAGCTAAAAATAATGCTTTCCACCGAAACCAGTAGAGATCAACATCATCAGAGACGGACATGTCTAATGCGTTAAGCTGCAGACGGTTACGAAGGGCCTCGAAATCTGCTCTCTTGTAGTTGTACGCTTTACGTTGCACACGCTTTGCTCGCTTGAACTTCAGCCGTATAAAGAAATCTACTAGGTAATGATCAGAGGGGAAATTACTTTCCACTGGAGTGGAAGTGGAGATGAGAGAGGAAGTTATCTTTTGTTAGGACGCAGAATTCATTGTCCTCCTGAGACCCACCGATGTTAGTAGGGGCGGATTCATCAGGTGACCAAGTTAAAGAGGGAAGGTTAAAGTCACCAACAACTACGACACACGCTGATTCAGGAGTTCCTTGTAGAGACAAATTAAGCTTGTGTAAGTCTTCTGGTCCAGGTTCGGGAAGGTAAACAGTATAGAGAATAACTGACTTACTGTTTTCCTTAGTCAGTTCAACAACAGCAAGTTCAACATTGTCTCTCTCAAGGTCTTGTCGATGAGTGGACCTAATGTCAGACTTCACAGCAATTAAAACGCCTCCGCCAGTCCTTCCAACCCTGTCTTTGCGAAAAATGTTATAGCCAGTAAGGATTTCTGATGACATAACTGAGTCGTTCAACCAGGTTTCACATATACAGACAACGTCATAACAATTACTGTAGACCAGCTGCTGTATCAAAGTTATTTTACAAACTTTGCTGGAAGGGTTTTCTTCAAGGGGAACGAAAGCTTTAATACTTCGTGCGTTCATATAGAGGACATTTAAACCGCCGAGATAAGTAGGTGAGTTGTTATTAACGTGAGCGGCACCGGGGTTAGTAGCAATGTCGCCAGCTAACAAGATCGAGATAAGCACATGATTTGAGACGTTGGCGATTCGTAAGTCCATACCATAGCGATAGTATTTTGGTAGGTTAAAACTTCTCAACTTTGTATCTCGGGTAGAAATCCAGACAAAACATAGTTTATCAGGCAGTCGTGCTAGTTCGGAGCTAATTGCTATATTACCTAGAGGCAGACTAGTATCAGGTTGACAATGAGTCGGAGACGGCTTTAGTTTTAGACACAGACTGAGAAGTGTTAGTATAACTACAAAATTTAGAACTGATAAACTTATTTATCCAACTTATTTATCAACTTATTTATCCAACTTATTTATCCAACTTATTTATCCAACTTATTTATCCAAATTTAGAACTGATAAACTTATTTATCCAACCATATAGCAACCCAATGTTGACCGATTTGATCTGCTTCATCCGTATTGCAAATCCAACAAGAGGGATAAAAAAATTTTTTAGGAAAAATATTTGCAGGAAATATACCCAAATAATATTTATTTAAAAACTTATTTATTTTTGCAATTTTATTAATCTCGTTCGTAAATACAAATTTGGTTAAAAAACAATGTAAATTCATTGATTTTTTCGTCGCCATTTTCTTTGTGTTGAATAATTTGTTGAAAAAGGGGTAGGAATGTGGGTGCTGAGGGATGTAGATGGTTCTTCGTTGCTCGCAACAGAAAGACCAGAAGTTTTTCCCAAATTTATATAACGTTGTCGTAATTTTATATTACATATATAATATACGGGCATATGTAATTTTTTCAATTCTTTTAAAGCAACCGTCTGCTTATGTTGTGTAAGATTGAACATGTTTTGTTTGCTGACATTATGCGTTAAATCGTATAATAAATCATGATGGTTTATTCCAACACCATTTAATTTTATTGTATCTGTATCTTTAATTTTAATTTTTTTCTTTTCAAGAAATTATTTTATTTGTTGACCACTTGTTACAGTCGGTGTTTTCCTTATCTCGAGTGATTCATCATTGTTAACCTCATTTTCTAGTTTTCATCTTTTGTTGTCTTTAAAAAACTAACCATATTCTCTGCGACACGTTGATCATTATTAACTTTTTGCATTTCTTCTTTCATTTTATTTTTACTTTCAATAAGTTCGAAATTATTTTTGTTGTTAATTCCCTGCAATAATTTTTCGTTTTCGTGATCATTTTTGATTAAATCTAAAATTTAATTTAATTTACTCGGATTAATTAATTGCATTTTATTTACTGCGGTCATTTTTTTTTATTTGTTGGTTAAGTAATTTGTATGCTTTTTTATATATGTTGATTATACGAAAATCCTCAGATAATAATATTTTTAGTCTTTTTCTTTTATTTTGTTCTTAGAAAACTTATTCAAACTATATTTATTATCACTAGAAAGTTGGATAGAAATTTTTTTATTTAAAATATTTTTAGCAATGTATTGTAATTTATTAATTAATTGAGAATCTAACAAAGTATTTTTTTTGTCAATATCTGCTTTAAGATATTTTTTAACGATGGTAAAAATTCCTTTTTTTTCAAAGGTTTTTTTCTTTATTTTATTTAATTTAACTAATGTTTCTAAAAATTTTAAATCATTTTCGCAACTTGATGAAGAAGTTATTGAACCTTCACTATCCATTTCATCACTAACATCATCGCTAACAACATCACCATCATTTTCACTATCATCTTCATCATCATCATCTCTTGAATTATCATTTTTCATCGTCTTTTTTTTCCTCTTCTTTTTTTTCCTCTTCTTTTTTTAATTCATCATTTGTTTCTTCATTCATTTTTTTATGTGTAAACTGAAAATGGTGGAAATATAAGAATATGTTCACGATTTAGGGGTATTTTGTTAATACTTTTTTTTTATTTTTGTTTTTTTTATTCTATTCTTTGTTGTAATGGGTTTTGTTTTCTTCATAATTTTTTGTACATCCCTTTGTTACAAATGTTGATAACTAAATGCTGTGTAATAATCTTGCAGGGGTATTTAATCCTATTTTAACTTCATTTCGAAATTCACCAATAAAAATTAACGCACCTGCAATTAATGTTTCTTAATTATGTGTTATCATTTCTGTATTAATTGCAGCTGATAATTGTTGTTTTGGTTTTAATACAGGAATTTGTATTTTAGAATCGTCTAGGGTAATTATAGTATCAGCAACAGGCATATTAGCATGATTAGCACTCATCGTTACAATTGCATTTAATGTACGCGTTAAAGGTAATTCAACTTTATACGCTGTGGGAATATATACTTCAGCACCACCTTCACTAAATAATGAACAATCAATATCATCTATCAAATGCTGTGATTGATTTTGAAATGCAATTACTTTTTGTCTCCTTCCTGCATTTACGACATTAGCATCATCAGTGAAACCAACGATACTGCTCATATGTTAGGGTGTATCTAAATATGCTAAATTAAGCTCTCTAGAATCTTTATATCCCGACGGTATTTCATGCATTATAAATTGTATCCATGATGCTAAATATGCAAAATTATCTGATGGTGTAATTAAATTTTCATTTATTTTTAATTATTTTGTTTTCCACATTGTAAAGGGATAATGTAATCATCGTAAACCCTGAGTCTGTAGGTGCTATAAGTCCAACAGCATTTCTAATTGATACTGTAGCCATTATTTTAGCATCACTTGTTTTCATCAATCCAACGGCATTCGCATGCCTTGTAAACGTGTATACTGACGATTGATTGTTGACAGGAGTCGCAATAATTTCAGTTTCACGACATTTAGTAAACGTATCATTATAGGGTGATGAAGTAAAAAATTGTAAAGGTTTACTAAATAATATGTCATTTTTTCTATTTCTTCAATTTATTACCTTTTTTTTTTTAAACGTTAATTTTTAAGAATATTTGAAACCGTTCACAACACTTGAGGATAGAACACAAGAAGCATACCCAGTGCCAGCGCCCTCCAAAACCTCCTTTTTGTATTTTTTTTCTACGCTTCCTTATTCCTCTTTTGTTTTTTCTTTTTTATATATTTTTTACGCGTCATTTGTTTTATTTTTTTTAAAAAAACAATATCCTCAACAATAAAAATAATAATATCCACAGCATTAAAAAAAGACGAATGATTTTTTTATATACCATTTTTTATTTATACTTTTTTTTCACAGTTTATCTATTTTGTAAAAAACGTATTACATTTGGATCTATTTTTTTAATTTTTTTTTATTATCACTTGTATAATAAGTATCTAAACTTAAAGTTGGGGGTAATCCTACACCACCATTTAATAAAATTTCTTTCTTAGTTGGATTTTCTTTATTTTTTCTTTTCACAAAAAAATATGATGATGAATAATTAATTTAATTTCTTCACCTTTTAACGTTACGTTATTCCCATAGTTCATAAAGAACTGTAGTGATTGTTTAGCCTCTTTATCGCTCATAAATAAAATATAGGGAAATTTTTTTTTCATCATTTAATGATGAATAAGGATTTTTTTCGTTAATATAAAATAATTATTTTATAGTATATAAAAAACGTTGTGTTGAATTAGGAAGAATAGTAGATGAAGAAACTGAAATTGCTCTATTATTTATTTGAACTGAAGAAACTGAAATCCTTTTTTTTTGCACAAGTAATTCGTAATTAATTTTTTATATTTTTATATTCAATCGAATTTAAATTACATAACAAATTTTTCCCACTATTTACTAAAATGTAAAGAGAAAAAGGATAAAATAATTTATATTTTTTAATTATCATTTCCCCATTTTGTTCTTCAAGAACAATAAAAGCATTATGTTGAATGTATTAAACAATCAATACTAAGCGTTCCTGAATGAAAATAATCTAATTTTCCTGTAGTATCTTTAACTTTAATATGAATTTCTCTTATAATTTCTTTTTTAAATTTTCTCAATGATTTTGGTGGGCTATAACAAACTAATTGGCCATTCTCCCCACCACCATGTTGATTGCATTGAATGGGAACTGTTGCTAACAATTCAGCACAACTATCACAAACTAACCCTAGTTCTATTTCATCACAATATATAAACATTTTCTTTAATCCATTGGATACATCGGATAAGTAATCAAAATGTTTAGAATAAAGGGTATGGGGTGTAGGGTTATCTTTTTTTATTTCAAACAAGAGGGACGATTTCAAGTTCTTTTTCATTTTTAAACCCAGCTTAAAAGCTAATTTTTGTGAAAATAATATATTAATCTTTTGATTAAAAGAAGCATATTGAATACCTTTTTTTTTTAACGTTAACCTTTTTTTAGTCTTGTTAGATAATCGAAATTCGTTTAACTGCTTCCCATCAGCTGATTTACCAGAGGTTTCATATACCCAATACTCAATCTCAACATTAACATTAATAATTACTTTCGCATTTGATCCGATTGTAAAAAAAATTCAAATCCTTCTAAGATATTATTTAAAAAAATAATTAATGAAAATAAATCATAAATTCCGTCGGGTATAATACATTTATCCGATGTAAAAACGAACTCACAATTTGCGTATACCGTATTATTAAATTATTCAGGTATAAAATTCTTATAGGCTATGATAAATGAAAAAAAAGCATTCTTCACCCACAATATTTTTAGTTGTTTGGGGATAACAAAAAACATTCATTGTTCAAAGCATCAATAGGTTGTGCAATTTTAATTTCAAAATCATTAATCAAATTATTTTGAAGTACTGTTGATTTTGAATTACTAGCAATGTGGAAATTCATTTTTTTTAAAAACTTGTAATTCAGCACGATAAAAAATTCCTTTAATTTCTTCACGTTGTTCGTCTTCTAATTGATATGAATCATGGTCAGTGATAAATACTTTTTAATAAAAAATATCTCATTAGTCCATCGTACAATACGAACACGAGTTCCTTCTTATATCAGATCTTGAGTAGGAATAGGATAATTTAAATGATCACAAATTATTTTATTTTTTACTTTACGTATTTTTCCTTTTTTTCTTCACGATAAATTTCAAAAGGTGTTGAACCAGCTAATGCTTTATGTGGGGAATTATAACGATTAACAATGAAGGGTAAATACTGAATATATTCAAATTCTCCAGTCATTGTTAAAACACGACGAACCATTGTTTTTAAAGTTACAATTACACGTTCCACATGGGATGCTTTTATTTCTCTATTATACGTATGAAATACTTCAAAATTATACTTTTTACTTAATTTCGTACGTATATCTTGAAATTATGTTCCTTCATCACTTTGAATTTTAAGAGGAGCTATTCCTTCTTCAATAAGAATACTTTCAAATTTATTTTTAACATTATTAGACGTTTTCTTTTTTATTAATTTTACCCAACAAAATCTTGAAAAAATATCAATACACACCAACCAATAACGATATTGATTATTATATCGGGCTAAATCTTTATTTTCAGCTAAATCAATTTCACATTGTTCATTATTTTTATTAACAGAATATTTCAAACGTCTATATTTTTTTTAATACTACTATGTAATCTATAATTAGAATAATCAGTATCAGCTAATGTCTCTCCTTTTAATAATCTTGAAGCTTTTTCAATAAAGTCAGCAGAAAATTTAGTTTTTTTCTTTTTTATTCATTTCTAAAATAAAGAAATAAAATAACTATAATATTCTTCAAGTTCATCAACGAGTTCTTTATATCGCAATATCCCCATACAATCTACTTCTATATTTTTACATGCTAACTCTTTATTTATAGTATTACCATATAAACATAATGTATCTTGTATATTTTTACAACATTTAAAACGATAAGAAAAAATTTCTGAAAGTTTTTTGGGTTGGTAAACAAACCTCATCATAGTCAGGGAGCACGTGTACTCCCGTGGGAATTTTGTGCTGAAAGCACGCCACTGGTCTAGATGTGTTAAGGTGACATTAAAGAACGTAAAAAGTTTTGGTGGCAACTTTACAACTTGCTCAGACTGGATTTACGAGGGGTCAAAAGTGTGACGTCTATAATCTAGCATGGAAACGAGGCTGATACATAAAATCGTCTATAACTCATCCAAACGTGGACCAAAACGCACCATAATCACTCAAAAACTACTCCTCAATACCTCAAATACCAATGTATAGTGTTTTAGGGTGTGCGTGATCACGTGGCCGAGTTAGCATGAAAACGAGTCTTATACATAAAATGGGAAACAGAGCCTATTAACGTGTTTAGAACAGCCAATGCTGTTGCTGAAGTTGATCATGTTTATACAATATCTATAGTTTATATAGTATATGCAATGTCATGTGATTAAGCTACAGTAGTATGAACACGAGGCTGAGGCAATAAGAGTGCAGTGACGTAACGGAACAAGATCCACAAAAAATGTTAAAACGATTGAGCAGCGATGAATGCATTTAGACGTTTAAAAAAGTGTGCAAGCTATAAAGAGTCTCACGTCTTCGTTCAGTGAAGAAATGTAACGTAAAAATATCTAGGGCCTAGCCTTGCAGGACTTGTAATCATGATTAATTAATCAGGACTTAAAAGTAATCCTTTGACTACTGTCAAAGGAGACTAACATCATCATCTCCCTGTAACTATAAACAAAATGCCCTACATTGCGCTTTATCTTCAGTGTGACTTCACATATTTGCACTCGATTATACTGTCTCGCTCCCTCATATGCCAGTACATTTTCATCCTTGTGCACATTTTCGCACTCTCCAGTGTTGGAGAAGCTGCAGAGGTCTGTGCGGCGAAGTGCAGCTTTGCGGCACTAGCAACAGTTAGTATAGAACATCGTACCTTTGATCATCCGCATTTTACAAGTTGTGTAAGATTAAGGTGTTACGTGGTGTCATAACAGGCATCCATTCATATTTATCCCTCTGCTATCCATAATTATAGATGAGAACAGCTCTGGATTCGGTATCGCGTCGTTATTCTACACCATCATTTGATAATGCGCTCGTAGGATAGCCTGATAAAATGCAGCCTGTGTTGGCGGTAGCCTGTTTGATCGGGCTTGTTTCTTTCTGAAGAGGAACCACCTCAGCTCCTTAACGGTTGTGATGCTTGTTTTAGGCAAATACAGCTGACAGACGAACTTTTCAATGCTTGCGAGCCTGTAAGAGACACTGGAGGCTGCTATACCTAACGACTCAGCTCCGTAGATTCTTATAGGTTATAGAAAAGTATATAAAGAATTAATTTACAGGACAACTGAACTCTAAACCGTTGGACGGATAAATATACAATACTACTTACTTAAATCTGACTTTACGTCATCTGGATCAGAAGTGCTACAGGTAGAGAGCTTCATGTCGTGAGCCTATCTTCAGCGAAGTCAAATTATCGATAGTGAAGAAAAGTTGTTTGTCTTTCACAATATCTGTGGGAGGTCCATCCTCCGTCCTTTTCCATGCATTGAAGAACATTTGCGCCACTAGCGATTCTACTCTTAGAAGACGATTATACTCAACAGACATCACAAACCCAAGGTCCTAATTCCACCCTCTCTTTTTAAGAAAATTGCACCAAAGGTACACAAACGGGTGAGCATCTAGCTCAGAGTACAGTATCAACGTGTTTATCTGAACGTCAACTCAAAAACAAGTCTCAATGACATGATAAACTCTACCCATGAGATACCACAGCAGCTAGCAGTGCACCTTGGCCATTCATCAAGCAATGAGAAGCAGGGAAATTGTAAACTTGTTACAAGTATAACCCATGTGTTTAGCGATCCAGCTAGTGCAAACCCACTTTTTACACTTATTGATGGACTTGCTAACGATTAAAGCAGCATCATACAAGGTCCTCAGGTTACTTGCACAGTTTTCATTAACAGTATCAGATACCTGAATGGAGTATCTTTCGATTCTTTGACGCTTACCCATTCGGACTCGTCCAATCATTTTGGCTTGTGGAACTCCACATCTTCCAATATGTTCCATATCTTCTGGATAATTCCAATATCTTCTGGATAAGTTCTTTATGGCCTTCCGGCTGCACACCTTCGCTCATACATTATTTTTCTGGGAAATATTCTCATATGCAGCATGTAGCTGAGAAATATTCATTATCTTTCCACTCTTCAGTACCACCTGGCCTCGTACGTCATTGTCAGGAACTCTATCTTGGCTGCTATTTCACTTGCATTTTGATCACTTGTTGTGGCAGCAGGTTTGCGAAGGACGCTTGTGACGTATTTTGTCTGCTGTCAATTGCAGTACAGAGTTTGACAAGGAGTTTCTCATCTCCCAGCTGCTTCAGAGCTGTATCCAGATTATTACCTACAGAAGACGAACTGACCTGCATGTGCAAAGGCTGTCGGTATCCTGCTTTGCCGTCACAGAAAAAGCACGCATCCCTGTTGTAAGGATATATTTTCGAACGAATTAGTGGATGCTTCAATTCTGATAAATCACCCGATTTTCGCCTCGATTCCTTTAGCCCCGATTCCTTTAGCCCAACTAGCTCTCTTTTGTACCTCTCTCTGCATGCTTTCTTTATCACACTGTATTTAATGTATTGTATGGAGATCGTTAATTCCTTATTGCGTTAAAGAGTTTCTCATTGCACATTGGGTTTTTCGACAATCTCCTTTTCCGTCTGACGAATGATACACAATTCAAAATTAATTGTTGCCTTTTGAAGAAATTCAGCATCCCATATACAAAACTACATCATCTGCAAGTAAATATGGGGGACGCCTTTTCTATTCTGATAACAAATAATGGCTATGCAGCACAGACTCTCCAGCTCTGAAACAGCTCTGATATACACAAGATTTTTAAAATTATATAGTAATTTATATTTGGTTCGAAATAGAGCATATTGTTATATCTACTGTACGTTTGGTATGGTTGCAGTATGCTATAAATGACATCATCTGCATAATTATTGCATAACTTTATGTTTATACGTTTTAGCCTCAAATCAAGTGACACCACGTACTGTGTAAACATTGTAGACTACAGCAACAGCATTGGCCTGCAACTATAACATTTTTGCGTTGTTCAAAACACGTTAACAAGCTCTTTACCTACGAGACTCGTTTTCATGCTAACTTGGTCATGTGACCACGCTAATACCTAAAATACTTTATATTAGTATTTGAGGTGTTGAGGAGCAGTTTCTGAGTGACTATGGTGCGTTTTGGCACACGTTTTGAAGAGTTATAGACGATTTTATGTTTCAGCCTCGTTTCCATGATATATTATATACATCACACTTTTGACCTCCCATAAATCCAGTCTGAGCAAGTTGTAAAGTTGCCACCAAAACTTCACGTTCTTTAGGGTCACCTTAACACATCTAGAGCAGTGGCGTGCTTTCAGCACAAAATTCCCACGGGACTTTATTTAATGACATTTGCTCCCGGACTATCATCAGTTTCTACTTTTATTTTCTTAATCTTTTCGGCTTGAACATCGTTGTCGTCGTCATCAACGTCGTCGTCAAAATTGAGTGTAATAAGGGATTTCTTTTTCTTCAATACTCTTTTTTGACTGTGGTAGGCGGGGATCTATGGCCGGTAGCATATTATACTTTCTTAGGGCAATAATATATTCATCCAAGGAATCTTTCTTTTTAATATATATGAAAACTACCCCAGTCATCAGACCATACGACGTCAAGTGACGTTGCGTTGTTATTGCTGGTTGTTGGTATTGGATCATCGTCACATTCCATTGCATCATCAGGTAATTCGTTATCTTGATGCTGATAACAAATTTCCAAACCATCCCACGCGTCTGTACGAACAACCAAACGACTTGTTTGCTTTTTCCAATTATCAAATCTTACCACTTCAAAAAATATTTGACCCGATATCTCTTGAATGTTAATCCCCTCGCCCGGCGCGAAGCGCCGGCCGAAGGCCGAAGGCCTGAGGGCGAGGGTGATAATATCGACCGGCGTTTAGTCCCTCATCACGGGATTCCAGGCGTAATGCAGAGTGACTTTCAGTTTATTTATATATCGTCAGGATCAACGTCGTCGATCATGCGCGGCATCGGAAAATTTGGCCCTGGTCTATTGAACCGTAAAAGAAAAGTACGTGTTTTGTCGGGTTATACGGTGAATGAGGATTTGTGCTCAAAAAGATCGTGAAAAGGCAGTGAAAATGCAATATATCGTCGTCGGAAGATGTCAAGTTCGTAAATCAAGTTTTATACGTGGCGTCAAAACTAAAGGTAAACCCGTTTTCGGTTTTTTAAACCTGTTAATCAGTTACAAAGATCGTTTTGCAAACATGTCTGAGTATGTTATTCAGGCTTTTATTTGATGTATAGCATGATTTTCTAGAGTTAATAGTTCAAAAGATATGGTCGTCTGAATATCTAAAATATTTGCTCGGATTTTGTCAAATCCAATCCAAGCGTCTTCGCTTTTTTCAAGCTGTTAGCTATCAGTTACAAAAATATTTTTGTAGGTATGTCAGAGGCTGTTAATCAAGCTTTCATTAGATATGTAGAATGAGTTGTTAGAGTTAGTACTTCAAAAGATATTGTGGTCGGAACATTTCACTTTTGGCATGTCGTCATGGCAACCGAAATTTAACATTGTATTAAACATCAACCCAAGTCAGTTTTAGGGTTAGGATTTGCGTTAGGATAGGGGGTTAGGGTTAGGATTAGGATTAGGGTTAGGGTTAGCACTAGGGTTAGCACTAGGGTTAGCGATTATTTGAATTTCGGTTTGTTCATATATCGAGAAAGCGTCAATCAGACATCACAAAATCACTCTTTGAAGGGCTTTCGCTCTTAATTGAATTGTCCTTACACACGATATACCAATAAATTATGTGCTTTATTATAATATTGCAGAATAACAAATGTTAATACAAATTTTGAATGGCAGATTTTATACTTTTATTTAAATTATTCATCCACATTGGAATAATTGCAATACTTGATAATTAGCCTATATAGTGAGTACCAGTACTGGTGGTAAGGATGTAAAAAAGTACAGATTATAGTTGTGTTTATACTGCAAGTCTATAGGACTAACCAGGACCAAACTGCCTGGACGCCACCTTGGGCCTAGACTATTAAAGTCAGTAAAATGTAAGCCAAACATGCACCACACTGGTTATAACAATCAACTGTGTTTATGCGCTCATCTGATGACATGCTGGTCTGGCCAATGGCTTAGTGTGTTTGTGTAAACACCTTTGTCCTGTATTAGGCCTAGACAATGCCAGTCCTAGGCTTGCAATGTATATATTTACACAGCTTTTGTAGGATATATACTATATATAGATACTGTATAATTGGGTAGGTTAACACTCACTGTGTCAGGGGAATAACATTAGGGATTAAACAACTGGTATCATCTCACTGACAACAAGCAGCTGAAGGGAATTTCATCTTGAATTAATGATATATTGGTGAAATAATTAGATTAAGCAATGTTCTTTGTTGCATATTATGGACTTTTGTCATTTCATCTTTTTGAAATGTGTTTACCACAGCTTGAATACCATTGAAATACCGGTACATGTATGCATAATTATATAATATAATAAGATTATATATTAATAAAAGCAACAGAAGTCTTCTAACAGAATAAAAGGTTTATCGAGCTAATATCAATATATAGTCAGACAACACTCATTGCAATACTCAAAAATTAGCTGATATAGAGTATACTGGTGTCTGGTAGTAAGGATATAAAAAATTACAGACTTTAGCTGTGTTTACATATATTGCAAGTCTATAGGACCAACGTGGCCAGTCACGACCTGGACCTGGCTTTCATTTTATTGACTTTAATAGTGTAAACTGTAAACATACACCATACTGGCTATAACAATCAGCATTTACGCTCATCTGATATTTGTTAACCTACCCAATTATACATTATACAGTATTTATCCTTCAAAAGCTGTGTAAAAATATACATTGAAAGCCTAGGACTGGCACTGTCCAGGCCTACTATCCAGGACAAAGGTGAATTTAAACAGACACACTAAGCCATTGGCCAGAAGCACTGACAAGAAGCAGGTGAAAAGAATTTCATCCTGAATTACTATATATATTGGTGAAATAATTAGATTAAGCAATATCGTTCTTTGTTGTATATTATGGGCTTTTGTCATTTCATTTTTTGAAATTGTGTTACCGGTACTTGAATACCATTGAAATACTGGTACATGAATTTGCATAATTATATAATATTAATAAAAGTTAAGAAACAGAAGTCTTTAAAAGAATAAAAGGTTTATCAGGCTTATCAATTTGGTCTAGGATAAATTTAGGTATTGAATCTTTTGGTACAGTATCTGCTTATACTAACAATTGGACAATAAGGAACATGCAGATTACATTATTACAGTAGGGTACATGTATCTGCTTATACTGACAATTAGGCAATAAGGAACATGCAGATTACATTATTACAGTAGGGTACATGTATGTACAAGGTTATGCAGTCTTGTGAATACAATTGTACTTTGAGTAAAATTATGTGTATGCCACTGTTACTGTAAACATGCATGTTGAAATGTATCTGACATAATTAACTTTAATTATGTAATATATAATTAATAAAATTATTTAAATTAATAATTATTAAAATTAATTTCAATAATCAATAGTTACACAATTGGTTTCTAACCCTGCCTGCGAGACAATTTAGTGTTGGCAGACTTTCCCACTTGGGTTCTGTTCAGTACACTACCCACAAATTGCACCCAAAAAATAAGCAGTTTGAACTTTGAAAATCTGTTCAGTTTGGCAATATTACCTCAAACAGTAAGCGGGCGAGGGGTTGTTGCGTACACGTATTTCTAGTCTTATTAAGAACATTCAACAATGAAGGAATATGATCACTTTTCACTTCAACAGCGCTATTATATGTGTACTTGTCACATCTTTTATCCCCTCGCCCGGCGCGAAGCGCCGGCCGAAGGCCGAAGGCCTGAGGGCGAGGGTGCTAATATCGACCGGCGTTTAGTCGCTCATCACGGGTTCCAGGCGTAATGTAGAGTGACTTTCAGTTTCCTTGTATATATATATTGAGGATCAACGTCGTCGATCATGCGCGGCATCGGAAAATTTGGCCCTGGTAACTAGATAATTTATGGTAAATATCTGCATTGAATTAATATTTAACAATTTAAAGAAAACCGTAAAATACGATTTTGAAAAAATGTGAAAAATGTGAATGAAGATTTGTGTTCAAAAATATCGTGAAAAGGCAGTGAAAATGCAATATATCGTTGTCGGAAGATGTCAAGTTCGTAAATCAAGTTTTATACGTGGAATCAAAACTAAAGGTAAACCCGTTTTCAGTTTTTTAAACCTGTTAGTCAGTTACAAAGATAGTTTTGCAAACATGTCCGAGTATGTTATTCAGGCTTTTATTTGATGTATAGCATGATTTTCTAGAGTTAGTAGTTCAAAAGATATCGTCGTCTGAATATCTAAAATATTTACTTGAGTAGTATAGTCAATCCAATCCAAGCGTCGTCGGTTTTTTCAAGCTGTTAGCTATCAGTTACAAACATATTTTTGTAGGTATGTCAGAGGCTGTTAATCAAGCTTTCATTAGATATGTAGAATGAGTTCTTAGAGTAAGAACTTCAAAAGATATCGTGGTTGGAACATTTCACTTTTGGCATGGCGTCATGGCGACTAAAAACAAAACAATCAGACATCACGAAATCACTCTTTGAAGGGCTTTCGCTCGAAATTGAATAGTCCTCTTGCACACGATTTCTTACATGTATTTCTAACACTACCTATAGTGCCTACACAGTACGCAGAACAACATTTTTATCGTACTCTTCAATAAAACAACCATATCAACTGTATACATGTTAGTCATGTTATAAAGTGTTGTACATAATATACACATTTTGAAATACTTAACAGAGAGATTTATGCTATATATCATTGGAAAGCCAACGAAAAATCACAATCGTAGTGCACGTTTAAAGTTTGTACCTATCATGGAAAAATTTGAATTAGCCTATACAGTACTGGTAGTTTAGTAGGGTGCAAAAACATGCAGACTATTACTGGGGTTTATACAACCTTGGCCTGGCCTACAATTGTGTAGCATAAACAAGCATTACAGTACTGTGCTATACTTGTCAGTGTTAATATATACACTGCTGCAGTGAATAAGGAAGAGCTTGGAGTATGAGACAGACGATAGATGGATGATTGTTATATGCAAGCTCATATTCATAGAAAAATTATTCTTAGTCCCAGACAGGAATTGAACCTGAATTGAACCTCTAACCATTGAGCTACCCAAGACTCAGATGCAGAGTGAAGGTAACAATGATGTACTGATTCAATTGAAATATGTATATACCTATGTGCATTCTGATATATAGTGATTGCCGCATAGGCAGTATAATTATCAGGGCCGGATTTACCTATGGGCAAGACTGGGCAGTTGCCCAGGGGCCTCCACAACCAGGGGGCTTCCACATTTTTCATGGGAAAAAATTGTAAGGAAAAATGTATTTGTGAGTGCCTACCATGAATGGTAGTAATAATACAGTTTATAGATCTACTGTTAGCTTATTTAGTTTCTTCACACTTGAAACATAGGAACCAGATTCTTATGTAGATTGATCATGATGTTTATACATGTACATTTTTATTCAGATTATTAGTACTTGAAAAATATACTTTATGGGTGACTGTAAATATGTTTATATTTTAGTATTCCAAGTTTGAGGGGGGCCTCCACTACTGAAGGCTGCCCAGGGCCTCCACATATCTATATCCGGCCCTGATAATTATATATCATTCAAATCAGTACATCATTGTAACCTTCTCTCTCCATCTGACTCTTGATGCCTCAATGGTTAGAGGCAGTCACTAGCAATCAGAAGGTTATCATTTTTTCACCCGGGTATAGTTTTTCTGAGGATATGAGCTTAATCATAGTTAATAGCTTAATTGACGTCCATGTATTGTATACTGGTATGTATTCCAGAAATAATCTTTGTTTACCCCATCCATTACGGAACATGTTAGGACTATAGTAGATGGCCTAGCTGCACCACAACTTATTGTGTTTGTTAATAAGCTTGGACAATGCTGGTCTTAAGGCTTGTTAAATGTAAAATACAGCTTATATAGGATTATGTTGACATTGGGTATGTTGCCACTAAATATATCAGCAGAAATTGTTAAAGGGATTGAACAAGTGCTGTGTCAGCTAGATCATTGTCAACAAGTATCAAATTGACATGTCATCCTGAATATAGGTTGTTATATCTGTGCATGCATGCAGTGATATATAATTTAGATACTATAACTACAAGTACAATGCCATGTGCTTTGTTACATGGCTTTTGTATTAATAACCATCAAAATATTGTATCTGCAATCTGCATTAGCTAGGCATTATTGTTATTATTATTATTATAATTATTATTATTATTAACAATAATAATACAATAATATTTATACAGGATAGCCCCTTCAGCTAACACTCGCATATCAATATATGGTGGTCTTAACTGTTTCCTAACAAACTAAAGTTATTACAAATATAAACACATATTCATATATGTACACTACAATATGTTACAAAAACTCATTTTAACTCAAAAGTTATATATCCTGCACATATTGTCAATTAAGGCAATTGATAATGGTGCTACAACATGTATGATGAACAGACTCATTGAGATATGGAAAATTGTTCTTTAGATATGATGTTAAAATGCCTTCACATAATTTCTCAACTAGCATTACACAATGTATCTTTCTTCTAATTACAAAAGGTGCCAATCCTAGGATTTCTATTAACTGATCAGTTTCGAGTCCTGAGTTAAGAATGATCAGTTTCCCTGCCCTGCATTGAGACCTCTCAAGAGCATCAAATATTAAGTTATATCCACATCCATGCCAGCTCGACATCACAGTAGTCCAAATTGTGGATCCAATTTGAATGGACCCTATAGATTTGCACTATATGTATTATGTACCACCTATTTGATTTTTTTAAAGGGCACAGCCATTGTATGATAAAGATGCACATTCTTCCTTCAAGTTTCAGCAGCCTTTGATGTCTGTTTCATGAATCATCAACAGTGTGAAAAAAGTAGTTTATTTCTTAGTTATTGATGGTAGAAACAGCAGTAGACTTGCCTACTATTCTGCTGCTGCACGCCTGCACCCAAAAATTAAAAAAGATTTGGCTTCATGTATTTAGTTTGATGTTCTATGAAACAATTAAATTCAGACAATACAATGATTTCAGCAATATTGTCCACTGGAAATTATTTATTCAGTCTGACAAATGAATGGGCTATTATCGAATTCAAGTAAAAGAAGTATCCTGTAAGCAACTACGCTATAAAAATTTCAAACAGCAAGCGGGCGAGGGGTTGTTGCGTATACGTATTTCTAGTTTGTAGGGTATACTTTTGCGAGAATAGCATTACCGTTGATTTTTTTTTGTGCAATTATTTTTGCAGACAAATCTGTATACGATTGCATTTTATAAAAATAGTCATGCTGTTGTTTCGCATAAAGTTCCACCATCTCTGAATCTTTTCCCAAGTGAAGGGTAAATGATGAATCACTGTAGGAACAGTGCTTATTTCTACCCTCCATTTTTCCTTTTTTTCCATATAAAATTTTCGAAGGGCAAAACAAAATCTCCCACATTTCATCCAAAACTCTTTTTCATTTTCTTCGTCTTCTTCCATTCGTATAACATCATACGCAAACACTTTAAATTTTATAGTCTTTTAATTCCATTTTTTTTACATACACTTTTGTTTTTATAAAAAATATCCCAATTGACATTCGACTCAGTCATTTCATACATAGGATTGCATGAAGCCAAATTATAATTCAATGTTGTTTTTATATAATTTGTATCATAAAAAATAAATCTATTACTTCTTCATCAAGCATTATTACATGTGCAAATATTTTCTCTTTACAGTTAAATTCTCCTATAATTCCCCCATAATCTCGCGTAACATCAACAGAATGTAATACTGGGGTGTGATTTTCATTTAAATCATAATTACTTTTGTTTAAAATACTTAATTTCAAAGGATCAAACTCAAAAAAATAACTTTTACTCTTACATTTTTTATACCGACATTTATCAAAGGCTACTTTACCCTTTTTTATATAATCTATAAAATCTAAAAATACATATCTAATATGTTTTCAGAAACACCTTTTTTTGTCTATTGAATAAGCTTCCTATAGGGTTATGTTCACGACAATAAAATATAAAAATGAAGTGAACATAATAAGATTTTAATTGAACCACAATAAGCATAAGAATTGAAAATACTAGGTGCTACCATTAACAAATAAATATTAAAAAAGAGCAAAATCATCTTTCTGGCGAAAACCCATAGTATAAGATAAGCATTTCAAGGGTTAGATTTTGTACAAATTATGTATAATGATACTTATCATTGGGGTGTAAGAATTGAAATAAATCTGAGTGGTTTTCAATAGGTAATAAAATAAATAATCCCTTAAAATAATCGGGGAATGAAAACAAACTACAGCATAACTCGTCTGATTCAACTAGTATAGTACGTTTTAGGAGTGTTCTCTTCAAGGAATATTTTCTTTGACTTGCTTTTAAATTCGGTATCATATAACAGAAACGATCTTCTAGAATAAAATAGAATTCCATTCCATTGGTTCCCTTGATTTTTTTCATATAAACTGTAGAGCTATCTTCGTGGGGTTGAGTTTTTTCACGATCCATAATGGGACATGGGACATATTTTCCACGATAATAATCAAATAATCCACATAACCAAAAAACCATATCCAATTTCTACTTGGTTAAAATATTGAAAATAAAGAACAACTCTTAAAATTGTTTCAATCATAATGCTGTGATTTGAAATGTCATATTTTACTCTTTATATAGCTTTCAAATCATTATCAAAACGCTTTTTTGATATTTTAACTGTTTATTTCAAATATTTAATTCATTAAAATTATTTACATAATTCCCCACAAGAATTAAAATATACATGTATTTGCAACATAGATTTATCAAAATGCACTTTATCTATTAATGTTACAATATAATTTCCATTACTGGTACCATAAATCACAACCCTTTATTGGTCACAATTGGAAATACTTGTATTTAATATTAGTATGACTACTGTAAACAATAAAGGGTTAAGTACAGATAATATATTTTCATCTTTAATAAGAACTAAATAAAGCTCTTGACGATTTTCAGGTAAATGATAATTTACTAATCTAGATCTTGAATCCTTACATTTACCATACAAAAACACTTTTGAATAACATGGAATATTATTTATCTCAAAACAATCAATAGTCGAAATTAACGTGGGTAATCTCGGTTCTCTATCAATAAATACCACATGTTTTCCTACTAACTGATCATAAAATACCATATCACCACTAAGTAGTCATATATATATTATTATTATTATTCATGTGTAAGGGATAGGCACTAGCTCAACAAATCAGATTGCAGTAAGTATTTGAATTGACCAATCAGAGAAGAGTTGATACTTTAGGATTCGGGGGTGTCCTAAAAAGTCTCCAACGGTGTTGGTTATCCTAATATTATCCGTAATCAGGAGAGGAGGTCAATTCAAATAATACTTGAGCAATCTGATATGGTTGTAGAGCCAATGCCAATCCCTTACACATGAAGATGTTGGTTGTCTTTTTTTGTCGGGAAGGAAACATGGCTGCCACTCTTTCTTGGTTTCTTGTTGAAAGTTTTTAAGATGTTGGAAAAATGAATTATTATTGAAAAAAATAGTGTTGATGAAATATTTTGAAAATAGAGATGGTGTGAATTGTATTTATAAAAAAAAATGATTAGTGATTTGTAAAAAAAGTATTTAAAAAAAAAAATGAGAGCGACGGAAATGTTATCCCGACGACCACCAGAGCTGTAATGAGGTGTTTGTAGTTATTCCGGAAGTAAATAGGGTATTATTTTTTGTAAAAGGTTTTGGAAAGAAAAAAAGATGTTTCCCGAAGTAGATACGTTCAAGATTATTTGGGGTTTTTTTTTTTTTAATTATATATTTTTTATTTACAGGGAGGGAATTGTCCTAGTGTGTGGAATTTGGAAGAATAAACGATTCTTCCCAATTTTATTACCAGAGGCTGTTATGTTTTTATTTAAAATATATATATATACAAAATATACACTTTAATATAGAGGTAGATCCGATAACGCAATGTATGAGGCACTGTCGATATATTGTTGTGTGCTTTTGTATATATTTTTGTCTTAAAAAAAGTAAAAATAAAAAAAGCAAAATAAAATAAAATTACTCCTGTGAAACTATGTGTTGCTTTAGCTAGCTCTTTCACCACATGCTAACATCCAAAAAGCCCTGACGTACAATAAGCAATCGATCGATCTGGCGGTGAGCTAAATGTCTCTATGGACTAGTCCCACCTGACATCAACCTCTTTTTTAGGAGGAAGACTAGACAATAAAGTCTAAACCAGTCGCGATTTACAAGAGTACTGCAGTTGAATGCGCACCAATGCTGGTTAGTAATAAATACTACAGCACATTGGATGGTTCAAGCGCTTCGCACTTTTTGAGAGTACAACTTTCATGCGAGCACACACAGTAGGAGCAAATAAAAAAAAGTATTTATTTTTTAAAAATATAAAAAAGTAAAAATGATTTTAATGAGGTTACTTGCAAAAAGTATTTTATAAAAAAAAAATAAAGACAGAGAGAGCAAGAGAGAGAGAGAGATGTGTCCCGAGCGAACACCAGAAGCGAAGTGAGGTGGGGTGTGGTTATTTCGGAAGTAAAATATAATTTTTGTTTTTAATTTTATAAAATCAAAAAATAAAACCGGAAGTCAATTGGAGGGTGAGATATGTATATATATAAGAAGCGATCGACAAGGGTTTTAAAGAGTAGAATATTTAAAGACTGTGAATATCAATAGAAGACGTGTAAATATTCAATGGTAAGAGTATGAATTTGTATTATTTTTAGTATTTATAAAGATTTTATGTGCTTATTTGTGAGTATTTTTCAAGTTTTTTCCGAAGTATTATGAATATTATTGTAATGATTAGTATTTTTATTTGATTTTTTAGATGGAAAATCAACCTAAAAGAAAAAGAGCTTTTAAATTTACAAATAGACAACGACAATTTTGGAAAGACAATTGAAAAAAAGAAAAGTGGAAGAAAAAAACATTTTTTTTATGGATTTTAAAAGTTGTCATGTATTTTCAACGCTTTAGAAATTCACAGATTGGATTTATCTATTGGATTTTGGACTTTTGAATTACTATTTCGGTGAAATTATTGGTTATTTACAGCTTGAAACGGATGTGTTTGCAAAATTTTACACTGGATTTTATTTTTTACGGTTAAACGATCCAGAAGTTAAAGACATGAAACTTTATAAATGTTGGACCGTTCAAGGAGGAAAATCAAAATACATTGTTCCATATATTGACAGTCGTGAAAAATATATTTTACATAGATATTCAGACCCTCGTGAGTTAAAGTAAAGTAAAAATTAAATTAAAATTAACCAATATTGTGAACATTATTTGAATCATGAACAGATTAGTTTAGATAAAGATAAAATAGAAAAAAATTCCCGGTTTAAGAACTATAGCGAAAACATTATTAAATTCATTGTTGGGTAAATTTGCACAGAATGAAAATAACACGCAAGTTGCTTTTTTAAATGATTATGAGGAATTATTATTTTTAGCTAACGATAGGTGTAAAAAATTTACGTTGATACTCTTGATGATACTCTTTTACGTTGTACATATGAAAATGTAGATGAATCTACAGTAGCTTTATCGCATGTTTTGTTACAGCTTATGCACGTTTACAATTATATGATTTAATTGAAAAATTAGGAGGGCAAGTTTTATATTTTGATACCGATTCGGTTATCTATGTGTGTGATAAAAATACTTGTTCGATTAAAACCGGTAATTATTTAGGAGAATTAACCAATGAATTAAAAGAAAATGAATGGATTACTCGATTTTGTTCAACAGGACCTAAATGTTATTATATTACTAATTTAAACGAAGAAGTAGTTCATGTAAAAGGATTTTCTTTAAAAAATAAAGCGAAAGATATCCTAAATTTTAAAACATTAAATAAATGTATTGAAGATAAAGATCAAATAATTACAATTAGATATGAAAATAAAATATGTAAAGATAAATTAAATAATATTTTTATTAATAGAGAAATTAAAAAATTTTCATTTACTTTTAATAAACGTATTGTTAAAGATAATTTTACTACAATTCCCTACGGATATTTAGAAGAAGAAGAAGAAATGGACACATATACTCGTTTTTTTTAACAATTTTGTTTTTTAACTCTTTCCCTACGGGCGCACTTAAAATGGGTCATTGATGACCCGCAAAGTCGTCAATCGAAAAACACGGCACACGGTAACGCAAGATTAAAAATTGAAATTCGACAAGCGCCAGGAACATGAAATCCACGCACACGCCAAGTTTGATTTGATTTCATAAACAACTCTGCGATTGGTGGCATTTTGAGTTTTCAAGATGCTACGCGGGCGTGCAAGATGGCCTTTTCTGGAAAAATGTAAATTTTTCAACCTGGTTTATGATAATTAATGCTAATTTATATTAATATAATGTGTTTTGTTCGGGAAATTTAAAAGAACAAGTAAAAGCCGGTTTATTGGGCTTCCAGAAAATGTATAGCTTTCGCAACAGTTATGGTTATTTCAAGAGATATCAATAGAACAACGTGGTCGTTCAATTTTTGATGTTTTTTCAGCCGTAGGGAAAGAGTTAATAAGCAATAATAGGTAAATTGAAAATAATCGAAGAAAAAGCGTGAAAGGGAAAAGCAGTTTATTATCTGTTGAATTGAAAATAATCAATGTAAATACAGTTTAACAAAGCAAAAAAATGGTCAGCGACGAAAAATGAACCCCCTTCTCTGCTCCCCCCTACCCCCCTCAATGAGAGGAATTATGTAAGGGTTACCCGAAGCAGAGTCTCTGCAGAGATCCCACCCGCACCGGTCCACCTGCACGGGAGCTCATACTTTTAAATATATACGCAAGCTATCTATACACTACAAAGACAATAGGTTCTGTGCATGTGGGTCAAAAGGTCAAAATTCACCGTGTTTAGAAATGTAGGAAATAATTCACCAAATTGTCTTAAAATTTGATATGTGTGTTGTTTAGTCGACTTACAACGATGATGAAAAGTTAAGGCGAAAATATAAAATTGATCGATGCGAAAAAATATCGGCCATTCTATATTAACTCTTTCCCTACGGGCGCACTTAAAATGGGTCATTGATGACCCGCAAAGTCGTCAATCGAAAAACACGGCACACGGTAACGCAAGATTAAAAATTGAAATTCGACAAGCGCCAGGAACATGAAATCCACGCACACGCCAAGTTTGATTTGATTTCATAAACAACTCTGCGATTGGTGGCATTTTGAGTTTTCAAGATGCTACGCGGGCGTGCAAGATGGCCTTTTCTGGAAAAATGTAAATTTTTCAACCTGGTTTATGATAATTAATGCTAATTTATATTAATATAATGTGTTTTGTTCGGGAAATTTAAAAGAACAAGTAAAAGCCGGTTTATTGGGCTTCCAGAAAATGTATAGCTTTCGCAACAGTTATGGTTATTTCAAGAGATATCAATAGAACAACGTGGTCGTTCAATTTTTGATGTTTTTCAGCCGTAGGGAAAGAGTTAATCATACACTGCGTTTTTTCAAAAAATAAAAATTCCTCCCCCTTAGTGTCTATATAATCCCACACCATGTACTCGTCTTGTTCTTGATCATTGTCACTTTCACTTTCAAACCCATATTCATTGATTAACGCGTCAATTGGCTTATTGTTGTTTTGGGAGGGGTTAAATACCCCCTCCCACAACCTTTCTTCTTCGTCTTCATCATCATCGTCATCATTGTATTCATCATAATCATCGTCTTCATTATCATCATCATTGTCTTCACCGTCTTCCCCATTCATTTCATTATTGTCTTCATTATCACCGTCTTCATTATCACCGTCTTCATCATTGTCTTCATCTTCGTACATTGGTCTTTCTTCTTAATCTTCGTTCATTGGTCTTTCTTTCTTCATCTTCGTTCATCGGTCTTTCTCCGTTTATGGGGTGGAAAAACCGTGTGTCAAACTCGTCAAAATCCCACACGATTTCTCCACCTTCTTCTTTCCTCCATAGAATCTGCCACATTTTTTATTCTTCTTCTTCTTCTTAGCTTCTTCTCGTTGGCTGTCTGTAGATCGTTTAGTTTGTACTGCATCGCGCAGCGTTTATTTAATCGCGTACTGTTTATGCGTTACTATAGTTACGACAGTCAAGGCCATCCGAGGTGAGCGTTATGGGATTTAAAGAATTTCGGGTATGTTAAAGCAAAAGTCCAAATTCATATCAGGACCTTATATGGTATCTATAGGCATGGTCGTTATATGTCTAAACATATAAAATCAAAGTCCAAAAAATCATACCATAGTCGACTTCCTTTTGTTTTAAAAATATATACTATGAAACTTTTAAATTCTTATAAATATCTATATATTTCCTTTTAATTTTAGACGTGTAAAATGCATGCTGTTTCACTACCATTTCATCACCCGTTTATGTTAACATTGTGCGGTCCTAGTCAATCTGGAAAAACATTTTGGATTTTACAATTACTAAATTATATTGAGACAATGATAACAACCCAAAATTACGAACGTTGCTTATCTTTATTCCATATATCATCCCTTGTACGATAAAATGCATGCGGTTTTGGAAGAGAAAAAAATAAATTTCGAATTTGTTGACTGTAAGAAGGGTATACCTGATATTGTTGATATACAAACTAATACATCTGATAATACATTAATTATTTTAGACGATCTTATGTTAGTCGGTACATCGTCAAAAGAAAATATTGATAAAATTGATAATATTGCAACTCAAGATGTTCATGCGTAATTTTTGCATGTCAAAACTTATCTTACGGTAATGGAAAGTTGCGAAATTTACGTATCAACAGTCATTATTATATCATGTTTAAAAATTTAAGTGATTGTAGAAATATGTATACAATATGTGATAATAAGAAAATAAATAGAAACCAATTTGATAAAATATTAGCTGATATTAATAAACATCCCTATGGATATTTATTATTCGATAATTGTAATAAAGGATCTGATAATTGTAGAATAAGAACAAATATATTTCCTAATGAAAAAAACATTGTATATGATTTGTGTTAAAAATAATAATTTTTGTAAAAATTTCACCAATTTATAAATAAAGAATACTTTTTTATTTGTTGTTATCTTATCTGCTATATAAGTAAAAAATAATAAGGGACAAAAACAAACAAAGATCCTAGAAGTTTTATCGTGATGAAATAAAATCAATACAATTAAAAGGGAAGAAATAAATTTGGAAAACCTTTTCTCGAGATGCTAAACATACCTACAATCCTGGCAAAAATTAATTGGGACACTTGTGTACAAAAGAATGCCATCGTCACAATTCACAAGATTGCCCAAAAGAACGCCACCCCCCGCCCCCCCCCCCCCCGTGCAATGTTGGCAGGAAAATTATTAATAGCACACTGGGGTTGGTGCTAATGATGAGCAACATTGTTTTGGGGGAGGGGGGGAGCTGAATTTTGATTTTCTGAAGGAAATTTGATTTCCGGATCAATTTTCTACTGATTGTCCCAATAATTTTTGCCAGGATTGTCTGAAAATTGCATTTTGGAATTTAGGCGTGTTTTTGCTGTAATAATGGATCAGAATGGCGGGAAACATTACATATTGTAATTGCATCATTACAGTCAAAGCCCCCACGTAGAATTTTTGGGAATATATTGGAGTGGCGCAAAAAATATGTATCTTCGCACCACCTCACTACATCGGAATTCATGTTCACGCGCATGCCAAAGTCGTCCTGACAAAATAAAACATAACGGCGACCTCTTAGCAGTGATCTGCATAATGATTGTACGATTATGGTAAGGATTAGGGTTTGGGTGATTATTATTGATAGGATTAGGGTTAAATAGGGATAGTTATGATTAGGTTAGGATTAAAATTTAATATTATAGGATATATATGTGAAGGACTACGTTTATTTCGTTTATTAGTTCATTTCGCAATAGTAATGCATGGAGTCTGTTTCGGGCAACGAAGATAATATAGAAGATTTCACCTCAAGTTCAGAGAGTTCGCATGATTCTCGTAGCGTGAACGAAAGCCGTGAAAATGATTATGTTAATTGTTCAGCCACCAGAACTGTTTACCTTGTCACATACAGCAGTAGGTAACCCCCCCCCCCCATCCACCGTAACAAAGGGATGCCGACAGGAAGTGACTTAATAGGATTAAGTGTGAATAATAATGAGTGTACGTACAGAATAATAATGAGCGATTTATATATACATACTCACTCTCGCAAATTACTTCCGTTCGTCAGCGGCATATCCCTTTGCGATCATACTTTTATTTATTCAGGGATCAATGTGTACGTACGCTCCTGATTAATCCAGTCTTAATCCCGTGCGTTTGCTAACGAAGAGTTTATTGAAAAGGTTTGGTACGCGTGTGTTAGGCATGGATATATTTCTGAAGAGTATGCTATAATGGGGAAGTTTCTTGACAAGATGAAAGTTAGTCTATCAGCAGAAGTCGAAGCATTTGGAGCGCAACATTAAAGACAAATACAAAACGGTTCTTTTAAGAACCACCAAATTTACAAAAGAATATAAACAAATGGCTTAAATTATGTGTTCCATATTCTGCACGTACGCTCATTGCCATTTAATTCTATGATATAATACCATACGACATTATAATGCTAGGGCTGCATTTGGTTTGGTCACTTTGGCTAAATATGATTGGATGAACCTATTTTTGTTCGAGACATTAGAGAAGGATTGGAGCACTTGTTGGAAGCATTAGAAGATAAATGAATACTCAACACTCTAGAAAACGTTCGTGGGAAACGAGGTGGGAAACCTGGGCAAATCAAGTCCATGTGGATGAAGTCTCCATTACCGAATACCAGAAGATGTTTCCGCTGATCGAAGCAATATTCACCAAAGCCCTAGCCACTGAAATTGAGAAACTCTGCAAAGAAAACTGTTGTGGTTGCAAGATTGGTCACCCCAGTCAACGACAACACGACTGTCTTATGATGACAGAGGAAGATAGATGGGAACTTTACTGTAAAGACGCCATTGCGTTTGTCAACGATAAACGAATGATTTGGGACGAGTTTGTTGAAGCAACAAGAGTGTTAAAAATCAGATGTCATAAAGATGCTCTTGAACGTTTAAGACATTTAGAAAACGCGTCTGAGTGCGTGTTGTATACGTTGTGGCAATTGTGTAGTGATACGGAAAACCCAGAGATGAAATGTATTCTAGGCTATCTCAATTATTGGAGAGAAAGAAATAAACAATTATTTGTTTTGTATAACGAGTGTTGTGTTTCGTTTTGTATAACACTTGTGTTCAGTGTGACGAACGGAAGTAATTTGTGTTGGCAATAATCCCTCGCATTTTGTGTGTGTTTGTAACCAATATTTCAATAATTTTGTTTCTTGATTTGCAAGCGCGGGTATATAGCGAATGTCCTGAAACGTTTACATCTGGTGTTTAATAATTTACTTGGTCGTATGGTTTATTATGAGTTTGACTCAACTCGAGTATCCCATTTCGCTGCCGAGTCATGTCTAGAAAGCGACTGACTGTCGAAAGAGTCTTAGACGACATCGAACGAGTGATCCACACCTTATATTGACACGATTACAGTATATATTATTTATGTTGAGATGCCGAGCGGTGTTACGCGGGCAGAAAACGAACGTGATCACAAACCTAGACACGCCAATTTATATTATAAACTAGATAAACTGGGATTAATTTGAAGCAACGTCTAAAAATACCATCACGCAATGTCGCAATCTAATGACAAACCCCCGTAATCTCTGTCTCGCTGGTCGCAAAAGGTCGATGAACGCTATCCATATACATTAAAGATTATCGAAGGCCATTGGCGAACTTGCTTACGAATTGCGCGAAAAAGCCAGCATTCCACTGAGTCGACGTTTCAAAGCAATTTGGGCGACTAAATAAACATTGTCGGACATTTATTCGGGCCCGGAAGCGTCTAAACGTTTTTTACGCCCACGATAACCATTGCGATGTAAGCATGGGGTGACTCAAATTAATAACAAGAACCGCTCTTATAAAAGCTCGATGGTAATACAGAGCCAATACTTTACTTACAGTGTTTCAAAAGAAGGATAAAGGCGGTAACGCGAATGCGAAATCGTACTGATTTTAGAGCAAAATATGCTGCTATGTTTGGATGCATACATAAATGAACACAGACACAGTTTAACGTTTGTAACAATATATTTGTAAAGTATAACAATTATTTACACCAATAAATAGCTCTTAAACATATTGTCCAGTTTTTACGTTATTTTCCAGTTTGGATCGTTTGACTTTGTATACGTTACCGTCCTCTGTTAGCAAAAGTTTACGTTTCTGTCTTCTATTTTTTTTGCTCTACAGCCGTACAGATTTGACATCTAATACTTTACAATTTTTTCGCTTATTGTTCCATGCACACAAATTAAAATGTTAACCACTTATTATGTTTTTTCTTCGTTTCCCCCGATTTAGAAATTTTTCGTTTACAAGTCTGTAAATGTTTTAATTTTGCATCTCGTAAGTAAATATTAAAGTTTCTCTCCATCTCTTCCTGTCGCTTAAATAAATTTTCCAGACTCTCCTCCATATTGAATTCCTTTGGTTCTTCGCTTTGTCGAGGTATACATATTCCTATTTTACTCCACTTTAACCATTTCTGGCGTTCTTCTGTGTCCATACCATGGACTTGATCGAGATGATTTGCTAACCTTGCTAGATTTGTACTACCACAGCCAAACACAGGACAGTCTCTCCTTGTTCGACCCATCTTTACCCAATGAATTCCTAACACCAATTGGCTCATTTTTTCTTGTGTTAGATATTTTGTGGCCCGTTTAGGCCCGGTTTGGCCTTATATGGCACTATATGGCCCGATGGCCCAATTGCTGACCAGGCGTCCTAACCTGAGCAAGCCCGGGCTTGTCACGCTCCGCTATTGTGACGTCACTACAAAAAGCGATTAACTTGCAAAAATAAAGTGCCCGAACATTGATTTCGTCTGAGTATTCTTTTAGTAATTGTGGTACGGTCAGATAGTCAAAGTACGTTTGGACGTCGCTGACCATTTCAACTTTCGTCATATTAGGGCGTTGCGCAAACTTGCCTGAAAGATATGAAAGAATAATAAGAGTCTGAAAAAATATTCGCCATGGTCGATGCGCAAACCTGTTATAACTTGTTGTAGCGGGGTGGGGTGTTTAGAGCGTATCTATACTTACCCCAAAACCAGTTCAGCATCAACTTGGCCAAGGCTCGCATGCCTGGATTGTGTTCGATTTTGCTTCGATCTAGTTGAATTCCCTCAACTCGTAGATATTCGTCCACATACTGTTGTTTCTGTTCTTCAGTGGTGCAATTCTTTGGGTTGCCACTCGAGTCTTGTTTGATCTTCAGGAAGGCGTTGACATATTCCTTGAACAGCTCGTCTGACTGCTGGGGGAAATGCCATACTTCGTGCAGTTGCAAGATTCGGTAACCCTTTTCCAATGCTTTCTCCAACTCCACATTACACCAGGTTCCTTGAATGGCTCTTTCGTTGTCGGAATGGGTACAAGAGGTCTGGTTACACGTATCTACACACAGTTTGCAGAGGGGAACATCAATTTACCCAGAGTACGATAGGGCAGGACAGGATGGAAAAGACCTTGAGGTGGAAGTACCGTGCATTTGATCATGCCAAAGTAGGTTGAAATATCTTCGTCAAAATTATCGGTAATGATGCGTGGGTGACCGACGATTGTCCGCGTCATCTTGTTACACCAAGGATAGAGGATGGTAAAATCGACGTATCTGTAAGAAATGCCACCGTTAGATTCACTCTTAGATTTATTTTTTGCTGCACTATCATCGTACCTTATTTTTTCACCATCTTTACATTCGTGAAACAGTTTTGCAGCGTTAGTTCGTCCACCAAAGAAAGCATCACGAGGCTCCAAAGGATCAACCATGTCGTAGTTATTGAAGTGCCGCTTCATGTCTTCATCGCGTTCCAATTCTCGCTTAATGTCACATTCCCATACTTCGACCACGTTGAAACCATGGTCTTTGAGATAGCTGATCTTTTCCACTGTGGCTTGATATAGATCTTGCACGGTTTTACCAGTTACGGTATTCACGGTATCCCGAGCATAGCAGTTCAAACACCCTGCAAAAATAAACAGTGTTTAATACTATTATTTTTTTTGCTTCTTCGAGGGCGGCGTATATTCAAGGAAATACTAATGAGAAACTTTGAATATATTTACCGTGCCAGAAGCAGCCATTGATTTCGTAGACTGTGTTGGTTTCTTCGTGATAACCGTCCAACAAATACTGGCCAACACGTTTTTCACCAACATTGTGAGCGTTGAATGTAGATGTCATTCTTTTCAGCAGTATAGGATAGCCATTTTAGAGCCAAGACGGATTGCTTGTCTTTTGGACGATAACCATGTGGTGGAATGATAGCGATGGTATTCTATTTTAAAAGAAGGATAAAGGGGGTAACGCGAATGCGAAATCGTACTGATTTTAGAGCAAAATATGCTGCTATGCTTGGATGCATACATAAATGAACACAGACACAGTTTAACGTTTGTAACAATATATTTGTAAAGTATAACAATTATTTACACCAATAAATAGCTCTTAAACATATTGTCCAGTTTTTACGTTATTTTCCAGTTTGGATCGTTTGACTTTGTATACGTTACCGTCCTCTGTTAGCAAAAGTTTACGTTTCTGTCTTCTATTTTTTTTGCTCTACAGCCGTACAGATTTGACATCTAATACTTTACAATTTTTTCGCTTATTGTTCCATGCACACAAATTAAAATGTTAACCACTTATTATGTTTTTTCTTCGTTTCCCCCGATTTAGAAATTTTTCGTTTACAAGTCTGCACATGTTTTAATTTTGCATCTCGTAAGTAAATATTAAAGTTTCTCTCCATCTCTTCCTGTCGCTTAAATAAATTTTCCAGACTCTCCTCCATATTGAATTCCTTTGGTTCTTCGCTTTGTCGAGGCATACATATTCCTATTTTACTCCACTTTAACCATTTCTGGCGTTCTTCTGTGTCCATACCGTGGACTTGACCGACATGATTTGCTAACCTTGCTAGATTTGTACTACCACAGCCAAACACAGAACAGTCTCTCCTTGTTCGACCCATCTTTACCCAACGAATTCCTCACACCAATTGGTCATTTTTTTTCTTGTGTTAGATATTTTATGTGGCCCGTTTAGGCCCGGTTTGGCCTTATATGGCACTATATGGCCCGATGGCCCGATTGCTGACCAGGCGTCCTAACCTGGGCAAGCCCGGGCTTGTCACGCTCCGCTATTGTGACGTCACTACAAAAAGCGATTATCTTGCAAAAAATGCCTTATATAAAGTGCCCTTCGCAGTTTTTTTTCTCTCGGAGAGAAAAAAAACTGCGAAGGGCACTTTATATAAGGCATTTTTTTGCAAGATAATCGCTTTTTGTAGTGACGTCACAATAGCGGAGCGTGACAAGCCCGGGCTTGCCCAGGTTAGGACGCCTGGTCAGCAATCGGGCCATCGGGCCATATAGTGCCATATAAGGCCAAACCGGGCCTAAACGGGCCACATAAAATATCTAACACAAGAAAAAAAATGACCAATTGGTGTGAGGAATTCGTTGGGTAAAGATGGGTCGAACAAGGAGAGACTGTCCTGTGTTTGGCTGTGGTAGTACAAATCTAGCAAGGTTAGCAAATCATGTCGGTCAAGTCCACGGTATGGACACAGAAGAACGCCAGAAATGGTTAAAGTGGAGTAAAATAGGAATATGTATGCCTCGACAAAGCGAAGAACCAAAGGAATTCAATATGGAGGAGAGTCTGGAAAATTTATTTAAGCGACAGGAAGAGATGGAGAGAAACTTTAATATTTACTTACGAGATGCAAAATTAAAACATGTGCAGACTTGTAAACGAAAAATTTCTAAATCGGGGGAAAACGAAGAAAAAACATAATAAGTGGTTAACATTTTAATTTGTGTGCATGGAACAATAAGCGAAAAAATTGTAAAGTATTAGATGTCAAATCTGTACGGCTGTAGAGCAAAAAAAATAGAAGACAGAAACGTAAACTTTTGCTAACAGAGGACGGTAACGTATACAAAGTCAAACGATCCAAACTGGAAAATAACGTAAAAACTGGACAATATGTTTAAGAGCTATTTATTGGTGTAAATAATTGTTATACTTTACAAATATATTGTTACAAACGTTAAACTGTGTCTGTGTTCATTTATGTATGCATCCAAGCATAGCAGCATATTTTGCTCTAAAATCAGTACGATTTCGCATTCGCGTTACCCCCTTTATCCTTCTTTTAAAATAGAATACCATCGCTATCATTCCACCACATGGTTATCGTCCAAAAGACAAGCAATCCGTCTTGGCTCTAAAATGGCTATCCTATACTGCTGAAAAGAATGACATCTACATTCAACGCTCACAATGTTGGTGAAAAACGTGTTGGCCAGTATTTGTTGGACGGTTATCACGAAGAAACCAACACAGTCTACGAAATCAATGGCTGCTTCTGGCACGGGACATATATTCAAAGTTTCTCATTAGTATTTCCTTGAATATACGCCGCCCTCGAAGAAGCAAAAAAAATAATAGTATTAAACACTGTTTATTTTTGCAGGGTGTTTGAACTGCTATGCTCGGGATACCGTGAATACCGTAACTGGTAAAACCGTGCAAGATCTATATCAAGCCACAGTGGAAAAGATCAGCTATCTCAAAGACCATGGTTTCAACGTGGTCGAAGTATGGGAATGTGACATTAAGCGAGAATTGGAACGCGATGAAGACATGAAGCGGCACTTCAATAACTACGACATGGTTGATCCTTTGGAGCCTCGTGATGCTTTCTTTGGTGGACGAACTAACGCTGCAAAACTGTTTCACGAATGTAAAGATGGTGAAAAAATAAGGTACGATGATAGTGCAGCAAAAAATAAATCTAAGAGTGAATCTAACGGTGGCATTTCTTACAGATACGTCGATTTTACCATCCTCTATCCTTGGTGTAACAAGATGACGCGGACAATCGTCGGTCACCCACGCATCATTACCGATAATTTTGACGAAGATATTTCAACCTACTTTGGCATGATCAAATGCACGGTACTTCCACCTCAAGGTCTTTTCCATCCTGTCCTGCCCTATCGTACTCTGGGTAAATTGATGTTCCCCTCTGCAAACTGTGTGTAGATACGTGTAACCAGACCTCTTGTACCCATTCCGACAACGAAAGAGCCATTCAAGGAACCTGGTGTAATGTGCAGTTGGAGAAAGCATTGGAAAAGGGCTACCGAATCTTGCAACTGCACGAAGTATGGCATTTCCCCCAGCAGTCAGACGAGCTGTTCAAGGAATATGTCAACGCCTTCCTGAAGATCAAACAAGAGTCGAGTGGCAACCCAAAGAATTGCACCACTGAAGAACAGAAACAACAGTATGTGGACGAATATCTACGAGTTGAGGGAATTCAACTAGATCGAAGCAAAATCGAACACAATCCAGGCATGCGAGCCTTGGCCAAGTTGATGCTGAACTGGTTTTGGGGTAAGTATAGATACGCTCTAAACACCCCACCCCGCTACAACAAGTTATAACAGGTTTGCGCATCGACCATGGCGAATATTTTTTCAGACTCTTATTATTCTTTCATATCTTTCAGGCAAGTTTGCGCAACGCCCTAATATGACGAAAGTTGAAATGGTCAGCGACGTCCAAACGTACTTTGACTATCTGACCGTACCACAATTACTAAAAGAATACTCAGACGAAATCAATGTTCGGGCACTTTATTTTTGCAAGTTAATCGCTTTTTGTAGTGACGTCACAATAGCGGAGCGTGACAAGCCCGGGCTTGCTCAGGTTAGGACGCCTGGTCAGCAATTGGGCCATCGGGCCATATAGTGCCATATAAGGCCAAACCGGGCCTAAACGGGCCACAAAATATCTAACACAAGAAAAAATGAGCCAATTGGTGTTAGGAATTCATTGGGTAAAGATGGGTCGAACAAGGAGAGACTGTCCTGTGTTTGGCTGTGGTAGTACAAATCTAGCAAGGTTAGCAAATCATCTCGATCAAGTCCATGGTATGGACACAGAAGAACGCCAGAAATGGTTAAAGTGGAGTAAAATAGGAATATGTATACCTCGACAAAGCGAAGAACCAAAGGAATTCAATATGGAGGAGAGTCTGGAAAATTTATTTAAGCGACAGGAAGAGATGGAGAGAAACTTTAACATTTACTTACGAGATGCAAAATTAAAACATTTACAGACTTGTAAACGAAAAATTTCTAAATCGGGGGAAACGAAGAAAAAACATAATAAGTGGTTAACATTTTAATTTGTGTGCATGGAACAATAAGCGAAAAAATTGTAAAGTATTAGATGTCAAATCTGTACGGCTGTAGAGCAAAAAAAATAGAAGACAGAAACGTAAACTTTTGCTAACAGAGGACGGTAACGTATACAAAGTCAAACGATCCAAACTGGAAAATAACGTAAAAACTGGACAATATGTTTAAGAGCTATTTATTGGTGTAAATAATTGTTATACTTTACAAATATATTGTTACAAACGTTAAACTGTGTCTGTGTTCATTTATGTATGCATCCAAACATAGCAGCATATTTTGCTCTAAAATCAGTACGATTTCGCATTCGCGTTACCGCCTTTATCCTTCTTTTGAAACACTGTAAGTAAAGTATTGGCTCTGTATTACCATCGAGCTTTTATAAGAGCGGTTCTTGTTATTAATTTGAGTCACCCCATGCTTACATCGCAATGGTTATCGTGGGCGTAAAAAACGTTTAGACGCTTCCGGGCCCGAATAAATGTCCGACAATGTTTATTTAGTCGCCCAAATTGCTTTGAAACGTCGACTCAGTGGAATGCTGGCTTTTTCGCGCAATTCGTAAGCAAGTTCGCCAATGGCCTTCGATAATCTTTAATGTATATGGATAGCGTTCATCGACCTTTTGCGACCAGCGAGACAGAGATTACGGGGGTTTGTCATTAGATTGCGACATTGCGTGATGGTATTTTTAGACGTTGCTTCAAATTAATCCCAGTTTATCTAGTTTATAATATAAATTGGCGTGTCTAGGTTTGTGATCACGTTCGTTTTCTGCCCGCGTAACACCGCTCGGCATCTCAACATAAATAATATATACTGTAATCGTGTCAATATAAGGTGTGGATCACTCGTTCGATGTCGTCTAAGACTCTTTCGACAGTCAGTCGCTTTCTAGACATGACTCGGCAGCGAAATGGGATACTCGAGTTGAGTCAAACTCATAATAAACCATACGACCAAGTAAATTATTAAACACCAGATGTAAACGTTTCAGGACATTCGCTATATACCCGCGCTTGCAAATCAAGAAACAAAATTATTGAAATATTGGTTACAAACACACACAAAATGCGAGGGATTATTGCCAACACAAATTACTTCCGTTCGTCACACTGAACACAAGTGTTATACAAAACGAAACACAACACTCGTTATACAAAACAAATAATTGTTTATTTCTTTCTCTCCAATAATTGAGATAGCCTAGAATACATTTCATCTCTGGGTTTTCCGTATCACTACACAATTGCCACAACGTATACAACACGCACTCAGACGCGTTTTCTAAATGTCTTAAACGTTCAAGAGCATCTTTATGACATCTGATTTTTAACACTCTTGTTGCTTCAACAAACTCGTCCCAAATCATTTGTTTATCGTTGACAAACGCAATGGCGTCTTTACAGTAAAGTTCCCATCTATCTTCCTCTGTCATCATAAGACAGTCGTGTTGTCGTTGACTGGGGTGACCAATCTTGCAACCACAACAGTTTTCTTTGCAGAGTTTCTCAATTTCAGTGGCTAGGGCTTTGGTGAATATTGCTTCGATCAGCGGAAACATCTTCTGGTATTCGGTAATGGAGACTTCATCCACATGGACTTGATTTGCCCAGGTTTCCCACCTCGTTTCCCACGAACGTTTTCTAGAGTGTTGAGTATTCATTTATCTATAGCATGGAACCAGCTAAGTGAAGATGTTAAAACAACAACAAACAAAGATACTTTTAAATTAAAACTTAGGAAAGATGTAGAAAGTCTTAACAAAATAAGCTTCTTGAAAGAAGCAGCTGTTAATAACAACAAAAAAAATGATTTTATATACTTTTAGATACAAATTTTAATTATGGATTTTATAATTAGGATATAACTATTGTAAATTTTACACTATAGCTAAATGGCAGGTCCACATCAGCTATCTAGTTGACGGACCTTTTAACCTGCCTAATCAAATAAAATATGAATGAATGAATGAATGAATGAATGAATGAATGAATCTTCTAATGCTTCCAACAAGCGCTCCAATCCTTCTCTAATGTCTCGAACAAAAATAGGTTCATCCAATCATATTTAGCCAAAGTGACCAAACCAAATGCAGCCCTAGCATTATAATGTCGTATGGTATTATATCATAGAATTAAATGGCAATGAGCGTACGTGCAGAATATGGAACACATAATTTAAGCCATTTGTTTATATTCTTTTGTAAATTTGGTGGTTCTTAAAAGAACCGTTTTGTATTTGTCTTTAATGTTGCGCTCCAAATGCTTCGACTTCTGCTGATAGACTAACTTTTATCTTGTCAAGAAACTTCCCCATTATAGCATACTCTTCAGAAATATATCCATGCCTAACACACGCGTACCAAACCTTTTCAATAAACTCTTCGTTAGCAAACGCACGGGATTAAGACTGGATTAATCAGGAGCGTACGTACACATTGATCCCTGAATAAATAAAAGTATGATCGCAAAGGGATATGCCGCTGACGAACGGAAGTAATTTGCAAGAGTGAGTATGTATATATAAGTCGCTCATTATTATTCTGTACGTACACTCATTATTATTCACACTTAATCCTATAAGTCACTTCCTGTCGGCATCCCTTTGTTACGGTGGATGGGGGGGGGGTTACCTACTTACAGCCAGGCCAATTTGCAAACGTTTCCCCTTCGAACGGATTTTGCAAAGGCTGTTGTTGACTCCTTCACTCAAGGATCAGCTAAAGTACTTCACTGGTGCTGTTGCCTTGAGAACCACAGTGATGGTGGCCAGCATTACCATATGGCTATCAAACTTGACAGAGTACAAAGATGGTTACCGTCGAAGAAGTTTCTGCTGAACACGTTTGGGGTCAACGTGCATTACTCGAATCTCCATCACAACTATTTTAGCGCGTGGCACTATGTGACAAAGAACGACATGGAGTACAAAGAAAGTGTAAAAAAAGCCTAAAACGAGCAAGGCAAGCATCGAGAAGCAAAAGTGCAGGAAGAAAAGGAAGGGCACTACTGACGAATCTGGTTCGACGAAGGGAAAAGGAAAGAAGGAAAACAAGCGATCGAAACCGGGCAAAAAGAAGCGTCTGAGTCCGTTTGTTGTGTCCGAAATAATTTTAAATAAAGGTATTATGACAGTTACGGAACTTTATGCCCTTGCACAAGAACAAAAAGAGGAGGGAAAGACTGACCTTGCTGAATTTATTTTAAGTAAGTCACCCAAAGCCCTTGCTGAATTACTAAATACCACGTGGGCGATGAAGCACGCTAAAGAAAAGATCGCGCGCTCCAAGAAAAGTCGGATGGACCTTTTTGCCGAAGCGTCCAAAGCGGATTGCGTTCCAGGGTGCAATGGAGTTTGGCTGGAGTCTGCAAAAGAAATTTTGGAGAAAAATGGCGTCAACGTCCGTGTATTCGGTGAAGCAATCAAAGAATCGCTAACAAAGGGGCGTGCGAAACAACGTAACGTCATGATCGTCGGCCCAGCTAATTGTGGAAAGACCTTCATCCTCAAGCCTCTCACTTTGCTCTTCAAGTCATTCTGCAATCCAGCCTCTGGAAGTTTTGCTTGGATAGGCATACAAGATGCAGAATGCATATTTTTAAATGACTTTCGATGGAGCCCTCAGCTAATACCATGGCACGATTTGTTGTTGTTGTTAGAGGGTGAAGTCGTTCACCTGCCTGCGCCGAAAACACATTTCGCCGAAGACATCGAATTCGACAAAGATACCCCCATCTTTTGCACAAGCAAACGACCATTGATATTTATCAAGAATGGTGTGGTAGACGATAGAGAGACAGAGATGATGGCCGTGAGGTGGAAGATTATTTCATTTAACTACCAAATCCCTCTTAATCGTCAGATGGAAATTCCGCCGTGTGTGAGGTGCTTTACCACACTAGTTTCTGTGTAGACTGATATTTGTTGTGTGAATAATAAGATATGGAAAGCCATTCTATAATTGTGTATGCTTACGTCATGTTCCGATAGGCGACGGTAAACAGGGGACATACCTCTTTATTTAACTATTACAACATGAAAGAAGGAATCATACAACATTTTTCGCAGTTATAAATTGTTTGCATGGTTGAAGTAGTTAAATGAAAAAGAAACGTAGTCATAATGATGCACATGTTACGATTCCTCACGGTAAACAACGGAAAACAGCATTGCATGAATAATTAAGAGTCAATGAGTCATTTTACTTATATGGAAGGGGGTAGATATGTTTACCGTTGTATAATTTTCGTTTGCTTCCATTACTGCCCACTTACCGATTGGGAACCGAGATATATTGTTTTCGCATTAAATGTGTGATTACTGCACATAATGTTTGTGCCGCTGCATGTGAAAACTTGCATATAAGTGTTTGTTTACCGTTGAAGAGAACTCTAACCACCTAAAACGGAAGTGAGGATAAAAATCACCCAAAAACAGGGAAAACGTTACATCACGGAGAGGGAGTGTGAGCACGCCATTTATCCCGGTCAGCGGCAAGCAATCGGCGAGAGATGCCTATATTATATTGATAATAATACATCAGAGAACTGCATGCTAACCCCAAAACAACTTAGATCCTAACCTTAACACCCCGCTCAACCGGTTTTCTAACTCTAACCTCCGACAGGAAAGCTAAGTGAAAATCCTATTACTCACCTTAATACTAATAAAAGGATCGTCCAGAAGTCGATTGCTTGCCGCTGACCGGGATAAATGGCATGCTCCCTCTCCGCCCGTGATGTAACGTTTTCGCCAAAACAGTGTGTAGTATAAATAGCGTAGCGTCTGGCTGCTATTAATAGCTCAAAATGCGGAGAAACAAACCAAATTTGACTCAGAAATTATTGCAAATAAGCCATTTTCTTTTGTTATGGCCGCAATAATTATGGGTAAAAGCGTACATGGATACTGACATCATCTCGACGGAGTACTATTTCAGCGGAAGCAGCCCGCTGTAGGGAAAAAATTATATAGATTTGGAGTAGAAATTAGTCGGCTACAATAATTACTCTGGCAAAGGGTAAAACGTGAATTGCCAGGGTATTGTGTCACCCATCCAATTCCTAACACTTGCCATGAGCCCGGCTTAACTATTAATGTATTTTCCTATTGTTTGAAGATAAGAATGCACGCATGATGCAACACATCATGCTAGGAATATATTACCTTTAAGGTAATTAGGGGCTCTATTGTTCACATACAATAGGCAAGATTATAAAAGAAGGATGTAGACCAAGTAAGTTATTCACGTTTTAGGCAGCAATACATACACATGCCATATAACCTCGTACAATTGGAAACGGTTTAAGCTAAGCCTGTCTATATTAATCTGCTTATATAGGCTTATGTTATGTTGTTAGAATTCTCATTGTTTGTAATTTTCATTTTTATGAATCACGGCGAAAGGCGGTCAACAACCTCGTGAAAAATCCTCCGACATTTGTTTCACCTGTGGTTATCGCGGGCACTGGAGCTCGAGTTGCCGTGTTGGATACCAAGCCAGACAAGGAGGACAAAATGCATACGGAAATTACTTCAAGAAAAGTTTGCCCCAGTCGAGCGCAAGACCCGCTCCGAATGGAAATTGAGCCTAGCGACTTGTCAGGGGACGAAAATTGTGTGTTAGAGGTAAAATTGGAGTGTATAGGGGAGTACGAGCACCCTACGAAGGGAAAGATAGTACAAGAGTGTGATCCCTTACCCAGGTCAGGGGTAGATTGAATAGACATATTTCATTTTGGGAGAAAATAGAAGCCTCGCAGTTTATAATAAGTACAATACGTGAAGGATACAAAATTCCAATGAAGATAGAACCACCCTACGTGTGCAAGAGTAACAATAGGTCTGCCAGACAGCATGACCAGTTTGTTAGTGACGCTATTCTCGAACTACTACAAGGCGATAGAATAACCGAAGTAAAATCACGAGAGGATTTGCATGTCGTCAACCCGTTGTCAGTTTCTGTTCAACCTTCGGGCAAGAAACGGCTTAAATTAGATCTCAGAATAGTCAACACGTGTCTTCATAAAAGAAAAATTAAATTCGAAGACCACAAAAAAGCTCTAGAAGTTCAAAAACGGTCGTAAACGGTACTTCGCGTTTAATGTGTTACCGTTCGGCTTATCTACAGCCCCTTACATTTTTACAAAACTGCTGCGCCCACTAGTAAAATTGTGGAGATGTAGAGGCTTACATATGGTAGTGTACTTGGATGACGGACTTGGTCTTGAGCAATCTTTCGAGCTGGCAGAATATGCGTCCCATCATACTCAAGGGGATCTTTACGCGGCCGGATTTGTTATTTCGATATCTGAGAAACGTGTAGAAAAAGCAGCAATTCTGATAAAAAGTACTCTTCAACATCCGGAAAAATCGGCCCGAGCACTTGCAGTCGTTGTTGGTTCTATTATATCCATGGGTGCCGTTATCGGCCGACTGTCCCGTATAATGACCAGACACTGTCAGATAACCATAGCAGCAGCAAATGACTGGGACACAGTGCACGGGCTGGATAGCTATTGCATTTCTGAAATACAATTTTGGCACGAAAACTTAAGCAAAGTGAACATCAAACATTGTTTCCTGCAGGTCGAGAATAATAAAATGGTTTACTCGGACGCAAGTAGTTACGCTTGTGGTGCCCTGGTTAAAGGCGAAGACCACCTAATTTGTCACAAAATGTTTACTTCTGAAGAGGTGGGATATAGTTCGACTCGACGTGAGTTGTTAACGATATTGTTTAGCCTCGAAGTCTTCGGGGAGAATCTGCATAACTCTCGGATAAAATGGTTCACTGATAATCAGGCCACAGCGAAAATTGTGGACGTTGGGAGCATGAAAATAGACTTACAATTGGATCCCCAGATTAGAGAACACCGATGCGGACTTTATTAGTAAAATTCGTGACTGCTCTGATTGGCAAATTACCACCGAGCTGTTCCAGGAATTGGATAGGTTCTGGGGGCCACACACAATTGACTGTTTTGCTTCGTTTTACAACAAAAAACTCGAACGATTTTATTCACGTTTCTGGAACCCAGGCTGCGTTGGCGTGGACGCGTTCTTTCACCCTTGGTCAGGCGAAAATTGTCTTATTGTTCCGCCAGTAAGCATTGTGACTCGTGTTCTGAATTACATGAGCACGCAGAACACTATTGGAACATTAATAGTACCTGCTTGGCCTTCTGCAGTTTTTTGGCCTATATTGTGGCAACGTTTTGGAGTTCATATTCTTGAGTACAAATATTTTAAAGGGAACGAGTGTTGTTTGCACGGCCGAAACATCAAATCGTTAATAGGGTCACCTGATTGGCTGGGTTATGTAATCGCTATCAGATTGTCATTCTTGTAATAGGTGGAGCAATAAAATTGTGTGTTATTACAAATATGTGTTATTGTGTGCTATCAGACCACGAGGTATATAAAGGCGGTGGTCTGAATTGAGAGTCTCAGACATATGGGTCTAAAAAGGCGAAGGCCTGAATTGAGATTCTCAGACTTAGAGGTATAACAAGGCGAAGGCCTGAATTGAGATTCTCGGACCGATGGGTCTATAAAGGCGATGGCCTGAATTGAGATTCTCAGACTTAGAGGTATAACAAGGCGAAGGCCTGAATTGAGATTCTCGGACCGATGGGTCTAAAAAAGGCGATGGCCTGAATTGAGATTCTCAGACCGATGGGTCATTAGAGCCGATGGGTTCATTAAAATTACTCCGACTGATGGGTAGACATCCATTCAAATTTAATCGGATTCGTATAGGGTAATAATGTGTACTTTCGTGGAACCTTACGATAAAAATTTTCAAAAAAAAAAAAAATAAATAAAAATAAATAAATAATTATTTTTTATAGTCTTTAGTACTTTCTCAAGCTTGGGGATCAGTATCAACTAGCTCAAGAAAGGAATTGATTAAAAACTGCCTCAAGTCCCGAGCAAAGGCAACTGTCAAGAGATATATCAAATAAGTCGTTGCATTTCTGGCATTTCAAACCCTCAGACGCTTGTCATGTATTTTTCCAGCCACAATTGTGCACGCCTCTTTGTATTTGTCGTTTTTGTTAGATAAAAGAAAAGTTGCTTCGGTTTCTACCGCCTACGCCGCTATGAAGTGGGTACACGAGATATTGCCAATTCAACAGAACCCTCTGGATTCTTCGCTATGCCGAAATATAGTGGAAACAGAGAAAAGGCAGAGAACAATGCAAATACAGAAAAAAGAACCAGTCTCGTCGGCCATGATCAAAGCAATGGTTGCTCAATACGGTAAAGAAGACGCTACCCTTAAAGACCTAAGAATACTTGCTATGAGCGTGTTGTCATTCGCAGGGCTGTTCCGCTCACAAGAACTACTTGATATTAAGATCTGTGACATTAAACATTTTAGTGATTATATTTTGATCAACGTCCCTAAGAGTAAAACAGATATTTATAGACAAGGGCTTTATTTCTAAATCGCATGGAGATTCCTGCCCGGGCAGGTCACTAGATCGATATCTGCAGAAAGAAAATATTGCAATCGACGGCTGCTCAGATTACCTCTTTCGAAATGTTATATACCTAAGATCCGTCGACAAGTATAATCTGGGCAAAAGGAAGATTTCATACAGCAGATTTAGAGAACTGTTTAAAGAATGTCTTAGAGACCTGGGTTATGACGATAGATTGTACGGACTGTACAGCTTCCGCTCAGGAGGGGCTACAACAATTGCAAGGAATCTAGTAGCACCTAATAAGGAAAGACTATTAAAATTACATGGACGATGGAAATCAGACATTTGTAAGGACATGTACGTGCAGGAAGATATCGAAGAAAGACTTTCGGTTTCTAAGTGTCTAAGATTATAGTTAAAATGTTATTAACGCTTTTCATTATTATTATGTAATATTACGGAGATATATATCTATGTATCATTAAAACGATGTATGGCGTGTATTTGTTTGCCAAAAACAAGCCTAGCCTGTAAACAAAACCAAATGTGTTGTTTTGTATTGCATGAAAGAAGAATTAATAGGAAAATGTTTTTCATTCGGATGAATAACATGAAGGAGAATGAAATTGTGCATACAGTCACCTAACCAACTCCGCCAGAAAATGAAACCATTCTCTTCTTTCATTAATTCTACACACTACAATAATATTAAGGCACGGTAATTTATCCATCCACATGACAGTAGGTCTAAACATTTTATCGAATGTACGTCGAGTGCATTATATACATTTCACATTTCTTTCAAAATACACTATTAAATATTCATTATAACAGATAATTATTTTCAATACTTGATCCTCTTGCCTTTCGAACTTAAAATATCTTCAATTCGCTTAGGCATACTCTCAATTGTGCGATTTATTGTTCCGACATCCAAGTTATCGAAACAACGTAACACTCTCTCCTTAAATCTGTCATATGATTCTTTAGTTATATTGCAATCTATTGCCTCCTTCTCTAGATATTTTTTTAATAAATGAAAGACATTCTCAATGGGATTGATGTCAGGCAAACGCGGAGGAATTCGATGAAAATCGCACTCTATTGCCATTAAAGCTGACAACGCCTTCTTACTTGTCTGACAAGGGTCATTATCCATTACAAATAATCGCCTCCCGTAAGCCTTAGGCCCCGCTTTGCCAAAACAAAGATTAAAATGCGTCTTAATAAACTCCGCAAAAAATGCACCGTCCATTCTCTCGTAAACTTCTTTGAGGATCACGCCCTTCTTGTATGCTATGGCTACCATTATGTGAACGCGTCTCCCCACCGCTAAATTCTTGCTTCCGTTTGTAGTAATACTAAGTCCTTCGCCTTTCGTTCTCCAAACTCGAGACTTTGGTTGAATAGCGGCTTTCCTCGGATCGTTCTTGTGGACAAAGGAAACAGCGTCGAGATAAAATGCCACGTGATTACTAAAAAAGTCTGGTTCACCCTTTAAAATATTTCTCATTTCACGCGCGTATGACATTCTCCGGCGATTGTCCTTTTCAGTCAAAAGTCCTTTTTTTCTTGCTTGCCTTAAATTGAATCCGTTCTTCTTTAAATAGTTTGAGATGGTTCTTCGACGAACCTTGTTTGGGTTGAAGGCGCATTCTGTCATTAAATCCTTCACGGAAAAGTTTACAGAATTTCGTCGAAGATTCTGGAAAGTTCGAAGCAGCAACCTTTCCCTCCTCCGGTTCAACAACTTGGGCCTACCAACGCCTCTCCTGACGCTTGGCGAGGACTTTTCCTTCACATTACATATCCTATGTGCTGTAGATTTAGAAATACCACATTTTCTTGCGAGTTCACGATAACTAAGATTTGTCTGATCTCTATAAAACAGAGCTAAAGCTCTGCTCACAGCACAAATTTTCCTCGCCATGTTGCACGAACTCTTCAAAATAGATGCTGATAATTGTTATGTCAACTATGCAATTAACTTATAATTAGCATTAGCGCCAGCACGCGCACCCACGGAATTGAATGTCGATAACGTCAATTTACATTAAAGTATTAGAATATATATCTCAGAAAATATTTCAACTGAAATATCGAAAAAATACGCAAACCGGAAAGAAAACGCAAACATTATTTCACCGGCTAATTTTCAGACAATCCTGGCAAAAATTAATTGGGACACTTGTGTACAAAAGAATGCCATCGTCACAATTCACAAGATTGCCCAAAAGAACGCCACCCCCCGCCCCCCCCCGTGCAATGTTGGCAGGAAAATTATTAATAGCACACTGGGGTTGGTGCTAATGATGAGCAACATTGTTTTGGGGGAGGGGGGGGAGCTGAATTTTGATTTTCTGAAGGAAATTTGATTTCCGGATCAATTTTCTACTGATTGTCCCAATAATTTTTGCCAGGATTGTATGTTGATATTCCTAAGCAAATTTCTACGGGTGTGAAACGTATAGTAAGCGGTAAAAGAAGAAGAAAAAGGAAAAATGTTAGACATATAGGGGGTGTGGTGGGGAAACGAAAAAGGAAACAAAAAGGAGGATTTCTACCCGCCTTAGCTTTAGCACCTATTGCGCTTTCACTATTGGGTTCAATATTTAAATAAAAAACTCTAACAGACAATTGTGTTGTAAATATTTTAATTAAAATTTTGATTTATTAAAAGAACAACAACTTTGATTATTAGCTTTCTGTGTTTCTATTTTATTTTTACATTTTTTATTATAAATGTTAACTATTACCTTTCCTAGTATAACTATTTTACGACCTAATTTAATATCATTAATTAATTAATTTTTATTTATGCTTTTAAATGACGAATATTTAGCTGTTTTTTGGGTTTTTTTCATTTTTACATTTATTATATAAATAATAAAGACTCCAATTTCCACATACAACTGTTGCTCCGGATTGAAGGGGAATTTTTTGATCATAAACAAATGTCAAATTATTTCTTTCAGCATAAGTCATCCAATACGTTCGTTTATAAAAACTAATTTTTTGTGCAAAACTATCAAAAAATACATGTGTTTGTTTTTATCAACCCAAATAGCGACCCAATGCTGTCCCTTATCTTTTGAATCGTCTGTATTGCAAATCCAACATGAAGGAAATTTAATTTTTTCTGGAAATACATCTGCAGGATAACCACCCAAAAAATATTTGTTTAAAAAAGCATTTGTATTTGCTATTTTATTAATATCATCAGTATATAAAAATTTATTTAAAAAACATAAAACAGGAATCATTTGTTTCTTCTTTTATCTCTATTGGCTAAAAAAGAATCGAACTCCGGTTTTAAAGCACTAGCAAGTGTCGATCTAAAACTAGGTGATTGTGGTTGATGAGTAATCGGTAAAGATGCGTAATCGCCTTCATCATCGCTTCCATTTTTATATTGTTGTCGAAGTTTTTGATTTCTTATATAAGCAACAGGCATTTTCATTTTTTTTAAATTATTTTAAAACTTTAGAATGTTGTTTAACTGTCAAATTATAATTTTGAATTTTCGATACATTGTGTGTTAAATCATAAAGCATATCGTCGTAATTAACTTCATAGTTATTTAATTATATTCCCTGTTGTTTTAATATTTTTTTTCTTTAAGAATTCTTTAATATGTCCTTCACTTAGACTACCATATGTACTTTTCGCCGCCTTCGCTTCTTGTGTTTCTTCTTGTTGTTAATTAGTAGATGTTTCAGCTTTTCTTTTTCTTTTTTCTTTTATTTTTAAAAAAGCCACTATATTTTCTTCAGTTTGATTATTATTCTTATTTTTTAATTCTTGCTCCATTTTATCTTTACTTTCTAAAAATTGATATTCTTCTTTGTTTTTAATTCCATGTAATAAATTTTTATTAACATGTTCTTTTTTTATTAATTCTAATATTTCATTTAATTTATTAGGATCAACTAATTGTACTTTATTAATTCCACTCATTTTTTCTTCGTTTCTTTTATAATCAATTTTTAGGCTTTTTCAAAGGTCTTCACTTAATGTAACTTTTGAATCATTTTTTTTATTTTATTGCGTACAAAACGTTTAAGAATTGTTTTATTATCGTTTGAAATGGGTACTAATATTTTATTATCTAAAATATTTTTTGATAAATCTTGAAGTTTTCTAATCAATCATCATTAGTTTATTTTTGTTTTGTAGCCATATTTGCTTTAATATTTTTTTTTAAACATGGTAACTTTTTTCTTTTTTTTCCTTTTTTAATTTTATTTAAAAGCAACAACGAATTTAAAATTTTGGTTGTCGTTTCCTCATCATCATCATCTTCAGAAGAAGTCAAATAATTATCACTATCACTATAATTATCTTCTTCTTCTTCTTCTTCTTCTTCTTCATCTTCTTCTTCTTCGACGTCTTTTTCTTTTTCTCCTTTTTTTTTTTTAATTCTTTTTCTTCTTCATCCACAACATATTTTCTTTTATTATTTTTCTCCATTTTTATCCAAACTTTCATATTATAGGATATATAAATATATGTTATATACGCTTTAAAATAATTTGATTAATTATTTCTTTTTTCTTTTCTTTTATGATGTATGTTTTTTTAAGATTATTATATATTTTTTGTATTTTCATTTGATCTTTCATTTTTTTTTAAAATAATTCCTTAAGCTAATTGTTGTTCTTTATTTTTTACTAAATGTCATGTAATAATCTTGCAGGTGTTTTTAAACCTATTTTTATTTCATTTCGAAACTCTCCTATATAAAGTAATAGTCCAGCAGTAGTATTTTGTGAAAAATTAAAATCAATGTTTACATTTCCTGAGGGTCGTGAAGGTAATACACTAAGATGAGAATCGTTATTGCTTGTTAAATCAAATCCAAGCATTGCATATCCATTTTTAAAATCATTAAATGTAAACGGCATATGTTTATATTTTCGATTCAAAACATTCTGTAGATTTGAATAAGCTTCTTCAGCAGATGTAATTTTCATAACAGTGTTATTATTTACCGAAACACTAACATTCGAGTAGTGGGGCCATGTAAAGTTAAAATATTACGCGTATACGCCCCATTCCAATTAGCGAGAGGTATAAAAACTATAAATAATCTTGTAGGACACGCACCATTAAAAGCATCGACAACTTCATGACTCGTTCTACCTGGTAATATATTTTCGCTAATGCATCGATAATTACTAGTATAATATTTAGCTTCCATGTGTTTATCAACAAATACCGTATTTAATGCCACACGTAGTTGATTGTTGGGTTTAAAAACAGGTATTTTAATCTTTAAATCATCTAACGATAGTTCTGTATTTGCTAAACTTAAAGCAACATCATCTGCACCAGATAATAAAATAGATTTTAACACTCTTGTTAAACGAAATTATATTTTAAATGCTGATGGAATAATAATTTCCCCACACCATCGCCAAATAATGAGGTATCAATTGTATCAATTACTGTTTTGACTTGATTTTTCAACACTCTAGCATAACCTCGAGCATTAACAACGTCCGTTCCATTCTCAAATCCAACTATATTATCCATACCCCCCACTGTATCAAGATGAGAAAAAATAATATATTTACATGCATCGTGTTTTGGATTATTTTCACGCGATAGATATTTAATAATTGAAGTAATATGAGACATATTTCCCGAAGTAGTAACTAAAGTATCGTTTATTTTTAATTATTTTGTTTTCCACATTGTTCGAAGAGGTAACGGTAAAATTGATTTCCCCCCAGCAGCAACAGTGCCTGCAATAGCCCCTGTTGTTTTATGTACTAATGACAATTTAGAAAAAAATTGAGCTTCGCTTGTTTTTAAGACACCAACTGCGTTTCTGTGTCTTGTGAACGTAACAACATTTGCAGTCGGGTCTTTAGGTGTTGGTACAATCTCACATTCAGAAAATTCAGTAAATGTATTATTGTAGGGTTTAGAAGTAAATAATTGTAAAGGTGAAGAAAATAATACATCGTGTTGTTCAATCTCTTCCACAGCTTTTGAATTCATTTTTTAAACGTTAATATTTAATATCTTTTCGACTGTACCCAACACCTAGGGTAAAAACATACCTAATGCAATTCCTGCACCAAAAGCACCACCTTTTTGTATTTTTTTCTTTTACCATGTAATCTAGACTTTATTTTTTTATTTTTTTATTATAATATTTCTTCGCTTAATTTTTTTTAAAAATAACCAAATAAGACAAGTTTTTTAAGAAAAATAATACATTTATCTTACTTTTAATTTAATTTATAGTTTACGTAATACATCTGGATCAATTTTTCTTTTTTTTGCTCCTTTATTTGGTACTACCAATATTATACCTTATATACCACCAATATTATAATTTAATAAAATATCATCTTGAGTAGGTTTTTTTTTGTTTTTTTCACGTTTTACATAAAAATAGTTAGAAGAATAATTTTTTCCTTTACATTTTCCAGTAAGTAAATTGAAATATTCGTCAGATGTTAAATTGTTATTCATTATTTTTCTTCAAATAATTTTTTATTAATTATTATATTTTCTGCAGTCAAAATGACGTCGTCACTACCATATGAAAGATGAAATTCAATGTATTCTTGAGCTTCTGCGGTGTTTCTTTTAAGCAAAACATTAGGAAATATTTCTCTTTCCATTTTTAAGTGGTGCAATATTTGTTTCTTCTCGTCTATATCATATTTAAATTTTCAAACAACAACATTTGTTTACCATCAAATTGTTTATCTTGAAAAGATTATTGAAAAGATTGATTAATTCCTGTGTGCTCAACACTGTCTAAAATCTAATAAATTTGTTTTTCATTTTTACTTTCAGCATATGTGTTAAAGTGATAACTAAAATCATATTATCCAACCTGTAGAACGTTCCTTACTGTTTTAAGATGAATTTTAAGCATAATGAATTGAACAATCCAACGAAACAGTTCCAGAATCAAAAGGAATCAAATTATCTGCACTGTCTTTAATTGTAATATTTAATTCGTTAATAACGCTCTTTTTAAATTTTTAAAATATTTTTGAAGGTGTAAAACAAACTAATTCACCATTTCCTTTTCCTTTTCCTTGATCTGACCACTGAATAGGAACTGTTGTTAACAATTCAGAATATGAATCACCAACTAATGATGCTTCTAATTCGTCACAATATATAAACATTTTATTTAAACCATCTGATACATCGGGTAAATAATCGGCTTCTTTTTCAATAACATTTTCTTTTTCATTATTTAATTTGGTTATTGAATTTTTAAACATAAACGATAAAGTATCACTCATATTTAATTCAAAATTTATTTTTTCAACTTTTTCAGATAAACGCAATTTAGAACCTTCACCTCCATCATTAGCTTGTTTACTATTATATTGTATAAGCCAATATTCTATTCCAAAATTAACATTTAAATATACTTTTCCATTCTTTTCTAAACTCAAATCAACATCATATTCTTTTAAAATATTATTCATATAATCAAGTAAACGGTTTCAATCATAAATTCCTGTAGGAATATTATATTTCACACTCGTAAGAGTAATCTGCTCGTTGTACTTTTTAACACCAATTTTCTTCATGAATTTCTGAAAATCGTATGTAAAAGTGAAATAACATATTTTTTCATCAACATTTTTTGTAGTCAACACGTAATACATTTATATATGGATCTATATATTAGTATATATGGATATATATATTAGTACATCTATATATGCATCTTTATTTAGAGCATCAATAGGTTGAACAAGATGCATTGTAAATTTATTTGTTAAATTAGAAATTCCAGTTTTTGATATTGTATTACTCGCGATATATATACTCATTTTTTTAATAATTGTAATTCTTCACGATAAAAAATTCCTTCAATTTTTTCACTTTTAAATCTTTTAATTGATATGTGACAGGGTTGGTTATAAAAACTTTTTCAACTTTAAATATTTCCTTTGTCCAACGTCTAAGACTGCTTTTTTCAAAAATATTGTTTTTTACCCTTGCTATGCGTACACGAGTACATTCAGTGACAATACTTTAGTAGGAATGGGGTAATTTAATTCATCACGTAATATTTTATATTTTAATCTTTTTAATTTCTTTGTTCCTTTATAAATTTCAAATGGTGTTGAACCAGCAAAAGATTTATGTGGAGAATTATTATAAAGTTCGATAATCACCGGTAAATAAGTATAATAATCAAAATTATAAGTCATTGTTAAAACTCTACGAACCATAGTTTTTAACGTACCAATAATACGTTCAACATGCGATGCTTTTATCTCGGGATTATAGGTGTGAAAAACTGTAAAATTATATTTTTTACTCAAACTTTTTCGAATATCTTGAAATTCTGTTCCTTCATCACACTGAATTTTACGGGGTGTTTGTCCTTCTTTGATTAAAATAGATTCAAACTTGTTTTTAACATTATTACTTGATTTCTTTTTTAATAATTTTACCCAACAATAACGAGAAAACACATCAATACATACCAAGCAATAACGAAATTGATTATTATAACGTGCTAAATCTTTATTTTCAGCTAAATCAATTTCCCATTGTTCATTAATATCTGCAACATGTATTTTTAAACGTCTATATTTTTTTCTATTAAGATTATGAAGTTTATAGTTTGATAATTGTTCTTTTGTTAATGTTTCTCCTTTAAGTAATCTTGCAGCCTTTTCTATAAATTATTTCGAGAACTTTTCTTTTCTTGTTTTTTTTTTCATTTCTAAACCCCCAAAAATATATATATTATTCTTTTTTTCTGTTGTCATGTATATTTCCTCAATTTCACAAAGTAGACTATCACAATTTTGAACAAAACCATACTGATACCTCGTTATACATGCATATTGTATCACGCATTGGTAATTGATGTATAAATCGGTAATACAAAAGTTTACAAACAGCTTTTTCGGTGGGTTTAGAAAAAAGAAAACAAACCTCTTCATCATCATCATCATCATCAATGATTTTATCATTGGCCATTTTTTTACTTTTTTTTTCACGAGGTAAATCAAAATCATTATTTTTCTTTTTCTTAAACGTTTTCTTTTTTCAGCTACACTACCGTTTACAGCATGATTATATTTGCGTAATCCTTCAACAATAAGTGTCATGTCGTCATTTCTTTTAATATGAAATGATCCAAATTTATCGACCCAATTGTCATGGTTTTCAATCCGTATTTCCTCGTTCATGGGTTGGGTTTCATCATCACCACCCTTCTCTGCTCCCCCTACCCCCTCAACGAGAGGTTACGGTATAAGGGTTACCTTCAACAGAGTCTCTGCAGAGATCCCACCCGCACCGGTCCACCAGCACGGGAGCTCATACTTTCAAATATATACGCAAGCTATTTATACACCACAAAGACAATACATTCTATGCATGTGGGTCAAAAAGGTCAAAATTCACCGTGTTTAGAAACGTAGGAATAATTCACGAAATTGGCTTAACATTTGATGTGTGTTGCTTAGCCGACTTACAACGATGATGACAAATTCAGGCGAAAATATAAAATTGATCGATGCGAAAAATATCGACCATTGTATATTAATAACGATGTTTAAAGTTTTTTTTCAATTCTTTCTTTTTTATATTTTGTTTAACTAAAATAAAACGCTTGTCCTTCTCTATTAATTTAACAGATTTCCCAATTAACGAGCTTGCATCGTTATCAACACTGTTTGTTATAGTTTTTCCACCAAATAATGTTTCGTCATAATTCATAACCTCAACTTTTACATTATATTTAAAATAAGTTCTCATTATTCGATGTTTATTTTTATTACATTCAAGTAATATTAATTGATATATAGGTCTTGAACCAGTTATAGAAAATGGTGAATGATGTTCCTGTTGTTCCAAATATTTTGTGTCTTTTTGTTCGTTCTTGTCGCGACGAAACCAAATTTCACCATGTTCATCAAACCTACTCATTATTGCACAATTCAATTTCATATGTCAATTTGTTAATTTGTGCGTCTTTATATATGATCCATGATAAATCCTCTGTTGAAAAACTTTTTATATATTCTTTAGCACCAGTCTTTGTTTCCAAGAATACATATATTTCAAACAATTGATATGATTGAAAAATAGGTATTGATGATTTAATTTCCTTACACCCCAATAATTGTATTTTAACTGTATATTCTTTATCGCGTGTAACTGTTATTATTTGATCATATCTCATACATTTATATATACAATCATCGTCAAAATGATTAGATAGATTCGTGATTAATTCACGAGCGGTCATTTCAAAAAACAAATAAAAAATCAAAACACACACTGTTTTGTAGCAAACAAACAGGTTTTTTATTTCTTATAAAAAATAATGTGAGAGTTCATTTATTTTTTCACCAACTTATACATTTCTTGATGTTCACAAAAACATTTTATAAACACTACATATTCCCCAATAAGATCATCGTCCTTTTGAATGGGTGGTAAGGATTGGTGGTAAGGATTGTATTCATGCAATATCGTTGTTTTAAAAAGCCGTATATCTTTTTCTTGAGGTAATCTGAATCTTGTAGCTGTTTTTACCACATGATTAAGTCGGGATTCTATATTATCATCTTTAAAGAAACAATCATACCCGTTATAAATACATCCATATTTATAATGTGTATGTTCAGTCCAGTGCATCAACTTTAAATTGGAATCTTGATAATCATCTAGCAAGAGTTTCAAAGATACATAAAAACAATCATCCTCAAATTCAGACATTTTTTTTCACCAACTCTTTCACAGGGTATTATTGCATGTGAATAGTTTCCTTTATTTTTACTCCTTTATATAGAATTGATGGTGAAGTTCCACTAAAAACCCAACACTCAGCAACAACTTAATTTTTTTAAATTTTAATTCCTGTATAATTGAGTGGTGAAAATTTACCATTAAAAATCCAACAATCATTCTTTTCAATCAATTCTTTATTTTCCATTATTCTATCTTTTAAATTGAATAAAAAGACCTTTCAAATGTGAACAGTCATTTGTTACATAGGTATATATATACTGATCATCGCTACCCATTTCACATAAGTATACTAATAACTTATAACACGGTTGTTTCTTAAAATATTCTTCTTCTGCACATGATAATAACATCATATTAGATTTTTTATAAATTTTTGCAAGATGTTCTGCGGGTACATAATTCGGATCATCCATTCCTTTTTTTTTAAATTCACAAGCATTCATTTTCAAAAAACTAATACAAAAATTAAAACACACACTGTTTTTATAGCAAACAAACAGTTTTTTATTTTCTTAATATTTTCAAGGTTATAGATAAGAAATTAAATGGTAACAAATAAATATTGCTCGGTAAGACGTACATTTTTACCCAATAAGCGTCTTATTGCTGAATCAAATCTTGTCTTATAATAACATCCATTACTTTCATCTTTAAAATATAAATGATGCAATTGTATAGTGCTGTCTTTGGTTTTTGGAATGGGTGTAGAGTCTATTAAACGTAGGTTTGCTTGTTGAGTACATATTTCTTTAAAATCCGTTATACCAATTATACCAATTTCTTTTTGATCCTGATTCATTTTTTCTCTTTAAGTCTTGATTTGTCTTTTTAAAATCTAACTGCAGTTCCAATCAGGTTTGTCAGATTATTTGATGAATATGTATATATATATATATATATATATATATATATATATATATATATATATATATATATATCTATCAAAATTTTCCCGTAAGGTGTTTATTTTTTCACATTTTAATAAAATTTAGTGATCTCCATCGTCACCCGGAACTTTTACAATATCTTGAGGTAGTATGAATGAAGGATTCTCTTTCTCCATCTCTCGTAACAGCTGAATGTCTTTTTTATACAAATGTCACAGTATTTATGTCGTTGTCTTAATCTTTAAATTTCACAAACTCCTCGTTTTCACCCTTACAATGAAATATTAATTTATAAAATTGAACACTGTCCTCAGGTTGGAATATAGTAACTTTATCGCATCTTATTAACCTTACATTTCCCAAACTTTTTACTACATCTTTAGCTGTACAGAACAACATATAATTGTCTTGTTATAAAATTGGAGAGACTATTAGTTTTACTGAAGAAATTTTTAAAATAAATGAATACATTTATCTTAAAAATTTCTTCTGTAAAACTAATAGTCTCTCCAATTTTATCTGAATGGTCGTCTTGCAAATAAGAATATATATACTTTTCACCATCCTTCATATCACATTTGAATAATATTTTATATAAGACAGCTTTACCCTCCTCAGGATGTAGAAGCGGAACTTTTATAACACCACTTTAACATTTTTCATTTTTTTCACAAGATGTTGAGGTGGACAGAGCAAGGGTGTGTTAGAAAACATTCTTTACTGTAGACAACCAGAAGTAGAACTGATTCAAAAAATAAAAACAGCTTCTATTTGTAAAGATCAATGCCTCCAACCATTTTTATTTTTTTATTTTAGGAACCATCCATATTTTTATCATTTTTTTCTAGAGGACCCCAAAGGGATCTTTTATTTAAACATATTTTCGCGTATAAAAATGCCTTTTTGATTTCTTTTTACTCCTGCACCAACCATTGCTTTTGCCATTGCTATCCCGGGTTTTAAGATCCATTTAAAGAATACTCCTTTTTGTTTGGTTTTTATTTTCCTACCCCTCCTTCGTATTTGTTTACTTTTTCGACGTCCAGACCTTATTTGAACCCTATTCCTAGTGGGTAAATACAAACCACCTTTTTGTCTACCCATTATAATTTTTTCATAGGTGAAAATAGTTGTTCCTTAAAAAATAATTTCTACACAACAACGATTCTCTAACAATGTTTATATAGGAAAAACGATTTTTTTTTAATATGTTTTTTTTTATTTTCTTTATTTAGGTACAAACAAAACATCTACAGTACGAACAAAACATCTTTGCTTTAAATATTTAACATCAATACCCCAACAAGAACAACAGATATATATATTTATATGTTTATTCATGTAATAGAATTAAAGTCAAATGTTTATTACTTCTTCTTCTTCTTCTTCTTTCACATGCACCAAAACGTTTTTTTTAAGTTTTTTTTTTTTCGATTCTCTTTTATATTTTGCTAATTTCAAAGATCTTTCGGAACTCCACATTTTCCCCAATTTTCCACGACGTTTTCCATATCGAATAAGTGTGGAGGGATCATAGGTTCTACCCTTACGATGGTAGAAATATTCAGCATAGGATCGAACAATCTCACCACAGTGAGGTATTATATTATCCCAAACACCCTGGTTTGCTTCTTTAAGTATAACCACACCTTGAATATATCCATTACTTTCATCTCCAATTTCACGACTGCATTAAAAAAAACGAAATATTATCCAATTTAAATTTATAAGAAAGAGTGCCAATTAATTTCGCTTCCTCAAACAATTTATTAGCGTTTTCTTCACCACGACAAAGAAACGACCAAGTCTTTCGTCGGGGCTTGTACATCCTGTGGTAGTACACATTCCAAAATGATTTCACACACTTAGTTGATCCTTTTATTAATGCACTGATTACACAAAAAATACTTGTAATTATTTTCCAATTCCACATCAAAAAAGTATATATCATCTGACACACAGCTATATTTCTAACAAATTTTCCAATATTCTCCAATTGATCTATTTGCGAATAGATATATACGTACTGACGACCATCATGTAAATCACATAGGAATAATAGTTTATAAAGATGATAATTAGCAATAAATGGTAATGTAAGAACTTTTTCACATTTTACCAACACTAGTTGAACACGACCTAAAACAGCAATAAAATCTTCATTTGTACAAAACAAGGGTTTATCTTGATTCTTCGGTGGCGGTTTTATTTTAAAAAAATATGTTCCATCTTCCATAAAAAAAAATATGTGATCCTTCATTTTTCTCAAACACGTAATTTTTTCTCAAAAACTCTTATGGGTGCATCATTTATATTATAAAACAAGCAGTTATACTTTTAACACCTTTTGCAATGTTGTTCGATTGATCTATATGCGAATAAGTATATACATACTGACGACCAAGCACTGGAAAATCACATAGGAATAATAGTTTATAAAATTGAAACTTGGGAAGATAATCAGGAATTTCAACAAACTATGTTCTAAAACTGTAATAAAATAATCATTAAGACAATACAATATCTTCATTCGGAATGGTTTTCTTTTTGTAAAATACATTTTATCCCCCATAAATGTAAAAATGTGATCCTTCATTTTTTCTCAACTCTTGTCTTTACTCAAAATCTGTTTTATAATCTAACACTCTTAATTGAACACTCTTAAAATCTCACACTCCAATGCTAACATCTTCTTATATAACCATCCAAAACCAATTTACTACCGCAATCATAACTAATCCCCACTTATATTTCGTAATGTACCAGTTGAATCAAAATATACTTGTTCTTCCAAATTGATCTCGGTTTTTCGATCAATTATTGCAAGAAAATAATTTGAAGATACTTCCAGTTCCGTATTGAGATATGACTATGGATTGAGATCTTATACTACTAATGCTCGAAGATAAACATCAAAATGAATAGGATACTCTTGCATATAATTCACAGCATAAAATTTAGAATCCTTGCAATCACGAGCTAAAAAAACATCCTTAAACATTTTAAGATGTAAAAGATCTATTACTTCAACATTTGATTCAGCCATGATTCTGATGCTAAACGACATATTCGCTCTTCTTATATAAAGCTGAACGTATCTACTTCCGGAAACGTCTTTTTTCTTTCCAAAACCTTTTACAAAAAATAATACCCTATTTACTTCCGGAATAACTACACACACCTCATTACAGTTCTGGTTGTCGTAGGGATAACATCTCCGTCGCTCTCATTTTTTTATTTTTTTTAAATACTTTTTTACAAATCACTAATCATTTTTTTTTATAAAATACAATTCAACATTTCTATTTTCAAAATATTTCACCATCATTTCTTTCTTCTTTTTTTTTAAATCACAAATCATTTTTTTTTATAAAATACAATTCACACCATCTCTATTTTCAAAATATTTCATCAACACTATTTTTTTTCAATAATAATTCTTTTTCCAACATCTTAAAAACTTTCAACAAGAAACCAAGAAAGAGTGGCGGCCATGTTTCCTTCCCGACAAAAAAAGACAACCAGCATCTTCATGTGTAAGGGATTAGCATTGGCTCTACAACCATATCAGATTGCTCAAGTATTATCTGAATTGACCTCCCTCCTGATTACGGATAATATTAGGATAACCAACACCGTTGGAGACTTTTTAGGACACCCCCCCCCCCCCCCCCCGAATCCTAAAGTATCAACTCTTCTCTGATTGGTCAATTCAAATACTTACTGCAATCTGATTGGTTAAGAGCTATTGCCAATCCCTTACACATGAATAATAATAATAATATATATATGACTACTCACTAAAACCATTTATTAAAAATCTATAATATCTTTTTCCACCATATCTTTTGTTAATGAGACAGCAAGTTTTGATGTTTAATAAAGGTGTTGAGTTTGCTAATTCTACACTATTATTTTTAATATTTATATCTTTTCCCTTCAATGGTGGTAAGAGGTTCTGTAAATCATCCCCTCTATTAACAACATTTTGAAATATCGAGGTCCCTGACGGTCCTTCAGATATAAATAATATCCAGCTTTTAGATACGTGGGAGCCACAGGTTCGTATTTTACTAATTGTATGGGTTCAGCATGATAATACAGTGTAAGATAATCATAAGATTCACCCTCTCCAATATCAATATTTGATCACAACCACATGTCGAAAATATCGAAAATACATTTGATACCCTGCTTTTATAGTCCCTTATTTTTTTAAAAACGTTTTCCAAAATCTATAAAAGCGGGTTGCAAACTAAAAAAGGTTTCAAAACACAAACCAAGAAGTCAAATTAAAAAAAAAATTTCAAGATAGTATGTTGTGATTTCTGTTTTGGACAAGTGGGTTCCTTCTATCATTTTATCATGCATTACAGATGTAAACAATGCAATGTGGACCATCATTATTGTTATTTTTGTAAAATAAATTACGGACGAATTATCTATAGTAAAATAGTTGCTCTATGTGTATGTGATGATAGAATACAAAGATGGAAAAAAACTTACTTGGATTAATAAAAATATTTTAATACACAGTCTACCATTTCCAAAATTCATAAAACTTATGATCATCATGACGATCCCCATCTTTTTGAAATTGTTTAGAACGTCGTCGTTTTCGTATTCTTTTTATTTTTTATTTTCGTTTCGATTTTTTTATACAACTCCTACACTTCATTTTTTGTTAACTGAAGTAGAGTACGCGACTTACAAGCAATGCTTTATAAAAAACGAAAAACCTATTTATACTGTTATATCTGTTGATTTTGTTTTAAATATATCGTTTTGAGACAAATATATAATATATATAAGGTGTTTAAAATAAAAATTTATCATTACTGAAAAAAACAATGTCCGTATTAGATTATTGTAGTGGGTGTGTTAATAGTGTAACCTTTTTTGATAAATCCAAAAATACTTTACAGTGCTATTTTTTATGTGAATATCTTCTAAAAGATTATCCTGAATATATATATTTTGTGGAGGATTGCAAACTTGTTACAATATTTGAAACAAACAAATGTACTGTAATAAAAAATAATGGTGTGAAACAACACCTCCATGAAGTAACCCTGAAAGTTATCAATCATGGAGAATCTGGAAAAAACAATACAAATATTATCGGGGGAAGATGTTCCTCATCTTTTGCATAAAAATGTTAAGTATATAAAAACTGACGAGGACACAAAAATTCCTTCTCTTGTAGAAATTTATTTTTTATAATAAAACATTTCATGTGAATCATTGTTATTTTTTTTACATGATTTTCTTCTTTACTCTAAAAGTTTTTTCTAACAGTTTTTTTCTTTTTTCTTTTGTTTTTGTCGATGCTTGTTCTTATAATCAGCTAATTTACCTCTTCTTTCTCTACTCCATAGTTTTCCCATTTTACCCGGACGTTTTCCATATCGATATAACGTGGACGGATCATATATTCTACCTTTAAAATGGTAGAAATCATCAGCATAAGAACGAACGATTACTCCCCCATATTGAAGCCAATCAAAAATATCATCTCTTGCTTCTTTGAGATAAACAACCCCTTGAAGATACCCGATTTCTTTATCTTTTACAATTTCACGACTGCATTAAAAAAACCATATTTCATTTAATTTAAGACAATTCCGTGGAGTGTGAATGAATTTCGTTATCTCTATCAAATTTTCAGCATATTCTGGGTCACGCATTTGAAATATCCAAATCGTTCGCGGTGGCATATACCCCATCTTCAACAAAATTACTGTACATTTTTTTTATGATATCGTTTTTTATACCCTAGGTTTTTTTCCACATGAAAAAAAATTTTCCCCAAAAACTTTCATATAAATAAGCTGAAACTATTTTTTTTTCATTTAAACAATACGTTCTTATATAAACGTAGTAACAACCCAACATATCTACAAACTTAAGAAGTTTAAGAAAAAATTAAAATGGCTATACGAAAGAAGAAAAAATAAAAATGGATACGAAAGAAGAAAAAACGAACGAATCTTCCTATGGAGAACCCCTCTCATATGGGCCACCAACCCCTCTCATATGGGACTACAACAATAAAGGGTACGGATACGCACACGGATTTATATCCAAAGAGGGGTATTTCGATGACTTTAAACGCATTCAGGATGATATTAAAGATAGCTTGAAGGCAAATTTGGGTAGTGATGAAGATGATGATGATGAAGAAGTAAAGGAGAAAGTATTTAATAGAAAGATGTTAAACAATATAAAAAAACAGTATATACCCACTGTGAACTTTATACTCTTCAATGCAATTGTCCAAATGAAAAATATAATTTACGAAACTGTAAATACTTTCCCCTTGGTACGCTACCCAGGTATAAATTATATTTAGAAGTGCTGGGCTATGAGAAAAATCTTTGTCCGCATAAATATATAACAACAATAATGATAACTAATGATACCATGCTTAGTTGTATTAAAGGGGAACTCTAGTCCCAACACAATTAAGGTTTAAATAAAAGATCATACCTGTATTAGATTGTTCCTGAATTATTTCGGCATAAATGTTCATAGTTAAGGAGAAATTGTTCGCCAAAGTTCGCGATTTTTAAAAATTTGGACGCCATGTTGTTCTTTCTCGAGCAGACGCGGATTGTCAGCGGTTTCACCTTTGTGACGTAGTCCAGTGCTTCTTGAGTTTTGTCAAGGGCGATTCGTCATGAATAATGTTGATGCTGTGACTTCGTCGAACGATGATTTATCGCATTCAAGCTCTTCTAGTTCCTCAGATGAGAATTTAGACGAATTTAATAGAGATATTTTACAGGCGGTCGAAGTCCTGGGCTATCAATTTCAACCTAGACGAGATTCTGACAGTGGTGAATCGAATGCGAATGTCGACGTCGGTGCTAACATCGAAGGCGAAGAAAATATGTCGATCGACGAGGATCAGCCGCTCGTTCGATTGGGTAATTTAGACTGGTAAATCGTCATAATTTATATATTTTCTTGCTCTTATATTGTAACAGTCGTAGCAAAAATTATATTCCATTGGACCATTGTTAGGTGTTCATGCAAGCATTGTCAGATAATGGATAGGGAAGAAGAATGCATCTGTTGTCACGAAGTTCAACTTACCTTTTTTGCTCGATTTCGTATTTGCTTCAGACTCGACTCCCTTGGTTTGTTTTCCTTCGTAGCAAAAGAAAATATCGTCGGTACTGCAGATGGTTTCAGTGATTTAGGTTTCTTGAAGCCAGGTATAATCTCGATAGCCGGTTCATAACAATCAGGGGCAAAGTGTGCGCTGCAGACAAACGAGTTGCCATGTTTACGTGGGTTATCTCGACGTATATTTCGCAACCAAATACTTTTCAGCGGCCCAATTGGTAACGTGTGGTAAGTTATATTCGTCCCTTTGGTCTTTCGCCATCCATTTGTACACAAAGGAACCATGCAGTGCGGCATTTTGTTTATTTTTTGTGCGCAAATTTTTTTTTTGAATTTCCCGCGATTAAGTAAAAGCACTGGACTACGTCACAAAGGTGAAACCGCTGACAATCCGCGTCTGCTCGAGAAAGAACAACATGGCGTCCAAATTTTTAAAAATCGCGAACTTTGGCGAACAATTTCTCCTTAACTATGAACATTTATGCCGAGATAATTCAGGAACAATCTAATACAGGTATGATCTTTTATTTAAACCTTAATTGTGTTGGGACTATAGTTCCCCTTTAATAAAGAAATGTATTTAGACTATTAAAAAAATAAAAAGAGAATTTTGTCTCAAAAAAAGTTTTTATTGTGTGTTAAAAAGTTTATTTAGTTTTATTTTTCAAAAGCACAAAACTTTTAAAACACTTCTCGGTATGAAATCATCTCTAAACTTTTTGAAACACTTTTCCAAATTACCCTAGTTACCAAAACCCAAAAAACTTTTAAAACACTTTTCGTTATGAAATCATCTCTAAACTTTTTTGGGTACATTTCATCTAATTTTTTAAACACTTTACGGTATAAACCTCAAAACTTTTTCCAAAACACTTTTCACAAAATTACATCCAATTCAATAAACTTTTTTAGGTACATTTCATCTAAATTTTTTTAAACACTTTTCATCTAATTTTTTAAACACTTTTTAAGACCTGAATTATAAAATATCATTCATTCCATCGAAAGATGGCGTTGGGGTAAGAGCCCCGTGACGGTAATTGCTATGATTAATTCTAAAATCAATTTCGGTTTGATTTTTTAACCATCAACTCTCGTGAAAAATAAAAATGGTTTGATTCAATGGCACGTAAATATAGATCCCATCGGGTGAGCTATGATGGTCGTGTACTCAAGGTTTTTTAGACTGTTTGCTATATCTTTCTCATGAAATTGACTTTTACGACCACCTTGAATGACCTTCATCTCTGGTCATAAAACTCAAGGACGATCACCACAAACTGGTCGTAAAACAAGACCAGGTTTCATGACATAGATATACAAAATTCACTAAAAAACCTGTTGTATACGACCAGTTGCATATCCCTCCTGATTTGATCACTGGTCGCTCTTTACAGAGTGACCTCACCTTAAAAATAGGACACCCTCCTGTAAATATGGGACTGGACTGTGCTCTGATTGGTTAATCAAAATCATACTTGATTCTGATTGGCTAAGAGCTCTGTCCAGTCCCAAATACATTGAAAAACATACATATAACAATATAACTACTCCATCACGCAAGCGCTCCTGGTCTTTGAGTTATTCCGACTACTCCTCATTTGATCTTACTGTCACGGTTGACGCTTTGCTCGAGAGTCATGTCCGTCCATACCTGCGAAAATGCATGCCCGGAATTACTGGCAGGATGATTACCCTCCATAAATTATTTGTGTACTGAAGGTGCTGTTTCTGGGAGCATGTGCATATCTGCTAGGTAAACAGGAAACCACCTGGAATAATTGGGCCTGTCCATGGCAAAAAAAATATGCTGTCATCTCTGCTGTAGAGGAGATATGAAGGGGCCAGAGGCCATCCCTTTCAGCTCTAATAAAGCAAAGTAACAGAAGTACCATCTCGATGTACGTGTCCCAAAATGTAAACAATTGAGAACGACCTCGCGCTTCCACTTCATAGATATCGAAGAGGTGTTGAATACCATTCATGTCACTGCAGAGTTCTCCAACGTGCTGCTATAACTGTTTATTGTCCCCAATTACGTCACGACAGCTTTGTAGGAGTGTAATGATTTTCTCTTCATTTATGGAAGAACCGATGTTTTCATCATGCTCGGCCTTTTTCAACCACTTGATAAAACCTTCCCATCGCAACCTCTGCATGGCCTCCTTGTGTGCGCGAACACCTCGATTGTACGATTTTGCGTGAAGAAGCTTGGACGTTGTGCTGCTACCGTACACACCAGACTCTATTACAGGAAGTTCACGGCAATATGGAATCCTCCCAGTCGTATCACTACATCGTTAAATTCTTCTTGAAATTTGTACTGGATTTCTTTTGCCTTCATGTAGATTGCAAAATCGAAGGTGATAACGCTGTGGGATTGAGTTACAGCTGTCATCATGGCCTGTAGATTCTTCATCACGGTGTATATGGTACTGTACTCACTGGAGCAAGCTGGAATCATCGGGCAATATCCAATGGTTGTCTTTGGAGGCGTAACTTTGGATACTTTAGCATTGAATGACCTGGTACTATATATTCTATACCCTGGTATAGATGGATGGTTCTGGACTTCGGCAGCGTCAACTTCAAATATTTGTTTTTGGGGTAGACGAACTAACGACCAGGCTAAATCTCCTTTACATGCATCGGAATCTGTCTCTTTAGAGCTTCGATACCATGAACAGTTCACCTTACCAATGAAACTTGTAACGGTTGGTCTTTTACCAAATATGCTGCACTCACGAATTGCTTTCAGCGAAGTGGGGAAAACAAGTGTTTTTTGCTTGAGGGAGTGGTCTGCATGTTTCTTTTGTGTTGGTTTCGGGCCAAACTGCTTTCTCTGGTATAAAGCCATTGTGGTTGCATGAGTAGTCTGCTTTCCATCAAGCGTCTTTTCATTCAAATCGTTGTTGTCAGCAGCTGCTTGCACAAACACACCGGAGGAAATATTCGATGGTATCACCACGCCAAAGCTTTCAGACTTCGCTAAGATTTCCTTTGCAATGCTGGTATCGGCAACTTGTACATCATCGTAGGATGAACAGTGCTCCATGCGGTTTAACATCATTATCAATGGCTTTGACCCAGTTAGGTGGCGAATTGAAATAGCTAAACCAATGTGTTTCGGAGTTTTGATTCTTCCATGGCTTGCTGCGTGAATAATATCTTGTCCTATTGATGTTACGTGCCTTTCATCAACATCGTTCAACTGTTTCGCGGTTCCTCAATAAACTGTTCTATTTCATTTGATGGCGTCGATATAACCCATGAAAGTAATTTCATCAAACTTGTGGGAAGCATTTCTTTAGCTTTGGCCAATGTTAGATCTTCTGAACCCAGGGACTGTATATCTATACTTTCACACGTCTGCAAATCAGTTTTGAGTATCTGTGCTGCATGGTACAATGTATTATCCTTGTTGGCGTTGTCACAGGGAGCCGTAACGTCTATTAGTGAAGCGAGTTTAACAGTAAATCGGGTTTATTTGGTATTTTTACACAATTGTATTAACTCGCTATTAAAATGTTCTTACTTGTTAGTTTTGTCGACAATCGGGACAAATTACAGGCAACCAGACCAGAAAGGCAACGAGTCAGTGTTTACATCAATTCGGAAGGCCGTTGACTGTGGTTGCCCCGCCCCCTTCGTTAGCGTATCGCGATTTTCGGTAGTAATATAAAGAAAAGTGAGAAGGGATGAAACTCCAATACGTTTTCGCAACCTCGTACCCAAGGTTTTCACACGCTCGGCGGACTCGCTGAGCGAAAACCCGTGGACGCTGGTCACGTGATCTGCTAAACGATTTTGTGTCAGGGGAGGGGTGGTCTTAAACACGTTGAGTTGACGAAACTAACAAATTCTAAAAGAAATAGCGGAGTATGCGTTCACCGATGGTTTTTCCTTTGAAGTCTTCACGTTGCTGTTACCACAAGCGTGTATTGTAAAGATGTTGTTGCAGTTTTTCCTAAATATTTTCCATCTGTTGCCATTGTTGTTCGCCAAAGAATGCAATGCGATTCGTTTTCTGCTGTTATTTCTTTAATGCATGACCAGATCAGACGGTTATCGTCGGCGGGATTTTAAAATCATCGATTTTCAACACAAAAAGCCAAGGAAATATTGGAAATATAGTCTATAGACCAAGTTGAAGAGCTTCGATGTGATTTTTGCGTCCACTATCCTAATAGACAGTGGACAGCTATGTTATGGGCTAAATTCTGCGGTGTCCAGTCAAAACGTCCTCAAGTCAAAACGTCCTCGTGTCCGCTGGTCAAAACGTCCTCGTGTTCGCAAGTCAAAACGTCCTCGTGCTCAAAACCATAATGTTCATAAACCTTACCATATTTACTAAAGCTAATCGACTTGCACTAAAACTAATCAAAATTAATGCATTTTTATTTTGATGACTTAGAGTTATCAAAATCCGATCGAATCCCGAAACGCGTCAAAATTGCATTTTCTATTAAAAAAGCAAATATATTCGCTCCTGATATAAAGTATAAACACTTTTAAAAATCTATAACAACAATACACCTTGACTCATCCGGTCTATTGCCTTTGACGGACAGTTTTATTTGCTTTCAAAAGTTGAATAATAGCGCCGCGTTACCGAATCGCGTCAAAAAACTATGGGTTACAAATTGATGTTTTAGGGTTGTTGTCAAAAACAGAAACGCGGAAAAAGCGCATGGATACCAATTTATATTTCGAAGAGTTATTTATCAAAATCCGAATCCAAAAACTCGTCAAAATTTTTATTAAAATGTTATTGTTTAAGAATTTGGGCATTTGTGGTTTGCTATTGTTGTCGTCAAGACAAAGCGATGTTTCGGTCTTCGGCTAATAAGCGATGAGTCATAGATACGAAAATATTGCAAAACAGTCTTATAGTCACTGGAAAAAAATTTCCAAATCCACACTATGGAAATAGTATGGATTCGAAATCCATACTATGGAAATAGTATGGATTTTTAATTTCCATAGTATGGATTTTTAATTTCCATAGTATGGATTGTTAAATTCCATGGTATGATTTTTTTAATTTTCCTATTATGACTTGTCAATTCCCATATGGTTATAATATGCAAATAATATGGATATATTATGAATATAATATGATATAGAATGGATGTAGTATGGATATAGTATGGGTAATTGGGTATATAACATGGATATATGGATATATAATAGTAATACTGTATAACATGGATATAATAAATATGGATATAGTATTGCATATAACATGGATATAGACTGAATAATATATACACTGGGTATAGACTGGATATAACATGAAAATAGGATGGATACACTGGTGTAATGGATATATAATACAGTAGGTATACGTACATGTAGTAAGGATATAGTGGGATATACTGTAGTATGGAAAGATTGTAGAAGTTAGTATGAATACAGATTGACTATTAGGTTGCATATGCATGGTTATTTCAAGATTATTTGTTATTCAGAGGGTTTTATATCCAACACACACTTAAAGGGAGGGATTTAATTATCTATATAAATCCCTTTATGTATATTATATATACATATTATATATACATATTATATATTATATAAACATATTATATAAAATATATATATATATATATATATATATATATATATATATATATATATATATATATATATATATATATATATATATATATATATATATATATATATATATATATATATATATATATATATATATATATATATATATATATATATACCCATGTAAAAAATATCGGGATCCCGGGCGGGATACCTGGGATTCCGGGTAGGAGACCTGGGATCCCGTACGAGATACCCGGGATGGGATATCCCGGGGTGGGAGACCCAGGATCCCAGGAAAAATACCGAAAAGCAACATAAGCAAGATCCTTGGTGATACCTGAAATCCCAACTAATTCAAGATGGAATTCTGGGTACAATAAATCACAGGAAGCCAAATCAAACTATAACTATTAGTGTTATTGTATTATATTATATTAAAGTAAATGGTTTGAACCTGGGAGTATCATTCTCAGCAGCGGTCATCGTCGAAACGTCAGTCACCAACAATAGTCTTTCTCAAGACTACAACAACCGGGACGATCAACTTCACACATCTAATTATATTATATTATATTATATTATATTATATCATATTATATTATATTATATTATATTATATTATTATATTATTAGTACTAGCTACAAACTCGTACCCAGACTCCACCCTCTGTTTGGATTTACTATTAATATAATCTATGACAAGTTGCAACAAAATCTGTTTTAAATACACTGTAAACTATTAAAATGAAATAAAAAATAACTTACATGAATAGTAGCTGTTGTCTTTGTTGCTTTTTGGTACCAATTTCAAATAATTTTGATAAATTTATGCGAGTTTCAAAACCCGGTCCTACGGCACTATATATACATATTTAATTACAATATCACTTTCAATAGTCCATGATAACGCCACTTCATGGTTCGAGGAACCGGTATGCGAAAATCGTGCACTGATCCACGTTTTGTATCTTCCTCTCTTTCGTGAAGTTTCTCGCTCGAACATCGTACCCACGGTTTTCAACCCTACGAGGTTGAGCTGATATGGCCTCATTTGCGCAACCAATCAGAACAGAGTTCTGAGTCAGGTGTGGTATTTAGTGTTCTGTGATTGGTCAACACTTGATACGTGTGATCATGCTTTCAAGCATCGCGCTATATTCAAAACTGAAAACGGCGATATTCACGTATATTTTTACCGAACGAAAGAAGATTATTTGTGATAATGGAAACTTCTAACAAAGGAGAACCAGAACTATTAGGAAACTGAAAGGTAAGGTTCAAAAGAAAGTGATTTTATAATCCGTCAAGGCAATAGTGTGTTTTGCTAGTCATTTGAAAGTTAATATAGCATATAAATCTATTTGTAATTTGCGTTGCTTTGTAGAGCCAAAGGATTTATCGATTTTCTTGCCGAAAGATTACTCCGCAACTACTCAACAACTAATTGGTTTAAAGGAAAATACCTAGAAGCACGTGGATATTGGCGAGCCAGAATCATGGACAGGTCTAAATACCGGTGAGCCAAACACTTTCATGTGTCTATACAGGTTGTGATAATGAAGATTATTATATATATAAGTGTATATTTATCATTTGTATGAATTCGACGAAATTTTACCCGAGGGATGATATATCATTCGTTCGAACGGCGTTCGAACAGCTGCTACATGGCTTGCTTACTAGCGTTCGAACGGCTTGCTACTAGCGTTCAAACGGCTTGCTACTAGCGTTCGAACGGCGTTAGAACAGCTTGCTACACCTTTGCATGGATGGTATCACATTAGGGGGGGGGGGCAGAGTAAATTCCCTGGCAATATTAGGGGGGCTTCAAAAAATTTAGGGGAAAATATTTAAAATCACCATAGCACCCCCTCTAAGTAAATTATGAACGCTCCCTTATTACCATTACCCAGATTAAATTAAACGTGAGCAATCGTAAATTCTTTCAAAAATATATCGAGCAGCTTCCATATCAAGCAGCTTCCATATCAAGCAGCTCAATTGTCTGCTAAAAATCCTCTTCAAACGCAGAATCAGAGCTTTCCGAACATTCAAATTCACCCCTCTTCTCTACTTCCATCTATGCGATACTTGTCGACGCCATCAATTCACTAAAACCTTCTGAAAACGCGATTTACTCAAAGATTTGTGCTTTCTGCCAAGGCGATATAACTACCAATTCCAGCTTTGATACACCTTTGTGGACGCATGTACGTAATGCGTACCTATTTTTGATATTATCAAAGGATAAACTTATGGACGCTCAATACAACTTTATATTTACTTACACGGAATCATTCTTGTCTTGCAAATTTGAAATTTGGTCGAGAATTATTACACACTGACAGCCAGCTGTATCAAGAAAGAGTGTGTGTCATCGCTAAATTATAGAATACCCGTCCACTTTCGCTCTTTGTATCTGTAATCTGTTGACAGTTATTAAAAGGGTCAAATTACGGAAAGTTCATCATAGGCAATTGTTTCCGATCGTTCTATTTAAAACTTCATTTAATTTGATAACTATCAACAAGTATACACAAAATAAACCTTCGACATTATATTTAAAGAGATTTTAGAGCAACCTGGTTTGTATTTCTGCCTTTAAATGCGGATTCAAAAGTGGATGGGTATTATATAAATGCTCGTATTTCTACGGTTAAATATTAATTTTTTGAAAACTTTACATCGTCAACGCTGCAACAAAGGCGACAGCGTTGGAAAAGTCGCCAGAAGACTTGTAGGAGAATAATTTTTTAGGAGATTATTATCGACATATTCCAATAATCGCAGAGACGCGCATTCGAAAGAAATAAATGACCAAAGAAGTGACCTGTCATATCTTGACTAATGTCAACAAACCCTTTGTCATCCCTCCCTTAACTAACATAGCAACGCTAGTTAAAAATCTGCTAGATTTTAGCAGTTCACGTGACGAGGGGGTTTTCGCTCAGCGAGTCCGCCGAGCGTGTGGAAACCCTGGGTACGAGGTTGTACGTTTTCGTAGCATGAATGCACCAACTTGACTCGACCACTTGATTTATGCAATGTTTGACGTAGAAATAATAAATGCGCCGTCGACCTGTGGGAGTATACCAAATACTTTTGAAATAAAAATAACGGATATTTCGACCTCACTGGCATTCATTCTCATAGTGAACTGATCCTTTTTATCCAGTGCAATTGGCTTATTTTGTGGGATTATCAACTGAAAATATTGATTTGTCCACGCCACCTTTGCTTCGTTTTATTTTAAAACCCCATTTAATTTGGTAACAATCAAAAACTACACACAATATAAACCTTATATTATATTTAAAGACATTTTAGAGCATCTTGGTTTGTATTTCTGCCTTTAAATACAGTTTCAAAAGTGGACGGGTATTCTATAATTACTCGGGCCTCCCCACCTGTGGGGGAGAGCACAAGTCTTAAAAAGGGCTCTGTTTATTATTTTGTCGGGTCGCGAAATGGCAATTATTGCATCATTGTTGACTAAATTAGTAGACTAGTGAGCGAGACTATGAATGTGGGATTACTACACATGCGCAGTTAAGTGGCTGCACTGGCTGGCAAGTATCTTGATCTTATATACGCTCACAATCCCGATCGCTTTCGAAATGGGTTGGTCTACGATTTCGAGAAATATGAGACTCAACATATGAATGCTGTATGGAAATATGTCAACTGTTCTGAGGTAACAGTAATATTTTTATATGGCAAAGTGAAAAGGTGGTAAACTGCCAAGAATTTAGTGACGAGATACTGACGTTTCGAGCGGAGCCCTTCATGCTTTGTTGCCTGTATTGTTTGTTATGTTATACAAAATAAAATCGATGCTACAGTTTATTGTTTCATATATTATATTCTAATTTTATCCTGTTTCACTTGATGTTTTACTTGTAAGCTTAAATGGTGCTCCAAAATGTTGTTATCAGTATGTTTGTACCGATTGTTCATATTATTATATGATATATAAATCTCTGACACCCATACCAACTATCAAGATGCAGGAGTAAAGAGTTTGTTATTGTTTGCTGGTTATCAATTCATCTATGATGAGTGATGACTATGCAAATGTTGCCATTGAATAACCTTGTTTCACTTGATATTTTACCTGTAAGCTTAAAATGGAGCTCCAAAATGTTCTGGGTTATCAGTAAGTTTGTATCGATTGTTCATATTATTATATGCGAATGCTTACAAATGAACACACAGTATATAAATCTCTGACACCCATGGAAAGCCAGTTGGCTCGCTAACCGAGACAGTAACATAGTTAACAATGCAGTAATCTGTCTTTATATTACAATTAGCTAGCTGGCCGGCCCACTGTAGTGACTACACTAGTATGTATAAAGCCTCTCAAATAATAAATATGCTAAAATTATGAATATGTTTACTGGCTCAAAATGTTATATAACTTCAAAGAAATAATGATTTTGAATTACATTTCTTTAAACTGTTTATAATAGCTTATGACACCTTGCTACTGCCAGATAAATGGTTTGATTTACTGCTATGGCTTATACACTGAGAAAAAGATTAACTGATTTAATGCTTGCTCAAACTGAAACTGTTTGCCGGACTGACCATATGAATTGTTATTACATGAGCACAATTGTTATTACCTGGCTCGCTTGCCAGGCTGACCCTGTTGACTAGAACTGGATTAGGTCAGCAAACAGGATGGCTCATTTGGTGGAGCAGACTTCTCAGTATATGGCTCCTTCATATAATCAAAGCCGTTGGCCAACACTATGTTATGGGTATGCAATGATGGAAAATTTAACCACCCCTGCACTGACAGCTGTATCATTACATGTACCATTGTACCTACAACTATAGATTTGTGTATATTGAATTCAAATCACTGAATTTGCCTACAATGTCTTTCAACAAGCCACAACCTCAAGTAGCCCGAGTTAACGCCGGAAAGCGGAGAAGATCGGAAAGCGGAGAAGATCATATGTCAACATCGCGCATAGTGTCCAGGATAGTCATCTGCAAAATTCTTGAAGTAATTCTACCAGCCAGGTCACGGTTTTAATCGCTCTGCACAAAATCATGACACATTTGTATATTTTGTTCATGTCAGTGTGTCCTCTACCGTTGCAACGATAACCGATTGTTCGCGAAAGTATCTTCCGAAAGAGTATGGCCGAAATATCTGGAATATGTATATCCTAGTATATCCGAGCGATGGTTGCAGTCAACCGTGGGAGAAAATTATGTTGACAAAAATCACAAAATATTATTTATTTTGTGTAAAAGATTGACAGATGGGAGCGCGTTTGACTAATTGACTTCCGGTGGTCGCATGAAGTTGGGGCACAGATGATACGAAAGGTCTCTGACTAAAAATGTAACCAATATATAAGTTACTACAGCTTTCAATTACAAAATTTTCAAAACGACTGTGAACATTAACCTTTAATCTATCATGTAGCCGATTTTCAAGCTAAAATTTTACCAAACAACCACATTAGACGTCAAAACAAATCACTACCGAAATACTAGTGCAGTGCTCTGACCGCTGAGCTACGGAAGCCGTTGCGGAGAGCCTAGTCACGAGATCTGTGTATATATTTAAAAAACTCATTAATAATGCATGAAGAAAACACAAAAGAAATGCATCTTTAATCAATATTTCTACCATGTAGTAGAGAACTCATTAATAAAACATCAGTGTCTTTAAATGTGATAGAACACTCATTAATAAAACATCAGTGTCTTTAAATTTGATAGAACACTCATTAATAAAACATCAGTGTCTTTAAATTTGATAGAACACTCATTAATAAAACATCAGTGTCTTTAAATTTGATAGAACACTCATTAATAAAACATCAGTGTCTTTAAATTTGATAGAACACTCATTAATAAAACATCAGTGTCTTTAAATGTGATAGAACACTCATTAATAAAACATCAGTGTCTTTAAATTTGATAGAACACTCATTAATAAAACATCAGTGTCTTTAAATTTGATAGAACACTCATTAATAAAACATCAGTGTCTTTAAATTTGATAGAACACTCATTAATAAAACATCAGTGTCTTTAAATTTGATAGAACACTCATTCAGCCAGCCTGAAGCGCTTCATCTCACAATTATACCAAAACTATGCTGCGGCACAAGAAGCAGTCCAAACGCACTGCAGCGTATCACTCGTTTGCATTGCTAAATAATTTCACACAATAGATAAATACTAATTAATGGACGTTTTTTAAGCCATTTACAAAACTCGTTATCGGGCTTTATCGGTGTATAAAGCCGCTCGCCTTCGGCTCGCGTCTTTATACACCGATAAAGCCCTCCAACTATATATGTTTATATATATATATATATATATATATATATAACAAAGGTGGTAAACTGCCAATAATTTAGTGACGAGATACTGACGTTTCGAGCGGAGCCCTTCATCAGAGTAAGACGAGATGAAATAAAATAAATAGGGCTTATATATATGCCAAAAGGGTGTCACAGGTAGAAAGTAGCCAATCAAATGCACGGGAAATAAACTAACTAATAATTAATGAGATGGGATAAGTTAAATCATTTGCTATTTTTAAAGTCCATCAATAAGCAGACTGAGGGGGTGGGAGAAATGACAGGTCCAATAGTCAAGGGGATTAGGCGATAATAATAGAAACACAGACTTGAAAAGGAATGAAAGTGCATAAGCTAATAATAAAAAGTTCCAAGCAAACTAAAATAACAAAAAACTTTTAGGAAATTAAATAAAAGAAAAACGTTCGTTAAGACCAAGAGGATGTGTGGTGCCAAGTTTAAAAATGAGACGCTTCTCTTGCCGCTTGCGGTTATCGTTGCCACAGGAGATGGGAAGGATGGTATGGGGCGCCAAATGTAAATTTATTATTTAGCAAAATAGTTGTTATATTTTTCATTATATATAAATAAATTATTAAAGCGAAGAATTATTTATAAATAATATATAGTAAGAGAAGTGATTATTTATAAATAATTGTCTTTGTCAATTTATGATTTATATATAATAAAAGTTGCACATGATTTAATTACAAATAATAAAACTGGTTTATCCATTATTTATAAATAAGAGAATTAGGTAAAACAATTATTTATATATAATAAATTTACAAACGGCGAGTCTAAATTCATCATTTACATATAATGAAATTAGCGGCGCCGTAAAAAATTATTTATATATAATGAATTTACAAACGGCGAGTCTAAATTCATCATTTACATATAATGAAATTAGCGGCGCCGTAAAAAATTATTTATATATAATGAATTTACAAACGGCGAGTCTAAATTCATTATTTACATATAATGAAATTAGCGGCGCCGTAAAAAATTATTTATATATAATGAATTTACAAACGGCGAGTCTGATTTCATTATTTACATATAATGAAATTAGCGGCGCCGTAAAAAAATTATTTATATATAATAAATTTACAAACGGCGAATGGTCACGCGAAGGCTTGGTTACCAAGCCTTCGGCTGCCCTACTTTATTATTAAAATATGGCGGACCATGACAGTATGTCACGCACAATATTGGAGGCCGTTTCTCGAGCGATTCAAGCATCATTTCCACAGGTAAGTAAAGTAGATTGAATAATGTATTAAATATTATGCGTAGCAGAGTGAAAATCCTGTATTTTCTTCAAAACTTACAGCGAGTTGACACAAGTACGCGCTCAGCCAGCGTAAATACGACTCCAACTATTATTTCGACTCCAACTTCGGGTCCGTCCACGGTTCGATCGCAAACTAGACCAAGTAACAGCAGTGTAACTCACTCATCCACGCAACAGGTAATTATTGATTTTTTGTTTGGCGATGTATTTGATGTTTTCATTTGCTGATGAATGCAGTGAGCCACACTATTGATAAACACATTTCATTTGCTGGGATTGGCATTCTCAGTGATGAATGATATCTGCCTCAACCTGTACGTGCACGAATAATTGCGTGTGATTACTTATTTTGTGAATGGTTTTATTTTCCAAATATTGAAATGAAACCATTAATTAGCAAGCCGTGGGGCCAGTGTGGGCCATGATTCCCCAGTCTCCACGGTGGCTCCCCAACATAACATTTTGTCTTGTATAGAAATCCCCTAAATAGGTGCTTATATGGAGGTGAGCTATTCCAATCATCGGGCTGCCTCAGTGAGTGAGATGATTTCTGATGATTCACTTTAATATGAATGAATTTCACCCAACCTACAGTACCGGGATAATTTTACAACAACGAAAAGCCAAAACAATAGATGGCACTGACATTCCTTTGTATCCGGCAAGTGGGCCAGCAAGTGTTTACATAGGAAAATCGTCATTCCGCTTAAAATATTGATAAAATATTGGTAAAATATTGATTGAGATAACGTTCAGAATAATATACAACGAAGCGGCCAAATAATTGCTAAGTACATAAACCGTTTTGCGAATGGTATGCACATTCTCGTAATATAATAGACACGTTCCAAATATGTTTTCAGAATTGAAATTGGTTAAATATTGGCCGAGATAACGTTCAAAAACTTCAACGACGAAACAGCCTTTTTCAAATCGTGATCTAATACACGGCGTGCGAGGTCTGGGGACCAGTAATGGGGAAATCCCGCAGCCCCCCCCCCCCCCCCCCCCCCCCCCCCCCCCCCCCCCTAGAGTTTCATCCAAAGAACAGGCGAGCGAGGGGTTATTGCGGACACGTATTTCTAGTACGTTGTAAGACATTACGCTATGTTGTACTGTAGGTCATTCTATGTTGTAAGACGTTATGCTATGTTGTAGAACATTACGCTATGTTGTTACGCTAGTCGCTAGGTTGTAAGATGTTACGGTATGTTGTAAGATATTACGCTATGTTGTACAGACGTTACGCTACATTGTAACACAAAAGAAAAATACGAAGCTGTTTGGAGGACTAATTTGGATCCTACGCTACCGAAATTATTATACGCAAATGAAATGTGTTTATCAATAGTGTGGCTCACTGCATTCATCAGCAAATGAAAACATCAAATACATCGCCAAACAAAAAAATAATAATTACCTGTTGCGTGGATGAGTGAGTTACACTGCTGTTACTTGGTCTAGTTTGCGATCGAACCGTGGACGGACCCGAAGTTGGAGTCGTATTTACGCTGGCTGAGCGCGTACTTGTGTTAACTCGCTGTAAGTTTTGAAGAAAATACAGGATTTTCACTCTGCTACGCATAATATTTAATACATTATTCAATCTACTTTACTTACCTGTGGAAATGATGCTTCAATCGCTCGAGAAACGGCCTCGGATATTGTGCGCGCCATATTTTAATAATAAAGTAGGGCAGCCGAAGGCTTGGTAACCAAGCCTTCCGTGTGACCATTCGCCGTTTGTAAATTTATTATATATAAATAATTTTTTACGGCGCCGCTAATTTCATTATATGTAAATAATGAATTCAGACTTGCCATTTGTAAATTTATTATATATAAATAATTTGTTACGGCGCCGCTAATTCGTTATATGTAAATAATGAAATCAGACTCGCCGTTTGTAAATTCATTATATATAAATAATTTTTTACGGCGCCGCTAATTTCATTATATGTTAATAATGAAATCAGACTCGCCGTTTGTAAATTTATTATATATAAATAATTGTTTTACCTAATTCTCTTATTTATAAATAATGGATAAACCAGTTTTATTATTTGTAAATAAATCATGTGCAACTTTTATTATATATAAATCATAAATTGACAAAGACAATTATTTATAAATAATCACTTCTCTTACTATATATTATTTATAAATAATTCTTCCCTTTAATCATTTATTTATATATAATGAAAAATATAACAACTATTTTGCTAATGCACAGACTTTCATGTCAAAGACCATTCATTTCTGACATTAATAATATTATTATATTAAAGACATATGTTCTCCAATCTGGCAAGTCACAAATTACGAACAGGTGAAAACATATTCAATATAAACTAATTAGCGTAATATGTCTGTACCTTTTTGTCCTTTATACGGCGGACAATTTCCTGGCTGTGTCGAAACTGCAACTTCGAAAAGTAATAAGTACGATAATCGACGTCCTTCTTGTTAAATTTACTTGTGAGAAGTTGTTCGCAATGGTGTACAATAACATCCATCTTCAACAGTTGTTGTAAAACGTTGGAAGCCATTGTGATTGAACAAAGGCTGAAAATGGACGAACGTTGGTAGCAAACCATATCACATCATCGGAAAGTTAATAGCGATTGCTTGCTATTGCGACATCTGTTGCAAACTGTTGCAAAATCCGGTGTTGTGATTGGTTTGCAACACAAAACGCGTCGTGCAACATGCTATATTTAGCGCAACTGTTGCAGTCGGCAATCGTCGACGCGCCTTTAGCGCGATGCTAGAATGGCTAGAGTAAAAACCTAGCCTGCGTGCAGGCTTGGACTCTCCCGGAAGGAAGCTGGAGGTCGCGCCCTTCTCGCCTAAAAAACGCCTGTGGGGCGGTTGGGGCGAACAAGCATTTCAGGCTATGGAATCGCGGGTTTGGGCGCGCCACCAATGATCCGGTAAGGGTCTGGTAACTAAAGTATGATACATCATGATTCGCGCCGCAAATGAGGCCACGCAGTTTTGAAAAACGTGAGTCCGTGACTGTGAATTGGTATTGCATTTAAATTTCTAATTTAATTACAATTTCCCCTGCAAATTCTGACTGTTGCAAGTGCAACAGTTGCAACACCCTAGATCCGCCCCAAGATAACTAGTATACTAATGTAACTAAGATAACTAGTATAACTAATGTAACTAATATAACTAAGATAACTACTGTTAGTAAGTGCTGCGCAGAGTTCTGTGCAATTTTGGAGTGCTGAGAACAACCGGATGTCGAGAGCTGAACGCAAGTAAGAGGAGTTCTTATCAGAAGTGAAATGCCGCCTCAGGAGTGGTATAACCAGTATAACTAAGAATAATTAATAATATTAACTATGAACTAAGATAACTAATATGTATAACTAGAATAACTAAGATAACTAGTATAACTAAGATAACTAATGTAACTAAGGTAACTAGTATATAACTAAAATAACTAATATAACTAAAATAACTAATATAACTAGAATAACTAAGATAACTAGTATAACTAAGATAACTAGTATAACTAATGTAACTAAGATAACTAGTATAACTAAGATAACTATAGTATAACTCTAATATAACTGCAGTATAACTAATAACTAAGATAACCCTATAACCCAAGAAAAGTTGATGTAGATAAGGTGGGGATAATCAGGACAATAAGGAAGACTATGTACCTCATGTGGTGACCGATACATGAAACACCAACTGACCTGGTAACTAATGACGCAACTCACGTATATACTGTATTACCAACTGATAAACGGCACTCTGGCCATAGTTAATAGAGGTAAGATGGTTAGGAAACGCGGCGTACTTCAAAGGCGGATTATGTTTACGCGCACTGATGTTGAAAAGGCCATCACGTGACCGTGACCGTGCACACGCAAAGACCTTCGAGATGGCGGACTGTTGTGACTACATTTCTGGTGAGGATTTTGATGCCATATTGAACATTTTAGAAGAAGATGAAGATATTCAAGAGGAATTTGAACAAGCCATTGCTGATGTAAGTACACGATTGTCAAAAATATGGCCATTTTTTGCCCTGTAGTAAAGTTTTGCTTATTTTCGTGTGGACGATTCACGATTCGATTGCGTGACTGACTAAACGTAGCATGTGAAGGCGATTTTTCCTACTTTTCTCAAGAATTAAAAGTGTGTCTATGTTTAAAGAGTTAAAACGCTTTAACTACGAACTGCAGTCTGGCTAACAAACGTTCACTCACTAAAGCGGTTTAGAAAATATCAATCGATGTTGCTAAAATAGACAGACTATAAATAGAGAATAAAATGTTTGAACTATGAAATACGGCTGTGGTTGAACTCAAGAACGCTCGCTTCCTAAAGTGATTCAAAAACTGAATAGTCAATGCAAATAAAAGAAGTAATTGTTTAAATCTAAACGTGCATGACATCGTTTGTACTGTTGGTTATGAAATTGTACGTTGAATCTAACTGGGATATACCTTGCTTATCTTAGGTTCAAACTGGAGAATTTATTTACCACACTTGTGGGAAAAAGTGTAAAAGCAACTATGGTTTGAAAAGGCATACCAGTGCGAAGCATGGGGATGGAGCAGGCCCTATCAGTGGCAATGCTGACGAGCTAACAACTGACCTTGTTGCCCAAATTGTAAAGGAGACAACCCTTAAACTGAGCAAGAATGCCTGTTATTCCATGGCTGCTAGAGATGAACTTGTCTCATACAACATGTCACTTGGAAAGGATGCCGATGAAATGAAGATGTTACAAAAGCTTTACAGTAACTTCCAGCGAAAAGGCAATGTCGAGCGCTTTTATACAGAGTATTACAGTGAGGTCCCACTCAAAGCAACAAATTACTTCCCACATCTTTCTGAGAAGACAGCAACATTTCTTGCAACTAAAGTTGCTGATCACATGTTGACTTTTGCAAAGAAAAAAGTACTTGATATGAATCAACCAACAGGATCAGGAGAAACAACGACCACAACCAGTTTATCAGAGAGGGAAATATCTGGGGGCCAGTACCTTGGTGGGTATGTTTTTCACAACCTGCACAAGAAGTTAAAAAGCAGCCCAAAGTGGAAATCACCAGAAAGTCAGCAAGCAATTTCCATCCTTGAGGCTGCACGTGTTACTGATAGTGATGACCAAAAATTGGTTTCATGTTTAAACCGTGGTGGTTTGTGGGCTATAAATTCCCAAGCCCAGGACATTATATTTAAAACTGAACAGTTATTGGCATGGTGTCAGGCAAAGGGTACAGCTGAGGAAAAGGCGCTGTTGGAGGAGTATGTGACGGCGAAAAAGATTGCAAAGAAGGCAGTTGCTCAGGCTCAGCAGGAGGAAAGAAATAGAGTAGGAGAGAAGCTTAATACAGAAGAAGGGCAGAGATCTGTGTACAAGATAGCGAAGCAGATGGCTAAGGAAAGGCAGGATGTGGTTGGAGTGAACTGCGTGAAGGATGAGAGAGGAAATATAGTTGTGCAACCAGAGATGATGAAAAAGAGATGGAGGGAGTATATGGAGCAGTTATTGAATGTAGAGAATGAGTGGGATGGGAATGTAGAATGTGGGGAAGTTGAAGGACCAAGAGAGCACATCACAAAGATGGAAGTAGAGAAAGCAATAGGGAAGATGAAAAGTGGGAAGGCAGGTGGGCCAACGGAATTGGTGGGCGAAATTATTAGTGCAGCTGGTCAGGTAGGTGTGAAGAAAATGACGGAAATCTGCAATATGGTTGTGGAGGAGGGAAAGATACCGAAGGATTGGGAGCTAAGTACCCTTTTACCTATATACAAGGGGAAAGGTGACCCAATGGAGTGTGGGGCACATCGGGCTATAAAGTTGCTGGAACATGGGATGAAGGTATTGGAGAGGGTTCTGGAGAGAAAGCTGAGAAATAAAGTGAATATAGATGGCATGCAGTTTGGGTTTATGCCTGGAAAGGGAACGACAGATGCGATCTTTATGGTTCGGCAGATGCAGGAAAAATTTGTGGCTAAGAATAGAGCACTATATTATGCATTTGTGGATCTGGAGAAAGCATTTGACAGAATTCCCAGGGAGGTGGTTAGGTGGGCGTTGAGAAAGCTGGGGGTTGAAGAATGGTTGGTGAAAGCAGTGATGACAATGTATGAGAAAGCAAGAACTGTGGTGAGAACGAAGCATGGGAATAGTGAAGAGTTTGAGGTGAAGGTTGGGGTCCATCAGGGGTCGGTCCTGAGTCCATTGCTGTTTGTATGCGTGATGGAGGCACTGACGCAAGAAGTTAGAGAGGGTATGCCATGGGAGTTGTTGTATGCCGATGATCTGGTTTTGATGGCTGAGAGCATTGAGGAGCTTAAGGAGAAAGTGATGCGATGGAAAGAATGCATGGAGGCAAAGGGTTTGAAGATGAACACTGGTAAGACTAAGGTGATGGTGTCAAGGAAGAATAGTGGTCATGTTGAAAAGTTAGGGAAGTGGCCATGTAGTATATGTGGGAAGGGTGTTGGAAATAATTCTATTCGATGCACAGGCTGTAGTGGATGGGTACACAAGCGGTGCTCAGGCGTGAAGGGCTCACTGGCTAGAGTTGTGGATACGTTTGTTTGTAAGGTGTGTGAAAGAGCAGAGGATGGAGAGGATAGTGACGTAGATGAGAGCATGGATCTGGGCAACGGGGTCCATTTAGAGAATGTTAAAAAGTTTTGTTACCTGGGGGATATGCTGAATGGGGGTGGAGGAGCAAATTCAGCATCTGTGGCAAGGGTACGTTGTGCATGGGGAAAGTTTAAAGAGCTCTCTGGGATCCTGACAAGGAAGGAAGTGTTGCTAAAGCTGAAGGGGAAGGTGTATGTGGCCTGTGTGAGGAGTGCTATGGTGTATGGAAGTGAGACGTGGGCCATGACTGTGGAGCTGAATAATAGACTGGAGAGGACAGAGATGCGGATGGTGCGGTGGATGTGTGGCGTATCGCTGAGGGATAGAGTGTCTAGCAAGGAGCTGAGGGAAAGAATGGGCATTGAATCGGTGTCTGACGTGGTAAAGAGGAGCCGATTAAGGTGGCTGGGACATGTGCTGCGGAAAGATGATGGTGACTGGGTGAAGAGGTGTATGTCGCTTGAGGTTGATGGTGCAAGAGGAAGAGGAAGGCCAAGGATGACATGGAGCCAGGTAGTGGAGAGGGATATGAGAGAGAGTGGGCTGAAGAGGGAAGATGCTAATGATCGAGGAAAGTGGAGGAAACTGTCGTGGGGAACCACCGGCCAACCCCTGCGTAAGCGGGGAAAAGGGCCGTAAAACGTCTGTTGTTGTTGTTGTTGAACAGTTATTCAGAGAATTAACTAGAAGTATTGAGGGAAACAAGCTAGAGATCAATACAATTTTGTGCAGGTCATTGTCATGCCCAGATATTTTATCAGCATTTAATAATCTAACTGCTAATGCTGAACTAGAGCCAGAAAAACATGTTGCTATGGACACATTAAATGCTATAATTCACCTTTATATAAAAGTAAGAGCATTTTCTCTTGCTAAAGACTTGGTTCACAAATACAAATTAGCAGCAAAAAGTAAGTCAAAACAAAAAGCATTAAGAAAAGAAATACAAAGAGCTTCTGATCCACCAAACAAAACTTAACCCAATTATAAATACATGTATATAATAAATGTTTGTAATAATTATATGAAAAATGGCAAGGTTTACATTATAAAAATTGTTCTTTATACAAGTTGTGGCTAATTTAACAATCTGTTTAGTATTTACATTATATTTACATTGTATGTGTTCCTAAAATGTGTTTGAGTCTCTGATGTGGAGTACCATCTGATTCTGAAAACATAAGTCAAATTTAGTCAGATAAGATCAGGACCGTGCACAATTAACACACAAATAAGAAGTATCAAACAATGATTTAAAAGTCTCAAGATCTGCAAGTTTGACACATGGAGTGTCAAATTGAATATTTGTTTAGATTCTTAAATCATTGTTTCAAATATGGTTCTTATTTGTGTATCATGCTTGGTACTGATCTTCTTTTGAATTGACCTTTTTAGTCCTCTGTGTCTTCCTTTTGGGTACAGCATCTTCAGAAATGTTCTCCCAAGCCCGTCCCTTGTCCTTTCGCCCTCGTGTATTGCCACTGGTAATGGAAACTTCTCTTTGGATTTGTAATGTGTTTGCATTGTACCCAAAGGCAAACATATCTGGGTTGTCAGATCGACGACCCAATTTTCGTTGATTTCCAAAGTATTCCTCCACAGGATCTTGGCAAAATCTCTCTGTGAGGACGTAATCTACGCCTTCGGAAAGCAAGAATTTAATCACCTCAATTGCTGCCAAAGAGGTTATTTGTAAACCTTCACAGGTCTGCCAAGAAATAAACATTTTACTTCTTGCCTTTGGCGTGTAGTTGCCAATGCGATTCTCGGCACTCCTTTGCCATTCATCAAAGAAAGGAAGAAATTCTTTCTCCTACCACGATAATCGCTCGTCAGCAAGGGAAGTATAAGGGGCAACATAGGGTTTTCGTTTGACCTTGTGCTCACTGGTGCTTCTCACATTAAGGCAATCGAAGAACTTGTCCATCATAAGGACAAATTGGGCTGTTCCAGCAGCTTCTGGTGGGCCATAGGTTTGCAGAACTGCAGCAACAGAAGCACTCAGCACTTGGGCCGCCAGGTTTACTCGCATTACTGAATAGGAGGACAAGTGGATGTGGTCACTTGTAAGACGTGGCAGCAATTTTAGACCATTCTCAATGTCCTGGTAGTAGAGCTGGCAAATATGCTCCCAAATAATGGTCATTCCAGCGTTCCACATGTAGCGAGATCCACCAGCACGCGAATGGGATAGACAATTCCTTGCTGTCTTGACAAGATGTGGAGCATCAGAAAAAAAGTAGATGTATCTGTATTTTGCATACAGATTGATAGTTCTGTAGCAGACATCTTTCCCAGCATCACCATCAAGAGCTTTATGCATGCGATAGAATGCCCTGTTTGGTGAAGCACCATCTGAAGTTGTAGCAATGACCCACAAGTTGCAAGTAACTTCTAAGATGTAAACAGCCTCCCAAAACAGTGGTAGGAGTTGTTCACATCTTATATCAGCTGTTGCAAAATAGGCCAAAGCAAACTTAAGATTGGTGCAAACACCTCTAAGTAGGAAAACTAAAGCATGCGTTGCCAGCTCATCACACTTTTGCAAAGTGTTGTAATTGACTTCAGGATCACCAAGATCTGTGAAGCCAATTAGTTCACCCGACTCTTTGTCAAAGACAAGATTGGCTTTAACAGTCATCTCATCGAAAAGTAAAACCACATATCTTTGAGTGTTAAAATATGTGGTAGTTAAAGCAATCAAATCATTGATGACTTCTGCATTGAATCCACGCTTTGGTTTGATGGCATTTCGGTAGTCTCTCAGTGTTCTCTGACTTGGTAGAACAAGGATTCCACTTTTTCTGAGTTCTTCATAACATGATGGAGACTTAGCAGCTAGGGACAAGCAAAACCGAATAACCATTGGGTGGTAGCGTACTCCAGTGGTGCTGGTTTCAAGCAATTTTTTCTGCTGTTGCCAAAACAACTCCATAAATGGTGTCATTTTCTCGCTAGCAGTGTTCGACAAAATGCTGACAACATCCTTGCTTAAGCTTTCATCAACTGGGATGCTAGCTCTCTGAATTTCAGTTTTCATCGCAGCCAATTCTTGCTCGAGGTTAGCACATTTTAATCTTTGCTGCTGAAGGGCCAATTTTATCCGTTCTGGTGTTGTCTTGGAAACAGGAGCTTTTAGTTTGGCTGGAGTGGTCAGTCGTCTGTTGTGAGCCTTTTGTTGCTTTTGTTGGGCAAGGGAGATGGTGGAGCAGGCTTGACATGAAACAGTGTCAGATTGTGGGATCAGGAGCTCACAATTGGTGGATCGGTAATAAGCTTCATGGTGGTAAGCCTCACTGGAATCTCCCTCATCTTCAGCTGCTGGTATTGGGTCATATGATTTTGGAATAACATGTTGCTTGAGATCACTACCATGCAGCAGTCTGTTGGTCACTCCACTACACAAGGCATATTCCATTATCTTCCCAAATAGCTGCTGAATGTCAATGTGTTTAACAGACCTATAATGGGTCTTGTATAGCTCGTGGTTTTCTGGTAAAAGCCAGTGAAACACAGACAGGGTGAATCCAAGACTGTCATCAATAACAATCTCGTATTCAGGCAGGAGATAAGGTACCTTGGTTTTTCTCAAGATCACCCTGTCATCTAATAATGTTATTTCCCAATTTTCCTTTACCACTTTAAGCTGGGGAATTTTTCTGCAGACCTCTGCAAATGACTGGTACGTTCGAAGGGCAGCTGAGGCTTGCACTCGTTCCAGAGACCGTCTAGGCTCCACCATTCCCCGTTCGTGACTCCGGCTAGGCATATTCAACACTGGCAAGGCTCCAAACACTGGTTTCTTTTTCGTCATTTTTTCAGTCACAACTGTAAGAGAATAGGTTTATTTAAACTTAAAAATAAATAATCAAGTTACCAATCAATTGACTATTTTAAACACTATAAACATCTGCAATATTTTTAGTACTATAAATATTAAGCATTTGTTATGAAATTAAAACATTTGTTTTGCAGGTTTATATAGAAATAAAGTTAATTTATATTTATACACAGTTATATTATTCAATTTGTTCCAAATACTATTGCATGGGTACGAAAACCATAACAATTCGGATCAACGCTACAACAAGTAAACCGTAAACGCTAAAATAACTATTAAAAATATATTTATATTTTGTCTAAGTTGTGCGCTTCATCAGGGTTTCACAGAACACACTTTTAACGACGACAAATATAAATTCCATCGAAATAACTGATGCGTGACATTAGCTATACATGTATATCGAGCGAGAATAATTTCATCAAACAAGCGAATGCTAACTGATCAATTTTATGGATGAGTAGATTTGATATTAAAACGATTTACGCATTTACGGATAACTAAATTTCGGTTAAAATACATTCGTTCGTGATTGCGTGACATGACTGTGAATGAGGTGCGAGATTTTATGTTCAACCAAGCGTAAAGCTAGGTGCGAGATTTGCGTTATTTATTTTATAATCATATGTTACTTACATGTTTCGATGTCCTCTTCTTTGAAATGTATTTCGCAAGTGTAAACCCTGTCGCTGTCTATCTGTGATCGAAAATCTTTGTCAATAACTCATGTCTTCGTGAGCTCACTCAACCATTGCGCTCGCCAGGCCTTGTATTCTTCGTTCTTGGGTGTTGGGAGTTTAAAAATACCGAGTTATCGCCAGGCATTTTGCAAAAATTGAAGCAGAGATACGAAAACTAGATTTATTCACTTCGAACACGAACGACTCATAGTGCGTGATATGAAGTTGTGCACGGTCACGATCACGTGACATGCCAAAAGTGAGAACAATAACATCCGCCTTTGAAGTTCGCCGCGTTTCCCAACCATCTTACCTCTATTAACTATGCTCTGGCCAAAAGTCAGTGTATAATATTACTCTGGCCAACTGGCACTCTGGCCACTAAGTCAGTGCGCAATATAACTCTGGCCAACTGGCACTCTGGCCGACTAAGTCAGTGCGCAATATAACTCTGGCCAACTGGCACTCTGGCACTAAAGTATGTACGTTCAGACGAGGTGTTGGTGTGATTGTGGAGCATGCAATATAGGATATTTTGAGCGATTATCGTGATTACAAACTGATTATCTGTGACGCACTCTGTGCTCTGCTACACGGTGAAACAACCGATAAACGCCCTCAGTGACAATTTGTATTTGACGAAGCCCAAGCTAGTACAACGATCGAGAACGAACCTTTTAACTACCACAGCCTTTCAACCCTACACTCATGGCACGACGCGTTGGACTTTCCCGAACAAACAACACTTTGGTAAGCAATCACTTAAATTTTCTTTCCTTACAGTTACACGCATATTTTGTTTACTCCGCGCATTATTATTTATCTTCCAACGAAAAAACATCAACTGCCAACCCGATACCGTGCTGAAGAGACCAATAAAGGTCGAAAGCGTACAGGGTTATCCCGCATGTTATGCTATGCACTATACAATTATACGCATCTTTACTCTCTGTTTCTGTATTTTATTCATACCTTTTATTCAGTTTACACTGCATGTCCAGCGCGCGTTGCAATATGATACGTATTATAGTCAGTGGCTAAATGCGCCTATTGTTACAATCCCCGTCCCCATAGTTTTCTACATTTACATATACAGGACTGAGGACATCATTGTGGTTCCCATTACCTACTCCAAAACCAAAAAACAATGAATATCTCTTGTAGCGAAAGGATAGAGCTAATCCAGGCTCGCCACAATTGTATAGTCCCTACTTCACTACACTTTACAGTTTTGACAATTTACGGATATAATAGCGCAAATATCATAACACCACGTGTTAAGCATTGTCCAAAGAGCAAATTTCATGCCGTTGGCCTTTAGCTTTTGCTGCTATACCCTTCCCCTTTAACTTCTACATTATTACACCTTACAGTCTTGCTATTTGACAGTTAATTTAACAACGCGACACACAACGTAGAAAGCACTGTCCAAAGAGCAGATTTCATGCCGTTGGCTTTAGCTTTTATTTATCAACACCTAACTAATCTTCGTATATTAACAATATTCACGATCTTGAACCCCGGTTATCTCCCTTATTATGCCCTAAAAACACGAACTTACCCCCTTAATTACCACTAAGATAACTAGTATAACTAAGATAACAAGTATAACTAATAAAATAGTGACTTTGTCGTGGTGACAAATTTAACATTACGCCATTAATAATTAAGTGACAAATTTAACATTACGCCACATCAATAAGGAAGATTTTGTACCTCATACCTACACTTTACAGTTTTGACAATCGACGGATAATAGCGCAAATATCATAACACCATATGTTAAGCATTGTCCTGCAAAGAGCATATCGTACAGTCATACCTACACTTATAGTTTTGACAACCGACGGATAATAGCGCAAATATCATAACACCATGTGTTAAGCATTGTCCAAAGAGCATATTTCATGCCGTTGGCCTTCAGCTTTTGCTGCTAAACCCTTCCCCTTTAACTTCTACATTATTACACCGTACAGTCATACCTACACTTTACAGTTTTGACAATCGACGGATAATAGCGCAAATATCATAACACCATGTGTTAAGCATTGTCCAAAGAGCATATTTCATGCCGTTGTCCTTCAGCTTTTGCTGCCAAACCCTTCCCCTTTAACTTCTACATTATTACACCGTACAGTCATACCTATACACTTATAGTTTTGACAACCGACGGATAATAGCGCAAATATCATAACACCATGTGTTAAGCATTGTCCAAAGAGCAAATTTCATGCCGTTGGCCTTTAGCTTTTGCTGCTAAACCCTTCCCCCTTAACTTCTACATTATTACACCGTACAGTCTTGCTATTTGACAGTTAATTTAGCAACGCGACACACAACGTAGAAAGCACTGTCCAAATAAAGAGCAGATTACATGCCGTTGGCCTTTAGGTTTGATATCTTCGTGTATTATCTACATATTCTACACGTAATATTAAACTTACAATACTCACTATCTTAAACTCCGGTTATTTACCTTACTATCCCCTAAACACACGGACTAATCCCCCCTCACCACTTAGATAACTGGTATAACCTGTGGTATAACTAAGATAGTAGTATAGCAACTAGGGCTGCGAGCTCAATCGACCTCAACCGTGAATATAAACACCAAAACGTCACCAAATTTGGTCAAGTCACGACTCGACAAATTTGGCGATGTTTTGGTGTTTATATTCACGATTGACGTCGAATAAGCTCGCAGCCCTAGTTGCTATACTACTACAACGATCGTTAGTCAATCTAGACATCCCTCGCACATTTTCTACTAAATTGATGTCAAACACACGCGAGACTAGCGAAACAATACCAAATTTATACTAAATAACGACTCTCACTAAATTTGGCACCATTTCAGCCATATTTAAAAAAAATAGAGAGCGTCGTTTCAAAATTCTCACAAATTTATGTCAAATTACATTTAGGAAAAAATAGAAAGTGTCATTTCAACATTTTCGCGTGTTAAAAAAATAAAATGTGGTACGAGCTCACTCCCACATATTAGAAAATAGAGAGTGTCATTTCAACATTTTCACAAATTTGTCGAATCATATTTAAAAAATAGAAAGTGTCGTTTCAACATTTTCACAAATTTGTCAAATCACATTTTAAAAAATAGAAAGTGTCGTTTCAACATTTTCACAAATTTGTCAAATCACATTTTCACAAATTTGTCAAATCACATTTAAAAAATAGAAAGTGTCGTTTCAACATTTTCACAAATTTGTCAAATTTATGTATCGTAAAAGTGTCTCACGCGTGATAAAATTGCCACCTGTTATGCAAATTAGATTATTGCCACCTGTTAATAATAGATTAGTCCGTTTGTTCACTATTTTCAGCGTTTGTCGCCTCTTTTCTAAAATGGTGATCGTACACATATTTCGACGTTGTGATTCCTCCCGACAACAAGCCCAAGAAAGGCACGTACGGTGTCACAATCGCGACAATGCTCTCAACGTCTTTCTTTAATAGCGGGTCTTTTTGCAACTCGTCATTTAGCTCGTCAGGGTTCTCGCTACAACGTTTTTGTGACCATACGCATAGGAGTCAATACCATTTTCTAAAAGGTATCGTTTATCGTCGAAGCAGGATAGCGATACTTTATTAATTTCATAGCTACCGAGCTGATGTTTGACACTTCTAATGGTCTTCATTATGTGTCGCAATTGTTTCTGCTCTAGTAGCACACTTTTGTAATCTTCGTGTCTGATCACTTTTTTAATTATATTCTTTCTAATACCTTTAGCAGTTTTCCCACCACCCCCATCCTCTTTCAAATAGCTATACATTTTACTGCGCAACCCGACGAACTCAATAATTGGTGTTCCAGCGCACTCATCCTTCATCTTGCCAATGACTTTCTTGTTCTCTTTGAAAGCGAATGGGTTGTCTGCAGGGTAATCGCTATTGTCAAACTTTTCGCGCTCCTCCATGAAGTCAGAGTAGACGTCGTCAGTTTTGATTGTGTACAACAGACTGTCAGTGTCGGTGAAGTGTAGTCTGCAGGTGTCGCTAGAGTACTTTTTCATGATATAGTTGTAGTGGAAGTCATACATCAACGTTTTGCTCAAGTCTAGTATGCACATACCCACGTATGCAGGTCTATTTAATGTCAGCGTCTCTTTGACTTTGTGGACAGCGACTAAGTTCTCGCTAAATATCTTGCAAGACACAAACGTAGGCTTTGAGACAAGCTTTTCTAACTTTTTCTCGGTGGTCACTAATCTTACGTCCACACGCTTCCTCAAGTTCTCCATTGTTTTTCCAAACACACTGTTGTTCATCAACTTGAAGAAATCCTTCTCGAAAGCGTTCTTAGCCGCGGTTCTCTTGACTGTGTTAAAGTCGATGTACTTGCCTAGCCACTTGGACTGGTCAAACTGTAGGACCCTATGAATCTTATTGATTTTTAATCCAAGATCCATATACAACTGCAGATTTCTATAGTGACACACATACTTTTTTTTGTCCATCAAATTAGTCACCAGCTTTTTCACACCACCAACACTCACGTTAAACTTATTTTTGATTTTCGTGCAGTACTCCGACAACATGTCAGCGGTTATCTCCATCTTCTCAGGAGCCAATGGGTAGTCGTTGTGTAGGTCATGCAGATGGTCTGGATACTCCAAGTCGACTTCAAGCAGTAAGCCCTTTTTACTACCGTCGTGATAGTCACGCAGATTAACTTTTTCTATTTCTTTCTCAGTCAACCACTTGAAGCCGCCCGTGGGTAGACTTCGACTCATTGCCCATCCATACAAGTTGTTGGCGTCAAGGTACATCAAATACTTCGACTCTTGCTCTTTGTCATACCCCTTCATATATTTATTGTTCGCCACGCCATGTCTGTTGCATATGTAGCTCACACCACCACGCATACCTAATTCTACGAACTGGAACATGTCAATGTCGGACAATAATTCGAGTTCTACTCCAGTCATCTTTAGCATGGCATCCCAAGCCAATCCAGGCGACGTGAAATAGTGACACGGGTCTAATTTATACTCGCGATGGCATGTCTTTCTAAAGTTCTCGAAAACGTCAGCGAGCAAGAGCACATCGCTTTTCAAATACAGGTCGTGGTACCCACCCATATTTTTAACGTCGAAGTAGTCCCACACATCGATGGCGCGCTCGTGCATTTCTTCCGTGATGTGCTCATCGTTCAGAACGCTGTAGAAATCTTTTTTGGAGGGTAGCTCGCGCTCGTCGAATTTTTCAAAGGAGTCCATATAATCGTAGGGGTAGACCCCCTTTCTTGTCATAAGTGCCAACCCCTCGTCGCGAAACACTTCTGACGTGTACTTGAAAGCGTCCCTTGGTAGGTTCTTCACCAAGTTGTCTAAACCACTACTCATGAACTGAAAGCTGTCCAAAAATACTAAGTTTTTTCCAAGCGTGAACGCCATGTACTTCTCCATGTTGTTCGGTATCACATTTATGTCTTGACCAAACTTGCCAATCTCCTGCATAATGAAATGGCTATCGTAGCCGCGTAAGTTATGAAAGATCACGGGAATTTTATCAGTCAACTTAAAGTTCACGTTACACTGACGATGTGCGGACCCTCTGTACTTACCTGACACGTGACAGTGGTCTCTCACTCTAACGTCAGCGCCAGTGTACTCAACACTGCAAATATGACAACTCTTGGCCTCGTCGAAATTCTTCTTATCGTCATCAGTCAGCACCATTTCTTTGTTAAAGTGACTCTCAGATGTTTCTTTACAATATTCGACAATTTCTAACATTTCCCCAATAAACTTGTTAACTGCATTTTCACCGCGATACACTTTCACTGGCTTACTGTACTCATTGTCATAGCAACAAACTAATTTGTACCCATAACCACAGTCAACGTGTCTCTGATAAGCGTTTGTGTAGCTACACTCGCTTGACAGCTTTGTTGTGTGCACCTTCTGTGTGATAGCCTCGAAGTCTGCATACACCACAAATGGTACGTTTAGCTGTCTACTAAAATTCTCGTATTTCACTTTCGCACCTTTTTGCGGCATTTTAATAGCTTGCTTCCCATTGATGACCAAACATACTTCAATGTGACTTTCAAGCACGTCCGCTCGGGTAAAACACTGCAAACAATACCTGCAAAAATGCTTTCTCGCCTTATACTTTGTCTGACGGTACATGAATTTGTTGAAGTCACGAATATATACATAATGCTTGTTGCCCACGTCATTAGTTATCAACAGTAGGTCCATATGGTCAGGATACGTCTCCTTAGAAACATACACAGGGAATGGCTGCTTACTTTCATACCCAAAAACGTTGATGCTAATTTCGTTAGCCTTTTCGATCTTGTTGTAATCTTTGAGTGTGACTGGGAAGTCAATTCCGTCATAGTTCAGCTCACCGACATGCCTAGCGTACCTTGACGTTCTGTCAGAGTTTTTTCCAACAGGAAATTTGTGTGCGAGGTGGCACCATCTAAAGCACTCGTTGTCATCATCGTTATTTACGTTTACCAAGCCCTTCATACTGTTGCGCAGCTCCTTTGGCAACACAATGTAGCTACTCCCATGCAAAGGTCTGTAAATAGCGACGTTAACGTAGTGCGCGTCTATTTTGTCGATAGTCCATCCAGACCCCTCAGATAACCACCCAGCTATCCGCGTCAAAATCTGCTCCGACCCACGATTGGCGACACCCTCGATGTCATGCTCGTTAATGACGACGAACGTTTCGCTGTTAAAGTAGGCAGTTTTGTACGTGGTCTTATTGAGTTCTAAAACTTTCTCAAAAGTGACCTTGACTGTCTCCACCACTTTCATTCCGTTGGTCTCACCTAATTCACGTCTCAAAAGGTTAGTGACAGCGCTTCTACTACCATTTACCTGATTGATGTCTCTGTCGTCAATTACCTCAACTCCATAAGACCTTGTGAACCCTCTCAGTGCTCGATCTAACAGATGCGTTGGCGATGCGAGGTCTTCTACAGGTCGTGTTTCTTGGTCTCTAAAGAAGCCGTGAACGTTGGTCGCTTCGTCTGTTAGTGAATTGACAACGGCTGCACTCGTCTTATGCGCCCGTCTTTTTTGCAGCGGGTTTTTCACAGTCCGACTCATTGGCTTATACTTACACTACACTTTTTTTCTTAGCCCACTCATTGTAATAAATGTCACCACTCTCACACCATCCCAGCTTTGGGTACACCACCCCAAACAAATTGTCGTCAAACAAGTCTTTCACCTCCCCGTCTTTGAGGTCTGACACCTTCTTGAGTGTCTCGACTCGTCTTCTATGACACAACCTAGTAATGTAGTATCCATATCTGCTGACATTTCTACCCTTTATCAAATTGCATGAGTGCAGCACATTGACAACTTTCAGGAAGTCCTCTTTTATCAACTCAAGGTGCTCACCCTTCACGACGTCCCGTAGTCTTCTCCCCATCCACCAAGACCGTTTGTGAACGCTTTTTAGTCGCGTGAGTCTCATGTCGCTGTAACTCTGAGTGTAACCCCATTCGGTGTCGCCACACTTTGGACACGCGTACCCACCGCAGTCAGTCACATGTTTCACAACGTCACAATCCAAGCAGTAGTAAATTCTGAAGGTGTCTCCACACTCAGTTTGCGTCTCGCTGGCGATCTCGTCAATTGTCAAGCCGTAACTCATCTGCCTCATAAGTTTGTCCATCGCTTATACTACTCCAACATTTTTTTTATCGAGTTAGCACCCACACCACTATTCCACTACCCAAACCTAGCGCGCTAACAAACAATAATTGGTATTCCTTCATTTCCGCACTCGGTTGGTAGTAATCCGCAACCCTCGGGAGGTCAGTGAACACTCGTCCGCTGTACTGTATGGTCATTACGCTTCTAAGTTCTTCCAACGCGTGGTTTGTGTCATTGATGTCAGCATTAGCATCAGAGAGCCGTTGTCGTAAACGCTGGATCTTATCTTTCTTGGCGACTTCATTCTCATACCACACTTCTTTCGCACTGGCTAACTGCTCCAACGCATGGTTATGTCTTTTCATCTCAGCTTCATAACCTGAGTGATTAAACTTCGAAAACATAAAGCCAGCGCCTGCAAAAGCCACTGCATTAAATATCCCTCCAGCCACGACACTCACCATTAACTTACGTTGATTTGAATGGATCTGTCGGTATCCACTTTTTCGATTGCATCCATTTTACTAACAGCGTTCCTGCACCAACAGCTGCAGCAAGTTTAACTGTGCCTTTAACTGTCTCTGGTGTTCCCAATGGTTCTCCCAAAGCCTTTTTAGAGATCATACTCACTGCCACAGCACCAGTCGTAACAAGTAGCGCATCGTACAATTCGTTCATAAGTTCTTTTCGATCGATCGCGGACATATATACATTGTCGTGTGTTTTGTTCAAGAATCAAACGTGTCTAGCGCTGGACGACAAGTTCTACGATTTTCTGACGCGCTAACCACAGTGCTCGCGGGCTCCAGTTGTGTCTCTTTCTCATTGCTAATTGTGTACCATAGTGAAGCACCAGCGATGATTACACCAAGTGTTCCGACAACATATCCATAGCTCCACTCACCACCCTGTTCTTCGTTAACTATCATTTCACGCATTTTTTTTTCTTTCGCGGCTTTCGATATCTCAGCCAACTTTTTACCAGCAGCGACGCGCTTTGGGTCCTTCACCTTAACACTTTTCACATCAGCTGTGATCTTAGCGTCGACAGCCGTCTGTGAGTCTTCAACCATCTAATACACTATCACGTGTTATCTTACTCACAGATGACCTCACAGGTGTCTCACAGTTGACCTCACAGGTATCTCACAGTTCCAGACCAAACGCACTAAAAAATTAGGATTTTTTCTGAGAGTATAACATAATGACTCAAGCCCGAGAAATCAGCGAAGAAGATATTGCCAACATGTTGAGAACAGCCTTTATCAGTGTGCCCACCCTACAAGGCGCCTCTGGACCTATCGTCTTAAACGAGTACTTCTCAACATACACAATGTTCGACCCCGACCCTGAAGGGCCACCAAAACGGCTTGGCTCTCAGATCCGCCATACGAGGTATCTTCTCGACGCTTGGATCGATCTTCGAGAGGAGAGAGCCAACGAGCTCGCTGGTGTGTTAGCTGGCATAATCCCTGTGTGGTGTTACTCACCATTCAAACACCTTATGTTAGCGAGTGGTGTCTACTTGAACAACCCTTGTGAGTCCACAGCTACATTACTCGGTAGTTTCCTCCAAGTGCTCTTAGCGACCCTTATGTGGAAACCATGCCCAACCAAAGCCAAAGCGTGGCTAGATCTCGCCGCAAACCGCGACGTTCACGTTTGCAAGGTTGGGTGTAACGAGATACTGGGTGCGGATGATATCAGGGACCACGTACTCTCGCCCGCCCACAGACACTTTGCGAGAGACGAAAACGCGTACGCCTGTCACCCATGTGGTGTGGTCACCAACGACCCACTGTATCGCTTGAGACATGAGAGCTCGAAGTCCCATCTTGAAAACTTAGAGCTCCAGCGGATATTTAACAACGAACAACAGTTGCCGCAACAGGAGAGAACATTTCTCTGGAGGTATAGTAACCATGAAGAAAATCGGTAAACTAGAAATCGTGATTGGTCCCATGTTTGCAGGAAAAACAACCGAGACTCTTCGCAGGTTAGTCACGTTAAGTAAATCAGGGCTCAAAGTCCTCTACATGAACAACACGGGTGACACTAGGCGAACTGACCACGCGTTCTCCACGCATCGTCAGACCATTGTCGTTGGATCAGACAGTTTACCTGCGAAGTTAATCACCAACCTTCCAAGCTCTTCCGAGATAGCTGATTATGACGTCATTGGTATTGATGAGGGTCATTGGTACTCTGATCTGTCAGTTACCCGTGAATACATTAGAGCTGGCATTCACGTCATTATTTGTGGTCTCATAACAACGGAGCATTTAAAAAGACTTGGTGAACTCGACACACTGTTCCCAGTGGCAGACGACATCACATTTCTAAAAGCGTATTGCGCCGTTTGTCGTGACACTTACGGAACAACCGTTGAAGCGCCATTCAATTGGAGATACAACCCAGGACCGTCATTCGTTGGTGGTGCTGAGCAATATCGCGCAGTGTGCAGACGTCACCATCCTTCCACACAAAATTAAGGGTGTTCTCGGATACCCCACTTTTTTAAATTTAGACATTGGTCACATGAAGCGTCCAATGTACCGTAGAAACATTTTTTCACACAGTGGTCAGAAGGTTTGTGAAATAAAGAGAGAAAGTTTCGCAGACACCTTTATCGAGTTAAAAAAACGTCTTTAAAAAACGCTAGAGCAGTTGTCACCTCAAGTGTCGTCTCAACAACGAGAACGAGTGCTAACTCGACTTATTACTCGCTGTCTAAAAAGTCTCTTTACAATAGCGTCTCTCATGGTTACTCAACGCTGATTTATTTTTAAATTTACGAAGGCAGTGAGAGCACTGAAACCCAACGTCAAAGAGATATTTTATTACCGTGGTAATAGCGTCGTCGTATGAGTCGCACAAGAGTGTTAGATAACCAGCGGATTTATATCTGAGCAACAGAGACTCCTGCTCTTTGGACGTCTTACCTGTACCACCTGGGTTCTTGAACTCAATCACAAGCCCGCTATGCTGTCGGTTTGCGTTGGCAATAATCAAGTCAGGTGTTCCACGTTGGTAACCTTTTTTCCACGAATTTATTCTTTTACTCGAAGTGTCTTGATTTTCACCACAAGCAGCTACCAAAATAGCTTCTGGATAATATTTCCTAAGAAAACCAACGACTTTCGTGTGAAGGTCGAACTCAGTGATCATTACGAATTGATTGTGTTTGAGACCAACGTTAGCTAAACTTTTTTTAACGCTTGGTAAAACTTCTGAGTGCACCCACCTTCCAAAGTGTTTCGCGCGCTCCATTTTACTTGAGAACGTCAATGAGTAGACCCCAAGTTCGTTGATAAATGAGGCCTGCTCTATCTTCATTTTGCAGTCAGGTTCGACGTGGTCGTTGACTGCATCTTTTGGTCGAGCATAACCTAGAGCGCTCGCGACTTCTTTCGCTTTGAACCATATTTCACCGTTGTGATTAACCGTCGTGATTTGGTGACCGTCGAAGTCGAATAATCGAAGCGCTGTGGAGGTCATCACTATATTATAGCCCTGCAAAAAAAAACTACTCGACATAGGTGTCAGGTTTTTTATAGATCTGGTTTGTTGTGTACCAATGCAGCAAATACGTTTTATTAGTCCTCAGTTTTCTACGTCGTCTAAAAAAGTTTCTAACGTTACGAACCAGCTTTCTAAGCCAACCCATTACATAACTTAAGTCACGTCTCCTACCACTCCCACGGTGTCTGATTCTGCGGGTAACATAATAGGTTCGCCGTAAGTCTTTTTAGACCTCATACCAATCTCAGCGTGGAGCTCGAGAGTAACGTCACCGCGACCAAATGACCCACCAGCTTTGAACATGTGGTCAGTCGTCTTATTTATCTTATATATTTCATGAGGTCTCGAAATACACGCTCCCATTTACTTTACACCATATTCCTTCATCATTTCTCCACCCATGATTATGATGTCTCGGTTTGTCATGTAACCACTCACGATTTTCACACCGTAGAATTCTATCAACGATGGGTGTGCATAGGGCGCTAGTGGTATTCCTGGTCGGTGTATTCCAAAAATCGTTCCGTAGGGTGTGCCTATCTTTTTCATATTTGCTATGAAGTCTGAATCGGTCGACTTAACGTTGTTGACTCTGACGTGTGAATTGTCCATTTGCCAGTGTATCGATATCATATGTATTTTACTTATGTCAATACTACTCGGAATAGTGCATATGCTCTCCATTGCTGGGATGCTACCACCATACGCGAGTCCATTAGTCATACCAGTCTTGTACCCTATGAACTTATCCCACTGACCATCGTCGTTCGATATAATTGTCTCCCAATTTGATCCAGCGGTTCTCATTGGTAACCTCACCACAACAAAAATAGAGAGATCACACCATTGCATACTCGGGCAATTAAAATGGAGACCTGACTCAAGTGGGATTGGTGTTAACACGGGGGATAGAAAACTTTGACTTACACCGCTGATGCCGACAATAGGACCATAAGCCGGGTTGTTTTGCACTAATTTACTTGTTTCACCAATGGCTTTCACTTTGTTTGAACCATTGGTGTGAAATTCCACGTTTTTCAAGGCGTGTGTGCTAACGTTGAAGTCGAGCACAAGATTATACGACTGACTCTTGAGGTAGCCTGACAGCAATTGCTCTAGAGTTCTTTTGTTTGTGGCGTCTGAGTCATCGACTGGGTCTGCTACGTTTTTTATTGCTGAGCCTTGCATGTCTATTATTCCAGACATCCTCCCACCGGTCGCACTTAACTTAGGATCTTCATCCAGATGCCTTTTCGTTCTCTTTAGTATTTTATCGTGAGGGTCGTCAGACTCATACCCATAGTTTAGACTCATTACTACTTCAAGGTGTATTTGGTTAACAGATAACCAGAGACTGCTGAGAACCCTAAGATTATCGCCAGCGTTGTCGTGGTGTCTGACTCACTTGAGGTGGTGGCCACTGTTTTTCTCACAGGAAGTGGTGTCACGTTTTCTTGGTAAACTTTTTTAGCCACAGTCGTTGGTACCACCACCACACTTTCTTGGTGAGCTTTTCTCCTCACAGTCGTTGGCGCTACTAAGTTAGTCACCACATTTTCTTGGTGGACTTTTTTAGCTGTAATTGTTGGTGTTGTTGCATTCAAGCGAGTGTTCACTCCAAATTTCATGGACTCTGTGGCAATCTTTAATAAGTTGTTGTACCCAGCGATTTTATTCTTGAGTATCACCACGTTGCTTGGCATTAACCATGTACTTGGCGACACCGCGAGATTTTGGACAACGTTGGTGTCTCTAATCGATTTGTTCATGTTGAGAATCCACGTCGATACGTCGTAGTTGATAACACTGTCAGCGAACAACTTTCGGAACTCTTGTTGGGTTTCTAGACTTCCTGCAGAGCCACCAACGACTGATACACGTGTTCTCGCTTGCGCACCAAGTGTGGAGTACACAAAGGCTTCTATGCTTTGATTTAGATATTGCAACCCAATGTTGGTAAAACCGTCTGACAATCGCGCGACGTATCGTTTATAATCGTTCTGAACGTCGTTGAGTGTGAACACTCTGGATTCGCCTAAAGTGCCATCGCTCAGGACTTTACTCCGGTAGTAATGCTTTTTGGGAATCTTGGAAATCTTACCATACAATTCGGAGGCGTTAAATTCTCTACTTATTGATTTCATGGTCTCACCACCTTCCATTCTTCTGAGAAGTCTTCTAATGGTGAAGTACAAATGAAATCTCATTACACTTGTGACCACGGGGTGAACTTCTTGTGACACTGATAAATGTTGCAATGACACCCCACAACAGAAACTCGCACAATACGTTGCAAACACAACACGGTAGTAAGATTCGTTGTCATCCCACTCTGATTTTGTCTTTGACGTGGTGATTTGTAAGACTGGTAGCTTTGACATGAAGTAGCTACTCTGGTTAACAAAAACTTTGAAGTTGTTCACTGGATAATTTAACACGTTTTCCGTTGGGTAGCCATCCCAAAGTCCCCAGTGGTTCTTGCGACCTTTTGGTAGTGGTTGGATAGTTCCACCACCTTGCCATATTATTGGGAACTTACTATTGTGTAGCCACTTCCACATGCTTTTATCATTTTTGAAGGTTGCGCTGGTTATGTCTGTGCTAAGGATGTCGTTGTTTCTGAAATATATGTCGACACTCGTGATCTTACCATCTTGCAAAATATTTGGATAGAACTCAAATTTGCCTAGAGTAGCGTGGGGGTACTTTTTGATGAGGTCTGCCTTTGCGTCGTGTGCAGCCTTCGATGTGTTAGCCATCGCGCGTTTGTAGTACTTTCCATAGTAATCACGAAGGGCTTTCTGCATATAATATACCGTATGTTATACATGACGCGAAAGTTGACAGTATTCATTGAAGGTGTGGAAAAAGTTGTGTCCTTTGACAACGCGATGATGGTCATACACGACAACCCGTACATTGTGGTCAAGACAGCCACTGTGTTTTGGGACTACCATAACACGACAAATGACGACAGCATTCAGGTCTTTACGCTGGATGACTCTAGGGTCGGCTCTTTTAAAAAGATTAAAGTGGGTGAGGGGTACTTCAGCTTCGATGCATTGGTCAAAGTTTTAAAACATGAGTCTAACGAGCGTAAGGTGGATCTTGAGATAGAGAAACTAGTGCCCACAGGCAAGTGTAGGGTCAAGGTTAGTAGTTCAGCTGTGTTAGACACCCTTGGGCCTCTACTTGGTTTCGCGAAGGGTGAGGTGATTCAGAATGACTCACAGTGGCACACTAGCCCGAACGAGGTCGACATGTATAGAGGTCTGAAGTACATAGAAGTTTCGTGTGACATTGTTGAGACGGATAGTAACGTGGGTATTGATGGGAAGCGTAGCGATGTGATCACAACGTTGCCAATACCTACCGAACAGTCATTGAAAGGGTCAGTGCAACGCCATGTAGACATTGAGTCAAAGGTGGGCATTAAAAAAGGTGTTTACTCAAGTATGACGTTTCGCGTCAAACCAAATAACGGTGGTCTCAAAATTGGCGCGGTGTTATTGGAACTGTATATTGTGTGAATTATATGGAACTTGGTGTGGAAACAGAGCAGGGGTTGAGAGACATTTACTATAATCCTAAGACGGGGTACACTGGTGCAGAGAGGTTGTATCAAAGTGCATTGGGAGACGGATTGAAAGTGACTAGAAAAACAGTGAAAGAATGGTTGACAGCGCAGGACACCTACACTAGGTACAAACCCATTGTGAGAAGGCACAAGTTCCGTGCGACTTTTGTTGGATTTCTTGGTGAAGAGCTCCAAATGGACTTAGTGGACATGAGTAAGTATTCAAAACAGAATGGTGGATATTATTGGATATTGACAGGTATTGAAATATTGAGTAGATACGCTTTTGGCATTGCAGTTTATAGAAAAGACACTAAGAACATGACTAAGACTGTTGGAAAATTGCTGAACGACTTCAAAGATCGGTTTGGGACCACACCTAAGTTAGCACAATTCGATGATGGACTTGAGTTCTACAACGTTGGTGTGAAAAGTTTGCTGAAAAAACATGGTGTTGAATATTTCAGCACTAAGAGTGATAAAAAGGCTGCTGTTGTTGAGCGTTTTAATAGAAGTCTCAAGAGTATTATGTGGAAGTACTTTTACACCCGTGGAACGTACAAATGGATTAACGTTCTCGACCAGTTTGTGAGCAATTATAATAGCAATGTGAATCGAAGCATTATGATGAAACCGAAGGATGTCGATAAGTCAAATGAAGCCGAAGTGTGGACCACTTTGTTTGGTCATCATTTTGCAGACACCCCATTGCCAAAGTTTAGAGTTGGTGAGTCAGTGAGAATTAGTAAGTACAAGAGTGTGTTCACAAAGGGCTATGAAGCCAACTTCACTGAAGAGCTGTTTAAAGTGGTGAAGGTTACTCGTGGCGATCCGAATGTGTACGAAATTGAGGATATAAGCGGTGAACAGATTATTGGTAAATTTTATGAGCAGGAATTATCGCTGGTTAATAAGAAACCTGATGACGATGTGTACAGAGTTGAAAAGGTGTTGAAAAGAAAGAAAGTCAGAGGGAAGAAGATGGCGCTGGTCAAATGGTTGGGTTATGAGAGCAAACATAATTCGTGGATACCAGAAAGCGATATTCAAAATGTGAGCTAGTGTAATATGGCTGAAGGCGGCTTCGACGACCTCGAGACGGAGGGCTCTAATGAATACAAAGATCTCACTGACGATGAACTAGAGTATAGTTACGAAAAAGCCATTCAAGAGCGCAAGCTAATTGGGGGTGATCCAAACGCCTCAATGTTTAGGATAACTAGACTAACTAAAGTGATGGGTGGACTAAAAGTCGAGCGTAATAGAAGACTTCGTCAACGTATGTGGAGGTTTTTTAGTGATCCCACAACGCGGACTAGTGACAACGTAAAAGACCGTGAAGAAGACGCGAGGAGTATGCCATTGTTAGACACCACACCCACAGAGCACGAGTCGATACCTGGACTAACACCAAATGAGAACCGTGAATTGAATGGTGCGCTCAACCCAAGTGTGGTGCCTGAATCAAGAACAGGTGACACTGGTGCACTACAAATAGAAGCGGATCACTATCAAGAAGCGATAGGCGAAACGAATGAAAGAATAGCAGAGCTCGCAGTAAAAGACCTCACGGTTGAGGAGCACGAAGAGTTCATCAGTCTAGCTGAAAGAACGATTGGACTTGAAGAGGCTAGAGACACGACTATCGAACAGCGACAAGTGGAGGAAGTTAGAGAGCAACAGGAAGTCGATATTGACAGATTGCAGAAGTTCAAGAAGTGGGCTAGAGAAAATATGGTTGGGTTGAGTGCTTTAGCGATTTCAGTAGCTGCGATTATAACAACCATTATTATCGCTGGGAGGTCTAATGTTATGAATGGCGCTATGACCACGAGGTCGTTTGCACAGGCTGTTAAAAACGCGATAATGAGGATGGGTCCATGGGCTGTTGGATTGGCGAACTTAGTTTATGACGCGCTGGTGACAGGCGCAAAGGGCCTCGCTTGGTTAGCTCAAAATCTGTGGGTGTTTGCGGTGACATTCGCGTGGCTTGCGTACAATTATTTAAACTAAAAGCAAACGTAACTTATGGACGCCGGAAAGTGACGCTCAAAATGTGAGCTAGTGTAATATGGCTGAAGGTGGGGGAGATTACGACAAGATCGAGATGGAGGACTTCGATAAGTACAAAGACACGAGTGTTGAGCAACTAGAAGGAGAGCTCACCAAGACTGATGAGTGGATCAGCAAGACAACCCTCGAGCACAACACGAGTGAGATGTCGAGAGACGTTCGTGTTAATTATGACAACTATCTCGACGACGCAAAAAAGATAAGAAGTGAGCTAGCTAGAAGGCGAGGTGGGAAAAAAGAGACGTCATTTATCGACACTGACGATGGTAAGACGGTGACAATAAGGGGCACCAACACAGAAGTCCCAACGTTTGGTGTCGACGATTTACCATCGAATCCTGAGAACCAAATTTTGATAAGCTTAGAAAAGTTCATTAGTAATGAAACTGGGGTGCGGTTCAAGCTTGACATTCGTGACTCCGACGTGTCAGCGCTGCGACTCAGAACATCAATAAGCAAGAATAACAATATGTTATTCAAACCTAAGCTCGTTAGTAACGAACTTGGTAAAGAGCAAATAGTTCTCAAACGTGGGGAGGGTGGTGTTCTGCAGTACAACGAAGCTAAGGTTGCGCAACGTGCAGTTGACCAATTTAAAGACTTTTTGTATAGAATCGAAGTCAGCTCGAGAGACCGTGAGGAAACTGCGAGGAGTCAACCATTGTTGAACACCACACACACGGAACACGTCGACAAACCCAGACTAACGCCAAACGAGAACCGTGATCTGAGTGGCGCGCTCAATCCAAGTGAGAATGTGTTGCGTGAGTCAAGAGTAGGTGACACTGGTGCGCTGCAAATACAAGCAGACCATCTTCAAGAAGTGATAGACAAAGCGAGCGAAAGAATGGCAGAGCTTGAGGGTGGAGAGTACACTGATCCACACGAAAGAGTGGTTGGGCTTAGACAAACTAGAGGTAGACAGCATGCGTTTGATGAGCTTATTGGTTTGCGTGAAAGAGTGAGTGAACTTAGACAAGCCAAAGAAGAAGTCTTAGAGCAACGGCAAATAGAAGAGGTTAGAGAGCAACAAGAAGTCGACATTGACAGATTGCAGAAGTTCAAGAAGTGGGCTAAAGAAAATATAGTTGGGTTGAGCGCTGTAGCAATTTCAATGGCTGGGATTATAACAACTATTATTATCGCTGGTAGATCCGCTGTTATGAGAGGCGCTATGGCTACGAGGTCGTTCGCACAAGCTGTTAAGAACGCGATCACGAAGATGGGTCCATGGGCTGTTGGGCTGGCTAATTTAGTTTATAATGCGTTGACGTTGGGTGCGAAGGGTCTCGCATGGTTGGCTCAAAATCTGTGGGTACTCGTGGTGGTACTTGCGTGGTTTGCTTATGATTATTACAAGCTAAAACAGTAGCGATAAAACATATGTAAAGTATATGAACGTCACGTCAGCAGAGTTGAGCCCTGGTTTTAGACGAGCGACCATGGGTGGCATAAAAGGGGTGAGAACGCAACACGTAATCACGTTGAACCCCAATAAAGTTAGTCCTGGTGAGGAACTTTACGTTGACATACCAAAGCTCAAGGTTAGTAGCTGTTTGGTGCCTGGATCGTTGGGTTTAGTGTTCGACTTTAAAAATGCAAACGCCAAAAGCTGGTTCTTGAACAATGTCAGCAAGTTGTTGGTTGAGAAGCTTGTTGTAAGACTAGCTGGGGAAACTGTGTATGACAACAATGGGGAGAATTACACTGGTGTTTATCGCGACCTTTGGGAAAGTGTTACTGCGCGAGACCAAATGATTGACTATGGTATTGGTGGTGAGAACTTGAGAAAGCTAGTTTCTAAGGATGACAGTGGTGCGACGAGTGGGAATGTTACTAAAGTTAGCGACGCGTTAATGTTTGGTGTGATTGGAACGAAACTGCGGATTAAGCTTGGCAAGATCATGAATGACCATGGGTTGTACGCTCCTTTTAGCATGAACAACAACTTGCAGTACGTGATCACACTTCCGAAGGCCACAGACATCATGGTGGCACAATCCGGTAGCGCTGTGGGCGGATACACTCTGGAGAACCTCGAGCTTGAGTATGAGACGATTGATAACCAGGAGCTCGCTGACGAAATAGCGTCGGGTTACGCAAGTGGTCGTAGTTTGTCATATGAGCACGTTACATTGATGAAAACCACCGAATGGGATAAAGGTACGACCATTGTGAATGAAAACATTAATCTTCCAAGAAAAAGCATGAAGGCAATTGTGTTGCTATTCACGAATAAGGTGCGAACAGACAGCGAGGAGTTTCTTTACCCAAATATTGATAGTGTTAGAGTCACAATTGAAGGTGTGCCAAATAGTGTGTACTCACAAGGCGTCCCAAAGTCAAAGTTCTATGCAGAAGCGAAACGATTGTTTGGGTTGGGTGAAGAACATGCTCAGTTCATGACCATACAGAAGTTCTATAAAGATGGCTTTGCGTTAGTCATCGACTTGAGGAGTGTTCAAGATAATCGCAATGTCGCCACTGGCAAGAACATTGTAAACACACAATCCGGTGTGCTTCTTGAGATCACTAAGAAAGCGACGACTGCAAATGTCATGTGCAGGGTGTTTGTGATAAGTGATGGGTTGGTCAACTTCATGAACAATGGGTTGCAGTCAATCCAGTATTAAATCAAACGTGAGTTAATGGAGACTCCGTTTAATATGCTAATTGTTGGTATGACAGCTTGTGGTAAGACGCATTATTTGCTGGAAACATTAGAATCTGAGTACTTTAGTAAATTTGACTACATTGTGTTGATTTGTCCTACTTTCGAGTGGAACAAAGCGTATCAAGATTGGAAATATGTGCGCGACCCTGACGTGTTAGCGATAGACTGCGCGCAAGACAGTGTCGACGCTGTTCTCAAGTGTGTAACAAATGTTTTTTAAAGGCACTAACACTCTGATTGTGTTGGACGACTGTGCAAGTGGGCAGGACGTCAAGAATAGGACTAGTCAGTTGGTCAACTTGGCTTTTAGTGCGCGACATTTTATGTTGAGCGTTATTGTCATCACACAACAACTGACGTCGATCGCAAAACCGTATAGAGAAAACATTAGTAAGCTCATTTGCTTTTACTGTCCGAGCAGAAGTGATATGAAGGTTGTTATTGACGATTACCTTGGACACATTAGCAAAGAAGAAGTGTCAGCGATTGTAACCGCATTAAAAAATAATAAGTACGCTAGACTTGAAATCTCACTGCGCTACCCATACAGTCACGAAGTTGTTATTCCGCAATAAAATATGGGTATAAGTAATAACGCGATGGTGAAACGCAAAAGTGAAGAAAATCCCGCGGTTGAGGAACTAGTTCAGGACACTGATGATACTTCGACTGTGGAAGACAACATTGACGTTAGAAGAGCCGAACTTATTAGACTGTCTGGCGATGGTGTGGTAAGCCAATCTGAAGCGTACATTAAAAAAGCGTCCGCAAAGGTTATCGACAAGATATGGCGCCAATATGAGTTGAAGAGAATGGAAATTGCAAACGCTTTTCTCACCGACTTGTTAATCAGCAAATTCGCTAGCTTACTGGATGGGTTGAACGCTATTGAAAACCCTGACGAACTAAATGACGAGTTGCAAAAAGACCCGCTATTAAAGAAAGACGTTGAGAGCATTGTCGCGATTGTGACACCGTACGTGCCTTTCTTGGGCTTGTTGTCGGGAGGAATCACAACGTCGAAATATGTGTACGATCACCATTTTAGAAAAGAGGCGACAAACGCTGAAAATAGTGAACAAACGGACTAATCTATTATTAACAGGTGGCAATAATCTAATTTGCATAACAGGTGGCAATTTTATCACGCGTGAGACACTTTTACGATACATAAATTTGACAAATTTGTGAAAATGTTGAAACGACACTTTCTATTTTTTAAATGTGATTTGACAAATTTGTGAAAATGTGATTTGACAAATTTGTGAAAATGTTGAAACGACACTTTCTATTTTTTAAAATGTGATTTGACAAATTTGTGAAAATGTTGAAACGACACTTTCTATTTTTTAAATATGATTCGACAAATTTGTGAAAATGTTGAAATGACACTCTCTATTTTCTAATATGTGGGAGTGAGCTCGTACCACATTTTATTTTTTTAACACGCGAAAATGTTGAAATGACACTTTCTATTTTTTCCTAAATGTAATTTGACATAAATTTGTGAGAATTTTGAAACGACGCTCTCTATTTTTTTTAAATATGGCTGAAATGGTGCCAAATTTAGTGAGAGTCGTTATTTAGTATAAATTTGGTATTGTTTCGCTAGTCTCGCGTGTGTTTGACATCAATTTAGTAGAAAATGTGCGAGGGATGTCTAGATTGACTAACGATCGTTGTAGTAGTATAGCAACTAGGGCTGCGAGCTTATTCGACGTCAATCGTGAATATAAACACCAAAACATCGCCAAATTTGTCGAGTCGTGACTTGACCAAATTTGGTGACGTTTTGGTGTTTATATTCACGGTTGAGGTCGATTGAGCTCGCAGCCCTAGTTGCTATACTACTTAAGATAACAAGTGTAACTAAAATAACTAGAATAATTAAGATAACTAGCTAGTATAACTAATGTAACTAAGATAACTAGTATAACTAATGTAACTAAGATAACTAGTATACTAATGTAACTAAGATAACTAGTATAACTAATGTAACTAATATAACTAAGATAACTACTGTTAGTAAGTGCTGCGCAGAGTTCTGTGCAATTTTGGAGTGCTGAGAACAACCGGATGTCGAGAGCTGAACGCAAGTAAGAGGAGTTCTTATCAGAAGTGAAATGCCGCCTCAGGAGTGGTATAACCAGTATAACTAAGAATAATTAATAATATTAACTATGAAGTAAGATAACTAATATGTATAACTAGAATAACTAAGATAACTAGTATAACTAAGATAACTAATGTAACTAAGGTAACTAGTATATAACTAAAATAACTAATATAACTAAAATAACTAATATAACTAGAATAACTAAGATAACTAGTATAACTAAGATAACTAGTATAACTAAGATAACTATAGTATAACTCTAATATAACTGCAGTATAACTAATAACTAAGATAACCCTATAACCCAAGAAAAGTTGATGTAGATAAGGTGGGGATAATCAGGACAATAAGGAAGACTATGTACCTCATGTGGTGACCGATACATGAAACACCAACCGACCTGGTAACTAATGACGCAACTCACGTATATACTGTATTACCAACTGATAAACGCCCTCAGTGACAATTTGTATTTGACGAAGCCCAAGCTAGTACAACGATCGAGAACGAACCTTTTAACTACCACAGCTTTTCAACCCTACACTCATGGCACGACGCGTTGGACTTTCCCGAACAAACAACACTTTGGTAAGCAATCACTTAAATTTTCTTTCCTTACAGTTACACGCATATTTTGTTTACTCCGCGCATTATTATTTATCTTCCAACGAAAAAACATCAACTGCCAACCCGATACCCTGCTGAAGAGACCAATAAAGGTCGAAATCGTACAGGGTTATCCCGCATGTTATGCTATGCACTATACAATTATACGCATCATTATACGCATCATCGTTAATGGCGACCATTTATTAATTGGTTGTTATAACCATTTACAACTGTTTGTCTCAGATCCACATTTCAACCATTTTTTTTTGCTTGAAATAACCATTTCGTTTTTACAGTGTACACTTATAGTTTTGACAACCGACGGATAATAGCGCAAATATCATAACACCATGTGTTAAGCATTGTCCAAAGAGCAAATTTCATGCCGTTGGCCTTTAGCTTTTGCTGCTAAACCCTTCCCCCTTAACTTCTACATTATTACACCGTACAGTCTTGCTATTTGACAGTTAATTTAGCAACGCGACACACAACGTAGAAAGCACTGTCCAAATAAAGAGCAGATTACATGCCGTTGGCCTTTAGGTTTGATATCTTCGTGTATTATCTACATATTCTACACGTAATATTAAACTTACAATACTCACTATCTTAAACTCCGGTTATTTACCTTACTATCCCCTAAACACACGGACTAATCCCCCCTCACCACTTAGATAACTGGTATAACCTGTGGTATAACTAAGATAACAAGTGTAACTAAAATAACTAGAATAATTAAGATAACTAGCTAGTATAACTAATGTAACTAAGATAACTAGTATAACTAATGTAACTAAGATAACTAGTATACTAATGTAACTAAGATAACTAGTATAACTAATGTAACTAATATAACTAAGATAACTACTGTTAGTAAGTGCTGCGCAGAGTTCTGTGCAATTTTGGAGTGCTGAGAACAACCGGATGTCGAGAGCTGAACGCAAGTAAGAGGAGTTCTTATCAGAAGTGAAATGCCGCCTCAGGAGTGGTATAACCAGTATAACTAAGAATAATTAATAATATTAACTATGAACTAAGATAACTAATATGTATAACTAGAATAACTAAGATAACTAGTATAACTAAGATAACTAATGTAACTAAGGTAACTAGTATATAACTAAAATAACTAATATAACTAAAATAACTAATATAACTAGAATAACTAAGATAACTAGTATAACTAAGATAACTAGTATAACTAAGATAACTATAGTATAACTCTAATATAACTGCAGTATAACTAATAACTAAGATAACCCTATAACCCAAGAAAAGTTGATGTAGATAAGGTGGGGATAATCAGGACAATAAGGAAGACTATGTACCTCATGTGGTGACCGATACATGAAACACCAACCGACCTGGTAACTAATGACGCAACTCACGTATATACTGTATTACCAACTGATAAACGCCCTCAGTGACAATTTGTATTTGACGAAGCCCAAGCTAGTACAACGATCGAGAACGAACCTTTTAACTACCACAGCTTTTCAACCCTACACTCATGGCACGACGCGTTGGACTTTCCCGAACAAACAACACTTTGGTAAGCAATCACTTAAATTTTCTTTCCTTACAGTTACACGCATATTTTGTTTACTCCGCGCATTATTATTTATCTTCCAACGAAAAAACATCAACTGCCAACCCGATACCCTGCTGAAGAGACCAATAAAGGTCGAAATCGTACAGGGTTATCCCGCATGTTATGCTATGCACTATACAATTATACGCATCTTTACTCTCTGTTTCTGTATTTTATTCATACCTTTTATTCAGTTTACACTGCATGTCCAGCGCGCGTTGCAATATGATACGTATTATAGTCAGTGGCTAAATGCGCCTATTGTTACAATCCCCGTCCCCATAGTTTTCTACATTTACATATACAGGACTGAGGACATCATTGTGGTTCCCATTACCTACTTCTCTTACTATATATTATTTATAAATAATTCTTCCCTTTAATCATTTATTTATATATAATGAAAAATATAACAACTATTTTGCTAAATAATAAATTTACATTTGGCGCCCCATAGGATGGCACAGACTTTCATGTCTGAAACCAAATGGTTAGAGTTGTTGAAATGGCGGGCTACAGGTTTGTCACCATCATTGATCCTCACGGAACGAAGATGTTCAGCAAACCTGTCTGAAAGGCGTCGCCCAGTTTTACCGATGTTTATCGCAAGAAATGCAATAAATTATGTTGGTGGACGTGCATGAAAAAGCATGACGGATTGTGTGGTCGAATTTGGGGGAAGTAATAACTGCAGTGGTTATACATCTTATAAAAAAGACCGTCCATCCATACAGTATCGAACGCTTTGGCCGAGTCAAGGAAGCAACAATAAACTTTGCTTCCACGCTCGGTGTTGTGAAGAATGGCCTCCTGAAGGGACATGCTTGCGTCTATACAGCTTTTTTCCTTCTGGTAAGCAAATTGTAAACAATTTGGAAAGTCTTTTCGCTCGAAAAAAGGCATCCATCTGATTAAAATCAATCTTTCGAAGATTTTGGAGAGTACATTTGTCAGAGTAATTCCTCTGTAGCTGTCCTTGTTATAACGATTTTTCTTGTTTATTTTGTACAAGGATATAATGTTTCCCACTGTAACAACATTCGGGACTGTTTCTAGTGCCGTGATAGCGTTGAGTATCGTTGTAAGTGTAGTTGTTAATGCGGTCCCGCCATATTTAATGTGCTCGTATGTCAAACCATCTGGACCAGAGGTCTTCCCATTTGGCAATTTAACAATAATACTGTTGACTTCTTCAATCGTAAACAGTAGTATAGAGAGTGGGGGTTCGAGCTCAACCGATGTCAGCCATAAATATAAATACCAAAACATCACCAAATTTGTGCCAAATCGCGATTCGACAAAATTTGGTGTTGTTTTGGTACATCCACATTTACGGATAACATCGAATAAGCTCGAACCCCCACTCTCTATACTACTATGGCGGTCGTTAATTGAGCTAAACACCCCTCACGTTTTCCACTCAATTGATGTCAAACACGCGCGAGACTCACGAAACAATACCAAATTTATACCAAATCACGATTTTGCTTAATTTGGTGTCATTTCAGTCACATTTTAAAAAATAGAAAGTGTCGTTTCAACATTTTCACAAATTTATGTCAAATCACATTTAGGAAAAATAGTCGTTTCAACATTTTCACAGGTTTACGTCACATTTAGGAAAAATAGTCGTTTCAACATTTTCACAAATTTATGTCACATTTAAAAAATAGAAAGTGTCGTTTCAACACTTTCACAAATTTATGTCAAATCACATTTAGGAAAATAACCGTTTCAGCATTTTCACAAATTTGTCAAATCACATTTAAGAAAATAGTCATTTCAACGCTTTTACAAATTTATGTATCGTAAAAGTGTCTCACGCGTGATAAAATTGCCACCTGTTATGCAAATTAGATTATTGCCACCTGTTAATAATAGATTAGTCCGTTTGTACGTTACTTTCAGTGTTTGTCGCCTCGCTTCTAAAATGGTGATCGTATACATATTTCGACGTTGTGATTCCTCCCGACAACAAACCCAAGAAAGGCACATACGGTGTCACAACCGCGACAATGCTCTCAACGTCTTTCTTTAGTAGCGAGTCTTTTTGCAACTCATCATTTAGTTCGTCAGGGTTCTCGATAGCGTTCAACCCATCTAATAAGCTAGCGAATTTGCTGATTAGCAAGTCGGTGAGAAAAGCGTTTGCAATTTCCATTCTCTTCAACTCATATTGATGCCATATCTTATCGATAACCTTTGCGGACGCTTTTTTAATATACGCCTCAGATTGGGTTATCGTACCATCACCAGACAGTCTAACAAGTTCGGCTCTTCTAGCGTCAATATCGTCTTCTGTCGAAGTGTCAGCGGTTTCCTCAACTAATTCCTCAATCGTAGGGTTTTCCTCACTTTTGCGTTTCACCATCACGCTATTACTTATACCCATATTTTATTGCGGAATAACAACTTCGTAACTGTATGGATAACGCAGTGAGATTTCGAGTCTAGCGTACTTATGATTTTTTAATGCGGTCACAATTGTCGATGCTTCTTCTTTGCTAACGTTTCCAAGGTAATCGTCAATAACGACCTTCATATCACTCCTACTCGGACAGTAAAAGCAAACGAGTTTACTAATGTTTTCTCATACGGCTTTGCGATCGACGTCAGTTGTTGTGTGATGACAATAACACTCAACCCAAAGTGTCGCGCGCTAAAAGCCAAGTTGACCAATTGACTAGTCCTATTCTTGACGTCCTGTCCACTTGCACAGTCGTCCAACACAATCAGAGTGTTAGTGCCTTTAAAAGTGTTTGTTACACACTTGAGAACAGCGTCAACGTTATCCTGTGCGCAATCTATCGCTAACACGTCAGGGTCACGTACATATTTCCAATCTTGATACGCTTTGTTCCACTTGAAAGTAGGGCAAATCAACACAATGTAGTCAAACTTACTGCGATACTCAGACTCCAGTGTGTTGAGTAAATAGTGTGTCTTACCACAAGCTGTCATCCCAACAATTAGCGCATTAAACGGAGTCTCCATTAAATTGCGTTTGATTTAATACTGGATTGATTGCAGCCCATTGTTCATGAAGTTGACTAACCCATCACTCATCACGAACACCCTGCACATAACATTCGCAGTCGTCGCTTTCTTAGTGATTTCAAGAAGCACACCAGATTGTGTGTTCACAATTTTCTTGCCAGTGGCGACGTTGCGATTGTCTTGAACGCTCCTCAAGTCGATGACTAACGCAAAGCCATCTTTATAGAACTTCTGTATGGTCATGAATTGAGCGTGTTCTTCACCCAACCCAAACAACCGTTTCGCTTCTGCGTAGAACTTCGATTTTGGAATGCCTTGTGAGTACACGCTATTTGGCACACCTTCAATTGTGACTCTAACACTCTCGATATTCGGATAAAGAAACTCCTCACTGTCTGTTCGCACCTTATTCGTGAATAACAACACAATCGCCTTCATGCTTTTTCTCGGTAGATTAACATTCTCGTTCACAATGGTTGTGCCTTTATCCCATTCAGTGGTTTTCATCAACGTGACGTGCTCGTATGACAAACTACGACCACTTGCGTAACCCGACGTTATTTCATCAGAGAGCTCCTGGTTATCAATCGTTTCATACTCAAGCTCAAGGTTCTCCAGAGTGTATCCACCCACACTTTCATTGGTTTGCGCCCCATGATGTCTGTGGCCTTTGGAAGTGTGATCACGTATTGCAAGTTGTTGTTCATACTAAAAGGAGCGTACAACCCATGGTCATCCATAATCTTACCAAGCTTTATCCGCTGTTTCATTCCAATCACACCAAACATCAATGCATCACTAACTTTAGCAACGTTTCCACTTGTCGCACCACTGTCATCCTTAGAAATTAACTTTCTCAAGTTCTCAGGACCAACACCATAATCAATCATTTGATCTCGTGCAGTGACGCTTTCCCAAAGGTCGCGATAAACACCAGTGTAATTTTCCCCAGTGTTGTCATACACAGTTTCCCCAGCTAGTCTTACAACAAGCTTCTCGCAAAGTAGCTTGCTCACATTGTTCAAGAACCAACTTTTGTCGTTTGCATTCTTAAAGTCGAACACTAAACCCAACGATCCAGGCACCAAACAGCTACTAACCTTGAGCTTCGGTACATCAATGTAAAGTTCCTCACCAGGACTAACCTTATTAGGGTTCAACGTGATCACATGCTGCGTTCTCACCCCTTTTATGACACCCATGGTTGCTCGTCTAAAACCAGGACTCAATTCTGCTGACGTGACGTTCATATACTTTACATATGTTTTGTCATCTTCGAAGCTGAGACCTTCAAAGCTGAGACTACCGTTTTAGCTTATAATAGTCATAAGCAAACCACGCAAATACCACCGCGAGTACCCACAGATTTTGAGCCAACCAAGCGAGACCCTTTGCACCTGTCATCAACGCATTGTAAACTAAGTTAGCCAACCCAACAGCCCATGGACCCATCTTCATTATCGCGTTCTTAGCAGCCTGTGCAAATGACCTCGTAGCCATAGCGCCTTTCATAACAGCAGACCTCCCAGCGATAATAATAGTTGTTATAATCCCAGCCACTGAGATCGCTACAGCGCTCAACCCAACCATGTTTTCTTGAATTTCTGTAGCCTGGCAATGTCGATCTTTTGCTGCGCTCTAACCTATTCTATTTGCCGTTGCTCAATAGTTATATCTAACGCCTCTTCAAGCCCTACATTACGCTCTTCCAATTCAAAGATAACGCTCTCGTCGTCCTCGTCGGCTAGTTTGTCTGATGTTTTATTTATTGCTTCTTGAAAGTGGTCTGCCTGTATTTGCAGCGCACCATCATCACCTATTCTTGACTCAGGCACCACACTATCGCTTGGATTAAGCACACCATTCAGATCACGGTTTTCGTTTTGTGTTAGCCCAGATATGTCATCATAGTTCACTTTTGTTTCAATTACTGGGAAGTCATCTGGGATTACTTCTGTTGTGACAGCTGTTGTTTCTGCGCTCGTGGGGATTTGGTCAACTAACTTTTTGAACTGCTCAATAGCCCTTTTACTATTGCCATCTTTACTGTAGATCAAACCATCTCCTTTAGGTTTTAGAATTCGCCTGGGTCCCCCATACTTACCATGTGTGCCTACTGGTTTGAAAAGAATAGACCCCGAGTCCGTAACCTGTGACCTGTTGACTATTTCCCTTGACGCGTCGTCGTGACCAAGTGCTTTTTGTGCAATTCACCTATTTTATTATTTATTAGCTTGATTCTTTTAATGTTATTTTTTGTCAACTCTTTGTTGGACGCTTTTAGTTCACCCAATCTTCTCTCGATTTCTTCCTCTTCAAAAGCTAGACTGAAACTTACGTCATTGACGTCACCATATGACTCCTGTTCAACAAACTCTACCGCTGGGACTTCTATGTTAGTTCCCCTTATTGTCACCGTTTTACCATCGTCAGTGTCAATAAATGACGTCTCTTTTTCTCGATACCTTCTATCTTGCTCTTCCTGCAATCTAGTCATTTCCCCAAACAATTTTTCATACTCAACGCGCTCAATGTCTGGCATGTTACTGTTGACGTACTTGTCGTCAAGTAAATTGTAAGCTTGAGTGACACTTTCAAGTTTGGCATCTATTTGATCATCAGTGTAGGCTCTACCAAGGTTCTCCATATCGATCTCGTCGAAGTCTCCCCCACCTTCAGCCATATTACATTAGCTCACATTTTGAATATTGCTTTCTAGCGTCCACGAATCACGTTTGCTTTTAGTTTAAATAGTTGTACGCAAGCCACGCAAATGCCACCGCAAATATCCACAGATTTTGAGCCAACCAGGCGAGACCCTTTGCGCCTACCACCAGCGCGTCGTAAACTAAGTTAGCTAATCCAACAGCCCATGGACCCATCTTCATTATCGCATTCTTAACAGCCTGTGAGAACGACCTCGTAGCCATAGCGCCTTTCATAACAGCAGACCTACCAGCTATAATAATAGTTGTTATAATTGCGGCTACTGAAATCGCTAAAGCGCTAAACCCAACCATATTTTCTCTAGCCCACTTCTTGAGCTTCTGCAATCTGTCAATGTCGACTTCTTGTTGCTCTCTAACCTCTTCTATTTGCCGCTGTTCAGTAAGCATGTCTCTAGCCTTTCTAGATCCAATCACTCTTTCAACTAGATTGATGAACTCTTCGTTCTCCGCAGTCGTGAGATCTTTCACTGCGAGCTCTGCTATTCTTTCGTTCGCTTTGTCTATCGCTTCTTGAAAATGGTTTGCTTGTATTTGCAATGCACCATTGTCGCCTGCTCTTGATTCACGCAACACACTCTCGCTTGGGTTGAGTAGCGCGCTCAACTCACGGTTCTCGATTGGTGTTAGTCCAGGTATGTCGACGTACTCCGCGTGTGTGGTGTCTAACAATGGCGCACTCCTCGCGACGTCTTCACGATCTCTTGCGTTGTCATTAGCCCACGTTTTAAGATCACTAAAAAACCCCCTAGCTTTCGATGAAATCTTACATTACGTTCGCGCCTCAGTCCACTCTCCACTTTAATTAGTCTAATTCTCTCGTCGACTGTGACGTTTGGATCGCCCCGAGCTAGTTTGCGATCTTGAGTGGCTTTTTCGAGAATTTTGAATATCGCTCTCTGGTATCCACGAATTATGTTTGCTTTCATAACCCAACCACTTAACCAACACCACTTAACTTTCAACTCTATACACGTCATCACCATGTTTCTTATTAACCAGCGATAATTCCTGCTCATAAAATTTACCAATAATCTGTTCACCACTTATGTCCTCAATTTGATACACATTCGGATCACCACGAATAACTCTCACCACTTTAAACAGCTCTTCAGTGAAGTTGGCTTCATATCCCTTTGTGAACACGCTCTTGTATTTACTAATTCTCACCGATTCACCAACCTTGAACTTCGGCAATGGGTTGCCCGCAAATTGATGACCAAACAAAGTGGTCCAAACTTCGCCTTCATTTGACTTATTGACATCCTTTGGCTTCATCATAATGCTTCGATTCACATTGCTATTGTAATTGTCCACAAATTCACTCAAAACGTCAATCCATTTGTACGTTCCACGAGCATAAAAGTACTTCCACATAATGCTCTTGAGACTTCTATTAAAACGCTCAACAACAGCGGCCTTCTTATCGCTCTTAGTGCTGAAATATTCAACACCATGGTCTTTCAACAAACTTTTCACCCCAACATTGTAGAATTCAAGTCCATCATCAAATTGAGCTAGCTTAGGCATGGCTCCAAACCGATCTTTAAAGTTATTCAACAACTCTCCAACAGCCTTAGTCATGTTCTTAGTGTCTTTTCTGTAAACCGCAATGCCAAAAGCATATCTACTCAATATTTCAATACCTGTCAATATCCAATAATACCCTTTGTTCTGTTTTGAGTACTTACTCATGTCTACTAAGTCCATCTGGAGTTCTTCACCAAGGTAATCAACGAAGGTCGCGCGGAACTTATGTCTTCTCACAATGGGTTTGTGCCTAGTGTAAGTGTCCTGCGTGGTCAACCATTCTTTCACTGTTTTTCTAGTTACTCTCAATCCGTCTCCCAATGCACTTTGATACAACCTCTCTTCACCACTGAGTCCTGTCTTAGGATTATAATAAATGTCTCTCAACCCTTGTTCTGTCTCCACACCAAGTTCCATATAATTCACACTACATACAGTTCCAATAGCACCGCGCCAATTTTAAGATCGTCGTTATTTGGTTTGACGCGAAACGTCACACTATGGTAAACACCTTTTTTAATGCTCACCTTGGACTCGATGTCCACGTGGCGTTGCGCTGACCCCTTCAAAGACTGTTCGGTGGGTATTGGCAACGTTGTGATCACATCGCTGCGCTTCCCATCAATACCCACATTGCTTTCGGTCTCAACAATGTCACACGAGACTTCTATGTACTTCAGACCTCTGTACATATCGACCTTGTTTGGACTGACGTGCCACTCCTTCCCTTGGATTAACGTGTTTTCTGCAAAGCCAAGAAGAGGTCCAACCCCTAGCAATCTAAACGGGGCTACAGTCTTTACTCTACATCCACCAGATGGGATTTTCTCTATCTCAAGACTTGGCACGCTTGGTCTTATGTCGGAGACCTGGAGCTTCATGTACTCAACCAACGCGTTGAAGTTATAGTGTCCCTGAGGCACTGAGAACCACAAGAGACTACCGAGGGAAAAGTCGATTGTGTTTGCCAGTACGTTGTCGTAGTCCCAAAACACAGTAGTATACCATAATGTATGGGTTATCGTGCGTGATCATCACACTATTGTCAAAGGACACAACTTTTTCTGCGCCTTCAATGAATACCGTCAACTTTCGCATTGTGTATAACATACGGCACATTATATATGCAGAAAGCCCTTCATGACTACTATGGAAAGCACTACGAACGTGCAATGGCTAACACATCGAAGGCTACACACGACGCAAAGGCAGACCTCAAAGACATCAAAAGGTACCCTCACGCTACTTTAAGCAAATTCGAGTTCTATCCTAAACATCAAGAAAAGCTCACAAGTCAACCAGATTGGAATGAGCCCAGATAGCCCCGAATCTGACCAGGAAAGTAAAAGTCCAAGTGCTAAAACAAAGACATCTCTAAACAATGGAAAAGAGATCAAACCAAACAAGATGATTGCAGCTTTGGAAGCTGTACAGGCAGACCTGGCATCATTAAAAGAAGCTTTCAATAAATCCCATACATCTGGAAGAGAAGCTAGCAAAGAGGATCAACAAAATCCACATAAAAGAAGGAATGTTTTATGCAACTCATGCAAAGAATCAGGTGAGGAGAAATGTGATCATTGTTATAAATGTGGCTCAAGGGAACATTTTGCAAGGGGATGCAAAAAGACCCAGGGAAACGAGAAGGGGCTGCGCCAAAGGGACCGGGTGTAGCCAACCAAACTGATTTGTCCCATTCCTGTACATTTTGTAAAAGAAAGGAGTCCCATACACCATTTCAACAGTGCAGCAAATGTAAATTTGTCAGGTACTGCTGTCAAATATGTCAACATAGACATTGGGGAGAACACAAAACATTGTGTCAAGAACTATCCTACTTAAATGAACAGAACAGTAAAACCCAAGTGAACGAAGGAACGTACACATGTCATTTATCACCCAGGGGAGCTGCAACTGTAGTCCGATTAGTGGGAAAGAAATGTACTGTGAAATGTTCATTGAATGGGGTGACAACTACTGCTCTTTGGGATACAGGAGCACAAGTATCAATTGTTTCTCATGATTGGGTCCTAAAGAACTTACCAGAGGCTAAATTGAACACTGTTGAGAGTCTTCTCGGGGTAAGTGAACTGGATCTAAAAACAGCTAATGGGACCGACCTACCTTATAATGGGTGGATTGAAGTTGATTTCAAGCTGGTGGGAGCAAATCATGGCTATGGAATTAAAGTACCATTCCTGGTTTCAAGGGATGCTCTAGACCTACCCATCATTGGGTACAATGTAATTGAGGAAATAACTCAAAACCCAACCAATAGTATTACTGCTGACAAGCAACCACCATATCTGGATGTACTCTCCTCTAGTTTAATTGGGGTGGAAAAGGAAAAAGTCGAAGCCCTTGTAGAATTTATCAAGTCTGAAAAGACTTGTGAATTACCTACTCTCAAGACCACCAAAAGGGACACAGTTATACCACCAGGTCAATCATTTCGCATTTCTTGCCATGTTAATGCTGGCCCCATCGAGGAGAGAATACCCGTGTTGTTTGAGCCAAATCCAGAGTGTCCTTGGCCTGATGGTCTCGAGATTCCAGAGACACTTGCAACAATATCAAGGGGGTCACGAGTCAATATTCATGTTAACAACCCTACCAAGCATTCGATTATGTTAAGGAAGAGAACAGTCTTGGGAAGACTACAACTAGTTAGATCAATTAACCCACTTGAGGTAAAACAAAGGGAAGTTGCAGATGGAAATGAGGGAGAGTGCGAGCATCTCGAAGTTGAAACCAAAGTGCACATTGCCAGCACAATGACCAGTAAAGAAAGTATGGAAGGACAGAAAGTCATCAGAGAAAGTAACGTACAGTATCTAACCATAATATTCCTGATGTTAACCTTGAGGGACTCACAGGTGAACAAAAACGTGTGGCTGAAAAGATGTTACAAGAGGAAGCTGAATCATTCTCCAAAGCAGACGAAATTGGTAATGCAGAAGGGCTGCAAATGAATATTAATCTCACTGATTCAACACCAGTACAGAGGAACTATACAGCTGTGCCACGGCCCCTGTATCCTGAGGTTAAACAATATGTTGAAGACCTTCTGAATAGAGGATGGGTTCGGAAGTCACGTTCTGCTTATTCTTCACCTGTTGTTTGTGTACGGAAAAAGGATGGAACACTTCGGTTATGTATTGATTATAGGCAGCTGAACCAGAAGACAGTGCCTGATCGACATCCTCTACCCAGAGTTCAAGCTACACTGGAGAGTCTTGGCGGCAACAACTGGTTTTCACTGCTAGATCAAGGAAAGGCATATCACCAAGGCTACGTAAGCCCGGAGAGTAGACACAAAACAGCGTTTATCACACCGTGGGGATTATTTGAATGGGTTCGTATCCCATTTGGCCTCATGAATGCACCTGGAGAATTTCAGCGGTTTATGGAACATTGTCTCGAGGGTCTCAGAGATGAAATTTGTATACAGAGAAGACCAAATCTTCTAACAAGATCTCTAAATCCAAGAACAGCGGACCAGTACCATCGTCAACACCAATTGTGTGGCAAGAACAACACCAAAACGCTCTTGAAAAACTCCTAAACCATTTAACAAACCCTCCAATCCTGGGATACCCAGATTACAACCAACCATTCGTGCTGAATACAGATGCGTCGCAAGAAGGATTAGGAGCTGTTTTGTACCAGAAGCAAAATGGTAAGATGCGCGTGATGGGATATGGCTCCAGATCACTCAGCCCTGCAGAAAAGAAGTACCATTCCGGTAAACTGGAGTTTTTAGCACTGAAGTGGGCGGTCTGCGAGCACTTCCGTGATTACCTTTACTACGCCTCCCATTTCACAGTCTACACTGATAACAACCCACTTACCTACGTGTTGACAACAGCCAAATTAAACGCGACGGGTCATCGCTGGGTTGCTGAGCTTGCTGACTTCACGTTTAACATCAAGTATAGACCAGGACACTCCAATGGAGACGCAGATGCATTGTCGCGGATGCCGCTGGGTTTCATCAATTATATGGGAGAGTGCACTGAAGATATATCTCTTGACCACATCAAGGCAGCAATTGACGGGATCAGAGCACAACATCACGGTGACACAATTTGGGTTTCGGTGCTAACGTATGACGAAGACCTAGTGGAGGTTGATAAGGAGTTTCTCTTAGATGATCAGCCTGCCATTAGCAATGACACAATTCTGCAAGCACAGAAGCAAGATCGAACAATCGGTAGAGCACTAGGTTTCAAGTCGGAAGGACGACGCCCATCCTTTCAAGACACTAAGAGAGAACTACCTGGTACCAAGGCACTCTTAAGGCAATGGCACAAGCTCAAGATTGGAAAAGACGGGTTACTACGACGAGAAAGCGACCCTTACAAACAGCTGGTATTACCACGAAAGTACCATTATACAGTCTTCAAGGAACTTCATCAAGAGATGGGACATTTAGGAACAGCGCGGGTGGTGCAACTAGCTAGGGAACGTTTTTACTGGCCCAACATGGAAAAGGACATCACTCATTTTGTAACCAATGTTTGTGGATGCCTAAAGCAGAGAAGACCAGTCTTGCAAGCACGTGCACCGCTCTGCAACATAACAACATCATCGCCTTTTGAACTGATTACAATTGACTATATGCATCTGGAGACAAGCTCGGGAGGTTACGAGTATTTATTAGTGATCGTGGACCATTTTACCAGATTTGCGCAAGCTTATCCAACAAAGAACAAATCAAGTACCACCGCTGCTGAAAAATTGTATAACGATTTTGTTCTTCGATTTGGCTTTCCAGCAAAAATACTACACGACCAGGGCAGAGAGTTTGAAAACAATTTGTTCCATCAGTTAGAGAAGCTAACTGGAGTCCAGCGACTACGGACCACGCCATACCACCCTCAGACAAATGGAAAGGCTGAGCGGTTTAATAGAACGTTGTTGTCAATGTTAAGAGCTTTACCAGAGGATAGAAAGAGCAAGTGGAAGGACTCAGTGAATAAGGTAGTGCACGCATACAATTGCACACTTAACGACGCCACCGGGTTTTCGCCGTTCTACCTGCTGTTTGGACGTTCACCACGACTTCCAATTGACCTCCTGTTTGGAACATCGCCTTGTGTAGCCAAAGGAAATCACACCGAGTTCGTGGAAAGATGGAAAGGTGCCATGAGAGAGGCTTACGCGAAAGCTACGAAGAACTGTAGTAAGTGTGCAGCCATAGGAAAGAAACACTATGACCAGAAGGTCCGTTTTACACAGTTAAAGCCAGGGGACCGAGTGCTAGTACGCAACTTATCTGAGCGTGGGGGACCTGGAAAACTCAGATCTTACTGGGAAAACCAGATACACGAGGTAGTGGAGCAAAAAGGAGAGATGCCGGTATTCGTGGTTAAACCAGAGGGTCATGGCACGGGTAGATCTCGAGTACTCCACAGGAATCTTCTTCTACCCTGTGACTTTTTACCACCAGATATTCCTGATGACGTCAGACCGGTGGGTAAACAGCGGCGCAGGGAAGGAAAACACGTAAGGCAAGACGACTCGCGGCAGATGAACCCTAATGATGGCGACAGCGGTGACGAACTCGTGTTTCGGGGACTTTCTCCTGTGGAGATTGCGACAGCCCCTCCGACGACGGGTGAGAGTGCACATGCGCCAAATTTGGAGGAGGAGGAGGCGACAATGGCGACAGGGGACCATGGACCACATCCCAGCGAACTCTTTCAAGAAGAGGGCATCCAAACTAATTCAGATCCACCCCTGGTAACGCCAGTGATGCAACTAACCATGGTGCTTAGCGAGGACCCTGTTGGGGGGATGGATGCCATACCTAGCCGTCCAGTACGGAACCGCCGCCCTCCTGCTATGTTGAACTATGGTTCATTGGGTAACTCGACGGATTTTCAACCCTACGCGTCAAGTGTCCAAACATCAAGTGGTATTGTTTTTGTCCAGCCAAGGATTTTCTGGCCTCCCCACCAGTATTGGACAACACCGGTGTACCATTACCGCCCTAGTAATGACTACTATGGTACACCATATATGGCTTACTAGACGAAGAAATAAACGGCTATATTAACATTACATTTAAAACGTTTTAAAAAGTTATAGTTGTCTGGAGAAAAATGAACAGAAAAGAAAACAACTCATCGAGCTATTTTAAGTATTAGCATACAGTATAAAGGATAAACAATTATCTTTTTAGTAACATTTAGTGATTCTTAGGAATCACAATAAATAAGGACGTTAAATGAGAGTATATAAAGAACAGTGAAAGTGAGTTAGACGGAACATCCTCGGTAGGCCTGATCACCCTAGTGAAGTGTTCGTGTTTAGGTCAATCTTGTAACGTCCAGTAGGACGCTCTTTAAGCAGGGGAGTGTGTTAGGTGTACAAAAATGAGTTAAAGCCCCTCCCCCTAAGTTTTGTAACTTCCGGTTTGGGGACATGCGGTTTTGACAGAAAGGGATAAAAAGTCCTTCGAGTGTAAACTATATTAATATGAGTTGAAAAGAAACAAAGTATCGTTTTGTTGTTATTGTCATTACGGGATTTGGATCGGAACACATGTAACATGTACTTCAAAAACAACGACATCCTCAGCACAGACATAACCAGCACAACCTTCAAAAATGATAGGAACATGTGGAAGTGGCTACACAATAGTAAGTTCCCAATAATATGGCAAGGCGGTGGAACTATCCAACCACTACCAAAAGGTCATAAGAACCACTGGGGGCTTTGGGATGGCTATCCAACAGAAAACGTGTTAAATTATCCAGTGAATAACTTCAAAGTCTTTGTTAACCAAAATAGCTACTTCATGTCAAAGCTACCAACCTTACAAATCACCACGTCAAAGACCATGTCGAAATGGGATGACAACGAATCTTACTATCGTGTTGTGTTTGCGACGTATTGTGCGAGTTTCTGTTGTGGGGTGTCGTTGCAACATCTATCAGTGTCACAAGAAGTTCACCCCGTGGTCACAAGTGTGATGAGATTTCATGTGTTCTTCACCATTAGGAGACTTCTCAGAAGAATGGAAGGTGGTGAGACCATGAAATCAATAAGTAGAGAATTCAACGCCTCCGAATTGTATGGTAAGATTTCTAAGATCCCAAAAAAACATTACTACCAGAATAAAGTCCTGAGCGATGGCACTTTAGGCGAATCCAGAGTCTACACACTCAACGACGTTCAGAACGATTATAAACGATACGTCGCGCGATTGTCAGACGGCTTCACCAACATTGGACTGCAATATCTAAATCAAAGCATAGAAGCCTTTGTGTACTCCACACTTGGTGCGCAAGCGAGAACACGTGTGTCAGTCGTTGGTGGTTCTGCAGGAAGTTTAGAAACCCAACAAGAATTCCGCAAGTTGTTCGCTGACAGTGTTGTCAACTACGACGTATCGACATGGATTCTCAACATGAATAAATCGATTAGAGACCCCAACGTTGTTCAAAATCTTGCAGTGTCGCCGTCTACATGGTTAATGCCAAGTAACGTGGTGATACTCAAGAACAAAATCGCTGGGTACAACAACTTATTAAAGATTGCTACGGAGTCCATGAGATTTGGAGTGAACACTCGCTTGAATGCGATGACACCAACGACTGTGGCTAAAAAAGTCCACCAAGAAAATGTGGTGACTCACTTGGGAGTACCACCCATGAAGAGAACAATGGTCACCACCAATCAAATAGCGCGCACTACCACCACAAGTAAGTCAGACACGACAACGCTAGCGATAGTGTTAGGGTTCTCAGCAGTCTCTGGCTATCTAGTAAGCAAATACACCTTGAAGTAGTAATGAGTCTAAACTATGGGTATGAGTCTAACGACCCCCACGATAAAATACTAAAGAGAACGAAAAGACATCTGGACGAAGATCCTAAATTAAGCGCGACTGGCGGAAGGATGTCTGGGCTAATAGACATGCAAGGCTCAGCGATAAAAAACGTAGCAGACCCAGTCGATGACTCAGACGTCGCAAACAAAAGAACTCTAGAGCAATTGCTATCAGGTTACCTAAAGAGTCAGTCCTATAATGTTGTGTTCGACTTCAACGTTAGCACACACGCCTTGAAAAACGTGGAATTTCACACCAATGGTTCAAACAAAGTGAAAGCCATTGGTGAAACAAGTAAATTAGTGCAAAACAACCCAACCTATGGCCCTATTATTGGCGTTAACGGCGCAGGTCATAGTTTTCTATCCCCCGAGTTAACACCATTCCCACTTGAGTCAGGCCTTCACTTTAACTGTCCGAGTATGCAATGGTGTGACCTCTCCATTTTTGTCGTGGTGTGGCTACCTATGAGAACCACGGGGTCAAATTGGGAGACAATTATATCAAACGACGACGGTCAGTGGGATAAGTTCATAGGGTACAAGACTGGCATGACTAATGGGCTCGCGTATGGTGGTAGCATCCCAGCAATGGAGAACATATGCACTATTCCAAGTAGCGTTGACCTCACCAAAATGCATATGATATCAATACACTGGCAAATGAGCAACTCACATGTCAGGGTCAACAACATCAAGTCAACTGACTCAGACTTCATAGCGAACATGAAAAAGATAGGCACACCCTATGGAACAATTTTTTGAATACACCGACCAAGAATACCACTCGCACCTTACGCATACCCATCATTGATAGAATTCTACGGTGTGAAAATCGTGAGTGGTTACAAGTAGTGTAATAAGGCCGATTCTAGCTCAAATTCCCATTTTTTCCCATTTTCTCGAGTACCACTTTATTTTCCCTGATTAAACCCTGATTAAATTGTCACTCCTTTTCAAAACCTCCCTTTTTCTCGAGTAACAAGATTTCCAAGGAAACTTCCAAGGAAATTAGACGGGACTTTTCATTCTCTCGGCGCCCCACCCCCTTTCTTTTTGATTGACACCTGTCAATCAAAAAACTTTGGTCATTCTAGCCCATCTCCCCCATTTTTCCCCATTTCTCGAGTACCACTTTATTTCCCCTGATTAAACCCTGATTAAATAGTCACCCCTCCTCGAAACCCCCTTTTTTCTCGAGTAACAAAACTTTCAAGGAAATTAGACGGGACTTTTCATTCTCTCGACGCCCCCAAACCCACCCCTTTCTTTTTGATTGACACCTGTCAATCAAAAACTTTGGTCAGCGGTTGTCAACTTACTCCCAAACTTATGCTAGTTAGCAATGACGTCATCGACCACTTTCTTTTTGATTGTCAACTCACTCGTCTTCACCAGTGACTTCTCTTTTGGAAATGAAAAAAGAGAGAGATGACACGCTATAACAGGCAAACATGATAGTGATCACAAGTAATGACATAAACGAAGAGACCACAAACGAAGAGACCCTAAAGCTAAGTATCGCCTTGATTGACTCGTTGATACGAGAAGCTCGCGCGTGCGTGCGTGGGTTGAGAGACGTTCCACTAGGTGAGAACAAGTTGATAACGTTACTTCACGTGGTTTCTGATACATTGCTCGAGTTCGCCGAATCCACTTTGGTAGAAAACTAGTTCCCTAACGCTTACAAGCCCTTACCACATTGGTAAGGACTTTTTTCTACCCCTCCTCCTCACTGTCGCTATGGATCGTTTGCATCCTCTCACTGGCGGCAACCACCGCTGACGACTTCTTGTCCACAAAGTCAGCCAAATGCGCCACGCTCGTTTTTCTTCCCCGCTCAACGTCTCCATCGACGAAATCTCTAGCTTCGCTAGTATCCTCAGACGATTGGCTACCCCCAGACACAACGTAAGTGTTCACCTTTGATTTCGTGTTTGTCAGAGACCTGTCTAACCTTCTCAAATAGTCGTCCATTACCCAAGGTAAAACCTCCGGTACGTTTTCTCGAATCTCGAGCATCTCGTGCTTCTTTGACTGTATGAATTCCTGTGGGGTAAAGGGACGCTCGTCCTGCCTAAAGGAGAGAAGCGTGTCGATATCCAGTGCGATCTTTGTGTACTTGAACGACGCGTTTTGGTGCTTCGTTGTCTTTTCAACCGTACCCAAAAAGTTGTTGACTCCAGCTAACGCCGCTACGACCAACGCCAAGACACCGTTGACATAAGTCCATATCCTATGGTAGTCTTCCTGCGGAGAAGCTGAAGAGAAGATCGACGAGGCTGTCACACCCCCAAGGACGACCACTGGGATACCCAGTCTGTCGTGCCATTTCGAGTAGTATTGGGCACAAAGGGAGTGCATGATCGAATAGGTTTTCGACATCTCTGCCCACTTTTTCAAAAGGTTGTCGTGGTACTTGTTCCATGATAGCTCAGCCATTTATTAAAACACTCGTCAAACTCGTCGACTCTGTCGTTCTTCTTTGGGATCTTTACGCCCTGTTCTCTTCCCACATGCACACCGTAACGTTCCAAGAGCCTCTGTAAGACAAAGTTGACGTTGAAAAACCTCTTGTTTGAGTCGTTCCCATCGCTAAATTCTCTTTCCAAAGTGCAAAAGTCACTCGTCACGTTGGAGAGGACGTGCCTGCTTATGTCGATCTTTTTTCTCACTTTCGCTAGTAGATTGTCGAAACTCCTAAGGCGGTTGTCCGAGTTTGCCCAGCGAGAGTCTCTTTTGTAACTCCTAATGTTATTCATACCGTACGTTTCGTCGTTCAAAGGGACGTACACGGGGTCTTCCCTCGTACGTGGTAGAACGAGTCCACACTCGACACAAACCATTGTGAAATTGTGGTACTCTTCTCGAGACTCGTGGAGACAGTCGCTCCTTTCTCCCTGGTCCACGGTTCTTGTGTTGTACTCAAGCAAAGCTTGGTCAAAGAGAGAGAATCCAGACGTGTATTTTTTCTCTAGCTTAATAGTCGTTGGTCCTAGCTCGTTCATGTTTACTACGAGACACGTCCCTTTTAAATTGGTTCGTCCTTCTTTTTATGGCTGTACACGTGTGTTCCCACTGTGAGTCCACCAGACAAAAGTCCAAGGAATGGGATCATGGGTGTAATGTAAGACATGAGTTTTCTCAGATCCTTGTTGAGGTAAGGGTCGCGTTTTAGCTCTTTCTCCATCTCCTCTGGCTTCTCCACTGCGTCGAGTCCACCCATCATTGTGGAGAACTTTGACAAAAACAAGTCACACAAGATCACAGTGCTCTTCTCTAGTGCATCGGCTTCGTATTCTGCGTATAACTTTAGAATGGTTTTCGCGTTCGCTTTCCTGACGTACGCCTCACTCTTTTTGATCTCGCCATCGCTCGCCAAAAGTAGGAGCTCCTCTCTTTTCTTGTCCACGTCTTTCGCGACGTCCTCCGTACCGTCCGCAGGGTTCGTCGCCTCCTCCGCGTCGCTTCGCTCGTTGTTCACAAAGTCTTCGGGGTTCATTCTTTATTGTGGTGGGAAAATAGTTTCGTGTCCGTAGGGATGTCTAAGGTTGATCTCTAGACACGCGTGTTTCTTTTCCCTTAGCTCTTTCACAATCCAAGCCACGTCCTCCTTGGAGACACCGTTCAGGTAGTCGTTGATCAGCTCCAGCATGTCTTTTCGGTTCGTGTTGTGGAAGCTTGTGATTCTCGAGATGTTCTCTCGGTAGGGTTTCGCGATGCTGGTCATCTGCTGGGTTAGTACAATGGTAGAGAGTCCATAGTGGCGACCAGAGTAACCTAGTTTTACCAGTTCGCTCGTCCTGTTCTTCACGTCTTGTCCACTCGCGCAATCGTCAAGAATGATCAGTGTGTTTGTGTCGGTGTACGTGCTAACAACGTACTCCAGCATGTCGTTCACGTTCTCCTGCTCCACGGGGAGAACGACAAAGTCCTCGTCGTGGAAGTATTTCCACTCGTGGTAGGTCGTGTTCCAGAGAATGGTGGGACAAAGGAGAACAATGTAGTCAAACGCTCCTTTGAACTTACTCTCCAACGTCTCGAGAAGGTAGTAGGTCTTTCCGCAGTAGGTTGGACCTACGATCATCATATTGAATGGAGTGTCCATCTTTAGTACTGGATACTTTTAAGGTTTCCCGACGTAATGTTCAACAGTGCGTCCGACAGCACGAAAATGTTGCAGATCAAGTCGGTGGCTGTCGCCCGTTTTGTAATCTCGAGCAAGATCCCACTCTGCGTGTTCATAATCCTTTTCCCAGACCCGTGAACCGTTTGGTCACTCGTGCTCCGCAAGTCCACCACCAATGCAAACTTGTCTTTGTAGAATTTCCGATGTGTGACGCTTTGGTCGACTTGCCCAAAGAGGCGTTCGGCTTCAGAGAAGTACCGCGACTTGGGGATCCCCTGGCTGTAGACCTCGTTGGGAACACCTTCGATGGTGACTTTCACGTTGTCGATATTGGGGTAAACAAACTCCTCCGAGTTGGTGGTCACAGCCTTGGTGAACAGCATTACCACAGCCTTCATATGTTTTCGGGGTAGGTTAATGTTCTCGTTGACCAACGTCTCCCCTTTTCCCCAAGGACTCTTTTTCAAGAGTGTGACGTGTTCGTACGGGAGCGATCGTCCAGCCATGTAGTGGTTGGTGATCTCACTAGCCAGATCCATGTTGTCGATGGTCTCGTACTCTAGTTCCAAATTCTCTAGAGAATATCCACCCACGGCACTTCCAGATTGGGCGACCATAATGTCAGAAGCCTGGGGTAGTGTGATAACAAACTGTGGGTTGTTGCTCATTGCGTACGGAGCGTACAGCCCAGAGTCCCCCAAAATCTTGTCGAGGGAGATCTTCTGTTTCGTTCCAAACACACTGTACACGAGTGCGTCAGCCACTTTCAAGGCGTCTCCACTCGTAGCTCCACTATCGTCCTTGGAGATAAGCTTTCGCAGGTTCTCTCCTGCGACTCCTACCTCAACCATTTCGTCGCGTTCAATCTTGGGTTTCCAAAGGTCCTTGTAGACCTCAATAGTCGACTCGCCTACATTGTCATAGACGACCTCTCCGGCCATGTTGATCGTTAGTCGGCTTTGCAGGGTTTTCGACAAGTTGTTCAGAAACCAACTCTTTGCGTTGGCGTTCTTAAAGTCAAACAAGATGCTCAAACTCCCTGGTACCAGACAGGAGTCTGGTTTCAGCCTGGGAATATTGATGTAGAGAGACTCCCCCGGGTTGGCCTTGTTTGGATTCATTGTCACGACATGTCGCGTACGTGATCCCACGATGTCGGATAACTTTGTCTTTTTCGCGTGATGGGACAGGTTCTTGTTCATTTATTATTACGAGAAAATTTTTTTAGAAGGAATAGCACTCCAACGACGAAAATATGTAGGTTCCTCCCAAACTTCTCGAGTGCGACTTTGAGCTCGCCGGCTTTCTTCATCAGTTTGTTCATTTATTAGTGGGGAAATTTCGTAACCACAAATGGTTACGAAAAGCTGCGGGTCTACTCCTTTTGGTCAGTGGCCTCTAGTCTTCTCCCTATTCCTTTGACGAAACTCATTTTCTGTTTTTCCGATACCACTCCATAGCCAGCCAGACCAGAGCGATAACAACGATGTATAGGTTCCTCGCGAGAAAGGCTAGACCACTCGCGCCAGCTTTCAGCACAGAATAAACAAAGTTGGCGAGCCCCACCGCCCATGGTCCCAACCCTGCGATTGCGTTTTTGACCGCCTTTGCGAATGACGATGCAGCGCCAGCTCCTTTTGCGATTGCGCCTCTCGCTCCAACAATGATCGTGGTGACTAGTCCAGCCACTGTGATTCCTATTGCGGAAAGACTTAGCGCGTTCTTTTTTATCCATTCTTTGAATTTTTCAAGACGTGTCACGTCCCTCTCCTGCTCGGCACGTGTTTCCTCAATGACTCGTTGTCGTTCGAAAGCGTTCACCACCACGTCTTCGTCGTGAGACTTTTGGAAATGCTCCATAGCGTCATCTATATCATCACTATCTCTAGCTAACCCAAGATTCGCGTCACTCCGCCCACGAAAGTCGTCAATCATGAGTTGAATAGCTCCTCGGTCGCCTATCCTACTCTCCGGTAGTATCGTGTTGGACGGGTTCAACACACCATTGACTACACGCCTATCCTCCGCACTTAGTCTACCGAGAACATCCTCTGGTATCGTCACCTGACCAACGATAGGAGTCATGGGTAACTCGTCGCTCGTGACCTTTTCACCCACTGCAAAGTTAACGAGTTTCTCAAATTGTAACACAGCGTTAGAGTTCCTTTTTGCCGTGTTTTTGACGTACGACCCGTCGACACTATTGAGGACTATTCTCTCAACAGTTGAGTACCCACCGGATCTTAGTTTTTCTTTGAAAAAGACTTTCCCGTCTCTCACGGTGGTCCTATTCCTAAGTTCGATAATACTCTCCGAGTGTGGACTAATTCTCCGTCCACCACGGGAGTCTTGGACGTACTTGTCTATCTGGACAAACACGTCATTCGCTGGGTCAGTCCCACCAAAACCTGTCTCCGCTACGTCTCTGCCTAAAAGAAGCCGATCGATGTACGTGATCCGTTCGGTGACTAACAGGTCATCGCCACCCACTAGACTCTCATTAAGTTCAAAAAGACTTGTGTCGAGTTCTTCAGCGTCCATGTCGTCATACTCTGGAAATCTCTCCTCCATCTCAAAGTCTTCACCTCCTTCAGCCATTTTATCTTTAGCTACAATTTTTCCATATCGCTCTCGGGAATCCACGAGTTGTGCTTCGCGTCGTAGCCAGCCCACTTGACCAACACCATCTTCTTCTTTCTCTTCAAAACTTTCTCCACACGATACGTCGCGTCCTCTGTCTTCTCGACAGCAGACATCTCCTCCTCGTAGAACTTCCCGATAACGTCCTCCCCGCTCTCGTCGCTGAGAACGTAGACATTTGGATCTCCACGAACCACCTTGCTCACGGAAAAGATCTCCTCTGTGAAATTCGCTTCATAGCCTTTGGTGAAAATACTCTTGTACTTGCTTATTCTCACCTTTTGCCCAAGTCTAAACTTTGGTAGTGGAAACTCACCAAAGTCATAACCAAAGAGTGTCGTCCACACCTGACTCTCGTTGTCCTTGGTCACATTCGCTGGCTTCACGAGAATGCTACTGTGTCTTGTGTCGTTGTAGTTCGCAACGAGATCGTCCAGGACGTCTACCCACTTGTATGTCCCCTTGTTGTAGAAGTATTTCCACATGCTCGTCTTCAAAGTCCTGTTGAACCTTTCCACCACAGCTGCCTTCTTGTCGGACTTTGTCGAGAAATACACGACCCCGTGCTCCTCCAACAGTCTCTTCACACCTACATTGTAGAACTCGAGTCCATCGTCAAACTGAGCGAGTTTAGGGTAGATCCCAAATCTCGTGTGGAACTGGCGAAGCAACTTGTCCACGGCTTTGGTCATGTTTTTCGTGTCTTTGCGATACACGGGGATAGCAAAGGCGTAGCGACTGAGAATCTCGACGCACGTGAGAATCCAATAGTAGCCGTTGTTCGTACCCTTGAGTTTTCCCATATCGACAAGGTCGAGTTGGATTTGCTCACCGAGATAGGACACCCACGTCTTTCGAAACTTGTGTCGCCTCACGACTGGCTTGTACCGTGTGTAGGTATCTTGTGTTTCCAACCATTCCTTAATCGACTTTCTACTCACGTTTAGTCCTTCCTCCAGCGCTTTTTGGTATAGTCTCTCCCTGCTCTGGTAACCAGTCACGGGATCGTAGTACAAGTCCCTTAGACTTTGCTCCTTTTCAACATCGTTGTCCATCCTTTTTATTAGAGAGAATGCTAATATCCAACAAAATGTCTCCCACCTTGTCTACCCCACTCACGTTCGTCTTGGTGTAAAAAGATAGGGTGTTGTACGTACCGCTACGGATGGGAACACTTGACTCGACCGTTTGGAAATTTGTCACACTTCCACTGAGTGTCGTCTCCGATGTGATGGGGAGAACAGCGATGACGCTACTCCGTTTTCCCGACACGTCTATGGTTTCGTCCACAAGGGTGTCGCAGTGGATCTCAACAAATCTTAGTCCGCGGTTGATATCTATCCTGTTTGGACTAACCACCTTTGTCGCCCCCATTGTTGTGTTTGTCGGGAAACCCAACAGCTCACCAAACTTGTATAGCTTCGCTGGGCGGAGGGTCTTCAGTGTGCAGGTATGGTCATGCACGTTGTGTGTGAGAGTTATTTTCACGTCTTCGTCGTCCGCAAAGCGCGTCGCAAGGTCCTCAAAAGTCCAGTAACCCTCGGGTATCGTGTGTTTCACCCCGTTGAAGAGAATGTGGTCGTTGTAGTCCTTGACCACGTTCCTAAAGCCCCAAAACACACTAGCCGACTTTACGGTCAGGGACGAACCTCTTGGGAGTATCAAACTCCTGTTCAACGCGACTGTTTTCTTTCCGTTCTCGAGGAACACTGATAGCTTTACCATTTTATTTAGAGATACAAATAAAATGACAACTCCAACAGAGTCTGCGATACGTGCCTACTATGGGAAGAACTACGACAAGGTGATAAGGAACACAAAGATCGCTGTCCAGAAGGCAAAGTCAGATCTCATGAAGAGGTACCCACACGCGACGATGGACAAGTTTGAGTTTGACCCAGTTCAAACACAAGAAGGTGATGTAACGAGAGTGGACGTATACTTTCGAAACAGCGACATCATCTCGACCGACATTACCAGCGACACGTTCAAGAACGACCAAAGCATGTGGAAATGGCTACACAACAACGTGTCCTTCCCGAGGATATGGAACAGTGGTGGAACGGTGCAAAAACTTATCCACACGGAGCGAGCTGGGACTTCCGACGTAACATATCCTCCGTACATTCTCAACTACCCGGTCAACAACTTCCTCATCTACGTCGACGACAAGAACTCCTTTTCGTCTAGTCTCCCCAAGATAGTGATAGACACGAAGAAGCGTTTCCAAGATGGTCCGGACGGGGACAATGTGAACACGGTGTGGACTCTGTCCAAAAGCTACTACCAAGCTATCACAGCGATGTACATAGCCACGTACAGGTCTGGAGTCTCACTACAAAACCTGACACCAAACCCGGACATCCCAAAGCAGATCACGAGTCTCATGAGGTTCCACGTGTACTTTACCATGAGGAGGGTCATGTTTCGTCTTGATAAGAGCGGTGTAGAAATTGCCAATATTCTCAGACTGTACGTACCAGATTGGAGGGTGTTAAGAAACAATCTTGCTCTGAGTGGACCTTGGGTTAACGACATCAAAGATTTGCAAGGAGACTACAAACGCTACTGCTCTCGAGTGAGCAACGGGATCACGGAGTTAGGTCAGGAGCTTCTTAACGAGTCGATAGAAGTCTATGTCTACGCGTTACTCGGCGCGCAAGCAAAGGCAAAGCAGTCGATCGTCGGTGGTCGTGCAAGTGCTCGCGAAGTCCAACAAGTCTTTAGGAACATCGTGGAGGATGCAGTCGTCCAGTATTCACCGAGCGTGTGGATTAATCTTATGAACAAAGCCATCAAGGACACGAACGTCAAGTTGGACATGGCAGTCACACCGAACACGTGGTTGATACCGCGGAGCATGGTCTTGTTGAAAACACCTATTCCAGGGTACAACAACCTACTCAGAGAGTCGACAGAGACGAACATGAAATTTGGGTACAACGACAAGCTCAACTTCTCCGAGCCCAAGGAAGCGGTAAAAACTCACTCTAGTGGTGGAGAACACCTTGAGAAATTTGACAAAGCAAAGGGAGACGTGACAAAGCGCAAAGCAAAAGTCGAAGCAAAGGGCACGACGACTCCTCCTGCTCCTCCGAACACACCAACGACTCCGTCTCCTTTGGCCTCGTCGTCTTTGACGTCTGCAACAAGTCCGGTGCTAGAGATGTTGGTAGGAGTGCTAGTGAGCAAATTTCTCCTTTAGAGAAAGGATGATGATGACGATAGTTTTTGTGAGCGAGCTCGTGAACTACTACTTCCCAGTCGAAAAACCAACTCTGGAGGAGGAGTGGGAAAGGGTTCTCAACCTGATCGATTCCATGTATAGAAAATGGCGGTAGTAATAAATGAGCTTGTACCTTGGACACGACGAACCAAAGAGAGAGAAAGACGAAGCAAAACCTTACGAGACTGTTTTTAATGTGAACGTTAAAAACGCAAAGGTCACCTATCATAGCGCTTCAGGAGGAAGCACCAAAGTGGAGCAAATAGAAGACGGAACATCTCGTTTTCATCAAAACACGTACCTCAAAAGTCCCACTGTAGATGTTGGCGCCGACTCTGTGAAGAATTTGGGAAATAACAGAATGGTCTTTGACTGTCCAGCGCTTATGAACACCAATGTTTCTATATTTATGGTTTTCAAGTTGTTGGCTACCCCGTCGTCCGGTGGTTATGGGTATGTTATTGGTAACGACAATGGGAGTCACGATAAATTTATAGGTTACAAGATAGGGTTTACTAATCGACTATCGTACGGTGGGGGATGGCCTGTAAAGGAGTATAATTGTACACTACCCCCCGGTCTTGTAGGGACTGATAAACATCTCGTGTCTTGTCACTGGTTGATGAAAGGTAGTCATGTGAGATGCAACGACACGGTGTTGTTTCGCTCAGCCTTTAACGCGAACATCAAGAGTACTGGCGCTCCGTTCGGGTCTATATTCTTCAACGAACGTTTCGCGAGTACGGAAAGAACAAAAGGTACGTCAGGCGAGATCTATGGTCTGAGAGTTGTGAAAGGTTTCTTGGAGGCGGACGACATCTCAAGGATCAACAAGAGCATGATGTTGGAGTACAACATTTCTTAAAAAAGAGCTTAGAAGAGAAAGGAGATGATAGACACACGTCCTCGGGTCAAAAAGGCGATGGCCGATGGTTGGAAGAGGTACCTGAAGGGTTTGCGAAAAAAGGCCGAGCGGCTCAAAGACGAAATTGAAAATGGCTTAAGGAGTTGCGACGGGGTAGAAAGAGATGACCGAGAATACGCAGCTAACACCCGCAAAGGGTTATAACCCAAAAGAACACATGATCTTTTCTGACCCTGTTTCGGGAGAGATTCCAGACAGCAAACCAAAGATTGAGTTCAAGAGAATCAACATTTCCACTCGCAACGAGGACGGGACGGAGGGTGAACTCATCATCCCCACCGAACGCCTGTACTCGTTTGGAGTTTCAGAGAACACGAGTCAAGAGACCGGCAAGGTCACTGGCTTCACCTTTCCCCTGTGTTTGTGGAACCGCGATGGGGCAACAAAGGAGGAAGAGACTTGGATTAACACCTTTGACGCCATTGTCGACAATTGTATCGACCACTTGGTCGAAAACCGTGAAGAGATCGACCGATTCGAATTGGAACATAGCGATCTAACCAAATCCAAGGGTGGACTAAACCCCCTCTATTGGAAAACAGAGAAGATTGAGGACAAGAAGACTGGGAAAACCGTTCTTCGAAGGGTCCCCGGTCGTGGTCCAACGTTATACGCAAAACTAATCTACCACAAAAAGCAAGACAAGTTCCTTACGCAGTTCTTTGACCCTGACAACAAACCGGTGGAGGTTCAGTCACTCATGGGAAAACACTGCTGGGCAAACGGTGCAGTGAAGATTGAGTCCATTTTCATTGGCGCTCGCATCTCCTTGCAAGTCAAGTTGTACGAGGCAGTCGTGGAGCCAAGCAAGATGGGGATGAAACGTCTCTTACCCCGTCGAGAGGCGAAGCCCAAGGTGGTCGAGTCCCAGTGTGAGACAGCCACAGCTGTCATGTTTGAAGACGATTCGTCAGACGAAGAAATTCTCTCAGAGTCAGAGGAGGAGCGTGAACGAACGAAAGAGTGGTGGGCAAAGAGAATTGCGCGAGCCAAACCAGGTGAAGCGTACGACACAGTCTATTGAGGATACAAGGTGATTTTTTATAAGCAAGGCTTATAAAACGAGACACGTCAAACGACCTACTTGAAAGGGTCGTCTGGGATAAGCTTCTTTTGTTGCGCATATTTCACGGCGACCGTCCCAACACTGATTGCGACTGCAAGTTTCAATGTTCCCACGAGTGTGGTTGGCGTACTGAGAGGTTCTCCAAGAATCTTCTTTGACACCATACTAATTCCAACTCCTGCGGCGGTGTAGAGCAGAGTGTCGTACACCTCGTTCATTATTTCCTTTCGATCTGACATCCTTTTATTATAGAGAAAAGTTTTTAATCAAACACACCCCTCAGTCGTCTTTTATACATGGAGTCAATCAGGTCGAGAGCTATCTCCCATTCCTCCTCCTCCGGAGTTGGTTCTTCGATCGCGAAGTAGTGTTCCACGAGATCACTCACAAAAACTATCGTCGCCATACCAACTCCAATCCCTATGGACATGTAGAACACAGTGTTATACACCTTGCTCACTATTTCCTTTTGATCTGACATCCTTTTATTACATGATAGAAAAGTTTTCTAATCAAAAGACTCAAGGTCTGAACAATCTTTGGCCTGGTCTGCATTGGAAGATGCTCTTGAACACGATGGAGTCACCATTGGAGCGTTTGCCTCCGAGGAGTCGAAGACGACGTGGCGAGGTGTGGGCTCGTCGCCACGTTTGAAATAAAAGTACAACCCTCCAGCGACACCAATCGCTCCGACGACATACCCGAGCTGACCAACAAGTTGGTAGCTCTCTCGTGGTCGGTATCCCTCGCTTTGCTCGAGTCTTTCTTGAGCCTTCTTCGCCTTTGCAGCTTTGCTAATCGCGGCGAGTCTCTTTCCTCCCTCAACCTTCTTCGGATCCTTTAGTTTCTCTGGTTTTTGAGCTGTGATAGTCTCCATCTTTATCTTACTAACTAAAGTTGTCTCAAAGATTTTGCTCAAAAGTTGCTACGCAGCAAAACCAATTTGCTCAAAAGTTGCTACGCAGCAAAACCAATTTGCTCAAAAGTTGCTACGCAGCAAAACCAATTTGCTCAAAAGTTGCTCAAAGCAAAGCTCACTAGAAAGTGAGCAAAACCGATTTGCTCAAAAGTTGCTCAAAAGTTGTGACAGTAAGATAAAGATATGGCAATGATGGCAGGAGGACTATTCAATGCACTTGCGTTCGCAGGTGCGGGATTCCTTTTCAAACACCTTGAGGGAAACAAATATGGTGAAGAGATTAGTCGCCACAACCTCGCGATGGAGAAACTTACGCGGGACAGAGAATTATGGAACGAGGAAGAGGTGGCTCGCAGAGACAAAGTCGCGCGACTTCGTCTCGCCTTGTCGGACGCCAACCACAACATCAACGACACGAACGCGGCTCTCGACGTACTTTCTGCTACGCTTCGCAAGACTGCGAAGTTCCGTAAGGAACCAGAGTTGAATGACTACTACACACCATCACCGAAGATGCAAGAGTACTTGACGGTGACAGAGGGTATGATGTATGTAGGTGTTGGGTGGGTAGGGTACAAGGTGGTGGCAATTATGATCTAAGGATAACAAAACACACCAACAAAAACATGTCACTCACAAAAGCAAGTACCAACTATCTAACCACCAGGGAACTGAAAGTCATCGTGAGAGAGAGAGGTGTTAGGCTAAAGCAAAAGGCGAAACATTGTGAGATTCTTGGAGCGTTGGGGATGAAACCTATCGATATCCCAAAGAGATACGACCATTGTAAGAAAAGGAAACTCGCCCAGGTCGTGGTCAAGACAAACGTGACCACTGGAGAGGAAACAAAGTTTGGGAGTATCACCGCATTAGCGAAGAGTTTGAGTCTCTTTCCAGGGTCTATTACCTATCGGATAAGAACAAGGAAAAGTCTAGTCGTTGGCGACATTTCGTACACGTTTCGTAAAGAGTGAGATCACTACACATTTGATTTTTCCACTCAAAATCATATGAGGCTTAAAGACATAACCAACTCTTTAAAGAATGAACAGTTTTAGAGCTAAACTTAGCAAATGGACCAACTGGTTTGTTGATCACACACCAGAGTCGATAAAAAGAGGGGTTACCTCTGCCTTCACTTCTCTAAGAGAGAGGGTAACCTCACTCTTCGAGACGGTCGAGCCTGAAGACGTGTTCTTCGACGTGCAAGAGCCACCAGAAGACATATTTTATGACGCCGAGGACCAAGTCATTCATAGGTCAGAGACGGCACTTTATGGTTTCTCAGACACATTCACAATCGACGCACCTGAGGGAGTTGGTCCACAGACGTTTTTGGAAAACACAAAGACGCCTGTGATTGATCTTTGGAGTTACGAAGTGGAAAAGAGAAAGGGGCACAAAACCAAACTCATCTTGGAGTGTGTCATGGTGAGAGCAACAGACGATGGAGATGTAGAGGCAACTGCACATTTTCACTCACTCATAACTATCGTGGTACCCGGAACTGACTCGGATGAGACCTACCTCAAAATGGTGGGAAAGATTTTGGAGAGTCTTGCGACATACTTGAAAAGAGGGAGTAGCTGGCGAGTGCTACGCGTTGTAAAGCTAGACGTGTTCATTGACACGTTTGCACCAATTAGTGGGTCGTCTTACATTCCCACACCAGACGCGTTGGTTAAGAAGAAAGCCATCATTAACGTCCAAAACGAGAACGACAACGAGTGTTTCAAGTGGGCTGTGACTGTGGCGATGATGAACGAGAAAAAAAATGCAGAGAGACTCGACGAGGCTACGAGAGAGTTCTCCAAGAAGTTCGACTGGACAGACGTCACATCCCCCACACCTTTGAAAGACATCGAAAAGTTTAGCAAAAGGAACAACATTCCCATTAACGTTTTTGCCTATGAGTTTGGGATCGGTGTCTATCCTCTCCTTATCCAAGGGAACGGTCGTGAGACGATCAATCTCTTGTACATTACAGAGCAGGGTGAGGGTAACAAAGTGAACAGTCATTACGTGTGGATTAAGAATATGAGCAGAATGGTCTCCAGCAAGATTAACAAACACCAGCACAAGAGACACTTCTGCTACAGATGTATTAACAGCTTCAAGACATTGGAGAGTCTAGAAAAACACGACGAGTACTGCTCTAACGTGGACACCATTAGGACCCAGATGCCAAAGTGGGGGTCTACCTTGAAGTTCAAAAACTATTACAAAACACAAGACGTACCTTTCGTTATCTACGCCGACTTTGAGTCCTTTCTCGAACCTATTGAGGGACCAACCAACAACCCAAAGAAGAGCTCAACAACTCAATACCAACATCACACACCCTCAGGTTTCTGTTACCACCTGAAGTGCTTCGACGACACACTACACTGGGAAGAGCCACACCTATTCACCAAAACTAAAGACGACGAAGATCTGGGGGAGATCTTCGTGAAGAGTATTGAAGAGACGACAAAGAACATATACGACAAATTCAAGGTCACCAAACCAATGGTGTTCACCGCGCAAGACAAATGGGCGTACGAAAATACAAAGGTGTGTTGGCTATGTGAGGAAGACTGGTCTAAGGAAAATAAGAGTGGTGTTCCAGACCACAAAGTACGTGACCACTGTCACTTGACAGGGAAGTTTCGTGGTGCCGCACATAGCACTTGTAACCTAAAATATAGACTACCAAAATTCATACCCGTTATATTTCACAACCTGTCTGGGTATGACGCGCATTTATTCGTGAAAAGTCTAGGTGTGACCGAGGGAAAAATCACATGTATTCCAAACAATGAGGAAAAGTACGTCTCGTTTAGCAAAGACGTGATCGTAGATTCTCACACAGACAAGACTGGCAAGGAGAAAAACACCACAAGGGAACTTAGATTCTTAGACAGCTTTAAATTCATGGCTAGTAGCCTAGATAGTCTAGTTAAGAATCTCGACAAGACGGACTTGACAACGACAAAGAGGGTATTCGGTAAAGACTTTGACCTCGTGAGTAAGAAGGGTGTGTACCCTTACGAGTATATGACTGGATTGAAGAAGCTTGACGAGACAGCGTTGCCACCAAAAGACAAGTTCCACTCTAAGCTCACGGACAGTGATATCACTAACAACGAGTACAACCACGCTAGGAACGTGTGGAAACACTTTGACATGACGACTATGAGGGAGTACCACGACCTATACTTGAAAACGGACGTGATGTTACTCGAAGACGTCTTTGAAAACTTTAGGAAAGTGTGTAAAACCCACTACGGGTTGGATCCAGCCTTCTACTACACCTCACCCGGACTGGCGTGGGACGCACTACTAAAGATCACTGGGATAAAGTTAGATCTGTTGACAGACATAGACATGCTGTTGATGGTCGAGGCTGGAATTCGCGGTGGAACAAGTACTATAACGAAGAGACACGCAAAGGCGAACAATAAGTACATGGACTATCTTAAGGGTATGGAACACACAGGAGACAGTTTGTACGATAAGGAGAAACCAAGTGTCTTTTTACCCTATCTAGACGCGAACAACCTTTACGGGTGGGCGATGAGTTTACCTCTCCCAACAGGCAACTTTGAGTGGATGACAGACTTTAGAGACTGGCGAGACGTACCTTGTATCTTGGAAGTAAACTTGGAGTACCCTGAAGAACTCCACGATCTGCACAACGAGTATCCTCTCGCTCCCGAACGAGTAAAGGTGGGTGACATAGAGAAACTTATCCCAAACCTAGACAACAAGACTAAATACGTGCTCCACAAGAAGAATCTAGAGTTGTACCTTAGACTTGGGATGAAACTAACCAAGATTCATCGTGGGATCTCGTTTGACGAATCCGCTTGGATGGGGGAGTATATTATACTCAACACAGACCTAAGGAAAAAGGCAAAGAACGCTTTTGAACAAGACTTCTTCAAGCTAATGAACAACAGTGTCTTTGGAAAGACCATGGAGAACATTAGAAACAGAGTGGACATACAGTTGGTGACAAGTAGAGAGAAGATGAGAAAACTAGTCGCAAAACCAAACTTCCACCATAGGTCAATTTTTGACGAGAACCTGATAGCCGTCCAGATGAAGAGAACCAAGGTAGAGTTCAACAAGCCGGTGTATCTGGGGACGTGCATCTTGGACCTCAGTAAGACACTGATGTACGAGTTTCACTACAACTACATCAAACCAAAGTACGGTGAGAAAGCTAGCCTGTTGTTCACTGACACAGACTCTCTCATGTACGAGATTCACACAGACGACTTTTACAAAGACATCAGTGGAGACGTAGAGGCAAGGTTTGACACATCCGCCTATGGAAAAGACCACCCCTCTTGCATCCCAGTTGGGTTTAACAAGAAGGTGTTGGGGATGATGAAGGACGAGAACTCTGGAGAGCAAATCCACGAGTTCGCGGGGTTAAGATCCAAGTTGTACGCTCTCAAAACACTACGTGACGACAAGAAGAAGTGTAAGGGTGTTAAGAAGGGTGTAGTGGAGAGTTCGATCGTGTTCGAGGACTACAAGACTTGTCTGTTCTCTGGAGTGAGTCAGACAAGGTCAATGAACACGTTTAGGTCAAGGAAACACGAAATCTACACAGAGGCTATCAACAAGACCGCGCTAAGTAACAACGACGACAAACGGTATATTTTACCCGATGGAGTGAACACGCTGGCACTAGGTCACTACAAGATCATGACGAGAATAATTTTCGTGGACGAGTGAGTTGACAACCGCTGACCAAAGTTTTGATTGACAGGTGTCAATCAAAAGAAAGGGGGTGGGGCGTCGCAAGAATAAAAAGTCCCGTCTAATTTCCTTGGAAATCTTGTTACTCGAGAAAATGGGGGGGGCTTAATGGCGGAGTGACTATTTAATCAGGGTTTAACCAGGGAAAATAAAGTGGTACTCGAGAAATTGGAAAAATGAGGGGGGTTTGAGTTAGAATCGGCCTTATTACACTACTGTTACATGACAAACCGAGACATCATAATCATGGGTGGGAAAATGATGAAGGAATATGGTATAAAGTAGATGGGAGCGTGTGTTTCGAGACCTCGTGAAATATATAAAATAAATAAGACAACTGATCATATGTTCAAGGCTGGTGGGTCATTTGGTCGTGGTGATGTGAGTCTTGAGCTCCATGCTGAAATTGGTATGAGGTCGAGAAAAACTTATGGTAAACCCATTTTATTACCACCAGAAGAACCAGACGACATAATAACACCATCAGTGTCATAAAAGCGCGCACTGATGATACGTCCTATGTTATAATGGGTTGGTCTCAGCTTCGAAGATTCAGAAAGCTGGTTCGTAGTGTGAGAGACTTTTTAAGACGTAAGTCGAAGAACAAATCAAGTGTTAAAACACATCGGATGCGATGGTACACAACACGTCAGGTCTATAAAGCCCCTAATAATGATAGGGATAAAGTGTAGCTTATTGACGCGCCATGAGTGATATATATTTTTGTGAGACTATAGTAATGACCACACTTCAAGTGTTCGATTTTGACGGCCATCAAGTCACGACAGCCACGAATAACGACAATGTGTGGTTCAAAGCGAAAGACGTTGCAAGAGTTCTAGGTTATGCCCAACCAAAGAGTGCAGTACGTGACCACGTTGAACCTGACTGCAAAATCGAGGCCTGCGATTTAGTGGGCGTCATCGGGTCGAGCCCACAAGTCCTATTTATCAACGAACTTGGTGTTTATTCGTTGGTGTTCTCAAGCGACATGGAACACGCGAAACAGTTCGGAAAGTGGGTGCGCTCAGAGGTCTTACCAAGTGTTAGAAAGACTAGATCGCACGTCGGTCTCAAGCACAATCAATTCGTGGTGATCACTGAATTCGACCTGCACACGAAAGTTGTTGGTTACATTAGGAAATACCACCCAGAAGCTATTTTGATAGCTGCTTGTGGTGAAAACCAAGACACTTCAAGTAAAAGAATAAATTCGTGGAAAAAAGGTTATCAACGTGGAACACCTGATCTAATTATTGCCAATGGACACAAAACGCACAATGGACTTGTGATTGAGTTCAAGAATCCAGGTGGCACAGGTAAGACGTCCGAAGACCAAAAGAAAATGATACTTAAGTTCAAACACGCTGGGTATCTAACGTTGTTGTGCGAGTCGTACGACAACGCTATTAATGTGATAACAAATTATTTCTCTGACATCAGGTTTCAATGTCCCTGGTGTATTCGTAAATTTAAAAGTGAAGCGACGTTAGACAGCCATAGTTGTTGTACTAAAAAAGTTTAGTGATCAGGATGATAACGTCTACACACCGCTTTATATTGTTCAGCACCACCAACAAATGATGGTCCTGGATTGTATCTCCAATTGAATGACGCTTCAACAGTTGTTCCGTAAGTGTCACGACAAACGACGCAATACGCTTTTAGAAAGGTGATGTCGTCTGCTATTGGGAAGAGCGTGTCAAGTTCACCAAGTCTTTTTAAGTGCTCTGTTGTTATGAGACCACAAATAATGACGTGAATGCCAGCTTTGACAAAGTCATGAATAACTGATAGATCAGAGTACCAATGGCCTTCATCAATACCAATGACATCATAATCAGTTAGTTTGGAAGAACTTGGAAGGTTGGTGATTAACTTTGCAGGTAAACTGTCTGATCCAACAACAATGGTCTGACGATGTGTGGAGAACGTGTGGTCAGTTCGTCTAGTGTCACCTGTGTTGTTCATGTAGAGGACTTTGAGCCCTGACCTACTTAGCGCGACTAACCTACGGAGAGTCTCTGTCGTTTTTCCTGCAAACATGGGACCAATCACGATTTCCAGTTTACCAACTTTCTCTGTCATGGTTACTATACCCTCAGAAAATACTCTCGTTGTGGTAACCATTGTTCAGTCTTAACTACCCACTGAAGCTCTAAGTTTTCAAGATGAGACTTCGAGCTCTCATGTCGTGAGCGGCACATTGGGCTATTGGTGGTCATATACCGCACGGGTAACAGGTGTACACGTTGGCGTCATGTGCAAAATAATCGTGGGCAGACGAGAGTACGTGGTCCCCGATATCATCCACACCCACTATTTCATTACATCCCACCTTGCAAACGTGAACGTCGTGGTTTGCGGCGAGCTCTAGCCATGCTTTGAGTTTGGTTGGGCTCGGTTTCCATAGAAGACTCGCTAAGAACACTTCTAGGTAGTTACCAAGTAGCGTGGCGGCGAGCTCACAAGGGTCGCCTAAGTAGTCGCTACTCGCTAACACAAGATGTTTGAACGGTAAGTAACACCACACAGGGATCTCGCTAACTAACTCGTTAATCATCTTGTTGGATCTATCTTCTTGAAGATTGACCCAAACCTCAAGAAGACACTTTGTAGCGTGAATCTGAGCACCAAATCGCCTTGCTACTTCCCCATCTGCGCACCAGCGTTCGCGCACCGTGAAGACTTCTAAGTACTCTTTTAAGACGTTAGGCCCAGAGGCGTCTTGTGGGATAAACACGTTGATAAAGGTGTGTCTCAGCATTTCGTCGATCTCCTCTTCTGTGGTGTCTTGAACTCGAGTCATTATACTATACCTCCAGAGAAAAAGCTCCCCTTTTTTTAGTGCGTTTGGTTTGGGACTGTGAGATACCTGTGAGGTTAACTGTGAGATACCTGTGAGGTCAACTGTGAGTAAGATAACACGTGATAGTGTATTAGATGGCTGAAGACTCACAGACGGCTGTTGACGCTAAGATCACAGCTGATGTGAAAAGTGTTAAGGTGAAGGACCTAAAGCGTGTCGCTGCTGGTAAGAAGTTGGCTGAGATATCGAAAGCTGCGAAAGAAAAGAAAATGCGTGAAATGATAGTCAACGAAGAACAGGGTAGTGAGTGGAGCTATGGCTACATTGTTGGAACACTTGGTGTTATCATTGCTGGTGCTTCGCTATGGTACACAATTAGCAGTAAAAAAGAAACACAATTAACACCCGCGAGTGCAGCAGCACCTACGTCAGAAAGTCATAGTCGTCGCCCAACACTAGACACATTTGATTCTTGAACAAAACACACGACAATGTATATGACTGCGATCGATCGAAAAGAACTCATGAACGAACTGTACGACGCGCTACTTGTTACGACTGGTGCTGTGGTAGTGAGTATGATTTCGAAAAAGGCTTTGGGAGAACCATTGGGAACACCAGAGACTGTGAAAGGCACAGTGAAACTTGCTGCAGCTGTTGGTGCGGGAACGTTGTTAGTAAAATGGATGGAATCGAAAAAGTGGATACCGACAGATCCATTCAAATCAACGTAAGTTAATGGTGAGTGTTGTGGCTGGAGGGATTTTTAATGCAGTGGCTTTTGCAGGCGCTGGCTTTATGTTCTCGAAGTTTAATCACACAGGCTATGAAGCTGAGATGAAGAGACACAACCATGCGTTGGAGCAGTTAGCCAGTGCGAAAGAAGCGTGGTATGAAAATGAAATCGCTAAGAAAGATAAGATCCAGCGTTTGCGACAACGGCTCTCAGACGCTAATGCTGACATCAACGACACAAACCACGCGTTGGAAGAACTTAGAAGCGTAATGACCATTCAGTACAGCGGTCGAGTGTTCACCGAGAGTCCGAAGATTGCGGATTACTACCAACCGAGCGCGGAAATGAAGGAATATCAATTATTGTTTGTTGGTGCGTTAGGTTTGGGCAGTGGAATAGCGGTATGGGTATTGGTTCGATGAAAAAATGTTGGAGTAGTATAAGTGATGGACAAACTTATGAGACAGATGAGCTATGGTTTGACAATTGATGAGATTGCGAATGAAACGCAAATTGAGTGTGGAGACATCTTCAGGCTTCACTACTGCTTGGATTGTAATGTTGTGAAAAACATGACCGAGTGCGGCGGGTACTCATGTCCAAAGTGTGGTGACATCGAATGGGGTTACGTTCGGAGTTGTAGTGACATGAGACTCATGCGACCGAGAAGCGTTCACAAACGGTCTTGGTGGATGGGGAGGAGACTACGAAACGTTGTGAAGTCTGAGCACCTTGAGTTGATAAAAGAGGACTTCTTGAAAGTTGTCAATGTGTTGCACTCACATGGGTTGATAAAGGGTAGAAACGTCAGCAGATATGGATACTACAGTACATCACCAGGTTGTGTCATAGAAGGCAATTCGAGACACTCGAGAAGGTGTCAGACCTTAGAGACGGAAAGGTGAAAGAGAAGTTTGACGACAATCTGTTTGGAGTGGTGTATCCAAAGTTGGGGTGGTGTGAAAGTAGCGATCAGTATTACAACGAGTGGCTTAGGAAAAAAATATAAGTGTAGTATATAGAAGCCATGGGCGACGTCACAGAAAACCCACTCGTTAGAACTAGCGCAGCCGTTGTAAATCCACTAACAGGTAGAGCAGTCAATGTTCATGGGCGAGTCCACAATCAACTTGTTAGATATGGTGTTTTTAGTGACCCGACAAATGTGACTATTGTTAATCCACTGACAAACAGGCGAGTTAACGTCGGTAGTCGGGCATATAACCGTCTTGTTAGAAATCAGGAAGCGCAACCTACAGTTGAAGACCATAGTCCACAGCTGTTGGATCGAGCGCTGAGAGGATTCACAAGGTCTTATGGAGTCGAGGTGGTTAACGCCAGAGACATCAACCAACTAAACGCAACTAGAAGCGCTGTCATTAACCTTTTGAGACGTGAGTTGGGTGAGACTAACGGAATGAAAGTGGTAGAGACAGTTAAGATCACTTTCGAGAAAGCTTTGGGGTTCAATAAGACCACATATAAAACTGCCTACTTTAACAGCAAAACGTTTGTCGTCATTAACGGGCACGATATTGAGGATGTTGCCAATCGTGGATCGGAGCAGATTTTGACGCGGATATCTGGGTGGTTATCTGAAGGGTCTGGATGGACTATCGACAAAATAGATGCACATTACGTTAATATCGCTATTTATAGACCTTTGAATGGGAGTAGTTACATTGTGTTGCCAAAGGAGCTGTGCAATAGTAAGAAGGGTTTGATAAATGTAAATAATGGGGATGACAACGAGTGCTTTAGATGGTGCCACCTAGCACATAAGTTTCCTGTTAGAAAAAACTCTCATAGAACATCGAAGTACGTCAGTCACATCAACAAGCTGAATTACGACGGAATTGATTTCCCAGTCACACTCAAAGATTACAACAAGATTGAAAGGGCTAATGGTATTAGCATTAATGTCTTTGGGTATGAAAATAAGCAGCCATTCCCTGTGTACGTTTCTAAGGAGACGTATCCTGACCATATGGACTTGTTGTTGATAACTAATGATGAGGGCAACAAGCACTATGTGTATATTCGTGATTTCAACAAATTCATGTATCGTCAGACAGAGCATAAGGCGAGAAAGCACTTTTGTAGATATTGCCTGCAGTGTTTTAGTCGCGCGGACGTGCTTGAACGCCATGTGGAAGTATGTTTGGTCATCAATGGGAAGCAAGCTATTAAAATGCCGCAAAAAGGTATGAAAGTGAAATATGAGAATTATAGTAGACAACTAAACGTACCATTTGTGGTGTACGCAGACTTTGAGGCTATCACACAGAAGGTGCACACAGCAACACCATCAAGCAAGTGTAGCTATACAAATGCTTATCAGAGGCACGTTGACTGTGGCTATGGGTATAAACTGGTTTGTTGTTATGACAATGAGTATAGTAAGCCAGTAAAAGTGTATCGCGGTGAAAATGCTGTTAACAAGTTCATTGGGGAGATGTTAGAAATTGTCGAATATTGCAAAAAGACATCTGAGAGTCACTTTAACAAAGAGATGATACTGACTGATGACGATAAACAAGACTTTGATGAGGCTAAAAGTTGTCATATTTGTAGTGTTGAGTACACTGGCGCTGACGTTAGAGTGAGAGACCACTGTCATGTCTCGGGTGAGTACAGAGGGTCCGCACATCGCGACTGTAACGTGAACTTTAAATTGACTGATAAAATTCCTGTGATCTTTCACAACTTACGTGGTTACGATAGCCATTTCATTATGCAGGAGATTGGTAAGTTTGGTCAAGACATAAATGTGATACCGAACAACATGGAGAAGTACATGGCTTTCATGCTTGGAAAAAACTTGGTATTCTTGGACAGCTTTCAGTTCATGGGTACAACTTGGTGAAGAACCTACCAAGAGACGCTTTCAAATACACGTCAGAAGTGTTTCATGACCATGGGTTGGCACTAATGACAAGAAAGGGGGTCTATCCCTATGATTATATGAACTCCTTTGATAAATTCGATGAATGCGAGCTACCCTCCAAAAAGGACTTCTACAATATTCTGAATGATGAAGACATTACGGAAGAAATGCATGAGCGCGCTTGTGACGTGTGGGACTACTTTGATGTTGAAAATATGGGTGGGTGTCACGATCTGTATTTGAAAAGTGATGTGCTCTTGCTTGCTGACGTTTTTGAGAACTTTAGAAAGACATGTCATCGTGAGTATAAACTAGACCCGTGTCACTATTTCACATCGCCTGGGTTGGCTTGGGACGCGATGTTAAAGATGACTGGAGTGGAACTTGAATTATTGTCTGACATTGACATGTTCCAGTTCGTAGAATTAGGTATGCGTGGTGGCGTGAGCTACATATGTAACAGGCATGGCGTGGCAAATAATAAGTACATGAAGGGGTATGATAAAGCGCGAGAGTCGAAGTATTTGATGTACCTTGATGCCAACAACTTGTATGGATGGGCGATGAGTCAAAGTCTTCCCACGAGTGGTTTTAAATGGTTGACTAAGAAAGAAATAAAAAAGGTTAATCTATGCGACTATCACAACAACAGTAAAAAGGGCTTACTACTTGAAGTTGACTTGGAGTATCCAGACCATTTGCATGACTTACATAACGATTACCCGCTGGCTCCTGAGAAGATGGAAATAACTGTCGACATGTTGTCTGCGTACTGTACGAAAATCAAAAATAAGTTTAATGTGAGTGTTGGTGGTGTGAAGAAGCTGGTGACTAATTTGATGGACAAAGAAAAGTATGTGTGTCACTATAGAAATCTGCAGTTGTATATGGATCTTGGATTGAAAATCAAAAAGGTTCATAGGGTCCTACAGTTTGATCAGTCCAAGTGGTTGGGCAAGTACATCGACTTTAATACAGTCAAAAGAACCGCGGCTAAGAACGCTTTCGAGAAGGACTTCT